>JAKSZU010000016.1:6536939-7136939 GCA_026018925.1 Tupaia tana
CTAGCTATCATAATCTTACAGCAGAGTTAAATAAAATAATTCAAATAGGAAAGTACCTTTGTTTGCAGGAAACATGTTTATACACACAGAAAATCCTAAATAATCCACAAAAAAATTCCTAGGAATGATTAATGAATTTGGTAAAGTGGCAAGATATAAAACTCAACATATAAAAATCTATAGCTTTTGGAGCCATTAGGTGGTATGGTGGTTAAAGTGACTGAACTCCACATGGATAGCCATGGTTCAAGTCTTAGGCCCAGTGGCTTGAAATTCAAGCCAGATACATGTGCATGCATGCCCAAAATCCTGAGAGGAAAATGGAGAAGAAGGGTTGTGGCATGGTCATCCCTCTAGAGGGTAATTTCTCGCTTTTGGTCTCTCTGGTGAGAACATGTGCCCTATAGCAAAAATTTTTCAAAAAATAACTATAGCTTTTTTATATACCAACCATGAATGGACTGAGACAGAATTGGATAAAGCAATCCCACTTAAAACACACACACAGACACATACATACACAAAATACCTAGTAATAAAACTAACCAAAGATATGAAAAGATCACTACAAGTAAAACAAAATTGAAAATGATCCAAAAAATTTAAAAGACATCTCTTATTCTTGGATTGGAAGAATCACTATAATTAAAATATCAATAATATTCAAATTAATTTACAAATACAGTGCATTTCCAATAAAATTGCCAGTGACATTCTTTTTTTTTTTTTGAGAGATTTTGCTATAGGGAGCATGTGCTCGCTGAAAAGACAGAGAGACAGAAAGCAAGAAATCACCCCCCCAAGGGAGGATGGCCATGCCGCAATTCCTTCTTCCCCATTCTCTTCCCGGGATCTTGGGTACGCACGCACATGTGCCTGGCGTGAGTTTAAGACACCAGGTCCAGGACTCGAACCACGGTTGACCACATGGGAGTCTAGTAACATAGCCATTACACTAATTGCTGGTCCCGACAGTGACATTCTTCACAAAAAGAGAAAAAAGATCACAAAATTTGTCTGACATCACAAAATACCCCATATGTCAATAAGTCAACACCATACAAAATGAACAGCTGGAGGCATCTCACTACCTGACTTCAAAATACATTAAAAAGCTGTGATAATCAAACAGCATTTTACTGACACAAAAATGACACACAGAACAAAACAGAGAATCCAGAAATAAACTAAAAAACATACAGTCAACTGAATTTTGACAAAGGGTACAAGAGATTCCAGTGGAGAAAAGAAAGTCTTTTCAACAAATATTTCTGAGGATACTGGAAATCCACTTGCAGAAATATGAAAATAGATCTCTAACTTTCACCATTAACAAAAGCCAACTCAATATGGACTAAAGATTTATAAATATAAAGTCCTAAAGTATAAAACTACTTGTGGAAAATATAGGAGAAACACTTGAAGACATTGGAGTAGGCAAAGATTTCTTAAATAAGTCCCCTAAAGTATGAGCAATAATAATAAAAATAGACAAGAGAAATTACATCAAGCTAAAAACCTACCCCACATAAAAGGAAACAATGAATAAAGACAAACTGCAGAATGGGAGAACATATTTATAAACTATCCTTAAGATAAGGAATTGATAACAAGAATATATAGGAAACTCAAGTACCTAATCAGTAGAAAAGCTAATAATCCAGTTTAAAAATGAGTAGTCGATCTGAACAGACAACTCTCAAAGGAAGACATGTGAATGGCCAAAAGGTATATGAAAAAATGTTCAACATCTCTTATTTTAACAGTAATACAAATCAAAACCACAATGAGTTATAACGTAATATCAGTCAGAATGGCTATGATCAAAAAAGAATACGGGGAATCCAGCACTGGTGTAGCAGTTATGGTGCTGGACTCTCCCACATGGTTGACCATGTTTCAAGTCCCAGACCCAATGACTTGAAAATCATGCCAGGCACGAGTGCATGCATGCCCAAGATCCTGGGAGGAGAATGAAGGAGAAGGGCTTGCAGCATGGCCATCCCCTCTAGGGGGTGATTTCTTATTTATCCTCTCACTGTCTCTGTCTCTCTGTCTAGTGAGCACACGTACCCTAAGGCAAAAACTTCTATAAAAAAAAAAGAAAAAACATGGGCTGACAAGGCTGTGGTTAAAAGGGGACTCTCACAGCACTGTTGTTGTAAGTGTAAATGTTTACATATATATGTAAATATACATATACACACACACACATATATGTATATGTATATAAAACTAGAATGAAAATTTTAAATGCACAACATAATGAAATGTTCTTTGTTGAAGATGATGAATATGGTAATATCCTTGATTTAATTATTACATACTGCATGCATGCTTTGTAAAAAATCTTGTTTGACCCCACAAAGATGTACAATAATGAAATGTAAATATGAAATAAGAAAATAAATTTTAAAAAGGAAAAGATAAGTTAATAATTAAATATATTTTTTTTAAATAGGGATCAGCAGATGGTATAATGGTTACATTGCTGGACTCCCACATAGTCGACTGCAGATTGAGTCCCTAACCCGGCAGCTTACAACTCATGCCAGACATGTGTGCATGCATGCCCAAAATCCCAAGAGAAGAATGGAAGAGAAGGGATTGCGGCATGGTCATCCCCAGGGAACTGATTTCTCGCGTTCTGTCTTTTTGTCTCTCTGGTGAGCACACATGCCCCTTAGCAAAAATCTCTCTTAAAAAATAAATAAATAAATAACACAGAACACATGAAAGCACAAAACTCATGGTATAAGTAATCCAGAGAAATATTCAGTACACTAGCAATTTTATCATTAGTATGAGGACCAAAAGACAAAAGTGTTACTATCAACTATACCTAAAATGAATTATAAAACCACACATGTTACAAAAATGATGTATAGTCTAAAAGCAAAATAGTTTGGGGTTAATTTTTTAAATTTTTCTGTGCAATAAAAATTATGTTGTTACCACCTTAAAATAGGTTGCTAAAATATTCTATGTAAAACTCACAGTAAGCACAAAGCAAAAATATTTAATAGAAGCAAAAAATTAAATAACTGAAAACATATCACTATAGAAAACTATTTAACCACAAAGGAAGACAGTGAGACAGGTATTTTAAAAGAAAGTATCTACAAACCAGAAAACAATAAATAAAATGGCAGTAGTGTCTTTACTTGTCAGTAAGCACCTTAAATGTAAATGGATTAATTTCTCAAAATAAAGGACACAGAATGACTAAATAAATATATAAAAACAAAACTTAACTATATGCTGTAGAAAACTCACCTCATTTTGTTTTAAAGGTTTTAGTCATAGAGTGCTTGCACTCACCAGAGAGATAGAAAGAGATAAAGTGAGAAATCACCTGACAGGGGGCATGGCCACATCACAAACTTTTCTCATCTAGTCTCCTCTTGAGATTTTTGGCACACACACATGCCTGGCCTGATTTTCAAGCCATCGGGTGTGGGACTCAAACCATGGTCAGCCATGTTGGAGTCTAGCACCTTAACTACCATGCCACCTCCTAACCCTAAAGACTCACTTCACTTCTAAGGATAGACATACTTTGAAAATGAAGGGAGAGATAAATATATTACATGTAAATAGAAATGGAAAGAGAGCACAGATAGTTATACTTACATCAGACAAATAGGCTCTAAGTGAAAGCCTCTAAAAATGAGGAGGAGGACATGATCATGATAAGGATAATGATAATGATAAAGGTGTCAATATATCAAAATCATATAACAGTTGTAAGTGTATAATATCCAATATCAGAGCATCTAAAGATATAAAACAAATAATAAAGAATCTAAAGAGAAAAAAAATTACACTACAATAATGATAGGAAACCTCAATATTATGCTCTCAACAATGGGCAGATCATCCAGACAGGAAATTAATAAGAAAATATTGAATTTTAATTATACTTAAGGTCAAATGTACATAACAGACATAAATAGAACATTCCATCCAAAAGCGAGGAAATACACATTCTTCTCTATCCTGGACAATAGAACACATTAGGGCACAAAACAAGCCTTGGCAATTTAAGAAGATTAAAATCATATCAAGTATGTTTTCTGACCACAATGGTATAAACATAGAAATCAATGACAGAAGAAATTTCAGAAAATTCACGAACACATGTAAATTAAGACACTCTTCAAAACAACCCCAGTAGACTAATGACAAAAATAGAAGGGAAGTAAAAAAATATATCTTAAGACAAATTAAAATGGAAACACAACATATCAAAACTTATGCGGGGGATGGTTCTGCATGAATTACTGTTGAAGGTGCTTCTCTTAATCTCTACTCATAAAAGAATACTCAATAAATGTGTGTGTGTGTGTGTGTGTGTGTGTGTGTGTATTGCCATGCAATCACAAAAAAGAAAACAAAGGAAGAGACATTTCAGCAGTCACACAAAATAAAAAATACAGTCTGCAAAATAGTTTGGAAAAATCATTTGAAAATGGACTACTACAACCACTGACAATTAAAATAATTCACAAACTTTGGGAATAGGAAAGAATCTAATTTGTAGTTACCACATTTAAATATTCAAATGTGCAGTTATTAACATTAACAATAACCAAAAAAAAATACAAAAGCATATAAAGAAATGGGAAAGTATGGGCTTATCAAGGGATCAAAAATAAATTTACAGAAACCATCCCTGAGGAAGATGTCAGATTTTCTAGACAAAGACTTCAAAATAAGTATATAAAATATTCTTAAAGAAACATGGACAAAGAATTAACGGGAATCAGGGCAATGTTACCTGAACCAAATGTGAATATTGATAAATAAATTATAAAAAGGAACCGGAAAGATATTCTGGAAGTGAAAGATACCATATCTGAAATTCGCTAGAGGAGTTAAATAGCAGATTTCAGGCAATAGATTTTTTTTTTTTTTTTTTTTTTGGAGAGGTTTTTGCTATAGGGCGCATGCGCTTGCCAGACAGACAGAGAGAGACATAGAGACAGAAAGCAAGAAATCACCCCCTAGGGGGCATGGCCACGCCGCAATCCCTTCTCTTCCATTCTCCTCTCGGGATCTTGAGCACGCACACACACGCGCCCAGAGTGAGTTTTAAGCCACCGGGTCCGGGATGCGAACCACGGTCGACTACATGGGAGTCCAGCGACATAGCCATTACGCTAACTGCTGGTCCCTCAGGCAATAGATTTTTTAAAACAGTGAAATTTAAGATAGAACAACTAAAATGAACAACTCTGAGAAGAACAAAGAAATAAGAACAAACAAAAGTGAATGCAGCCTAGAGACAACACGAACCACACCAATTTATGAATTATGGGATTTTAAAAAGAAAATAAAAGAGGGAGAAAACATATTTGAGGAAATAATGACTGAAAACTTCCCAGATTTGATGAAAGACACACGTCAGAGACTAATAAACAAACTCCAGTAAGACACTTTAAAACCAGCTATCAAAAAACAAAAAACAGGGACCGGCAGTTGGCGTAATGGCTATGTCCCTGGACTTCCACATAGTCACTGCGGTTCACGTCCCAGACCCGGTGGCTAAAAACTCACTCCGGGCGCGTGTGTGCGCATGCCCAAGATCCCGAGAGGAGAATGGAGGAGAAGGGATTGCGGCGTGGCCATCCCCCCGGGGGGTGATTTCTCGCTTTCTGTCTCTATGTCTTTCTCTGTCTGTCTGGCAAGCGCACGCGCCCTATAGCAAAATAAAATAAAATAAAATAAAATAAAATCCTCTCCAAAAAAACAAAAACAAACAAACAAAAAAAACAATAGAGACTCTTGAATTAATACAAAAGATCCTCAATAAGACCTATAGCTAATTTGTCATCAGAAACCATGAAGGTCAAAGCAGTGAGAAGACACACTTAAAGTACTGGGGGGGGGGGGGAGGAAAAACAAAAAAAAACATCAACCAACAATTCCATAGCTGACAAATCTGTCCTTCAAAATGAAAGAGAAATTAAGATGCTCTCAGATAAAACACAAGTTGAGGGAGTTCATTACCACATGTGCCTTTAAAATAATGCAAAAACTTTTCTTTATATTAAAATAACAGCATACTAGGCAGTAACTCAAAGCCAGATGAAAAAATAAAGATTTCTGGTAAAGATAATAACATGGGCAAGTATAACAGCCAGTATTACTGGTTTTTTGTTGTTGTTTTTAAGAAGTTCTTGTTATAGGGCACGTGCGCTCACCAGAAAGAGAGAGAGAGACAGAGAGACAAAAAGCGAGAAATCATTCCCCAGGGGTAAAGGCCACACCGCAATCCTTTCTCCTCCATTCTCTTCTCAGGATCTTGGGCATGCATGCACACGCACCTGGCATAAATTTAAGCTACCGGGTCTGGGACTTGAACTACAGTTGACTACATGGGAGTTCAGTAACATAGCCATTACACCAATCGCTGGTTGCAGTATTACTGTTTTTTGTATGTAGCTCCACTTTTTATTTCCTGTACAATTTAAAGGATAAATGAGAGAAGACTCCTTCATTGCTGCTGAAAATTAGTTATTTCAGGAAATAAGAGAAATGAAGATTTTCTACTGCTAATTCATCCTCCAGCCCCCAGTCTCCAGTGGAGATGCAAGGGACAGGCCTTCAGAAGAAGACTCCTCCATTGCTGCTGAGAACGAATGATTTCAGGGATTATGAGAAATGAAGATTTTCTACTGATAATTCAGCCTCCAGCCCTGAGTCTTCCCTCTAGGAGAGGCAAGGGGCAGGCCTGCAAAAGAAGACCCCTCCATTGCTCCTAAGAACTAGTGATTTTGCGCAGCGTGCAAGTTCACCGCATAATTTTTATTTTTTGCTTTTTTTAAAAAATAATTTTGTTGTTGTTTTTTCTTATTTTTCCTCTCTTTCTTTTTTCCCCCTCTCTGTGTTTTCTTATTCTTTTTCTTTTACCTCATTACTTCGCTGCTCAGCCTCCATTCACTGAGTGTCTAGATGGATCTAAGGGAACCATAGCCAAACATCCAAATACTATTAAGGTTGACATAGTCCTCAATGTCCACTGAATCTGCTGCACAAAGGGATAAAATGTAATGGCAAAGAGATTGCAGATCACCTTCTCCTGCACGCTACTGAATGATCAGATTGAAATTCAAGAATTAGGAAGAAACCCACCATCCACCAGATAACTAGAAATCACCACAGGGTCACAAGAAATATGTGAAGCCAAGAAAATTCTTCTCCTTCAAGGGAAAAGAATAACTCTTCTTTATCGACAGACAGTTCAATGGAACTCATGAAAATGTCTGATAAAGAATTTAGAATATTCATAGAGACAAAGTTAACAGAGATGCAAGAAAAGAGAGACAATGAACTCCAGAAGAAGCAGGAGAATAGAACTGAGGAGTTCCAGTAGATGAGGAAGTTTTTGCACGATCTGAAAGAGGAAATACACACCATAAAAAAGAATCAAATGGAACTCATAGAGATAAAGGCTATAATACAGGAAATCAAAACCTTCCTTGAAAATATTTAAAGCAGATCATACAGAAGATCAAATCTCAGATGTAAAAAACAGAATTATAAATGTAATGTAAAAAATCCAGCACAAAGACTGAGAAAAATAGTCCAAAAACTGAGAATAATATACGAGAAATACTAGATACCATCAAATGTCCAAACATCCAGATAATTGGTAACCCAGAAAGTGAAGAGACTAATAAGGGCATTGATAATCTATTCCATGAAATCCTGCAAGAAAACTTTTCAAACCTAGAGAGGCATTCAAAATTCAGATCCAAGAAATACATAGGACCCCAAATAGAATCAACCCAAGAAGATCTTCTCCAAGTCACATTATAGACAGATTGACCAAAACCACAGACAAAGACAAGGTACTCAGATTGGCAAGAGATAAATGACAAGTTACCTACAAAGGGTATCCCATGAGGCTAACAGTGGACCTTTCATCAGAAACAATGTGAGCAAGGAAAGAATGGGAAAATATATTCAAAGTGTTGAGTGAAAACCAATTTCAACCAAGAATACTATACCCAGCAAGATTATCCCTCACATGGGAAGAGAAGACAAGAATATTCTCCAATAACCAAAATTTGAAAGAATTTACCCACACCAGACCAGTTCTCCAAGAAGTTCTGAAGGGAGTATTATATCAGGAAAACTAAAATCAGGTTCACGGAAATAAGAGTTTAAAAACATCTAAGATAAGGGCCAGCATAATGGTAGGGACAAGTCCAGAGAAGAATATTATCTTTCAGAACTTAAATGGAAAGCTTGGACAACAACAGAAGTTAGATTAAGTACATGAGAGAGCTGATGAAATACAATTTTATGGCTTTTGACTAAAACAATACTGATATTTTTCTATGCTTTGTAGTCCAGAGATAAAGATTTTTTTCTTCTCTTGAATTGTTGACAGATCCAGGTAACTACTGTTCGAACAGAACCCTAACCTGCTTACTGACTTTAAGTCTTAAGCAAAGTTCTCTTAACATTTTTTTATTTTGATTTATTAAAACTAAAACTGCCTTTCTTGAAATTAAATATATATACACACACACACACACACACACACACACACATATATATAAATTACCTATTTAATTACCACAGTAAGCTATTTAGCCTCAGCTAGGTGCTATTTTATAGTATATTCATTCTACTCACAGTTTAATGCCTAAAGTCAAACATTTGTTCACAGATATTTATAGATCAGCTGAACTTGCTATTGAAAGTAGATCAATTAAGATATTTTGTTAACTAATAAAATGTGGTAGAAAAAAAAGGAATGGAAAGTAACTGCAGATACTAGAGAAAGAGTGGGAAGAGGGTGGGATATGGCAGAGGGTGAGAAATGGGGGAGGGAAGGAATATACATATACATAAGAAACAAGAAATTGAAAATTATTTGTGAGGATAACATGTATGATTAAGCCACTGTACAGTATATTCTGGATGGGAAACTGCATCTTGTATGCTGTGATGATGTTCAGTGAATGAATACAAAATAAAGAATTAATATTTTTAAAAAGATAAATTAAAAAATAAAGAAAAAATACTACCTCTTTTATTGGGTACACAATGTATAAAGATGCAATTTGTGAAAACAACTTAAAGGGGTACAGAGACTAGAACACTGTATGAGCAGAGTTTTTCTAAGCTATTAAAGTTGGTATCAATTCAAGTTGTTATGAATTTAGAGTATTAAATGTATTGCTCATGTTAACTACAAAACAATCTAAAAATGTACATAAAAGGGAATGAGAAGGGAATAAAAGTGGCTTTCTACAAAAAATATCAACAAAGACAGTAATGGGCATTGGTAATCTATTCTATGAAATCCTGGAAGAAAACTTTCCAAGTCTGCAGAAGCACACAAACATTCAGACAAAGAAATACAAAGAACCCCAAATAGAATCAATCCAAGAGGATCCTCTCCACGCACATCACAGACAAAAAAAAAAAAAAAAAAGACAAGATACTAAGAGAAATGTCAAGTCACTTACAAAGGCTATCCCATCAGGCTAACACTGGATCACTTATTGGATACAATGCAAACAAGGAAAGAATGGGGAAATAGATTCACAGTGTTAAATGAAAAACAATTTTAACCAAGAATACTATACCTGGAAACATTGGCCTTTATATGAGAAAAGATCAAAACATTCTCAGATAAACAAAACCTCAAAGAATTTACCAATTCCAGACTAGCTCTTTAAGAAATTCTGAAAGCAATACTATATTAAGAAAACTAAAGACAGACAGACAGCAATAAGACAACAAAAAACAACCAAGAATATGGCCCACTTAATAGTAGGGACAATTCTGGAAATACCAATAATAACATTGAATGTTAATGGATTAAATTCTCTGGTCAAGAGATACAGACTGGCTAAATGAATTGAAAGTCAGAAATCCTCCATCTGTTGCCTACAAGAAACTCATCTCATGGATAAAGACATATGTAGATTTAAAATGAATGGCTGGAAAAAGGTATTCCATGCAAATGGAAGCCAAAAAAAGAGAGTGAGTTGCTATACTGATTTCAGACAAAATAGGCTTTAGGACAAAAACCATAAGAAGAGACAAAGAGGGGCTTTATATAGTAGTAAAAGTATAAGACACCTAGGAATAAAACCAATCAAGGAAGTCAAAGACCTCTATAAGGAAAACTATGAATACTTTACAAAGGAAATTGAAAAGGACACAAAAAAAGTAGAAGGACATCCCATGTTCCTGGATTGGCAGAATTAATATCATCAAAATGATAAGCCTATCCAATTTAATCTACATGTTTAATGCAATCCCTATAAAATTACAAGAGACATTCTTCACAATCTAGAAAAGACAATCATAGAATTTGTCTGGAATCACAAAGGACCCCATACTTGCAAAGACATCTTGTGCAAGAAGAGTGGAGTGGGTGGCATCTCACTCCCTGACCTCAAAAAATATTACAAAGCTGTGATGATCAAAACAGCATAGTACTGGCACAAAATCAGATATGAGGAACAATGGAACAGAGTAGAGATCCCAGAAATAAACCCCAAAATATACAGTCAACTGACTTTGACAAAGGGTACCAGTCAATCCAGTGGGAAAAGGAAAACCTATTTAGCAAATGGTGCTGGAAAAACTGTGTATCCACCTGCACAAAAATGAATCTGGACCCCTATCTGTCACCATTAACAAAAATCAACTCAATTGGATCAAAGATCTAAACCTAAGACTGAAAACTATAAACTAAAACTATGGACAATTTTCTTCTGAGATATTTTTAATTAATTAATTTACATTCATTCCCTGAGCATTGTCACAGCATACAAAATGTGGTTTCTCATCCAAATTATATACTGCATAGTGTCTTAATCATATGTTATCATCATTAATTTTCCATTTCTAGTCTCATATATATATACATATATATGTATATGTATACTCATATTTCTCACCCTCTGCAAAGACTTCTTAAGCAAGACCCCAAAAGCACAGGTAATAATCCCCGAAATAGAGAGGTGATTACAACAAATTAAGAAATTTCTGCACAGCAAAGGATACAGTAATTAGTGTGAATAGACAACCCTCAGAATGGGAGAGAATTTTTTGTTAACTATGCCTCAAATAAGGGACTGATAACCGAAATACACAGGGAACTCAAGCAGCTTACCTGGAAGAAAATGATTAACCCAATTAAAATATGGGAAAATGAGCTAAATAAACAACTCTCTAAGGAAGACATACAAACAGCCAAAAAGCATATGAAAAACTACTCAACATCCCTCATCATAATGGAGATGCAGATTAAAACCACAATAAGATACCACTTAACCCCAGTCAGAATGGTGAAGATTAAAAAACAAAAAAAATGATAAGCACTGGAGGGGATGTGGTCAAAGGGGAACACTCTTAGATTGTTGGTGGGAATGTAAATTGGTCCAGCCACTATGGAGAACGATACAGAAGTTCCTCAAAGACCTTCAAATAGAACTGCCATATGATCCAGCAATTCCACTCCTGGGTATCTACCCAAAGGACAGGAGAATGCTCAGTTGGAAAAGCACTTGCACATCTATAGACATTGCAGCCTTATTCACGATTGTTAACACATGGAACCATTACAAATGTCCAAAACAGAGGAATGGATTGAAAAAGTGTGGCATATATACTCCATGGAATACTATTCAGCCATAAAAAAACAAGGCCCTGGAATTCGATAGAAAGTGGATGAATATGGAAGATTTGTTGCTGAGTGAAGCAAATCAGGCTATGAAAGAGAGATATTGTATGTCGCCACTTAACATATATGAACTGTCCACACTCTATGGTAGAGACTGAAAAACTGGAGGACATAAAAGCATTGAAAATTGTTATGGGAGTGGGCGGGGGGAGAAGAGCATAGGAAAGTAAATTTGGAGGAAAAAATAGAGAAGTAAGACATCTGTGGGACACATATATGGTTTATTATCTGTTGATAAGGATGTGTGTAGTATTCTCAACTGGGCTGGACTGGGGGTATATCATGCTGGGTGAAGTCTCTTTACAATCTAAATGATGTATAGTGATTAAATGTATAAATAATTAAAAAAACTTTTAATTAAAAAATTTTTAAAAAACACACCAAAAAATAAAAGAATAACCTTCTCTTATCAAAAGGGAAATGCAAATCAAAACCACAACCAGAAGCCACTTAACCTCAGTAAGAATTGCTTTGATCAAGAAAACAAAGAATGACAAGTACTCACGAGGCTGTGATGAAAAGACAGCCCTCCTACACTGCTGGTGGAAAACAATATGGAGGTGCCTCGAAAACCTACAAATAGATGTAACATATAGGGGCTAGCAGGTGGCATGGTGTTTAAGGCACAGGACTGCCACACGGCTGACTATGGTTCAAGTCTCAGTTCTGGCAACTTGCTTTCTCACTTTCCGTCTCTCTGTCTGTCTCTCTGGAAAAATTTTAAAATAATAATAATAATAATAATAATGATAAATAAAATAAAATAAATAGTTATTAGAAAACAAAAAGAACTACCATATGATCCAGTATTCCCACTTCTTTATATTTACCCAAAGGACAGGAAAATACTCAGAAAGACATTTGCATATACATGTCTATTGCAGCATTATTCATAATTGCTAAGATATGGAATCAACCTAACTGTTCAAGAACTTATGACTGGGTTCAAATATGTGGCACATGTATACTATGGAATATTACTCAGCCATAAGGAACAATGAGATCCTGTCATGTGATACAAAGTGGATGAATATAGATTTAACGTTAAGTATAGAAAGCCTGACTATAAAGACAAACATTGTATATACCCACTTAATATAGACCAGATATATGCAATACACTGCAGAAATGGAAGAAATTACCAGGGGCTGATTGGTGAGAAAATAGTTATTACTTGATGGGTTTATTTTTTGTTCAATAAAGTGTGGAAATAAACATCAGTGATGGCTGCATAACAGTGTGGATGGCTTAAGGCCACTGAATTGTGCAGTTAGAGATGGTTTAATTTGATTCATTAAATCCAATGCTTGATTAAAATTAATAATAAATTCTAAATAAAGCACCCTGTCTATAATGTAAGGAATAAAAAATCATCATAGGTACAGTCGTAAAACCACTCCCACTTCAAAACGCAATAGAAGAGTGATGTTTCTGTACCCTGTAAAACCACCATTTAACTTCATTTTGAAAGTGCTGGCCAATGCAATAAAATATGGGTTGGATATTAAAGCTGTATGTGTTGGAAAGGAAGAATAAATTTAAACATATCATATGTCAAACACCTAAAGAATCTAGCAAAAATATTCATTATTTATACCAGAAATCATGTTTTTTCTTAATATGCCTAGGTAGTTTTTTGGTATAATATTATGTTAAGAATTCATAATGCCAAATACTTCTATTTGGCTGAGGCAAAGCTATCACTTCCTTTTTACATAAATCTTAGTTGAAATAGACTTTTTAAGTAATATAATGGTAACTGAAAAAATTAATTCTCATATAATTGTCACTATATTTCTATACTATCTCATGACTGTCTTATAACTTATTTGTATATTTAATAATGTTCTCCCCTCATTTACTTAAAATTATGCAATGGGAACATGAAGTCATTCACATTTTCTTCTTACTAAACAGAAAATCTTTTTCACCTTGATCTTCTCTTGCTGCTTGGTATGTTTGTTTTTCTATATTCCTTTGTAATTTATCTTCTGAAACATCAGCCTTAATAAGAAAAGTTGTAATAAGTAATTATAAATTATATATCTCAGAACATTTTTTAAGTATCACTTAGAAAATTAGCTTTTTACTCTCATCTATAATGTCATGCAGAAACATTTTTTCTTTTTTCTTATTTCCTGTATGTACTACATTTAAAAATGAGAATAATTAGTGCATTCTAGAGGTATTTGGGAACACTGAGTGGTGTGGAGGGAACCCAGGCAATACTGTGATTCTTCCTCATAAATAGTTCCAGATAAATAATGTGAATAAATATTGATTGATTCTTGTTTAGATTTACGTTTTAGTCTACTTCAATTCTTTTTTTTTTTTTTTTTTTGAGAGATTTTCGCTATAGGGCGTGTGTGCTCACCAGACAGACAGAGAGAGACACAGAGACAGAAAGCGCGAAATCACCCCCAGGGGGGATGGTCACACCGCAATCCCTTCTCCTCCATTCTCCTCTCGGGATCTTGGGCACGCACGCACACGCGCCAGGCATGAGTTTTAAGCCACTGGGTCCGGGACGCGAACCACGGTCGACTACGTGGGAGTCCAACGACATAGCCATTACTCTAACTGCTGGTTCCCGAGTCAACTTCAATTTTTTATAAATTCAAGTGGCTTACAAAAGTACTTGTATAGAAACACTTTAAGAACTTTCATAAAAGTATATTGTGTATATATTAAGTTTGTAAACTCCTTTTATCTTTTCTCATTTTACCTTCACTTTTGTCTTAAGAAACTCCTAAATAAATACTTTTTTTAAACAAAAGCTATTCTGATCATTTTCCAGATCATATTAAAAATATTTTGAAATGCTTTTTTAAAAAATATACTTTTAAAAAGTATGCAAACATTATTTCAGTGACTATGCTTTTATAATGACTTTATTGTACACAAGTCATTTTTGTAGATTTAAACTATGAAAATTTCCCTTGCCTCAGGAGTTATATACCTTCTAATCATTAAAACTATAAGCAACAACATTTCTGGCAATACTAACTAGAATTTTTTATAAGTTAAAAATATGACTTAGATTCCCAAATATTACTTTCAACGTCTGAAACATGAAACGGTTTGTTAAAAGACAAATATTCTATTCCCTTAAAATAAGAAAATGTTGAATGTTCAATTAGCAGTTATTCGAGATACTGAAGAAGTCTGGTGATTCAAAATACACACCTTTCAGGTTATGACACTCTATCATACCTTTGAGATATCACTACCCATTGATTTTCTTTCACTAAGAACA
This sequence comes from Tupaia tana, assembly GCA_026018925.1. NCBI lineage: Eukaryota > Metazoa > Chordata > Mammalia > Scandentia > Tupaiidae > Tupaia > Tupaia tana. The sequence goes on from JAKSZU010000016.1 coordinate 6,551,915, forward strand.
GGAAGTGAAACGAAGGATGATGCTTGTGCTTCATTCTCCTGAGGTGATATTTCAACAGGCAGTGAGTCTGGAATTCCTTCACTAGGTGATATCATTGTAAATGATTTGTCATAGTTCTCTGACGGAAATGTATGGGATAGGTCTTCAACTAAAACTTCCTTTGAACTCTTTAGAGAAGCTGATCCATCTTGAGACTTGAGCATCTGTGAAATATCTGAAATACCAGGGCTAGATCTTTTCTTCTCTGAGCTTTAGAATTACAAAACATCTGGTGTTAGATTATCTGAAGAACGTTTTATTTGCAACTGAAGAATCATTTTGACAATTTATAAAGACATTAAGTAAGCAATTATAATTATTCATTACTTAGTGGTAATACAATAAAATGAATGCTAGATAAGTTGAAGATTATAATGTGTCTTCCAGGACTTAACATAAATAAATAGAACTAAACAATTCATTTAAAATACTCCAATAAAATACTTGCTGTAGATAACTATAAGATTATAATAAGCCATGGAATAAGAAAGATGTGATCAGCCATGGTAGAGCACAAGATGGTGTTCAGAAAATGTACTTTAGTCATATTTATTCCAAAATCGTTTTCCTAAAATTTCATTTCAGAGTGAAAATAAAAAACATCTCCATAGTAACTTTAAAAAAAAAGATCCAGAGAGCACATGTGCTCTCCAGAGAGAGACAAACAAGGAGAGAGAGGGTGCGGTAGAACATACCCTATAATGATGCATAGCTACACTGCAATCCCTTCTCCTCCATTTCTCCACCTTGTCAGGACTTTGGGCACAGATACATGGGTCTGGTGTGTTTTTTTTCAGGTCTCCAAAGCTGGGACTCAAACCCCACAGTTGGCCAGGTAAGATCTGGCAGTCTTAGCCACCTGACCATAGAGCTGGCCCTCCTTAGTACCTTTGACATTCAAAGATTGCTATCATCAGCAGAGTCAATTCCCCAAGCTCTAAGTTTTCTTTAGAGCTGCTTTTTCTCCAGCAGTTGGCACAGAATCACCTAATATGTTGTAGTTCACCTACACAGTCCTAGTTTATGCTTTCTGTCCTGACAGTACAGTTTAGATGCTAATTTAAACAGTCAAGCTACTTACACTTTACATACAAATTTAATGAAGCTTTTTTAGTCTTATCAAATGCAAAAGAGTTTGGTGCTGTTTCATTTTAAATAGATATTACACTTCAGTAGATATAATTTGTCTAAGGTTTGTTGCAAAATGCCTAATAATTTGAATTTTGGTCTCACAGAAGCACAATTTTAAGATATAAACATTGCCAGTTATCCTACATTTGTTAATTTGGGAAGACATTCAAACACCAGTATGGATTATTAAAAAAGAAGAGTGGGTTGTGGAGAACATTCTTTAAAATAAAAGTATAAAGTGGGGGACAGCAGATGAAATGGTAGTTAAGGTGCTAGAGTCCCACATGGTCGACCCCAATTTGAGTCCTGGATGTGGTTGGCAGCTTGCTTTCTTGCTTTCCCTCTCCCTTTCTCTGTCTCTCTCTGGTCAAATTTTAAAAATAATAATAAATAATAAATACAATTAGATAAAATAATTTTTTTTAAAAAGTGTAAAGTGGTTGGGTGATGGTTGAAAAGATATGTGATTTATGATGAACAGACTTTTGTAGAACCATTATAAAGCAGATTCTAATATTAAATAGGTAACTTCCCATTCTAAATTGTTAAGGATGGCATCTCATCTTCAAACACAACTTTAACAACTTTATTAGGTACTTGAATTTAAGATAACTAGTTTTTTGTTTTTTGTTTTTTTTGAGAGGTTTTTGCTATAGGGCACGTGTGCTCACCAGAGACAGAGAGACAGAGAGACAGAAAGCGAGAAATCACCCCCCAGAGGGGATGGCCATGCCGCAATCCCTTCTCCTCCATTCTCCTCATGCCACAATCCCTTCTCCTCCATTCTCCTCTTGGGATCTTGGGCACACATGCACATGCGCCTGGTGTGAGTTTTAAGCCACCAGGTCCGGGACGCGAACCGCGGTCAACCACATGGGAGTCCAGTGACATAGCCATTATGCTAACTGCTGGTCCCTAAGATAACTAGTTTTTTTTTTTTTTTTTTTTTTTTTTTTTTGGAGAGGTTTTTGCTATAGGGCGCGTGCGCTCGCCAGACAGACAGAGAGAGACAGAAAGATAGAAAGCAGGAAATCACCCCCCAGGGGGGATGGCCACGCCGCAATCCCTTCTCCTCCATTCTCCTCTCGGGATCTTGGGCACGCACGCACACGCGCCCGGCGTGAGTTTAAGCCGCCGGGTCCGGGACTCGAACCACGGTCGACTACGTGGGAGTCCAGCGACATAGCCATTACGCTAACTGCTGGTCCCATAAGATAACTAGTTTTGAAATAAAATCAAACACTCTTCTGGAGACTATTTTGGAAAACATATCCTAGAGGACTGTTGTCATTAGACTATTGAAGTGTAAGAATATTGGGTTGAGAAAGTTATAATGTATTTTTGCATAGAAAAACAGAAAAATATGTCATGACTTTCCAACAATCTAATAGTTCAAGTACATAATATACATTAATGTTTATTTATAAGCATACCTATAGTTATACATAAGCCACCACTCCTGCCACTACTGTTACCACTTAGCTGTAAGTAGAATGCAAAATATTTTTAAAGATTTTGAAATGTTGATTAGCAAAAATCAGTAATTATTTGATGCTATATAGCCAAATGGTATCACAATAGACAAAATATGTGGCAATTCCAAGAACAATGACTTAAATACTAATATAAAGTTCACTTATAAACATATTCCCACATTCAGACATTCTCCACTTCTGTTGTCTCCTGCAACCATAAAGGATCACTGAATAATAATCTTGATACTTCTGCCTAGGGTGTCAGAAATAAAAAAATACCAGAAAGCTATGTAAGGAGTACTGTATTCAAGTCCATTATCACCCAAAGTGATACCTCTAAGATGTGCAGATAGACATATTTTCAAAAACCCTACTGATTGTTTGGATGGTAAAGAAAAAGGAAAAGAAAAAAAAGAAGAGTTTTAAGGAAAAGGAAGAAGAAAAATGAAAAGGAGGAGAAGGAGGAGCAGGATAGCTATAGAAGGCAGCATATTCACAGGGAATATATAATAATAAAGTAATTAAGGGACCAGCAGTTAGCGTAATGGCTATGTCGCTGGACTCCCATGTAGTCGACTGTGGTTCGCGTCCCGGCCCCGGTGGCTTAAAACTCATGCCGGGCGCATGTGCGTGCGTGCCCAAGATCCCAAGAAGAGAATGGAGGAGAAGGGACTGCGGCATGGCCATCCCCCCTGGGGGGGTGATTTCTCGCTTTCTGTCTCTCTGTCTCTCTCTGCCTGTCTGGCGAGCACACGCGCCCTAAAGCAAAAACCCTCTCCAAAAAAAAAAAAATAATAATAAAGTAATTGATTCACTGTCCCTCATTTTAAACTGTCCAAAATAACCTAAATGTACTTCATAAATATTACCAAGTTTGTGCAATTCATTGTCTAATTTAGATTAAGATTATTTCTAGTCATCACTCCCTTGAAAATACTACAACACTACAATTATGAGCATGTATTTTAATAGCTTTGATATAAGCATGATGACAGCATTCTAATGGCATATATAGTAAACCTCTTACTGCTTGCAAAAGCATCTGTTAATTCTAAAATTCTCATGAAGCAAATAGATATAAAAGGTACAGTTTGTAATATACATCATCATAGATACTTCATAATTCCTCAATACATCTGTAATCCAGACAAATTGAGAAGCTACCATTATATAACTGTCCAAACCATTCTTTTTTATTATTATTCTAAGATCTTTTTTCCAGGAATTTTCTTGAATTACATCTATTGTCTCTCTCTCTCTCTCTTTTTTTTTTTTTTTTTTTTTTTTTTTTTGGAGAGGTTTTTGCTATAGGGCGCATGTGCTTGCCAGAAAGACAGAGAGATAGAAAGAGAGAAATCACCCCCCGGGGGTAGGGTATGGCCATGCTGCAATCCCTTCTCCTCCATTCTCCTCTCAGGATCTTGGGCACACAAGCATACGTACCTGGCATGAGTTTAAGCTGCCGGGTCCAGGACTCAAACTGCAGTCGACTACATGGGAGTCCAGCGACATAGCCATTACACCAATTGCTGGTCCCATTACATCTATTTTGTAAACTGTCAACACAATCCCCAATCCATCTCCTCTCCAATTAAAAAAAAAAAGTCTTGCAAGTATTGAGATATATATATATAGATAGATAGATAGATAGATAGATAGATAGATATATGAACTTTTAATTATTAATATAAATATGGAAAAGAATGAGGGATATTATTATCTACAGTAACAAGATATAGAATGCCTACCTATACACAAGGAAAAACAAAAGATTTAGTACTCAAATTATGCAATAAAGTATAATCTAAAGTGATTCTAAAAATTATCTTTATAGAAAAATTTTGATATAGAGAATATAATGTAAAAGTCAAATGTTATCATAAATATTTTGATAGGTTTTTTTTAAACTACAATTACCATTAGTCAGAATCTTCATACAGACTAGTTTTAAACTCAACTAAAAAGAAACTCAAAAAATTTGAAAATGTTTAGTAAAAATGCAAAATGAGCCTGGAAAAACGAGCGGTTGAAATATTGGAATTATTTTGCCTAGAGAACCCGAGGTTGATGAACGTTCTGTGAGACTCCACTACTCTCGAATGTCCATGCCTGGTTTCTTCCAGGCAGCACTGTGTCATGGCCTTGTTCCTCGTGCTTTGTTATCCTTTTGCTGTAGTCAATCAGAGCCATGACGATGACTACATGATGAGTACTGTGGGTCCTCACAGCAAGCCCTGAGCCTGGAGATGGTCTTGGACAGCCCCCAGTACAGCTGGCACCGGGAATTAGATTAATGTGCCCCTGAATCAGCAGAATATGGAGAAAGCGTTATTGGGGACAAGAATGATGAAAACGTGCCTACAGAGTCAGCTATGACATAAAACAGCAGTTGACCTGCTGTCTGTTGTCATAGGTAAAAATGACCCATGGGGCTTGAAAACGATACATCTAACTCCAGTAGAACAGACTGAACGGATCCTCTGGCTGCTATTGGTGCCAGGTTAAGTGAGTGGAAAAGATGCATCTTGGGAATGTCTTTGTTTCCTCCTCCAGGAGGGTAGGTGAAAGGATCCCAAAATTCCTAAAGCTGGGCTTTGTGCAGGACAAAGGCAATAAAAACTTATTTTTAATTACTCTCTCCTATAGGTGGGAGTAAAAAGTTAACTCAATTCCTGAGGCTGGAGCAAAGCTTTAAATAAACCAAAGGAGAAAAATATTTATGTCAAGGATTCTGGAGGAGGGGAGAGTAGACTCCAACCTTTTCTTCAGTTTAGCTCTAGCCACTCCTGAACCATTCCCTCTTTTCCCTTGAATTCAGCTGTTATCTCCTGCATGTAGTGTTCACTCTGTACATGCTAAATTTAGAGCTAGAACAAATTTGCAAAGAGAAAAACAATTTTTTTTTAAAATTTTACTAAAGGGCACCATGCGCTCACTGGAGAAAGACAAAGTGAGGCAGAGAGAGAAAAGTTAACTCCCAATGGGGAATGGTCACACCATAATTCCTTCCCCTTCATTTCTCCATCCAGTTGGGATTTGAGGTGCACAAACACACACACTAACATACACACAAGTCCAGCATGTTTTTCAAGCTGCCAGGTCTGGGACTCAAACTTCTATGTGCCACCCGATTCCTTCAATCACCAGGTCATATGCCATGGGGGGCAGGGGACCGGGAGCAATGTAATGATTGTATTTTACAGCTATTACATCTACATAAAAAGCTGATGCAGAATTATGTCTTAATTTAATAAATAATAGAGGGATCATAATGATCACAGAAAGCTGTAAAAAAAGTTAGTGGAACACAACTTCCTTATATTTTACTACTAAATATAACTTGGAATTTAATGGATAACTTGAATATTGACAATACAAAAATTCTCTATACTTCTTTATTTTTATTATAATTTAACTTATAAGAGCTTCTTGGGGAGAAAGGCAACAGAAAAAGAGAGACAAGTTCTAAATGGAAATGTTATGTTTGGACTTTTTTTTAATTATTTTTTGTCACCAGAGTGCCCTAGACAGAAAGTGAGACAAAGAGAAAGAGAGGAGAAAGAGACAGAAAGAGAAAAACACCTTCCCTGTGGGATGTGTTCGCATTGAAATTTTTTTCTTTCCTTCAGGATTTGGGGCATGTACACACACGTGCCCACATGTGTCTTTCTCAAGACATCAGGTGGGGATTCCAGACTGAGGAGGCCATGTGGGATCTGGCTCCCCATGCACTGCACTTAACCACTGTACCTGAGGGGTTAACTCTCATGTTTGGAATTTTTTAAAGCAGGTTTTAATTGCTAACATGCTCTTTTTTGGGTGTGGGGGAGGGGAAGAGGTTTTTGCTATAGGGTGCACGTGCTAACCAGAAAGACAGACACAGAGAGACAGAAAGCGAGAAATCACCCCCCAGGGGGGATGGCCACGCCGCAATCCCTTCTCCTCCATTCTCTCGGTATCTTGGGCATGAACACACATGCGCTTGGCATGAGTTTAAGCCACTGGGTCCAGGACTCAAACTGTTGTCCACTACATGGGAGTACAGCGATTGTGCCATTATGCCATCCACTGGTCCCACTAACATGCTCTTCTAAAGTCAGGTGCTTGACTTCAGATGATGAAAATTATTTTCTGGATGGATATGCATATTTTTTAAACATTTTTCTTTATTCATAATAACGTGAATACACACGTACATGAAAGTAAGGGAAAGAAGAGCACCTCATCGGATCTGGTCACACTCAAGTGGCCCTTCTTCCAGTCTTTTGCCCACTAGATCTTGTGCCTAGCATGTCTCAGACCATCTGAGCCAGGGATTTGAACCATGGTTGTTTGGAGCTGATGCTAATGTGCATATTTTGGAATTAATCAATTCAGACTCTAAGATTGATGTGACAACAAAGATCTTGGAGAACTCTGATTGCCCCATGTGCATGGAATAGGGTTATCTGTCCCTAGAGCATCCCCACTGTTTGCTATGCATTTAAAAAACAAACAAACAAAAAAAGTATTGGCTTTTTTGGAAACCTAATTTCCAGATACTACCTGTCTGCACTGGACTCCAAGCTGAAATCTGATAGTGTCTGCTATGTCTTTCAGCTTTAGCATAAGTTGTGATGAATGAGCAGAAAACAGGTAAAAACTCAATGGACAGGACCCAGATGCTGGGACTGTTCAAGATTTAGGACACTCCTTCCTCAAGCTCTAAACATGGTTCTAGGCAGAACTGAGCTGTCTATGTTACATACAGATTGCCACAGAAAAGGGCCTGCTCTCTGGTGGGACCATACAAAATTCACCTGTTAATAAGACTCTACGTCTAATACAGAAACGGATCACATTCATAACTTGGGATTCTTAGTTGCAAGTTCAGGGAGGATACATCGCACAGGCTAGGACCACTCTGACCAGTCCTGACAGATCAGACTGTCGTTCCCTCTTCGGAATGTCTCACTGCTGTTGATTACTGTGTTTGACTTCCTGGATCAGATGCAGTTGTAACAAGGAGCTGATAGCTGGCTCTACTTTCCTTCCTTCCTTCCTTCCTTCCTTCCTCCCTCCCTCCCTCCCTCCCTCCCTCCCTCCCTCCCTCCCTCTCTCTCTCTCTCTCTCTCTCTCTCTCTCTCTCTTTTTTCTCACACAGTATGTGCATTTGCCAGAGAGAGGAAGAAAGTGAGAGAAGGAAAGTGAGAAATCACACGCCAGGGGAAATGGCCATACTGCAATCCCTTCACTTCCATTCTCCTCTTGAGATTTTTGGACATGCATGCACACACGTGTGGCACGATGTTCAAGCCTGTGGGTCTAGGACTCCAACCACAGTTGGCCATGTGGGAATCCTTCACCTTAACCACCATGCTGCTCTCTCCTCCCTTTATCTTTCTACTGCTACATGCACCTTAGTGAGGCATTTTGCCAATTAATTCAGCTTTTTCCAGGGAGATATTTATCTTTTCTAGATTATTCATAAGGTAAAATGATTAGAAGAAAAGCAGTGGAAAGTAAAATTTTAAAATGTTTGAAAATTCAGTATTTTGTCCTGACTAGTTCCTAAATATGATACTTCTTTCTGATCAAATTGTATAAAATATTGTTCTGTGAAAATGTTTTGTCTTTATTACATACAACCCTTCCAGCCCAGAGGTCTAGATGAAAATAGTGTATGATTTGAAAAAAAAAAAATGTAATGCTTTGATTAGCGAGAGCACTGGGAGAGGGGAGGGTACTATCGATCTTTGTGTCTGAGAAAAGTTCCAGTGTACCCTCTTATCACAGGCAAACTCCCTGTGCTGCCTTTAGCAGCTGAGAGTACTTTCAATTCAAACAGACTGCTGCGACTAACATCTACTTCACAGTGCTGAATATGAGACAGCAGGCGTGGCCCAGCTCCACACTTCCCACTCAGAACACCTTCTGATATCATCTGCTTTTTCCAGGTAAATGAATTGGTGTCATTCACAGAAAAAGGAAACAAACAAACAAACAAAACAAACAAACAAAAAAAAACCTGTTCAGAACTGTCTCCTGGGGACCAGCAGATGGCGTAATGGTTACATCACTGGACTTCCACATAGTCAACCAAAGTTCGAGTCCCAGACTTGGCAGCTTAAAACTCACACCAGGTGCATGTGTGTGCATGCCCAAAATCCTGAGGGGAGAATGGAGAAGAAGGGATTGCAGGATAATACATCCATTCTGGGGAAGGAGATGGGAGGATTTCTCGATTTTTCTCTCTCTGTCTCTCTGCCAAGCACACACACACACACACACAATAGTAAAACTTTTTCAAAAAAAAACGAAAACAAAAAAACCTGACTTCCTGCAGTTGTCCCAATAACACCCTTTCTAGGATGAATAAAATAATAAAAATATATATTTTTAAAATGTCCTTGGACTGAACTGAAAGACTACATTGGAGCCCTGTTAGCCTATACTGCCTGACTGATGTATGCCCTAACTATTTTACAGTCTTCATTTCCAGGGGTACCACATGTGCCCTCTGGGATTTTATTTCTTGTGTGGGTCCCCTAACTGTCATGACATTACCTTAGTGCTGGCTAGCTTGAATTTATTGACCCAAGTTGTACCAGATTTAAAAAGTCAGTACGTAACATAAAGAAAAAATGCATTTGGCTTTCTAAGTTATGGTTAATGATATTTCTTTCAACTGGCTAAGACAGTCCTGTGTTCAGCTCAACATTCCTATATCATGATGAGTCTTCTCTAAACCAAAATCCCATAAACTGGTACAAGCTCAGGAAAACTATTAAAAGGAGGAGATAGCACATCCAATCAAGGACCAATCTTGGTCTGTTGGACCTTAGTTAAATTCATAAAACATGGCATCACCCTCTCTGGATACAGAGACACTACCTGCAGGGTGGGTTGTTTTTTGTTATTGTTTTGTTTTTTTGTTTGTTTGGGGTGTGTATGTGTGTGTGTGTGTGTGTGTGTGTGTGTGTGTTTAGAGGCTTTTGCCATAGGGTGCATGAGCTCACCAGAGAGGGAGAGACACAGAGACAGTGAAAGGGAAAGTGAGAAGTCACCCCCCAGAGGGGATGGCCACACAGCAACCCCTTCTCCATCCTCCTCCTGGGACCTTGGGCACACACACACATGTACCCAGTGTGAGTTTCAAGTCACTGGATCTGAGACACGAACCACAGTCAGCCATGTGAGAGTCTAGTGAAGTAACCAGTATGCCATCTGCTGGCCCCATTACCTGCTATTTTAACCAAACTACTGACTCAGTAAGGCCCTTGTCTACCACACACCTGATAAGAAAGTGTGATTCGTTGACTGAACAGCCTCTCTCAAAGCTCATAAAAATCTTATGAAGTGCTGCATTCACCCACTATAATGATGTTAAGTGATTGAGATGTCTAATGGCATTAGACATTCTTAAATTTGCTAATGGCCTAGTTACGTGGTCAGGCCTTTGGGCCACCTAGGTCAGAACTATTAAGTAAACACACTTTTTTGTGGTATCTTCACTCAAAGAAATATGTACAGAAACTTAGTCACAAATTCAATGCTTATTTTTTAAGTGTGTATGACCACTAAAGGAATTGAATCTAAAGTGAAATATCTGACATGAAAAAGACGATCAAGAATATGTGACCATGATATCTTATGTAGTCTTGGGTTCCTGTTCAAATCCATCCCACCATGGAGAAACAGAATGCCCAATGAGTTTATCTTCAAGACACAAAAGCCACTGTTGTCCATCTAGCTTCTTCTCCTTGCCACCTTAGACAGCCTCTTTTGGAAACAACCACGGCAGTGCTTGTCGGCCTAGGTTTCTCTGGTTGTTTACAAGTTATAGGCTTCCATACTCTGCAAGATCCCCACCTAAAATTTAAGGAGTACCAAGATCATTTCTTCTTCCTTTTTTGTACCCATTTTATTGGCCTCAGTGCTTGGGTTAACACTGTGTATTACTCATTTAGAAGACTGGCATTGTCCTTGCATCAGGTGGTTCTGCAGATACTGTCTTCTGACTCCAGGTGATCTACGATGGCAGAATGGTAACTGGGGTCACTGCTGAACTTACCCACCAGAAAAAGGACAATAAGACTTATTTCCATAGAGGAATAACAGATCTGTTTGTCAGATGTAATCATGTCTGACTCAATGAAATGGTTTAAGGGGTTTGTCAAGGGAGGTGATGTATGGCTTTCCCTTTCCTATTGTAGGTAACTGAACAGATATTCTAAAATGGCCTTCTTTTGCTGGCTAGAAAGTAGAATTCATATGAATTTATTAGGATATTGGTTCAGCACCCTTTCATAAGCCAGCTGGTAACAGCTGACAGCCTACTCCCCAGAAGTACTGTGGAAATTGCTATGTTTTGGACCAGGTGTAAGTCAGAGCTAAAGAACTGACTTCAAATAATTGCCAATGCATGGGATCTCCAAGACCAAATGGTGGTTGGAGGAGAGACAAATCTTTGTTTCTGGATGGCCTGGCGGCTCTCTTCTTTCCCTCTTGGTGGTTTGGCAGAGTTGGTTGCCAAAATTGTTCAGGAGAAAAACAGCTCCCACTGATACCAGCTATGTTGATATATAAAGTGCCTCTTATCTCCTCTCTATTTCTAACCAGGCCATTGTACCAACAGGAAGCCTCATTGTTACAAGATCGATTATGTATTCTTTATCTCCTCCCAATTCCTCTCTAATTTAATAAAGTGATGTGTGTGGGTCCCTCTCAAGAGCATTTTCCATGGTGAATTCATTTTTGCTTTGTTCGAGGACACCTCTGTAAAGAATATTGACAATTCAGGAGATATTGTACAACCTACCACTTCTTAGGTTTCCTCCACTGTATGCTACAATTTGGTAATTAGTAAAATGCCCCCTGAATAACAGTTAACTAAGGAAATGATGAAGTCTGTAGAGTTTTTTATAGTAACATAAATTTTTATTTGTAAAACTTATTCTGATAAAAAGTAGACAGAAACAAAATATTTTAACAGCTTTTTTATTTCAAAATGAGATAATCCCTTTTCTTCAAAATGAATAACTTCCTTCACCACACAATCTAAATTATGTTTCCTTGAGACTCTCTATAAGGTAAGTTTATTATTTTTGTTAATTACTCTCTAAAATTATAATTTGTTTATTTTTGTTTATTGGCTATATCTCCTATTGTAACATAAGCACCACAAGTGAAGGGATCTTACCTACCTTACAAATCGATAAAACCCAATACTTAGAAGAGTACCTGGCATATGAAGGTGACAAAAGTATTTATTGAATTAATGAGTCTGGTAAATAAATGGGAAGATTTAACAGCTAATCATCTAAACTGTGGAGAAAAATGGACATGTATAAATACTCTTCTTTATGTTTTTGTCCTTTATATATAACAAAGCTAAGCAGTATTTGGGGGTAGGGATCATAGCGAAAGGATTTAGAAGAAAGTAGATGTTTTTCTTTAAGGTTTTTGCCAGAGGGCACATGAAAGACAGAGACAGTGAGAGGTAAGGTGAGAAATAATCCCCTCAGGAGGGTTGACCTGCCGCAAAATTGCTTTTCTACTCTCCTCTTGGGATCTTGGGTACACCTATACATGCATCCTGTGTGATTTTTTTTTTTTACATTTTTTTATTTCAATTTATTTATTTGCATTCATTCACTGTACATCATTACAGCATACAAAATGAGATTTTCCATCCAGAGTACACTGTATATTGTCTCAATCAAGCACATCAACAAACATGTTATTGTCAGCAGATGATCTTCCATTTCTTGTTTTCTGTATGTTTTGCTTTTTTTCCCCCATCCTTGATTCCCTATCTCTTACCCTCTGCCATCTCCCTTTCTCCTCCCACACTGTCTCTGGTATCTATGTTTGCTTTCTGTACTGTTTCCCCCACATTTTATTGAATCACCAAAGACCCTAATCAATCCAAATACCCTCATAGCAAACATAGGTGACATACACATTTCCATGAACACAAGTCTGTGTGATTTTTAAGCTACTAGATCTGGGGCTTGAACTGTGATAGGTCATGTGGGAGTCCAGCACCTTAATCACCCCACCACCTGTTGGCCCCTAATTGTAATGCTTAAAAATAAAATGCTAAGAATTAGTTTATATTTTTGCTATAGGGCACGTGCGCTTGCCAGAGAGACAGAGAGAGACATAGAGATAGAAAGCAAGAAATCACCCCCCGGGGGGATGGCCACACCGCAATCCCTTCTCCTCCATTCTCCTCTTGGGATCTTGGGCACACACGCACACGCGCCCGGCGTGAGTTTTAAGCCACCGGGTCCGGGACGCAAACCGCGGTCGACTACATGGGAGTCCAGCGACATAGCCATTACGCTAACTGGTGGTTCCCTATTTTCACTTCTAAAGGGTGTGAATTTCAATGCTATAAAACATTTAAGGAAACCTAACAGTGCATAAGATATGAAACAATAAATTATTAAAATCTATTGTTTGATTAAATATTTGTTGCTAACTTATTCCCTAAGCCAAAATAAATTGCTAAATGTTGGCAAGCGCAAAAAAAAATGTACTTTATTATAAGCAATACCACGTGTCTGCTCAGGTGGGGTCTCCTTACTTCGCTCCCATCCACTCTGAAGGTTTGGGAGACTTTTCCAAAGTATTTCAGAAATTCTATTAGGATCTAAGGAGTAACCCAAAATGAAGGTTGATGAATTATATTATGCTATGTGCTTATCAGCTTGAATTTTTATTATATTTAGCAATAGTTAACCTAAAAATGTTATGGGCAATTCTATAAAACCTATTAAGCTGAAATAACCTCCTTCGTGTCATATTTCCCATTAACTTCCTTAGCCTAGACTGCAAACAAAAGGAACTTCTGGCCTTCCCCAATCATGCTATGCAGTTTATAAACAAAGCTCTGTCCACATGGAACATTCTTTCCCTGTGAAAATCCAGGCCAACTCTCTTAACTGCTATGTAATTCTCAATGCAACCAGAAATAACATTTTTCTCTTGTTTACTGTAGCTTCCTGGTAACTTTTTATAGAATATATCTTCTGTATTAATTCTATATATTTTTCCATGACTTCTCTGCCTTACTGTTAATACATTGAAGGTAATGATCATATATTTGTCATCCTTTTACATTCCATAATATCTAGCAGAGTACCTTGCATGGCAGGGACACTCAGTGAATGTTGCCTCATTAGAGTTAAATTCAAATGAAACAAATTAAAATAATCTGCCTCCTAAAGTTAGGAAATATTACATCAACATTTCCAGAAAGAAAAAAAAAAGCCTTTCTTAGTGTTGTTTGGAAGCCTGACAGCATGTGCACTCACCAGAGAAAGAGAGAGAGAATGCACACCCCCTGTAAGGCATGGTTACTCCGCAATCCCTTCTCCTCCATTTCTCCCTCCTATTAGGATTTTGAGCATGCACATACATGCACCCAGTAAGTTTTTCAAGCTCCTGAGCCAAGATTCAAACTGCGTAGTAGGCCAGGATTCAAACCATGTAGCTGGACATAGATCTGGCTCCCTTAACCACTAGGCCGTGAGACCGGCCTGAAAAAAAAGCCATTGAAGAGGAATTACTTGCTATTCATCCTGTAATTTTTTTCTGATCTCGATATCCTACGTTCCCTATCATTCTCAGTCTGTTGTTTCCTATCGAACCCTTCTGCCATCCTACCACTTCCCATTTTAACTCTCAACTGTGACTCAGCAAAATATAACGGGCACTGCCAGGGCTAATAACTGAGAGGAACAATATCATAACCCCTCTTCAGGATTTTTCCAGAGGCCCATTGAAAGCATCTGAGACTCTTATTGTGTCTTCATAGAAACTAGAGATTCTCTTTAAAACACATTTCCTAAGCCAGTGTTTCTCCAGAGAACATCAAGTGTATAAAGAGTCTAACAAATTCACACACAGCAACTAAGTATTCAATATTAAAACCATTTACATCAAAAGTCACCACTTTGTGCTCTTCGGAGTTATAAACAAATTACTGCTTTCCAGCACATTCAAAGCCTGTACCTCATCATGTTTTCACAGAAGAACTATAATTCTATGACATGCTCTATGACAATTGAGCATGACTATAAGAGCGTCATGTTTTATTTCTTTATATTCTACACAGTTAATAAGAGGACAACATTTCCATGAAAGTTGAAGATAATTATTAACTTTTTCTTGTATCTTCTCAAATATTAATAATATTTAAAATGTAAAAGACCATATATATTTAAAATGTAAAAGAATAAATGACAGGAAACCTACCAATAAGTTTGCAAAGCAACAAGTAAATAAACCAATGTCTAATTTTCTCTTAAGATTTTAAAAACATATACCCTAAAAATATAGATAGACTATGGATGTTAAAAATAGATCTTTTCAAAACTTCTGGCTTTAAATCATTATCTTTATCACCTAATTCTGTTAATTCATCTACGTCTATAATCTAGAAATATTACAATTGGTAATGCATGGTAATCAAAACCACAATTTTACAAATTCAGCTCTGTGTAATTAGGAATAAGAAAATGTCTTCTGTCCTTTTAATTTGAATTGCCAACAATTCATGTAACTGACTGGCAGAATTTGGAACCCTGTTATCAAAACTGGCTCAGGATGACTATTTCTTGACGAAACAGGTTTGTGAATCAATAATAATATGCTAAACAAACAGACTCAGTAGTGAAAGCTACAAAATTTAATTGGATGAATAAACTCAATTAATAATATGCATGCATGTATATATATATACACATATGGATATGTATACACATACACACAAAAAGGGGACTTCAAAAATTCATGGAAAATGGGATCAAAGTATGAGTTTATTTTGGGGAAAAATTAAATTCATGCATAGTTTTTCCTAATATAAATTTTATATAAACTTTCTGAGGACCCCTTTGTGTGTGTGTGTGTGTGTGTGTGTGTGTGTCTGTGTATATGTGTAGTAACTGAAAAAAAAATAAAAGGCAAAAATAATTTAAGAGTGTTGTTCATGTATCAAGATTATACAACTTAATGATGGTAGCTAAATTTAAAATAAGGGGGGAAGAGTGTGTTTGTATATTACACCTGGTCCTTAATTTAATTCTTCATTTAAAATGTTTGACTTTTGACTACACTCAAACTCTATAATATTTGACATGCAAAGTTTCAAACTTTGTTCAAATTTCAAAAATAAATGTATAATTAAGTAGGCAAAGATATATATCAAAAAGTTATGATACTGAATTTACAATGACTATTTTCATCACCTAAATATGTGAACTAATAAAGATTTTAAAAAGATAAATTGAAAAAAGATTTTACCTTTCTTCAATTGGTCTTCCATTTTTGACCAATGGGATCTGTAATAGAGATAATACTAAATTTAAATATATTCAAGATGCATATAACATTTTTACATTCAATCGGTTAGAAAAATATATTTAAATGGTTTCTTAATATGCCACAGGGTGTGTGTGCTCTCCAGAGAGACAGACAGATAAGAGAGGGGGAAAGCATTCCTCAGTGGACATGGCCATACCATAATCTCGTCTCCTCCCTCACTCTACTCTTTTAGGATGTTGGACATGCATGCACATGTATCTGGCATGTTTTTCAAGCTACTGTGTCCAGGATTCAAACCACAGGGTTGACCATGTAGGATTTTGCTCTCACCAGGCCATGGGCTAATCCTCAAATTTTATTTTTAATATGACAATTATAAGATTAAGGTACCATAAAAAGCAAATAAATTACCATATTTTGGCATTGGGAGAGATATTATAGAAGATGAATAAGATCTAAAATTATATTTCTAAATAAGAGTAAAGAGGATTTTATATTTTGGCCAAACTGGACCAGCAGTTAGCGTAATGGCTATGTTGCTGGACTCCCACTTAGTCGACCACGGTTCGAGTCCCGGACCCAGTGACTTAAACTCACGCCGGGTGCGTGTGCGTGCATGCCCAAGATCCCGAGAGGAGAATGGAGGGGAAGGGATTGCGGCGTGGCCATCCCCTCTGGGGGGTGATTTCTCGCTTTCTATCTCTCTGTTTCTCTCTGTCTGTCTGGCAAGCGCACGTGCCCTATAGCAAAAAACCTCTCAAAATAAATAAATAAATAATGGCCAAACTAAATTATTATAAACTTATTTATTACATAATTATCTAATAACTTAAAATGTTCTTTTTGAAGGGTTCATAATGCTAATGTAATACATAATATAGCTAATACATTAGTACATTTTTTGCGATTTATAATTTTTTCAAGTGTATTAATACAGATACTTTCCTATAGCATAAATGTTGATTCTAGGTTTTAGTCCAAACCTGAATTTCACCTAACTTGGTTTCCTTGATGTAAGAGAGTAACTGGCTTCATCTTTGTGCACTCACAGCAAATACCTCTAAATGTTCACCAAAGTTTTTCTTCTTAGGCACATTGCTAGTCTACATTTGTAAGTTAGGCTTAAGTAAGTAGAATGTGAGAGAAAATAATGTGCAACGCTTCAGCCTAGTCAATGAAAATTTTTCATATTTTTCCCCATGTTCGATTCTGAGAGCTTAATGTCTATGGCCAGGGTGACACAGAAAGCCACGCGTAAACAGTAAAATCTTCATATGCAGAACACTTGAATACCTTGTAGACAAGAACTCCCTACCACAAACTCATATTTTGAGTTTCCTGGGACTATAACATGAGGAAATAAGTCTCTACAGTTTCTGAGTAATTACACATTTTGTGCTTATCTGTGTCACAAGAGTTAGCTCATATATTAAACTAATACACCAGCAAGGATTTTTATCCATTCTGTGCAGGCAACTAGGAAAGAGTTAAATCACAATCCAACGTAACATTTACATAGGGCTTCACAATATACGAAAGCTTCGTAAACCATATCTCATTTAACCCTCACAATAGTCTTATAAAGTAGTATCATCCTTCCATAATTAAGGGTTTATAGAAATTTATGTATAGTTCCTGACAGAAATAAATGTACACCTCATTTTCTTGTGCTCACTTCATTATACTTTGCAGATATCACAAATTGCTGGTTTGTGGCAACTTTTATTTGGAACAAATCTATTGGTGTCATTTTTCCAACCACATAGGCTGACTTTGTGTCTCTGTCACATTCAGTAATTTTCACAATATTTCAAACTTTTACATTGTTATCATATATGTTTAATGATATCTGATCAGTAATTTTGGATGTTACTATTGTAATTATTTTGGGAAGCCACACACCATGCCCATGTAAGACAACAAACTTAATTTAAAATGTTACGTGTATTCCAACTACCCTCCCAAATGGTCATTCCCCATTCGCTGTTCCCTATTCTGTGAAACACAGCAACACTGGAATTAGGCCAACTAATAACCCTACAATGGCCTCTAAGTGTTAAGTGACAATAGGAACAAGAGTCATACATCTCTTATTTTAAACACAAACTAGAAATGATCATATTTAGTGAGGGAACTATGTCAAAAGGCAAGATAAGCCAAAGGTAGAACTCTAGTGCCAAACAGTTAACCAAGTTATAAATGAAAAGGAAAATGGAAGGGAATTAAAACTGTTCCTCCAGTGAACATACATGAATGACAAAAATGTGAAGCAGCCTTGTCTGGTGCTAGAAAAAGTTCTAGAGGTCTGTATAGAAGATAAAACCAGCCACAACATTCCCTTAAGCCAATGCCTAATCCATAACATGACCTCAATTCTCTTAAATTTTGTGAAGGCTGAAATAAGTGAAAGAATTACAGAACAAAAGTCAGAGCTAGCTATTCGAGGTTGGTTCATAGGTGTGAGGAAAGAAGCCAGCTCCACAATAAGGTAAAGTGGCAAGTGCTCTGTAGAAACTGCAGCAAGTTTTCCAGAAGAGCTGGTTAAGATAATGATGAAGGTGGCTACATTAATAGCTTTTCAATGTAAATGAAACAACCTTACTGCGGAGGAAGATGCCATCAAGGACTTTGATAGCTAGAAAAGAGAAGCAAATGTCTGGCTTCGAGGTTTCAAAGGACAGGCTGACTTTTGTTAGCAACTAGTGCAGCTCGAGACTTGAAGTTGAAGCCAATGTTCATTTGTCACTATAAAAATCCTCAGGTCCTTAAAAATTATGCTACATCTACTCTGTCTGTGTTCTGTAAATGAAACAAGTACATGTGCACGACAGCGCACCTGTCAATATTTACGGCATAGCTTACCAAATATTTAAAACCCATTGAGACCTACTATTCAAAAACAAAAACAGAAAATTCATTCCTTTCAAAATACTACCATTCACTGTCAGTGCATGTAGTCATCCAGTAGCTCTGATGGAAATGTAGAAGGAGATTTGTGTTGCTTTTGTGCCTGCTAACACAACCATTCTGTACCTCACAAATCAAGGAGTCATGGGACCAGCAGTTAGCGTAATGGCTATGTCACTGGACTCCCATGTAGTTGACCACAGTTCGAGATCTGGACCCAGTGGCTTAAACTCACACTGGGCGCATGTGTGTGCGTGCCCAAGATCCCGAGAGGAGAATGGAGAAGAAGGGATTGCGGCGTGGCCATCCCCCCCAGGGGGTGATTTCTCACTTTCTGTCTCTCTGTCTCTCTCTGTCTGTCTGGCGAGCGCACGTGCCCTATAGCAAAAACCTCTCCCCAAAAAAAGAAAGAAAAATAAAAACAAAACAAAACAAAAAATCAAGGAGTCATTTTCACTTTAAACTCTTATTATCTAAGAAATATATTACATAAAGTTATAGCTGCCATATATAGTGATTCTCTGGAAAAGTCAATGTGAGCAGGGATAAGTCAACTGAAAAGAATTTATGGAAGGAGGTCAAAATGTTAACATTAAAAGAGTTTGGTAGAAGTTGATTCCAATCTTATGGATAACTTTGAGAAGTTCAAGACTTTAGTGGAGGAAACAACTGCAGATGTGGTAGAAAAAGCAAGACAACTAGAATTGAAAGTGGAGCCTGAAGATGTGAGTGAATTGCTGCCACCTGCTGATCCAACTTTAACAGGTGAAGACTTGGTACTTTAGAATAAGAAAAGACAGTGGTTTCTTAATATGTAATCTACTTCTGGTGAAGATAGTGTTCGGGGAACCAGCAGTTAGCGTAATGGCTATGTTGCTGGACTCCCACTTAGTCGACCGAGGTTCGCGTCCCAGACCCGGTGGCTTAAAACTCACGCCGGGCATGTGTGCGTGCGTGCCCAAGATCCCAAGAGGACAATGGAGGAGAAGGGATTGTGGCATGACCATCCCCCCTGGGGGGTGATTTCTCGCTTTCTGTCTCTATGTCTCTGTCTGTCTGGCGAGCGCACACACCCTATAGTGAAAAAAACCTCTCCCCCCCAAAAAAAAGATAGTGTGAACATTGTTGAAATGACAGAGATGTTAAGAATATTATGTACACTTAGCTGATAATGTGCCATCAGGATTTCAGAGGATTGACTCCAATTTTGAAGCAAGTCCTTGAATGCAATGTTATCAAACAGCATCATATAATACAGAGAAGCCTTTAGTGGAAGAAAGAAGTAATCTATGCAGTGAACATCATTTTTATCTTAGCATAAGAACTTGCTCCACCCTTCTCAACCTTCAGCAACCACCAGCCTTATCAGTAAGCAGCCATTAACATCAAAGCAGGCCCCAACACCAGCAAAAAGATGACTTGATCAAGGCTCCGATGTTTGCTAACACATTTTAGCAAGAAAGTATTATTTTGCGCTTCATTTTTTAAATTTTATTTTAATTTCTTTTATACAGTCAATCACATGTCACTTAGCTTGTAAAATAAGTGTTCCAACATGAATACATTTCTCACCGGTCCAGTTGGGGATAAAATACGTGTTATCATTAACAGATAATAACCCATTTCTTTGGCTCATAAATGTCTTGCCTCTCTATTTTTTTCCTTAATGTCTATCCTCAGACTCTCCTCTTTCTCCCACCCTCTTCCCACACTGTATCTGGTATCTATAACCATTTTCTATGTTTCTGAACCCTCTAGTCATTCAGTTTCTAGAAAGTATTTTTAAGGGACCAGTAGATGGTGTAATGTTTATGTCACGGGACTCTCACGTAGTCAACCGAGGTTCAAGTTCCCAGGCAGCTTAACCTCATATCAGGCACATAGGAGTGTGTGCCCAAGATCCCAAGAGGGAAATGGAGGAGAAGGGACTGCGGTGTGGCCATCCCCCCTGGGGGGTGATTCCTCACTTTCCGTCTCTCTGTCTCTTTCTGTCTTCCTGGTAAGTGCATGCGCCCTATAGCAAAGAAAATCTCTCTTAAGGGAACCAGCAGTTAGCATAATGGCTATGTCGCCACTCCCACGTAGTTGACCGAGGTTTGCGTCCCGGACCCAGCGGCTTAAAACTCACGCCGGGCGCGTGTGCGTGCGTGCGTGCCCAAGATCCCGAGGGGAGAATGGAGGAGAAGGGATTGCGGCGTGACCATCCCCCCTGGGGGTGATTTCTCGCTTTCTGTCTCTATGTCTCCCTCTCTCTGTCTGGCGAGCGCATGCACCCTATAGCGAAAATCTCTCCAAAAAAAAAAAAGCATTTTTAAAATTGAAATATGTACATTTTAGACATGATGCTATTACACACTTAAAAGACAATGTACAATGTAAACATAACCATTATATGCACTAAAAAAAAAAAAAAAAAGTTTGTGTGATTTGCTTTATTGCAATGATCTGTAATCAAACTTATCTCCAAGGTATGCCTGTATTAATAGTGATTGCCTAATGCTCTAATTTTTTAAAAAACTATTATTGAACCTTAAAAATAGGTACAAAACTAAAAATAAATTACTTCTTCCAACATGCCATTAAGATGCCTACGAACATTTGTGTAATACAATATAGTGTTCAGGAGTAGAAGTTCAAAAGATTTTCCCTTCTTTTAGATTTTGTATTTTAATCCTCAACGGCACAGGGAAATGCTGGCTTCCATGTGAATCCAAGACCCATGAGCACTGGGAGTTTACAACTGCGAATGAGAAAGCACGCTCTCGGTATTAACAATATCACAGTTCCATAGCCTATCAATGGCGCTATAATGCCAGGAAAGAAATAGTACCAATATACATACATACATCTATACATAAAATAAGATGATAGTAACAATATTTACCCCAAGTAGAATCAACCGAAGAAGATCTTCTCCAAGACACATTATAGCCAGGTTGACCAAAACCACAGACAAAGACAAGATACTAAGATTGGCAAGAGAAAAACATCAAGTTACCTACAAAGGACATCCCATCAGGCTAACAGCAGATCTCTCATCAGAAACAATGCGAGAGAGGAAAGAATGGGAAAATATATTCAAAGTGTTAAGAGAGAAGCAATTTCAGCCAAGAATACTGTACCCAGCAAGATTATCTTTCATGTGGAAAGAAAAGACAAGAACTTTCTCAGATAAACAAAACCTGAAAGAATTTACCAGCACCAGACCAGATCTCCAAGAAGTTCTCAAGGGTGTGCTATAATAGGAATATTAAATACAGACACATGGAAATAAGAGTTCAAAACTAAGAAAGTGGCCAACTTAATCATAGGGACAAGTCTGGAGTTGAATATTATATCCCAGAATTTAATCAGGAAAACTGAACCAGAACAGAAGATAAAGTACATGAGACTGATAGGTTCATGCACCTATCATTTGAACAGAATCCTAACCTGTTTCCTAGCTTTAAGCAAAGTTCCTTAGCATTTCTTTGATTTAAGTTAAAACTGGTTTTCTTAATAGTAACGAGTGAACTCACCATTGAAAGTAGTTAGATTATGTAGGAAATTGTGTGATCAATACAATGTGGGTGGGAAAGGAATGAAAGACAATTGTAGACACCAGAGATAGTGTGAGAAGAGGGTGGGAAAGGACAGAGGGTCAGAAAGAGGGATAAAAATAATTCTAGGAACTAGAAATGGAAAATTTTTTATAATATGCATGATTAAGTCACTATGCAGTATATTCTGGATGGGAAATCACATTTTGTATGCTGTGATGATGCCTAGGGAAAGAATGTAAATTAAGTTACAAAAAAAAATAGTTTCAGGAAAAAAAATATCTATTCAATGACTGCAGTAAGATATATAGCCCCAGCTAGGTGCTACTTTATAGGATGCGTAAAGTTAGACTTGTGTTCATGGAAATGTATATATCACCTGTGTTTGCTATGAAAATATTTAGATTAATTAAGGTCTTTAGTAATTCAATAAAATGTGGGGGGAAAACAGTATAGAAAGCAAACATAGATACCAGAGACAGTGTGGTAGGAGAGTGGGAGACGGCAGAGGGTAAGAGATAGGGAATCAAGGATGGGGGGAAAAAAGCAAAACATACAGAAAACAAGAAATAGAAAATTATTTACTGACAATAACATGTTTGTTGATGTGCTTGATTGAGACAATATACAGTGTACTCTGGATGGAAAATCTCATTTTGTATTCTGTAATGATGTACAGTGAATGAATGTAAATAAATAAATTGAAATAAAAAATAAAATAAATGATTTAATTATGGAATCAATAAAATGGAAGAATTCATTTGACTCACTAATGCACAATTACTAAAAACAAATAAACAAACAAAAAACAGATCTTGGGGCCAGCAGGTGGCATAGTGGTTAAGGTACTGGACTCCTGTGTCTGACGGTGGTTCGAATATCAGACCTGGAAGATTGAAACTCTCACCAGACCCATGTGCATGCATGCCCAAAATCCCAAGAGGAGAGTAGAGAAGGGATTGCAGAGTGATCATCCTCCCTAGGGGATGACTTTCCACTTTGTCTCTCTCTCTCTCTCTCTGTCTGTCTCTGTCTCTCCAGCAAGTGCATGCAGCCTATAGCAAAAATCTCTCTAAAACAAAAAAAAGGAAAAAAAAAAAAAACATAGATTTAATGTGTTACTCTTTTACTCAAAAACTTCCAGTGTTTTCCAGTGTGTTTTTCTTTTCTGAAAACCAAAACCTAAATTGCTTAATTTAGCATTTAATTCAGGAGTTTTTACATTCTCGTACCAATCTAGTAGGTAGTAGGAAGCCTCTAAAATGGTTCCCAATGATCCTTGCCTCATGGTACTCATGCCAGTAATAAATCCTTTCCTTTGGTTTTTATTTTTTAGTCTTCTAAAAATTGCCACTATTATTATTTATTTCAAACACAGTTTAAAAGATGAATAACCTCTATGATCAACATCCATAATTTTTCCTATTGGGCCTTGTATCTATGCTATATGATACCTAATTTTTGTAACTATGCTATTAGTGAGTTGAAAATTTAATAATCAGTAACAAATCAAGCTAAAGTAAAAATTTGACAACCTTTTTGTTTCTTTTGCCACGGATAAAAAACTTTATAAAAACTGGGGTATTGGGGGACCAGCAGTTAGATTAATGGCTATGTCGCTGGACTCCCACGTAGTTGACCGCGGTTCGAGTCCCGGACCCAGTGGCTTAAACTCACACCGGGCGCATGTGCGTGCATGCCCAAGAACCCAAGAGGAGGATGGAGGAGAAGGGATTGCAGCACGGCCATCCCCCCTGGGGGGTGATTTCTTGCTTTCTGTCTCTCTGTCTCTCTTTGTCTGTCTGGCGAGCGCACGCGCCCTATAGCAAAAACCTCTCCAAAAAAAAAAAAAAAAAAGAAAAAGAAAAACTGGGGTATTGGGACCAGCAGTTAGCATAATAGCTATGTCGCTGGACTCCCATGTAGTCGACCAAGGTTCAAAGCCCGGACCTGGTGGCTTAAACTCACACTGGGTGCGTGTGCGTGCGTGCCCAGGATCCCGAGAGGAGAATGGAAGAGAAGGGATTGTGGCGTGGCCATCCCCTCTGGGGGGGTGATTTCTCGCTTTCTATCTCTATGTCTCTCTCTGTCTGTCTGGTGAGTACACACGCCCTAAAGAAAAAACCTCTCCAAAAAAAGAAAAAAAAACTGGGGTATTTTTTCCAGAGACAATTTCCTATGGAAATGGCATATTTAATATTATTTCACGTAAAAACACAAATGATATTGGAATTTTTTATTTAATTTTATTTACTCATTTATTTATTTTATTTTATTTTTTTCTTTACAATTAAAGTATGAATTTATTTTGGTACAAAAGGTTTTGAAATTCACACATAGTTTTCCCATTACATGTATTTCCATGAACTTTTTTTTTTGAAACATTTTTTCTTTTCTTTTTTTTTTTTTTTTTTTTTTGAGAGGCACGTGGGCTTGCCAGAAAGACAGAGAGAGACAGAGAGACAAAAAGCGAGAAATCACCCCTCAGGGGGATGGCCATGCCGCAATCCCTTCTCCTCCATTCTCCTCTTGGGATCTTGGGCATGCACGCACATGTGCCCGGCGTGAGTTTAAGCCACTGGGTGCAGGACTCAAACCACAGTCAACTACGTGGGAGTTCAGCGACATAGCCATTACGCTAACTGCTGGTCCTGAAACATTTTTTCTTAATTAATTAATTTACATTCATTCCCTGAGCATTGTCACAGCATACAAAATGTGATTTCCTATCCAGAATATCCTGCATAGTGGCTTAATCATGCATGCTATCATCAATAATTTTCCATTTCTAGTTTCTTGTATATTTTTTACCCCTATTTCTGACCCTCTGCCATTTCCCACCCTCCTCCCACAATCTCTGGTATCTACAGTTGTTTTCCAATTATTTTCCCCCACATTTTGTTGATCACAAAATTTCTTAAATAATCTAACTACTTTCAATAGCAAGGTCAGCTGGTAATTTCAAGAAGGGCAGTTTTAATTTTAATAAATCAAAGAAATACTAAGGAACTTTGCTTAAAACTTAAAGCCAGGAGGGACCAGCAGTTGGTGTAATGGCTATGTTGCTGGACTCCCATGTAGTTGCCCGCAGTTCGAGTCCCAGACCTGGTGGCTTAAACTCACGCCGGGCGCGTGTGCATGCGTGCCCAAAATCCCAAGAGGAGATTGGAGGAGAAGAGATTGTGGCGTGGCCGTCCCCCCTGGGGGGGGGGGGTAATTTCTCACTTTCTCTCTCTCTTTCTGGCGAGCTCATGTGCCCTATAGCAAAAACCTCTCCAAAAAAGGAAAGGAAAAAAAAAAAAAAAAAACTTAAAGCCAGGAAACAGGTTAAGATTCTATTCTAATAATAAGTACATGAACCTATTGACAGCTCAAGACAGGACAAAAAAATTCTTAAAACCAGAAAACAAAGCCTAGAAGAAAATCAGCAATGTTTTAGTCAAAAGTCATAAAATGCTATTTCACCAGTTCAGTCTCATGTACTTCATCTATCTTCTGTTGTCGTTCAATCTTCCCAATAAGTTCTGGGTTATAATATTCAACTCAAGACTTGTTCCTACAATTAGGTTGGACATTTTCTTAGTTTTTTTTTTATGTTTATTAATTTTTTTTAATTTCAATTTATTTATTTGCATTCATTCACTGAACATCATTACAGCATACAAAATGAGATTTTCCAACCAAAGTACACTATATATTGTCTCAATCAAGCACATCAACAAACATGTTATTGTCAGCAAATGATCTTCCATTTCTTGTCTTCTGTATGTTTTGCTTTCCCCCCCCATCCTTGATTCCCCATCTCCTACCCTCTCCCATCTCCCACTCTCCTCCCACACTGTCTCTGGTATCTATGTTTGCTTTCTATACTGTTTTCTCCTCACATTTTATTGTATCGCCAAAGACCCCAATCAATCCAAATACCCTCGTAGCAAACACAGGTGATACACACATTTCCATGAACACAAGTCTTACTTTACGCATCCTATAAAGTAGCACCTAGCTGTGGCTACATATCCTACTGCAGTCATTGAATAGATATATATTTTTTTTCTGAAACTTTTTTTTTTGTAACTCAATTTACATTCCTTCCCTAAGCTTCATCACAGCATACAAAATGCAATCTCCCATCCAGTACACACTGCATAGTGACACAATCATGCACATTACAAAAAATTTTCCATTACTAGTTCCTAGAATTACTTCCACCCCTCTTTCTGACCCTCTGTCCCTTCCCACCCTCCTCTCACACCACCTCCGGTGTCTACAATTGTCCTTCATTCCCTTCCCACCCACGTTGCATTGATCACACAATTTCCTACATAATCTAACTACTTTCAATGGTGAGTTCACTCATTAATACTAAGAAAACCAGTTTTAACTTAACTCAAAGAAGTGCCAAGGAACTTTGCTTAAAGCCAGGAAACAAGTTAGGATTCTGTTCAAATGGTAGGTGTATGAACCTATCAGTCTCATGTACTTTTATCTTCTGTTCTGGTTCAATTTTCCTGATTAAATTCTGGGATATAATATTCAACTCCATAATTGTCCTTATGATTAAGTTGGCCACTTTCATAGTTTTTGGACTCTTATTTCCATGTGTCTGTGTTTAATTTTCTTGATACAACACACCCTTGAGAACTTCCTGGAGATCTGGTCTGGTGCTGGTAAATTCTTTCAGGTTTTGTTTATCTGAGAATGTTCTTGTCTTTTCTTCCCACCTGAAAGATAATCTTGCTGGGTACAGTATTCTTGGCTGAAATTGCTTCTCTCATAACACTTTGAATATATTTTCCCATTCTCTCCTCGCTCGCATTGTTTCCGATGAGAGATCTGTTGTTAGCCTGATGGGATGTCCTTTGTAGGTAACTTGATGTTTCTCTCTTGCCAATCTTAGTATCTTGTCTTTGTCTGCGGTTTTGGTCAACCTGGCTATAATGTGTCTTGGAGAAGATCTTCTTGGGTTGATTCTATTTGGGGTCCTTTGTATTTCCTGGGACTGGATCTTCGAATGCCTCTCTAGGTTTGGAAAGTTTTCTTGCAGGATTTCATGAAATAGATTATCAATGCCCTTATGGGTCTCTTCACCTTCTGGAATGCCAATTATCTGGATATTTGGACGTTTGATGGTATCCAATACTTCTCACATATCATTCTCAAATTTTTGGGCCATTTTCTCAGTCTTTGTGGTGGATTTTTCTAAGCCAGCCATTTTCTCTTCTACATCTGAGATTCTATTTTCTGAATGATCTAGTCTGCTTTTAATACTTTCAAGGGAGATTTTGACTTCTTGTATTATAGCCTTCATCTCTAGCAGTTCCGTTTGAGTCTTTTGTAAAGTGTGTAATTCCTCTTTTAGATCTTGCAAGAATTTCCTCATCTCCTGAAACTCGGCAACTTCTTTCTCCTTTCTCTTTAGCAGTTCATTATCTCTCTTTTCTTCCATCTCTGTTAGCTTCGACATTATGAATGCTCTAAATTCCTTATCAGACATTTCCATGACTTTCACCGAACTGCTTGTGGATGAAGGAGAGTTACTCTTTTCCATTGGAGGAGAGGTATTTTCTCGTTTTCCCATATTTCTCGTGATCCGACGGTGATTTCTTGTCATCTGATGGATGGTATGTTTCTTTCAAATTCTTGAAGTTAAGCCTCAATGTTCAGGAGCAAGCAGACAGAGGTGTTCTAGAATCTGTTTGCTGTTCTGTTGTGATTGCACACTAGCTTTGCTTGCTGGAGGCTGAATTATGAGTAGAAAATCTTCATTTCTCCTGTCCCCTGAAATATCTAGTTCCCAGTATCCATGCGGAATCTTCTGAAGCGACATTTTCTTAGTTTTTGAACTCTTATTTCTGTGTGTCTGTATTTAATATTCCTATTATAGCACACCCTTGAGAATTTCTTGGAGATCTGGTCTGGTGTTGGTAAATTCTTTCAGGTTTTGTTTATCTGAGAATGTTCTTGTCTTTTCTTCCCATATGAAGGATAATCTTGCCAGGTACAGTATTCTTGATTGAAATTGCTTTTCCCTTAACACTGAATATATTTTCCCATTCTTTCCTCACTCACATTGTTTCCAATGAAAGATCTGTTGTTAGTCTGATAGGATATCCTTTGTAGGTAACTTGTTGTTTCCCTCTTACCAATCTTAGTATTTTGTCTTTGTCTGTGATTTTGATCAATCTCGCTATAATATGTCTTGGAGAAGATCTTAGGTTGATTCTATTTGGGGTCCTTTGTATTTCTTGCGACTGGATCTTTGAATGCCTCTCTAGATTTGGAAAGTTTTATAGCAAGATTTCATGGAATAGATTATAAATGCCCTATTCACCTTCTGGGATACCAATTATCCAGATGTTTGGATGTTTGATAGTATCTAGTATTTCTTATATATTATTCTCATTTTGGGGGGACAGTTTTCTCAGTCTTTGTGGTGGATTTTTCTAGGCCAGTGATTTTATCTTCTACACCTGAGATTCAATTTTCTGTATGACCTAGTCTGCTTTCAGTACTTTCAAGGGAGATTTTGACTTCCTGGGACCAGAATAGAGAAGAGATTGTGGCATTGCCATCTCCCTGGGGGGTAATTTTTAACTTTCCCTATCTCACATACTCCCTAGGGCAAAAACTTAAAAATTAAGGAAATAAAAAATTAAATTAAATAAATAAGGTATAATTTGGAATTTGCACTTCAACAAAGAGCAATGGGAAATTTTAGGCATGAAGGTAACATGAACAGGTATTGATATTTAAAAGATGACTAGGGTTCAACAGAGAGACTAGATTGAAGACTATTAATTCTGGAGGAAGAGAGAGATTAATTAAAGTCCCAGTGGCAGCTTTACTAAGGGAACTATCAATGAGATTGAAAAAAAAAATGGACATAATTTGATGACTAACAATTGGGTTAAGACATGTGAACAGAAGAGAATAATGACCCTCAAGTTTCTAGTTTTATCAGTGAGGTAAATAAGGATGTCAGGAAATTGTGAATAATGGGAGATGGAGCAAGTCTGAGAAGAAAGTAAATAATACACCCAGGGACACAATACATTCTAGGTGTTCATAGCCTGTTTAAGTAGACAAATTCAGTACGTTAATGGATAACAGGTCTGAAAACTAGGCAACATCTGGGTAAACACAATTTTGGAGCCGAGCGATTTATGTGGCTCAGAAGTGATGAAGTTATATAAGCATACTCAGAAAGAATACATGGAACAAAATGAAAACCCAGGACAAAACCCAGAGAAGCACCAACAGTGAAAGGATGGACAGAACAGTAGGAAGACAAAGGAGTACAATCACTCAATCAATAAGAAAGAAGAAAAATCAACTAATTATGCTGTCCCTAAAACAAACTATAATACTAGCTCTGTAATCTAGCTATTAAGAGGAGTCAGATACCACATAGTCAACTGCAGTTTGAGTCCACACCCCAGTGGTCTGAAAAACACTCCCGGTGTGTATTCATGTATGCCCCAAATTCCAGCAGGATGAAGAAAAGAAGAAAAAAGAATTGTGGCATGACCACATCCCATTGTAGGGAAGTGCTTTCACCCTCTTCATCTCTCTCTGTCTCTTCCTTCTGAGTGTATACATCTTCTGGCAGTTTTTTTTTTTTTTTTAAATAAAGTAAAACAAACTATAGACTATATTTTTAAAAAGCAAATGCATGGTAAAATATTATCAAATGCTCTAAGAAAGGGACCAGCAGATGGCATAATGTTATGTCAATGGACTCCCACATGGCTGACCATGGTATACATCCCAAATCCAGTGGCTTGAAACTCACACTGGGCACACACACATATGCAAAATCCTGAGAGGAAAATGGAGGAGAAGAGATTGTGACATGGCCATTACCTCTGAGGGGTGATTTCTCATTTTCTGTCTTTCTCTGTCTCTCCAGGAAGTGCACACACCCTATAGCAAAAATCTCTTTTACAAAAAGTGCTCTAAGTAAACAAGTGAGATAAAACTATAAAGTACCCATCAGACGAACATCAAGTGACTTTGTTGTGATCTTTGTAAAAATAGTATGAATACAGTGGTTGAGAAAGAAGTACGATTACAACACATTGAAGAGCTACTACAAGATTAAGAACATGGACACAGTGAGTATAATACAATGTTCATTCTATCAAAATCTCCACTAATGCCTTCTGTTTCACTAATGCCAGAATAGGTCAATCCGATTAAATGACATCTCTATGCAAAGAATCTAGCATTTAGTAGATGTTTAATTAATGAGTATTAAGCTGAGTACACAGGAAGACATATGTGCATTAATCTATTGAAAATATATATGTGTGTGTGTGTGTGTGTGTGTGTGTGTTTACTAGTTATATATGGATATATAACTAGTAAAAATTAGAATGACTTACCGATGTGAAAGCAACATATGGAATGAACTTAATTCTTTTTGTTCAGGTTCATCTTACTATTTAATCTAACTTCTTCTATATTTCTCCTGTCATATATGACAACTTTTACTTTGGATTTAGAAAAAAATACTGGGAAATATAAAACATAAAAGTTATTAATAAAGCGAGAGTTCGAATGTAGTCATGTTGGCCACCAAAGAAGATACCTCTAAACACAATTTTGGAGCCGAGAAGCTCTGGATTTGATATCTAACTCAACATTATTAACTTTGAAGTTGCAAAGTTCATGCAATTTTTAAGCTTTGGAGCATCATGTATTATGTAAATGACTGGCAAATATGTATGGATATAAAATGACTAGCATATTCCAAATTGTGCTTCCCTTGTTCTTTGTTTCCCCACCCCTCTCAGGTTTTGCCATAGGGTGCATGGACTCCCAAGAGAGAGACAGAGAGAGGGAAAGTAAGAAATACTCTTCCTGAAGGAGATAGCGAGGCCACAATCCCTCTTCCTCCAGTCTCCTCTTAGGATTTTGGGCTCACACATACATGCACCTGGTGTGATTTTCAAGCAGCAAAGTCCATAATTTGAACCTTGGTCAGTCATATGGGAATCCAGTGCCTTAACTACCATGCCACCTGGTGTCCCCTCATTTTTCTCTTAAAGCAGTTGACAGATGATCCTACATTTCTATATTTTCTTTTGTGTTCAACTTGATGTACCTTACTCCACTGATTACTGACCTAATTATTTCAACAATCTTTCTTTCCTTTTTTTTTTTTTTTTATAAGTTTTTCCATAGGCCATGTGCAGTTGACAAAAAGAGAGATAGGGACAAATGAGAGGGAAAGTGAGAAATCACCCCCAGGGGGAATGGCCACACTGCAATCGGTTCTCCTCCATTCTCTTCCTGGATCTTGGGCATGCATGCCCATGCGCCCAGCATGACTTTCAAGCCACTGTGTCCAGGACTTAAACCATGGTTGGCCATGTAAGAGTCCAGTAATGTAACCATTTTGTAATCTGCTAGCCCCTTAACAATATTTCTTTGTCAGAGCAATTTTCTCATTATTTATCTCTCCAGGAAGAAGTTGACGTAGTTCACTATACAAATAATACAAAAAAAAAAAAAAAAAAAGAGAGAGAGAGAGAGAGAGAAAATAAACATTCAACCACAGTGGCACATGTTGGTAAGGCACTGCTGCTCTGTAGGCTGAAGCCACATGCATGGAAGTTCTGGGTTTGACTCCTGGCCCAATGGGAATACATGACGTACTGGTAAAGCACCTTAGTACCAGCTACTTGGGAATCTCAAGCAGCAGGATTGTCACAGAGGGAGGCCCTGCCTGAAAGAAGAAAAAGAAAAGAAAGTAAAAGGAAGAAGAGAAAAAGAAGAAAGAAGAGGAGAAAGAAGTCAAAAAGGAGAAGGAGAAAGAGAAGAAAGGAAGGATGGAAGAACTCTGTAATAGTCTTGGCCTCTAAAAATGTAAAGGACTGGGCCTCTAGTTCAGTTTCACCCTCCTTATTACTTTATCTTTTTCTTTTTTCAGTTTGCTGTGCTATTTCTAGTATTCTTAGTCTGAAAACAATGAGGAAAACACTAAAATATGTAAAACACCACTAAAGACCTGAGGTACCTGACAATAGCCACTGGTAAAACAAGGACATGTATAATTGTATTCTAGACAACTTTGTTTATTTACTGAACTCTTTCATTTCTCATAAATACAGCTGCTCTTTCATCTATTGTTATTCTCTTATAAGGTATAAAATCATTAATAAATCTGGACAAAATTCAAGAAAGAGTTTCTGAATCCATTGCACAACAGAAACAAAAGTAAAATATTTTAAGAGTGTTTTCTGTACAGTTTTTCGCTTATATTTAACTTTATTAACTTGTAGGAAAATATCCTTAAATCTTTAAAATTTCATTTTCTTCTGGTTCTTAAACCTTGGATGGTTAAATAATCACTCAATATCAGTACATGTTTAATTTATAGTTTGGCATTCAAGATACTAGTGAATTGACATTTCCAGTAAGTGAAAGGCAAAAGTTCAATCAAACAAAAAAGAGGGACAGAGAATTTTTGAAATAATATGTCCAGGCAGCTTCTCTGAACATCCCTGAATTCTGAGTGCAAATGGAAGAGTGGAGAGGGGCAAGTGACAAGGCCATCACCCCACGTGCTTTCCAGCCCCAGGGACCCCTTGTCTCACAAGCTAGAGTAGGCAACTCCCACTTCACTTCTTTGTGCACAGGCAGGTACACACACACATACACACACACACACACACACACACTCTCACAGCTCCAACACAACACCAGAATTGCAATGGCAGACAACACGACGCACCTCCCACCAGCCACCACAGATAAACAAATTCTAGTCCCACTCCCTAATCCCCACTAAGTGGACAACTCCCTCCTCCCTGACCAATGCCCAAACTGCACCAGCAGACACAGGCAGACCCCGCCCAAGCCTTCATCACATAAGAGAGCAACCACCTACTGAGGCGTGCATGACTGTGGAGAGAGTCAAGCACTGAGGTGGATAACTTCCTACATCTACAAATGGCTCATTAAGCAACTAGCCACCACTAAATCACAATTCCTCAACTAAAATTTATATTCCTTTTATGAGTAACAACAATCAAGACTGAGGATATTTTTACAGCTGGCATCTTCACTTGGCTCCCCTAGAAAAGAATCTCACTCTCTATGTTGTCTCTGAGAACTCATGCAATCACCCAGAAGCAAGTAGTTGATGTCATATCCAGGAACCCTACACCCTCTACAGATGGAACACCAGTACCACAACATTAACCTCGCCTAGAATCTGAAAATAAAGGTCAGGAGGCCCTATGGGCCCCGCTGGTATCTTAAAATCTAAAAATGAAATTACAGTGTGACTCAGTAGTGCCTCTTCTTTGCGTATCTACCCAAAACATAGGAAATCACTCAGTTGAAGAGAATATTGCACATCCAAGTGTACTGCAGCATTATTCACAAGAGCTAAGTCATTGAATGAACCTACGTGCCCCCAAATTAATAAATAGATTAGGAAAATGTGGCACATATACATAGTGGAATACCACTCAGCCATGAAGAACAAAATCCTGTCATTTGAGACAAAGTAGACAAACTCATAAGATATAATACTAAATGAAATAAGCTAGACTATGCAACACAAATACTATCTGTCCCTGCTTACCATATACTGAATGTCCATACTCTATGGTGGAAACTAAAGGTCTCAAAAGCATATTTTCTTTTGAAAGAAAATAATGGTAGATAACTGAAACTGCATGGTGAGGGAGAAGGAGCTGGGAGAAAAATATTTTAATGAACAAATGCATGTTAATGAGGGGAAGAAGTTATGATATAATGTACCACAGCAGATTTAAAAATATGGACAATTTGATACATACTCTAAAAAAAAAGGTAGAAGAAAATCATTACCAAATGTGTACAATAAAATGCAATGTTCAATATTAAAGATTACTATGTGTATATCCTTGATTAATTAGTACACACTGTATGCATGCATTGAAGAACTACACTATAACCAACAAAAGATATACATCAATATATATGCATAAGATATAATAATAATAAACAAACAATAATATATAAGAATAAAGTAAGTATTAATACAAAAGATAAGTTTCATATTGTACATAATATTGTCTTTAATTTTGTTGTTTCCTTACCTTTGGATGTTCTTCGGTATTATTATTTGTCTTTTGGCCACCTGAATCTGAAACTAATGATCTTGTTTCTTTGTCCAACGATTTATTTTTGGACTCTTCTTTAACTTTTGTTTTACTAATATCAATATCCATTAACGGTTTAGTCTTTGCCTCACTGATAGGTAACTCCTTCTCTTGACTTAGGAAACCGTCAAGTTGATGCTTAGTTCTTTCAGCTTCCTGTTTTTAAAAAGTAGACCAGTTTATCAATACTATTTTCTGTGACATTTTCCTGCCAATACTACCCTCTTCAGAAATCTGTATATATTTATGCCTATATTATTTCTCAACTTTTATTTTTACTGTTTGGAGGAAGCTAAGCTGAGCCACTGATATAATCAATTATTTAACTGCTCCACAGTTAAAATTAAAATGTGTAAAGAAACCTTTTCCACTTTTGACAGCTATTTCTGTAACCAGGAGTTTCTCTTGGCTCTTATTGTTTTATAGGTTCTATTATACAGGAAAAATAAAAATTAATAAAAGGTATACATTATTAGAAGGGGTATTTTATAACCAAGAAAACTAATATCCATATAATCAAAGAATTTACAAAGTGAAAAATTAATCATTCATTTCTCCTAGAATAAAAATTTTCTTAAATTGTCACTTTTTATAATTTTTATTAAAAAATAAGTAATTTACACTAAAGAATATATAAATTTACAAAAAAACACAAATAATCACATAGAGAAAAAGTACTACTAACATTTTGATATATATGTGTTCTAATTATTTCCAAGTATACCTAGTGTATATGTATATTTTTAAATTTTTATCTAGATTTGATCATGCTATGTACACTTATATGCTCTTTTCACTAAATGAAGTCATACATAGGTTTCGATGACAATGAATACACATTTAAATCAGAATAAGTAACAGAAGTACACTTAATAATGCACTACAACTTATTTAGTTAATTCCTTATCAATGGACATTTAAGTCGTTTCAAAATTTTTGTTATTAAAAAACATATTAGGGCAAGCCACTGGAGTAGTGGTAAAGGCACCTGGATCCCACAAGACTGATTGCACAATTTGAATTCCAAATTCAGTAGCTTGAACAATATGCCAGACATGTGGGTGGCATGCATGCCCAACATTCCAAGAGCAGAACGAGGAGGGTAGCAGTATGACCATCCCCGACAAGAGGTGGGGAGGGATTTTTCACTTTCCCTTTTTCTCCATCTCTCTCCAGCAAGTACATGTACCTTGTGGCAAACTTTAAAACTTAAAAATAAATTTAAAAATTAAAAATATGTTATACATGCCTATAAGAAATATGAATAGCATCCCCCCAAAATAGACAAAGCACAAGGGACACAAATAGACAAGTCACGATTCAGCAACATACATGACCAATAAATGCATATAAATATATTCAGCCTCACTAGTTGTCAAATAAATGCAATTTAAAATAACTGTGAGATAGAAAGACTCAAGGTTGTGTGGTAGTTAAGGCACTGGATTACCACATGGCTGACCATGGTTCAAGTCCCAGACCTGGTGGCTTGAAAATCACACCTGGCTTACGTGCGCGTGTGCCCACAATCCCAAAAGGAGAATGGAGGAGAAGAGATTGCAGTGTAGCCATCCCCCTGGGGGATAATTTCTCAATTTCCCTCTCTCGGTCTTTTCTGTCTCTCTCCAGCAAGTTCATGTGCCCTATGGCAAATAATAACAATCATAATAATGGTGGAACAGATTTTTTTTTACCTACCATTTTGATAAAAATTTAAGGAATAGAAATATCTAAAATTTGTGCATGTGTGATAAAATGAGCAGTGTTTTACAAACTTCCATCAGTATGAATTGATACTTTTCTGGAAGAAAATACGTAGCAAAAGTCTCAAAAAGATATATTCTTGTCATTCAATAAGTACATTTTAAAAAGTTTATACTAAAGAAAAAAAAAGTGTGGAGATACCTTGCAGAAGTATAAAAAGGCTTCCAAAAGTCTGGAAAAATTAAATTAAAATAAGAATTTATTTTGGTGCAGAAATGTTTTAAAATCCATGCATAATTTTTTTCAAAATATGTATTTTCTATGAACTTTTTGAAGACATATATAGAGACCAATTCGTTTACAAAGTCAAGATTATTTAATTTAAAAAGTTCTTTATGGACACAATCTTTACTTGCTAACAATTTTAAAGGAACATGATATTGTTTACCTGTAAAGCCTTTTTCAGTTGTTCCTGAAGAATTTTGTTTTCAGTTTCCAGAGTACGTGCTGTTTTCTAGAAAGTTTTTTTTAAAAAGTGTTCATTTTGTATTTTTAAACTATTTTACCATTATCACTTTTTTAAAAACATACATAAACAAGAAGATGATTTGAATATATACTGTCTTAAAAATAATTATTTATTTTATTTATTATTATTCTTTTTTTAATTTGACCAGAAAAAGAGGACGAGAGAAAGGTAAAGTAAGAAAGCAAGCTGGCCAGGTCCAGGACTCAAACCATGGTCAGCCATGTGGGAATCAAAAACCTTAACCACCATGCCAACTGCTAGCCCCTGAACATATGCTTTTAAGTGCATACTTTTACAGCATAATGCTGTATAACACCTGAAGTTACAGCTTCCTACCGACTTTCCACAGGCAAATTGACCATGACTCTGGAAAATTACAACTACATGGATCTAAACATTTCATATCTCCTTTTCTCTAGAACTGAAATATTTAAACAGAAACATTTCAAATTTTACTAAAAGAAGAATCTCTACTCTTAACATAAAATAAATGTAATTCTGGAGGCCAGCAGGTGGCGTAATGGTTAAGGCTCTAGACTCCCACATGGCTGACCAAAGTTCGAGTCCCAGATCTGACAACTTGAAACATACCAGCATGTGTGCATGCATGCCAACAATCCCAAGAGGGAATGGAGAAGAAAGAATTGCAGCATGGCCATATGCCCTGAGGGGTGATTTCTCATTTTTTCTCTCTGTCTCCCTGGTGAGCATACGTGTCCGAGAGCAAAAAAATCTCCCTAAATAAATAAATTAATAAGTACAATTCTGACAGTGTGAGAATGAGTGGATTCTATTACCATTAAAAAGTCTCACAAAAATCCAGGATATAATTTAGAATTAGTCAAATCACTTGAGGATATACCAATAGAAAATATCCAACCTTGGGGACAGCTGGTGGCATAGTAGTTAAGGCACTGTACTCTCACATGGCTGACCATGGATTGAGTCTCGAACCTGGCAGCTTGCTTTCTCACTTTCTTTCTCTCTCTCTCTCTCTCTCCCTCTAGGCAAGTAAATATAAATACATACATACATACATACATACATATTTTTTAAAAGAAGGTATCCACTATAAATACAAGAAACAAAGTTTTTTTTAAATTAACAAATATTGAGGAACATGTGGAACATCAAATATCTAACATGTAATTTTAGTTCACTAGGAAAAGAGAAAGGAAGGTACAAAAGCTAATTGAAAAATAATGATTAAAAATTTCCCAAACTTGGTAAATTGACATACTCAAGATTCTCATCATATCCCAAATTAATGTATACAAAGAAAATCACATGCCCACACACACCAAAGTCTAACTGTTGAAACCAGGTGAAAATCTTAAAAGCAGCCAAACAAAACAAAAACGATCATTTGAATGACTGATTCCTACCAAAAAAAAAAAAAAAAAAAAAAAAAAAAAAAAGAAGAAAGAAAAGAAAAGAAAAGAAAGAAAGAAGAAGAGCAAATCAAAATAGACAAACATCTTCAAAGTATGGAGCAAATACCCAATTTCTAGTTCTCAGCAATAGCCTGATCAAATCAGATTGGCCCTACCTTTGTTACCTTTGCGGGCCAGCCACTTGGTATCTGCCTGTGTCTCCCAGGCTTGGTTTGCCTCTAGCCACTCCTGGACAATCTTGCCAAGACTACCTTCAGGTTTTGCAAGCTGCCCCATTCCTGGGCTTTACAGGAATAAAGCAGAGACTGGTCGTTCAGTCTTTGCTTAGGTCTGCCACACTCAACTTGACTCTAGCCCTCCCAAGACCACCTTGCCAGAGACATCTCTAGGTTTTATGGGCTTTCTCACCCCATAGGCTTTACCAGGATCAACTTGAGCCCAGTAGACTTGGCTCACCTTCAGACTTTGCAGATCACCTTGCCCAGGCCTTGCTTTGGCCAACTTGGGTAAGCTCAGCCCTGCTGGCCACCAGACATTACAAGGTATCCCACCTGGACCCTAACTGGACACTTTAGCCCTCCACACTCTCATAGGGCTTCAATGACTGCCCCACTAGGATCCATCAGACCTGTTCAGATCCACTTGGCCCCATTAGGCTCTGGGCTTTGCAGCTGTCCTACCTAGGCCCTGCTTGGTCCTGCTTGGTCTTCTCATCTAGGCCCTGCTAGGGCAAGCCTGAGCCCCACCAAGTCCTGCCACCTCCAGGCTTTGCAAGCTGCTTCCTAGACCCTATTTGGTCGACTTGGGTCCATTTACCTCAGAGCATTGTAGAGTATCCTGTTTGGGCATGCCCAGGCCCAAGTTGACTCTTTCCACCTCTGAACCTCATGGTTCCACCATGTCTGGTGCACTTGGGCCACACCAATCCTTCACCTTATTTCCCCTGCCCCTGGGCTTGCCGTCAAACCACCCAGCAACCACCTCTGAACTACACAATGAGTACTGCTTAGACCCCAGTTATCTCTGAAATGGACAGAGATCCCCAACCCAACCATTTTGACTTCATTCACCCTGTGCAAGTCCACTAGACCTCACCCAACCCCTTGTCTCCAAAGAGCTGTGCACATCTCCCTTTCCCCCTCCTCCAATTACAGTCCCTTCCCCTGTCCCTAATGCCTGCTGTGATCCTGGAAAATTCTTACACCACAAAGACAACCACAACTAATGACAAAATTATTTATTCAACTAGTACTAAAAGTCACAGTCATAGGAAAGATAAATACCTAATCAAAATCAGTATCGTCATCATCATCATATTCATCATAATATTGTCATTTTAAAATTCAGTCCTTAAATCAGAAAGAAGCATGTATTCCACCAGATGCTTAGATATCAATGCAGGGACTCAAGAACATTAAATAAATAAATAAATAAATAAATAAATATCTTTATGCCAAAGGAACACACTAACTCCCCATAACAATTAATTTTTTTTGGGGGGTGTACAGTCCTTTGAGGTTTCTTTCTGTGTTTTGTTATGTACTTTTTTTTTTTTTTTTTTTTTTTTTTTTTTTTGAGAGGTTTTTGCTATAGGGCGCGTGCGCTCGCCAGACAGACAGAGAGAGACAGAGAGATAGAAAGCAGGAAATCACCCCCCAGGGGGGATGGCCACGCCGCAATCCCTTCTCCTCCATTCTCCTCTCGGGATCTTGGGCACGCACGCACACGCGCCCGGCGTGAGTTTAAGCCGCCGGGTCCGGGACTCGAACCGCGGTCGACTACGTGGGAGTCCAGCGACATAGCCATTACGCCAACTGCTGGTCCCTGTTATGTACTTTTTTTAAAGAATTATCTTACTTAACTTTATTTATTTATTTATTTATTATTATTATTATTATTATTATTTTCCCATTTAAAGAAAGAAAGGGAGGGAGGGAGGAAAAATGAGAAAGCGAGCCACCAGGCCCAGGACTCAAACCAGTGTCGGCTATGTGGGAGTCCAGTGCCTTTAACCACCACACCACCCACCATCCCCCATTGTTATTTACTTTTTATTTATTTATTTATTTTTTAAACATTCAATCACTATACAGAATTTGGCTTGAAAATAGAAGCCACCCAACATGAAATACACCCCAACCAGTCCAGCTGAGAACACTATACACAACACAATCAACAGGCAACAAACTATTTCTATGTCCCACAAATGTCTTGCCTCCCATTTTTTCTCCCTGATTTCCTTCCCTGTACTCTTCCCTTCTCCCACCCTCCCTCTGTACTGTCTCCAATGTTCATAACTATGTTCAATGTTTTTACATCATCCAATCTTTTAAGCTCTACCATAGAGTGCAGAAAATTGGTATATATTAAGTGGAGACATACAACATCTCTTTCATAGCCTGGCTTGCTTCACTCAACAATAAATCTTCCATATTGGACCACTTTCTATCAAATGCCAGGCTCTTATTGTTTTTCATGGCGGAATAGTATTTCATAGAGTATATGTACCACATTTTATCAATCAATACATCTGTTCGTGGACATCTGAGTTGGTTCCATGTCTTAGTAATCATGAATAATGCCACAATAAACAATGATGTGCAAGCACTTCTCCAACTGAGCATTTTCCTGTCCTTTGAGTAGATACCCATGGGTGGGATTACTGGATCACATGGTATTCTATTTGTAGGTCTTTGAGAAAATTCCATACTGTTTTCCACAGTGGCTAGATAAATTTATGTCTCCACCAATAGTGTAGAAGTGTTCCCCTTTCACCACAACTCTGCCAACACTTATCATTTTTTGTATTTTAATTTTTGCCATTCTGACAGGGGTTAGGTGGTTATCTCATTGTGGTTTTAAACCGCTTCTCCCTTATGATGAGGGATATTGAGCATTTTCTCATATGCTTTTAGGCTGTCTGTATGTCTTCCTTAGAGAGCTTTTTGTTCAGCTCACTTTTCCATCTTTTAATTGGGTTAATTCCCCCCCCCCCCGCCCCAGGTAAACCACTTGAGTTCCCAGTGCACTCTGGTTATCAGTCCCTTATCTGAGGCATATTTTACAAAAAATATTCTCCCATTCTGAGGGCTGTTAATTCACACTACTTACTGTGTCCTTGGCTGTGCAGCAAGTTCTTAATCTGATGTAATCTTACTTGTCTATTTTGAGAACTATTGCCTGTGTTTGGGAGTCTTATTTAAGAAGTCTTTGCCTACCCCAGAGTCTCCCAGAGTTTCCCAGTGTTTTTCACCAGTAGTTTCATAGTTTGAGGTCCTAGGTTCAGACATTTGATCCATTTTGAGTTGATTTCTGTTAATGGTGAAATACGGGGATACAGTATCATCTTTCTACAGGTCAATACCTAGTTTTTCCAATGCCATTTGCTAAAGAGGTTTTCCTTTTACCACTGGATAGACTGATATCCTTTGTCAAAAAATCAGTTGGCTGTATGTTTTGGGGTTTATTTCTGAGATCTGTTTCCTATTCTGTTGGTCCATCTGTGTGTTTTTGTGCCAGTATCATGCTGTTTTGATTATCACAGCTTTATAGTATATTTTGGGATCAGAGAATGAGAAGCAGAGAGAGAAATAAAGAAAAGAAAGATAGGCATCCTCAACAGAGTCTCACATTGCAATCCTCCCCAAAGCCTTCTCAGTCACCCTGGATTATGGACAAGTGTACTTATGTTGTATACAGGTCAACTTGGGAACCAAAGGCCTAATTTTCCATATGAATATGGCGTTGTTGAACAGCATACCACTCCTGCACCACTGCAGCTGGCCTGCCAATTTATTAGGTTATATTGTCTAGTAAGAGTGACAGGATGTCACTCCCATGATGAAGTGACATTATGTAAGACTGTCTTAGCAGACCACATTCTTGACTGGCTTTATAGAAGAAGCAAACTGCACTGCCTGTGGGAAAGGCCACTGGCAGGAAACTTCATAGTGCCTGTAGAAAAAGAGCACTTTGTTCTACTACTACAAAGAATAAGTTTGTCATATCCACTTGGGATATGAATCCCCAAGTAGAAAATAATAAGCAAGTTACAGAATGGAATAGGGCCTAGCCATCACCTTGATTGTAGCCTGATGAGACCTTGAACACAGAACACAGCAGAGCCATGCTCAGACTCCATACCCACTGAAACTATAAGATAAGTTGTTTTAAGCTGTTAAATTTATAGTAACTTCTTACTCAGCAATAGAAAACTAAAACCATAAAATTATACATCTTCAGTATCTTAAGCACCACTCTCATTGTTTCCCCAAATTTATGTTGTCTAGTTCTTGACTCATTCAGATGCATATGTACTTGTGGGACACTTAACACCAATCATTCAGTAAAATGGTTGGTGTGATGTTATGATGAGTATTAAGAAATTAACTTGTAGCACAAGAAAAATATTTGTTCTAAAGCCAAATGAAAGGACAGGTTACTTACATTCCTTCATACGTAAACTATATAGTTTACAATTACTGAAGAATTTTTTCACATTTGGTTCTTACAACTCTTATACCTTTTTCAGATAGATGGAGTAGCAATTGTTTTTCCTACTATGGTGATGGAAAATAAAACATTCAGATAAGTTAAAAGGGCTTAACCCAGGTCCCATAACTAGTAAGTCCCTGTTCTGACTCCCAATATTATATTTCTCCTGTGATATTTCCTATAGCTGAGTAAACTGGTAATTTTCATAATCTTAACTATAAATATGGATTAACCATATTGCTTTCTGAAACTTTCTGAGAGAAGTCAACCGACATAAAAGACCTATCTAAGGACAAATTTATATATACCTATCTGCACATACTTACTAATGCTATTTAAGCATACTAATTATCAAAGATAAAATTATAAATAATATCATTTATTAGTCAAAGATGCATAGAGAGAATGTGTAAGTTACCTGTGCTTGAAGCAAATCTTCTTGCATTTTAAGCAGTTTGGCTGCAGACATCTTCCTGTAATTAAATTTAAAATGCACCACTGCTTCGTTTTCTTGAGGAAGACTTTAAACTATTTTAAAGGGATGACATTTTTTTAAATCCCTTTTTTTTTTTTTTTTTTTTTTTTGAGAGGTTTTTGCTATAGGGCGCGTGCACTTGCCAGAGAGAAACAGAGAGACAGAAAGCAAGAAATCACCCCCCAGGGGGGGATGACCATGCCACAATCCCTTCTCCTCCATTCTCCTCTCGGGATCTTGGGCACACACCCACACACACCCGGCATGAGTTTAAGCCACCAGGTCCGGGACTCGAACCATGGACGACTACATAAGAGTCTAGCAACATAGCCATTACGCTAACTGTTGGTCCCTTTAATTCGCATTTTAAAAGTCATAAAAGTCCACACAAGTTAAATGATAAGCAAACTAATAACATTTTTCAAGCTAATTTCTAATTGGTATAGTTAAAATGTGGAAAGACTTAGATTTTTAGAGGAAATGAGTATTTTTTTCTTCTCTAATAATTTTTGCTTCATGTGAAAGGTCAAAGCCATTTGTCCAATGAATTTCTTCTCAGAATTGGGGAACTCTATAAAGACTGAATTTATAGTATTTTTTAACTATGTCCTTTTATATTAGGGTTTGACAAGCAAATTCAAAATGCAATAATTATTTCATAATACTAAAGAACATATTCAATTAGTTAATAAAGTCACTTAATCATAACACACATACATGAAAATTAGATAAATGTTTTTATTAAAAAACTAAGTACAATTGGGACTAATTGGCATAATGATTACATTGCTAGACTCCCATATAGTCAACCCCAGTTTGAGTCCTGGGCCCAGCAGCTTAAAACTTATACCAGGCATGTGTGTACATGCCCAAAATCCCAAGAGGAAAATGGAGAAGGAATTGCAGTGTGGCCATCCCCCCAGGGGGTGATTTCTTGCTTTCTGTCTCTCAGTCTCTGTGTCTCTGGTAAGTGCACATGCCCTGTAGTAAAAATATCTCCTAAGAAATTAATAAAAAATAAGTACAATTAAGAAATATTATAGGGACCAGCAGTTAGCATAATGGCTATGTCACTGGACTCCCATGTAGTCGACCGCAGTTCGAGTCCCAGACCCGGTGGCTTAAACTCATGCCAGGTGCGTATG
Organism: Tupaia tana; assembly: GCA_026018925.1. NCBI lineage: Eukaryota > Metazoa > Chordata > Mammalia > Scandentia > Tupaiidae > Tupaia > Tupaia tana. The sequence continues at coordinate 6,596,219 of JAKSZU010000016.1, forward strand.
CATGCGTGCCCAAGATCCCGAGAGGAGAATGGAGAAGGGATTGTGGCGTGACCATCCCCCCTGGGGGGTGATTTCTCTCTTTCTAGCTCTCTGTCTCTCTCTGTCTTTCTGGCGAGCGCATGCGCCCTATAGCAAAAACCTCTCCAAAAAAAAAAAAAAAAGAAATATTGTAGAGGGGCCAGCAGGTGGCATGGTGGTTAAGGCCCTGGGTTCCCACATGGCTGAGTACAGTTTGAATTCCACACCTGGTGGCTTACTTTCTCACTTTCCCTCTCTCTCTCTGGTAAAATGAAAAATAATCATAATCATAATCATAATAAATAATTCTTTAAAAAGAAATACAGTAGAAAAGAACAGCCTAGATCAGGAGTTAACAGATTACAAAGCATTAGCTAGACAACTAAGAAAACCATGTTCAATCCTTTTTTCCTATAACTATTTAAAAATTTGATTCTCAGGCCAGCAGATGGTATAGCAGTTATATCACTGGACTCCTATATGGCCTACTGCAGTTCAAGTTCCAGACCCCGTGGCTTGAAAATCAAGCTGGACATGTATGCATGCATGCCAGAGATCCTATGAGGAGAATGGAAGAGAAGGGAATGTAGTATGGCCATCCTCCCAGGGGTGATTTCTTACTTTACCTCTCGCTATCTCTGTCTGTCTCTCTCTCTGGTGCTCCTATGGCAAAAACCTCTAAGTAAAGATTTGACTCTGTTTACCTATTGCTGAATAGTTTGTGGTTCATTCCCCTCCTATAATCCACTTTGGGTCCTTGGTTCTTTCCTTTTCAGCTTTTTGCCAAAATCATATCCTGGTCTTCTTGGGAAACTGTTTATTGATTTTATTTTATTGTATTTTTAGGTTTTTGCCACTCGCCAGAGACAGATAGAGAAAGTCAAAGTAAGAAATCTCCCCAAGGCGGATGGCCATGACACAATTCCTTCTTCTCCACTCTCCTCTTGGGATTTTGACATGCACACACACCTGTCCAGAATGATTTTCAAGCCGTTGGATCTAGAATTCAAACTGCAGTTGGTCATGTGGTAATCCAGTGCCTTAACCATTACATCACTTGCTGGCTCAATCTTGTGTTTTAAAAACCTGTTAATATGTTACATAATCTTTTCTAAATTTGTTTATATAAAATGAAAATATAAAGTAACAAAGAAGATAAAAATTAACATATATCTTTAGAAAAGTCTTACTGTTCTAAGTCTTCAGATTTTCCTTTCTCCTTTTTCTTCACTGTTTTTACAGATTTCTTTGTTCGATCAGGTTTTGTTTTCTGTGTAATCTTAGGCCAAAAACAAATTAAGGGCACAATAAATTAAAAGATAATACGTGATAATGTACATTACTAAAAGTTTCATTTTACTCCAAGACTCATATACTCTTTCAAGGAAAATATCTGAATAGATGCAAAACAAAATTAATGATACAGTTGAACTGTTTGAAATTGTGCATTCCTGAATGTAAGTTGTATATAAGCTGATATGTATTAAACATCTAAATTCCTCTGATAAATTACAGTTAGTTTTGCTACAATGTGATCTACATCTTCCACAAAATCACCTCATTGTGCAAAAACATACAATAGAATCTGCAGATATATAGGGAAAATAGGCTAGGTGCACATAATGCAAAAACATTGTCTATAATACATTTAACAAATAAAAACCTAATTAAAACAGCTAAAAAATAAAACAGCTTTACACAGTTAAATGTACATAAGTACCATGAGAAATGCAGTTCTTTATCTTGAAAAAGACCTGAAAAGATGTTTGTAGAAGTGACCACCAAATTGGCTGCCAAATTGCATGTTAACATGCAATGGAAGAAGAATTATCTAAAGTTGAATAAAAAGTTGTTAATGCCAGATATATGTGGTTATATTATTCACATGGTGAACCAAGGTGGTTGGTAAAAGCACTATCTGCTCTCATCTAATGTTTTTGTAGATAAAATTGTGCATATGTGCATGCAAGATTCAAGTTATGTTCAAAATATTCAACTGTATTGCAACAAATTTGTGTTTCAAAACAAATATTACAACAGAACTGAGCAAAAATTTTAAAGTATTCTTAAACTACTATTTAGTATCATATTACTTTATATAATAGAGAAAAATTTAACAAATAAATTACTGAAAATTTTAGATGAGCTTAATAATTGAAATCTAATAAGGCATTCAGTGGTTATTTCTTGTTTTAGACTACAACTTCCAATAAATACCAAATTCACTATTGTGGCAAACTTCTCATAGGTTAAACATGAAGTATAATCATTCTTCATCACAAAATATGGTAAATAAATATAATAACGAATTTTTTCATTGCAACAGGATGCACATGCTCACCAGAGACAGTCGAGAGAAAAAGAGGACAAAAGCACCTCCCAGTGGGGTGCTGCTATGTCACAACCCTTCCCCATTTCTCTATGTTGTTGGGGTTTGGAGCATGCACATGCACATGCCAGTGCCCAGTGCATTTTTCAAGCTGCTGGGGCTGGGATTCAAACTGTAGTTTGCCATACAGGATCCAGCTTCCATAACCACTAGACCACAGGGCCAGCCCATAATAATGAATTTTAATAAAAAGTGTTAACATTCCAAAATAATTTTCTAGCTTAAATATGAACTTTCGAATTTGTTTCCTATTCAGAAAATACTATATATATATATGTGTGTGTGTGTGTGTGTCTGTGTGTGTGTGTATATATATATATATATATATACACACACACATGTATGCAATCGACAAACATGTAAATAATGAGAGGAAAAAGATTAAATGAATGAACAGATTATCACTGAGCTAAGCTATGGGACAATATCAAGTGGACTAATATTTGGCAGACAAAATAGGAATCAAATGCAACTTTTGATTACTAAGCTTGGCTGTCTATAAAAAAAATTAAAATCATAGAAAGAGATCATTACATTAGAAAAGCAAACCTATTCTGGAAGAAAATTGGTTACTGTACATGTGTCCCTAAAATCCTAAAAGGAATGGAGGAAAAGGCATTGCAACATGACCATGCCCCATGGGGCAAGGAGGTGCTTCCTTGCTTTCTCATCTTCACTCTCTCTCTAGCAAATGCACTCATCCTCTGCAAATGGAAAAAAAAAAAAAAAAAATGACAAGAAGAGCCTCAGCCATGGTAGTGCATGCTCAGAATGCTGCTACTTAACAGCCTGAGGCCATATGAAAAGCCCTGGTCCTGAAAAAGGCCAGGCCACATGGCACAAGCCTATAATCCCAGCTACTACAGATGCTGTATAAGGAGGACTATGATATAGCAAGATCTTTTTTGTCTTAAAAACCAAAAAGATGAGGAAAAAGAAAAAATGCAAAAGGAAATACATATTTCTTTGTTGTTGTTATTGTTGTTGTTTTCCATAGGTGCATGCACACATCAGAAAAATAGAGAGAGATAGAAAGTGAGAAATCACCCCCCAGGGGGGATGGCCACGCCGCAACCCCTTCTCCTCCATTCTCCTCTCAGGATCTTGGGCATGCACGCACACGCGCCTGGCGTGAGTCTAACCCACAGGGTTTGAGACTTGAAAGGCAATCGACTACATGGGAGTCCAGCGACATAGCCATTATGCCAACGGCTGGTCCCAAGAAATACATATTTCTTTATCCTTGACATTTCTATTCACTCTACCTGGGTGGTAAACTGGGACACACTTACTACATAATTGCAAGAGAATACCATAAAAATGCACTTAAAATATATTGGAAAACTCAATTTATTAATAATTTAATAACGTTAAATATTTGGCTTGAAACATCTTTTTGAAAGTGTTTGAATGTCTTTTATCTATTATTCATAGGATCCTTTTCCTTTCAATAGCTAATATGGAGATTTAGAACATTTCATTTCATTTTTTAAGCATAGCTACTATTAATTATTAACACTGAAAATATATTACAAAGCATTTAAGTCTTTTCTGGATTCCTATCCTAAAATAGTAAGTCCTATTAGGTACTGTGTGCCATTTCAGACACTATGATAAAATGTTACCAACCTCTGCACTCTTCAACTTTTGTAGTTCATTTTCCAACTCCAATTTCTCCTCTGACAACAATTCAAGATCACTTTGCAACTCCTTATATTTCTAAAAAGGATATTATACTTTTAGTAATAATGAAGAGTTAACATTAAAATACAGAAAGATCATTGATATTTAATTATTAAGGAAAGAAAGTTTTCACTAACTCATGATAATAATGAAACATTTGAGGCTGAAAGAGATAAAGAACTAAAAGTGGAAATCAAGGACCAGCAGGTGACATAGTGGTTAAGGCACTGGACTCCCACATGACTGACCGCTATTCAAGTCCCAGACCCAGTGGCTTGAAACATGCCAGGCACATGTGCATGCCCAAAATCCTGAAAATGAAATGGAGGAAAAGTGATTGCAACATGTTCATCCCCCATCGGGGGTGATTTCTCACTTTCCCTTTTTTTTATTTTTAGAGAGAGGTGTTTTTTTATAGAATTATTTATTTAATTCCATTTGTTATTATTATTTTTTAATTTGACTAGAAAGAGACAGAGAGAGAAAGGGAAAGCGAGAAAGGAAGTTGCCAGGTCCAGGACTCGAACCGTGGTTGGCCCTGTGGGAAACCAGTGCCTTTAACCACCATGTCACCTGCCCCTAAAGAGAGATTTTTGCTATAGGGTGTGCATGCTCACTGGAGAGACAAAGAGACAAAAAGTGAGAAATCAGCCCCTGGGAAGATAGCCACACCTCAATCCCTTCTCTCAGGAGTTTGGGCACACATGCACACATGCCCAGTGTGAGTTTCAAACCACTGGTCTGGGACTCAAACCACAGTCAAATGCGTGGGAGTCCAATAATGTAATCACTATGCCATCTGCTGGTTCCCACTTTTCCTTCCTCTCTCTTTCTCTTTCTCTCTCTCTCTCTTACATGTACTCAAGCCCTATAGCAAACTAAAAAAAAAAAGTGGAAATGAGCAGAACTGTTTAGAAGATCATAGGTGTTATTTTAGAAGTGAAGTGTTTCTGAATAATAATAAAGTCGTATCATATATGCATTGAGTTAGCATTGTATCTTTATTTAGGATTATGTATCTTGACAATTTCTGGAGCCATGACCTCAAAAAGTAAAGCATAATTTTGAACTGGGAATGTTATACTTACAGACTCTAACAAATCTTGATCATCTATAGTTCTGAAAAACAAATAAGAATTATAATTCTACATTTATGTTTTTATTTATGTAACACACTTTCTTGGGGGTAAGGAGTTTAAAATAATACAAATAAAAACTAGAGTACACTTTGACTACTACTCCAAAATCCAATTCTCTCCACAAAGATATGACTGGATTACTGTTATCTTTCCAGAACTTGTTCTGTGCACTTGTTGTATGTAGTACTCCATGTACCTATTTGATTGCATAATTTTTTGTTAGTGGGTTAGATTCCATTTATTTTTTCACATAAATGACATGACATCATAGTACATATTGTTCTCAACTTTTTTCACTTAAATAATGACATATCTATTTGTATCAGTAAACACAGATCCTTCTTGTTCCTCTTAAATGCTTATTTTTCCAAAGAAGGGGTTAGCTAACTTTTTGGTAAAATGTCAGGCAATAAATAGTTTAGTTTCTGCAAGCCCATGCTGATGTCCTGTCACTACTACTCAACTTTGCAAAAGCAGCAGTAGATGAAAGATCAATGAATGAGTGTGGCTTTATTTCAATTAAATTTCATTTACAAAAGCAAGCCACAGGTCAGATTTGACTGATGGGCCACAGTGTGTGGACATCTGTTCCATACAATGAATAAGCTATACTTTTTTTTTGACAAATTAGTTGTTTGTTTATTAAATAAAATTTATAATAGATTTATTATGATAAACTAATATACCATACCATTCACTCATTTTTGTAAGTGTCAGTTTAATGGCTTTTAACATATTCACCAAGTTAAGCAACCACCACCATTAATTTTAGAACATACATAATACCACTAATTTTAGACCCAAAAAGAAACGCCCTACCCATTAGCTGTCACTCCCCATTCTTCTTTGGACTGCCAAGTCCTTTAAGCCAGTAATTAATCTCGTCTCTATAGACTTGCCTATTCTGAATATCTCATGTAAATAGAATCACAAGTATGTGATCTTTTGAGACTGGCTTCTTATACTTAGTATAATGTTTTCAAAGTTTATACCTGCTGTAGAATGTATTAATACTCTGTTCCTTTTTACTGCAAAATACCATTCCACTATATGGATATACCACATTTTATTTATCCATTTATCTGTTTATAGACATTTGGGTTGTTTCTACTTTTTGGCTATTCTGAATAATGCAACTATGAACATTCCTGTACATTTTGTGTAAAAATGTGCTTTTATTTCCCTTAAGTATAAACCTAGGAATAGAATTTCTTGGTCATATTTAACTCTATGACATTCTGAAGAACTATCAAACTGGTTTTCAAAACAAATGCACCATTTCAATTCCCACCAAGATTGCATGAGAGTTCCAATTTCTCTGCATTCTTTCCAATAATTATTATGATCTGTCTTTTAGTTATAGCCATCCTGGTGAGTGTGAAGTAGTATGTCATTGTAGTTTTTATTTGCAATTGCTTAATGACTAACGTTAGGTATCTTTCCATGTGTTTATTGACCATTGGTATATCTTGTTTAGAAAATGTCTATTGAGATCCTTTGCCCATTTTTAATTGACTTTTTTTATTAGTGAGGTATATTAAGGATATAAATCCCTTATCAGATATATGACTTCTGAATACTTTTCACATTCTAGGAGTTATCTTTTCATGCTCTGGATAGTATCATTTGCAGCACAGCACAAAAGTTTTTAATTCTGATAATGTTCAATCTTTTTTTGTTGTTGTTGATTGTGCTTTTGGTGTCATATCTAAGAAGCCATTTCCTAACCCAAGGTAACTAAAATTTATTCCTATGTTTCTTTGAAAAGGTCTTTAGTTTTAGTACTTTAATTTAGGTCTTTAATAATCTTAATTTTAGTGCCTGACGTGAAAAAAGGATACAACTTAATTAATTTTGTTCATAGTACATGGAGTATTCTTATCATAAAAGGATGTTGGATTTTATCAAATACTTTTACTGTGTACAGTGAGCTAATCCTATGGGGTTTTTCCTGCTTTATTCACTCATTGGTGTACATAACATTAATTGATACTCCTATTTAAACCAATCTTGCATTCCTGAGATAAATCCCACATGTTTACAGTGCATGGTGTTTTTTATATGTTGCAGTATTCAATTTGCTAGCATTTTAAGATTTTTGCGTTCATATTTACAAATATATTGGCCTGTAGATTTATTTTCCTGTGATATTGTCACCTGCTTTTGCTATAAAGGAAATATTAGTTTTGTCTAACAAGTTGAGAAGTATGAAATCCTATTCTACTTTTCAGAAGCATTTGTGAAAAGCTGGTATTAATTCTTCTTTAAATATTTGATAATATTAATCAGCAAAGCCATAATATAAGAGTTTTGGTGGGAAATATGTTCATTACTAATTAAATCTTTTTACTTCTTATAGATCTAAATTCTCTGTTTCCTCTTGAATCAGGATACTTTGAATCTAACAAATATGTATCATCTAAGTTATCTAATCTGTTGACATAGAGTTGTTCACATTATTCCCTTATCATTTTTCTAACCACAGATTATTATTCCTACTAATAAATATTGAAATTCTTTCTAGTCTCTATTACCATAATGATGCTATTTCCTTTTATATGGCTCCTTCAGCATATGTGTCTTCTAAATGCTATTCTAATGAATATATACAGCACAATTATTTATCCATTCACTTATTGACAGACATTTAGATTGTTCCCATACCTTGGCTACCATAAATAATGCTGCAATGAACATAGAAATGCAGATCTCTCTTTGGTCTACAGATTTCAGCTTCTTTCTATATCTAGAAATGGAATTTATAGATCATATGGTAGTTCCTTTTAAATATTTTTAGGTAACTCCACATTGATTTGGTAAGGACTACCCATTTACATTCCTACCAACAGTGTGAAGGGTTCCCTTTCCTCCACATCTTTGCCAACACCTGCTACCTTTTACTTTTCACTTTTGTATAGACTTCCCAACAAGTGTGAGTTGTTATCTCATAATGGTTTCAATTTACATTTCTCTGATGATTAATGACACAGATCACCTTTCTCTACACCTATTGTACATTTGCATGTCCTCTTCAGTGAATTACCTATTTGAATTCTTTGTCCATTTTCAAATTATGTTTCTTTTTAAATATTCATTTTTTATATTCTTTTTATATTTTTTATATTAACCTCTTCTCAGATGTAATGCTTTGTGAATATTTTCTCCTAGTTCATAGTCTGCCATTTCAGCATGTTTATTGTTAACTGCTGTGCAGAACTTTCAAATTTTATGTAATCCCACTTGTTTATATTTGCTTTCATTGCCTATGCTTTTGGTGTTATATCCAAAGAGTCATTTCCCAGACCAATGTCATAAAATTTTATTTTATGTTTTTGTTCAGAAATGTTACAATTTTAGGTTGTACATTTAAGTTTAAATACATTTTGAGTTGATTTTTGTGTATGATGAAAGATAAAGGTCTAATTTTATTCTTTTCTATGTTTTCCCAGTATTGTTTTTTGAAAAGACTACGCTTTCCCTATTGTGTATGCATGACACACTTTTAAACACGGATTGAGGGACCAGCCGATGGCATAATGGTTACATTGTTGTACTCCCCTATAGTCAACCATGTTTAGTTAAAGGCCTGGACCTGGCAGCTTGAAAGTCATGCTGGGCATGAGTGTGTGAATGCCCAAAATCCCAAGAGGAGAATGGATAAGGGATTGCAGCAAGGCCATCCCTTCTGGGGGATGATTTCTTGCTTTCTGTCTGTCTCTCCAGCGAGCACATGGACCCTGAAGGAAAAATTTCTCTTTAAAAAAAAAAAAAAAAAAAAAAAAAAGGCAGGTTGACTACAAACCCATGAGTTTATTTCTGAGCTCTCTGTTTTGTTCCCATGGCCTATATATCTGGTTTTCTCCTAATACCAAACTATTTTGATTATCAGGCTTTAAAACATAATTTGAAATGGATGTGATGCCTCCATCTTTGCTACTCTTGCTGAAGATTTTCTTGGCTATTCAGGGCCTTCTGTGGTTACATATGAATTTTAGAATTTTTTTCTATTCTGCAAAAGTGCCATTGGGATTTTCATAAGAATTATATTCACTCTGTACATTTCTTCTGGTAAATAAACATTTTAACAATATTGATTTTTTTTTTTTTTTTTTTTTTTTTTTTGGAGAGGTTTTCGCTATAGGGCGCATGCGCTCGCCAGACAGACAGAGACATAGAGACAGAAAGCAAGAAATCACCCCCCAGGGGGGATGGTCACGCCACAATCCCTTCTCCTCCACTCTCCTCTCGGGATCTTGGGCATGCACGCACACGCGCCCTGAGTTTTAAGCCACTGGGTCCGGGACGTGAACCGCGGTCGACCACGTGGGAGTCCAGCGACATAGCCATTATGCTAACTGCTGGTCCCAACAATACTGATTTTTTAAATTCATGATTATAGGATACCTTCCCATTACTTTGTGTCTTCTTAAATTTCTTTCATCAGTGTTTTACAGTTTTCAGTGTATAAATCTCTTACTTTTATGCTTAAATTAATTCTTAAGTACTTTTTTCTTTTTATAATACTGTAAATGAAATTAAGTTCTTAATTTCTCTTTAAGGTAGTCATTAATTTTTTTTAACTTAAATGTATTTATTTACATTCATTCTCTATACATTTTCCATCCAGAATACACTGTATATTGGTTCAATCAAGCACATCAACATACGTTTTATCATCAACAAATAATCTTCCATTTCTTGTTTCCTGTATATTTTACGTTTTTTTCCCATCCTTGATTCCCTATCTCTCACCCTCTGCCATATCCCACCCTCCTCCCACATTGTCTCTGGTATCCATGGTTGCTTTCTATGCCTTTTCCCATTTTATCAATTTGCTAATGAACTTAATTAATCTAAAATTTAAGTTACCCATTATTAATGTATAGAAACACAACTGGTTTCTGTATATTGGTTTTGTATCCTGTAACTTTTTAAAATTTATTTTGTAACTCTAACATGTTTTGAGGGCACCTTTATTGTTTTCTATTAATGAGATCATATAGTCTGTAAGCAAGCACAATTCTTCATTTGTAATTTATATGCCTTCAATTAATTTTTCTTGACTAACTGTTCTTGCTTGGACTTCTGGTATTATTCTAAATAAAAGTGCTGTAAGTAGGAATCCTCATCTGTTCCTGAGCTTAGAGGAAAAGCTCTCAGCTTTTCACCACTGTATAAACTGTTAGTTAAGGGGTTGTAATATGGCATTTACTATGTGGAGAACTTTCCTTTAATACTTAATTTTTGAAAATTTCTATGATGAAAGGATGATAAATTTTGTCTAATGCTATTTATACAAATGTTGAGATGACTAAATGTTTATTGTGCTTCAAAATGGCAATAGTAAATACTTAGCTATTGATAATTACTTTAAGTGTACCTTTAAATGTAAATGAATGTTAATAACTGAATTTTCCAGTCAAGAGACATAGAGTTGTTGAATAGATAAAAAGATACCTAGCCACCAAGAAGAGATATCACCTGAGCCTTAAGGACAAAGTCTGAAAGTACAAGGATGGGAAAAAATAGTTTATGGAAATAGAAACTGAAAGGGAGCAGGGGTAGCTACACTTAGACAAAAGAGAACATTAACTGTCACATGAGACAAAGAAAGTCATTATATAATGATAATGAGGTCAACTCATCAAGAAAATTAGCAGCTGTGGATAAACATGCACTCAAGTTTAAACAACTAATATATACTATATGAGTAGATCTGAAAGGAGGGATAAACCGCAATACAATAAAAATAGTGGCCTTCCCTACTTTTAAAAATGGACACATCTTCTAGACAAGAAACCAATAAAAAAAACATTAGTCTTAAATACATTGAGACCAAATGGCCCTAATAAACATCATTTCATTGACCGGCAATAGAATGCACATTCTTCTCAAGTACACATAAAACATTCCCCATCTCCCATTATATAACATGTGTTACACCACAAGTCTTAACAAATTTAAGAATATTTAAGTCATAATAAGTATATTTTCCAACCTCAAGGAAATAAGCATTGATGTAATAACTTTCCTTTTTTTTTGAAACAGGCTTTATGTTTCCAGTATTTCTGCAATGATATGTACTCATTTTTATAATTTAAAAAATTTATTATAAAGACTTACCTCTCCAACACATTTGACTGGTTTTCAAATATTTTGAACATAGTATTTAATCGGTTAGCCAGCGAATAAGTAGTTTCTATAATTTAAAAAAATGAAAAATGTTGTATTACAATATCTGAAGTAATACCCTCAATGCTAATATAACTCACTGCTCTAGATGTAAAAACTAAACAAACTTAAAGAGAAACTAGCAACTGGGCCAGAAGGTGGCATGGTGATTATGGTGCTAGATTCCCACATGGCTGACTACAATTCAAGTCCTGAACCTGGTGGCTTGAAAATCACACTGGGTGCATCATATGTGCACTCAAAATCCCAAGAAGAGGATACAGAATAAGGGAGTGTGTCATCCTCTGCTGTGTGTTTCCTCACTTTACCCCCCCCCCCCATCTCTCTCCAGTGAATACACACACTCTATGGCAAAAACTTAAAAAAAGAGAGAAAGAGAGAGAAGTTAGCAGGGGCACATGTGTACTGAAAAATAAGAAACTTATAATGAGAATAATAAAACTCTTAATAAATAACAAAAGAAAAACTGGAAAATTCACTAATATGTATAAATTAAGCAATATATTCCTGAATAAACAACGAGCCAAGAAAAGAATTCCTAAGGTAAATCAAAAAATATCTTAAGTTGGGACCAGCAGTTGCTGTAATGACTATGTCGCTGGACTCCCACGTAGTTGACCATGGTTTGAATCCTGGACCCGGTGGCTTAAACTCATGCCAGGAGCGTGTTGTGTGCATGCCTAAGATCCCAAGAAGAGAATGGAGGAGAAGGGATTGTGGCATGGCCATCCCCCCTGGAGGGTGATTTCTCACTTTCTGTCTCTCTGTTTCTCTCTGTCTTTCTGGCGAGTGCATGCGTCCTATAGCAAAACCTCTCCAAAAAAAAAAAAAAAAAAAAAAAAAAAACCTTAAGTCAAAAAAGAATAAAAACACAGTATTAAAAAACTCAAGGGATGCAACAAAAACAGTTCCAAGTGTGAAGTTTTTGGCAATAAATACTTACAATGACAAGGAAAAAGTTCTCAAGTAAATAATCTAATGTTGAATGTAAAGACTAGAAAAATATACTAAGCCCAAAGTGCAAATCACTGTTATTTGTACCCTAACCCCTAAATTAACCCAAAAATGACATTGTCACCATTTGCAAAAAAAGAAATTCAGTCTCAGAGGGACCAGCAGTTAGCATAATGGCTATGTCACTGGACTCCCACGTAGTCGACCGTGGTTCGAGTCCCGGACAAGGTGGCTTAAACTCACACCGAGAGCATGTGTGTGCTTGCCCAAGATCCCGAGGGGAGAATGGAGGAGAAGGGATTGAGGCATGGCCATCCACTCTGGGGGGTGATTTCTCTCTTTCTATCTCTCTGTCTCTCTCTGTCTGTCTGGCGAACGCACGCGCCCTATAGCAAAAACCTCTCCAAAAAAAAAAAAATTCAGTCTCAGAGAGGTTATAAAACTTGATCGAAACTATGCATCTAGTAAGGAACTAAAACTGGATGGAGGTCCAGTGTGTGTAACTTCTTTGTGACTGTCTGAAAGCAAAGCTTCTGGTTTATTTGGTTTCTGGATCTACCGGATTGATTTCACTGCCCTGATACATACTGCACATTTATACTTTTTTTTTTAACAACATTTGTCTTTCATCTTTTTTTTTAAATGAAATTTTACCCATATTTTAAGACTTGGCTTTATTTACAAGCGCCTCTTTTTTCTTCTCAACTCCTAAACTTTCATTATATTCTTCTATACCACTCTTTTGACATGAAGAATAGAAAAAAATGTAATTACTCTTTAGAAATTATTGATATGCTTTCATGTTATTTAACATTTCCTTTGTACATGTCATGTTTTGCTTATCTAGCAGCACACTTGTTGTGGGTATGTCTTCTGTTATATACTTTTATTTTTTTTAATTTTTATTTATTTATTTTTTTGGAGAGGTTTTTGCTATAGGGCATGTGCGCTTGCCAGACAGACAGAAAGAGACAGAAAGTGAGAAATCACCCCCCGGGGGGATGGCCACGCCACAATCCCTTCTCTTCCATTCTCCTCTCGGGATCTTGGGCACGCATGCACACACGCCCAGCATGTTTTAAGCCACCGGGTCTGGGATGCGAACCACAGTCGACTACATGGGAGTCCAGTAGCCATTACGCTAACTGCTGGTCCCTCTACTATTGTTCTTCAAATTCTCACTAAGAATAATTTAAACAGTGAATAAAAGAGACAAGAAAACCCTGTCTTACTGAATATAAAACTGTCCTGTTTTCTTTAATTAACAGTAAGTCTGCTTCATTCATGCAAAAACCCTTTGACACCTATATCCAAACCATGTCTTAATTTAAGAACCATTTCTAAAATTTCCTGCAAAAAATATATCTAGTTAACATGTTTTTGCATGAGGGAAAAACAAACTCCTTGTCCTTGCCTGGTCTCACAGATTTACAGGAAAAAATGCAGGATGTTCGTAGATAATACACTTTTGGAATAATGAGATAATGTCATGAAAGAACTATTTCAAAGTTTTTATGTAAAATTTGTGTGTTTTGTTTTGTTTTGTTTTGTTTCGAGAGAGATTTTTGCTATAGGGCGTATGCACTCACCAGAGAGACAAAGAGAGACAGAGAGAGAGAAAGGGAGAAAACACCCCCTGAGGGGATAGTTAGGCCACCATCCATTATCCTCCATTCTTCTCTCAGGACTTTGGGCACTCACACACCTGGCATGAGCTTCAAGTCCCTGGGTCTGGGACTTGAACCATGGTTGGTCATGTGGGAGTTTAGCTCCCCAACTGCTACACCACCTGCTGGCTCCTAAAATTTGTGTATTTTTTTAAGACAAGGGGGAAGCTGGCTGGGTAGTAAAGTGGTTAAGCTCTGTACATAAGAAGCCAGATCCCACATCCCCTACCATAGTTCAGATCTCAGTCCTGCCACTTAAAAAGCCCACCAAGCAAATGTACATGCATGCCCCAAATTCCAGTGGAATAAAGAAACAGAAGAAAAAAATTTGCAGTGTGAACACACACTTTAGGAGTGCTCTTTCTCTGTATGGGTGTGTCTGCCTCTTTCTCTAGTGAGCACATGCACCCTCTGGCAATAATTTTAAAAAAGTAATACAAATCTTTTAACAGAGAAAAATATAAAGTTCTCTCTTCCTCCAGTTCTATAGTCTCTATCCTATCTACCCACTTTGCCTTCTTAATTATCGTTAATAGTTCAAGGTATATAATTAACTTTTGAATTATATCAAGATAAATATATACAAAGAAAAATAATATGAATATATCACACGAAAAAAGTTTTCCTTTCTAGTAGCTAAGACAAAAATTCCTCTGAGAGAAAGACAAAGTTTGCTGGGAAAAAAAAAAACAAAACCTTGAATAAGTTCACTACTAGGCAGTATTAAACTTAGGTTTTGAGGAATAGACTGTCACACATTAAAGATTATTCTGCAATGTAAATAGAGGGGAGATACAATCTGATAGGAATACCTCCGTTTGATAAGTAACCTACCTGTACAGTAATTTTGAAGTAACAGAAATTGTTAAGGGGTATTTATTTATTTATTTATTTATATTTTGAAGAGGTTTTTATTATAGGGCGTGTGCACTAGCCAGAAAGACAGAGAGAGGCAGAGAGACAGAAAGTGAGAAATCACCCCCCAGGGAGGATGGCCATGCTGCAATCCCTTCTCCTCCATTCTCCTCTCGGGATCTTGGGCATGCACACACAAGCGCCTGGTGTGAGTTTAACCACTGGGTCTGGGACTCAAACCACAGTCAACTACATGGGAGTCCAGCGACATAGCCATTACGCTAACTACTGGTCCCATTAAGGGGTATTTAATTGTTTGTTGTATATTAATAAACAGAATAACCCCTGTTTCTCTCTCATAAACTACACAGTATTATATTAATTGAATTTATTTATTATTAATAAATGCATATTATGTACCAATGGGCATCTTTCTTTGGGAGAGATCTAAGAGGACAACAGCCATGATACACATAGATGAATTGTAAACATGGAATAACAATGCATACACCATGCTTTTGTTCTTGCTCTTGTACTACAAATGTCAAAAAACATGTTTCCAAACAATAAATGTAAAACTATCTTTTTTTTTTTTTGAAAGCTAGATACCATTCAATCACTATGCATTTAATATATGTAAGGTCGTAACCAGTAGTTGGTGTAATGGCTGTGTCGCTGGACTCCCATGTAGTTGACCTTGGTTTGAGTCCTGGACTTGGTGGCTTAAACTCACGCCAGGCACATGTGCATGTGTGCCCAAGATCCAGAGAGGAAAATGGAGGAGAAGGGATGGCGTCATGGCCATTACCCTTGGGGGGTGATTTCTTACTTTCTGTCTCTCTGTCTCTCTCTGTCTTTCTGGTGAGTGCACGTACCTTATGGCAAAAACCTCTCAAAAAAAAAAAGGGTATGTGTGTGTGTGTGTGTGTGTGTGTGTGTGTGTGTATATATATATATATATATATATATATATATACACACACATATGTAATGTCTTTAAATGTATGTTGTTATATTTTTGCTTTTTACATATCCACTAAAATATGAATGTAAATATAAAAATTGTTATATAAAATAGAATAGTATAAGATGATTTAAAATGCTTAGACAAGGGCCATCTGGTGGCATGGTGGTTAAGGCGTTGGATTCCACATGAAACTGTGCCGTCCAAGACCCAGACCTGGAAACTTGAAAAACATGCTGGGTGTGTATGCATACTCAAAATCTCAAAAGGAGAATGGAAAAGGCATTGTGGCATGGCCATCCCCTATGGGAATGCTTTATCACTTTTCCTTTCTCTCTCTGACTTTCTGATAAATACATGTGACCCAAAGAAAAAATTTTAAAAAGAAAAAACAATGATAAAGTGAATAAATAAAGTGCTTAGACATCCATGCTAAAATCTCTGTGTAACATATCCTTGAAAATAAAGTTTTGAGGTTTTAAGTATGTTCATTTTCATAATTTATAGATAATACTATAGTGAACCTTATAAACTTGTTAACAATTTTCATTAGAACTAACAAAATATGAGGATAATTTTCTCCACTTTATCACCAACACTAATTATTATCAATGCTTAGCCTTAAAATGTTTTATATGTATTCTTTCTCATTATGGCTATATCTCATTTTATTGTACTTTGTAGACACTGTGTGTCTCTTTTTTTTTTTTTTTTTTTTTTAAGAGAGAGACAGAAAGCAAGAAAACACCCCTTGGGGAATGGCCACACCACAATTTTTTCTCCTCCATTCTCCCCTCAGGATTTTGGGCATGCAAGCACACGCACCTGGCATGAGTTTCAAGTTGCCAGTGTGGGACTCAAAGTATGGTCGGTCATGTTGGAGTCCAGTGATATAACCATTACACCATCTTCTGATTGACATTGTGTCTTTTACAAACTGAAGGTTTGTGGCAACCCTTCACTGAGCAAGTCTGGTCATGCCATTTTTCCAAAATGTACTGATTTCTATATCACATTTTGGTAATTCTTTTTTTTTTGTTTTTGAGAGGTTTTTGCTATAGGGCGTATGCACTTGCCAGGGAGACAGAGACAGAGAGACAGAAAGTGAGAAATCACCCCCCCAGGAAGGGATGGCCATGCTGCAATCCCTTCTCCTCCATTCTTCTCTCGGGATCTTGGGCATGCACACACACGCGCCCAGTGTGAGTTTTAAGCCACCAGGTCCAGGACTCGAATCGCGGTCAACTACATGGGAGTTCAGCGACATAGCTTTTATACTAACTGCTGGTCCCACATTTTGGTAATTCTTATAAAATTTCAAACTTTTAAATCAAACTTTAACAGATGAGTTGTTTCTTACGGATGAGTTAAAAAGTTAGTTTCTTAACACGTAATCTATTTCTGGTGATGATGCTTTGAACATTGTTGAAATGGTAACAACAGATTTAGAATACTGCATAAACCTAATTGGTAAAGCAGCAGTGGAGATTTCTTAAATAGAATACAAAGATAACATTCTAAAGAAAAAGCTGTTGGGCCAGCAGGTGGTGTAGAGGTTAAGGCAGTTGGATCCTACATGACCAACTGCCAGACCTAGCAGCTTGAAAAATAACGCCAGGCTTGTGCATATGTCCAGAAGGAAAAGGGATTATGGTGTGGCCATCCTAGGGGGAAGTGGAATGATTTCTCACTTTCCCTTTCTCTCTATGTCTTTCTCTCGGTCTCTCTCTGGCAAGTACATGTCCCCTATAGCAAAAAAAAAAAAAAAAAAAAAAAAAAAAAAAAGAGAAAAGATTTGTTAAATTGGAATCCACAGAAATGAAAAACTTTTGCACTTCAAATCACCCCAATTTAAAAAATAAAAAAGGAAAGTTAAGCCACAGACTAAGAGAAAATATTTGCAATACAATATCTGACAAATGGCTTATTTCTAATATATTACAGAAATCCTATAGTGATTAATAAGACAACCAAATCCTATTAAAGATGGTCAAAAGGTTAAAACAGACACTTCAAAAAAGATATATGAATAACTGATGTTCATGAAAAGATGCTTAACATCATTAGTAATCAGGGAAAATTGTAAATGATATACTTCTACCCAGTCAATAAAATGACTAGTAAGTATCAGCAAATACTCTGCTGAACAACTTCAATTCATAACAAAGTTCTAAATCATAACCATAATCTTTAGGATAAATAGATTTTCTTAAATATATTAATTACCATCAGTACATAAATTCTAGTACTGAAAATTGAGAAGAATTTGCTCTTGTTGGAAATGCCATATAAAAATTGTAAGTTTAATTTCTATAGATTCCTTTAATTTATTTTTAGGTTTTTGTCACAGAGCATGTGTACTTGCTGGAGAAAGACAGAGAGACAGTGAGAAGGAAAGTGAGAAATCATCTGGGATTTTGGGCAAAATCCACGATATATACTTTTTTCTCACCCCCACATGTAACTTTTTTAAAGACTGACCACATGATAGGGCACAAGGCAAGCCTCTACCATTCAAAGGCATAGAAACTAAACCATGATGGAATTAGACTTGATTTTAATTTCAAGAAAAATCCTCAAAAATACTCGAATACATGGAAACTAAATAACCTACTCCTGAATGACTTCACAACTACTGAGGAAATAAAGACTGAAATCAAAAGATTCATGAAAGCCAATGACAATGAGGACAGGAGTTTCCATAATCTTTGAGACACTGCAAAAGCAGTCATAAGAGGGAAGTTCATAGCAATTAGTACACATAAGAAGAAGATGAAAAGAAGGCAAATGGATCAGCTAACATTGTGCCTCAGAGAATTAGAAAAGCAACAGTAAAAAGATCCAGAAAACTCCAGAAGAAAGGAAATAATAAAGATCCGAGCAGAAATAAATGAAATAGAAAATAAATGAACCATACAGAATATAAATGAAAGTAAAAGCTAGTTCTTTGAAAAGATAAACAAAACTGATACACCACTAGTGAGACTTATTAAGAAGAAGAGAGAAAGGAACCAGGTGAATCAAATCTACAATGAAGCAGGCAATATAACAACAGACATAGTAGAAATACAAACATTAGAACAACTATATGCCAAGAAGCAAGACAATCTGGGTGAGATGGAAAAATTTCTGGATATATATAATCTATGAAGATTGAGCCAGGAGGATGTAGGAAGTCTGAATAGGACCATAACAAGCCAAAATATTGAATCAATAATAAATAACCTCCCAACAAAGAAAAGCCCTGGTCCTGATGGCTTCACCTCTGGGTTCAACAAAACTTTTAAAGAAGAGTTAACCCCAATACTGCTCAAGTTATTTCTAAAGATTCAAAAGGGTGACTCTCTCCCTAATTCATTCTATGAAGCCTCCATCACCCTTATCCTTAAAACAGATAAGGACAGGACAAGGAAGGAAAACTATAGACCAATATCTCTGATGAATATAGAAGCAAAGATTCTCAACAAAATACTAGCAAATCGTATCCAACCACTTATGAAAAGATTATACATCACGATCAGGTAGGCTTTATTCCAGGAATGCAAGGTTGGTTCAACATACACAAACCATAAATGTAATACACCATATTAACAGAAAGAAAGATAAATACCATATGATCATATCAATTAATGCAGAAAAAGCATTTGATAAGATACAACATTCTTTCATGATAAAGACTCTCAGAAATATCAGCCTAGAAGGGTCATTTCTCAACATAATAAAAGCTATCTATGAAAAACCCATAGCAAACATCACCTTGAATGGAAAAAAGCTGAAAGCGTTTCCACTAAAAACTGGTACAAGACAAGGATGCTCACTTTCACCACTCCTTTCCAATACAGTACTGGAAGTCCTCACCAATGCAATCAGAAGAGAGAATAAAATAAAAGGCATTCAAATAGGAAAACAAGAGGTGAAACTCTCTCTATTTGCAGATGACATGATTGTATACATAGAAAATCCAATGATATCCATGAAAAAATTTCTGGAAGTAATACATGAATACAGTAAAGTTGTAGGATACAAAATCAACATACAGAAACCTATAGCATTTCTATATACGAACAACAGGCCGACTGAGATAGAACTGAAAAAAGTAATTCCATTTTTCATAGCCACAGAAAGTATAAGATACTTAGGAATAAATCTAACCAAAGAAGTTAAAGACCTCCACAAGGAAAACTATGAGAAACTAAGAAAAGAAATTGAAAATGACACAAAAAAAGTGGAAGGACATCTCATATTCCTGGATTAGAATTATTAATATAATCAAAATGGCAATTCTAACCAAATTAATCTACATATTTAATGCAATCCCAATCAAAGTACCAGATACATTCTTCACAGATCTAGAAAAGACAATCATAAAATTTGTCTGGAATCATAAAAGACCTCATATTGCCAAAGCAATACTGCACAAGAAGAGTGGAGTGGGCAGCATCTCACTCCCAGACCCAAAAATATACTACAAAGCTATGGTAATCAAAACAGCATGGTACTGGCACAGAAACAGACAGGTGGAGCAATAGAACAGAATAGAGTCCCCAGAAATAAATTCCCAAATAGACAGTCAACTGATATTTGAGTAAGGGTACCAGTCAATCCAGTGGGAAAAGGAAAATCTCTTCAGCAAATGATGCTGGAAAAACTAGATATCCACCTGCAGAAAGATGAATCTGAACCCCTACCTCTCACCATTGACAACAATCAACTCCAAATGGATCAAAGATCTAAACCTACCTCTCACCATTGACAACAATCAACTCCAAATGGATCAAAGATCTAAACCTAAGACCTCTAAGTATAAAATTGCTCCTGGAAAACACTGGGGAAACTCTGGGAGACACTGGGGTAGGCAAAGACTTCTTAAATAAGACCCCCAAAACACAGTCAATAGTCCCCAAAATAGACAAGTAGTATTACATCAGACTAAGAAGTTTCTGCATGGCAAAAGACACAGTAATTAGTGTGAATAGACAGCCCTCAGAATGGGAAAAGATTTTTATAAACTATGCATCAGATAAGGGGTTGATAACCAGAATACACAAGGAACTCAAGCAGCTGTTTCAACCCTATTAAAAGATGAGAGAATGAGTTGAAAAAACACTCTCTTAGGATGATGTATGAATAGCCAAAAGGCATATGAAAAAATGCTCAACATTCCTCATTGTAAGGGAACTGCAGACAAAACAACAATGAGATACCACCTAACCCCAGTCAGAATGACTAAGATAAAAAAAAAAAAATTTAAATGATAAGTTCTGGCAGGGAGTGTGATGAAAGGGGAACTCTCTCACACTGCTGATGGGAATGTAAATTGGTCCAGCCACTGTAGAGAACAATTTAGAGATTCCTCAAAAATCTATAAATAGAACTACCATATGATCCAGTCATTCCACTCCTTGATATCTACCCAAAGGACAGAAGAATTCTTAATCAGAAAAGTGCTTGCACATCCATATTTATTGTGGCATTATTCACAAGTGCTAACACATGGAACCAACCCAAATGCCCACAAACAGATAAATGGATTGAAAAACTGTGGCACATATACTCTATGGAATACTACACAGACATAAAAAACAAAACCCTGCCTTTTGACAGAAAGTGGATGAATATGGAAGATTTACTGCTGAATGAAGCAAGCCAGGCTATGAAGGAGAGACATTATATATCCACTTAATATATACTGAGTGTCTGCACTCTATGACCCAAACTGAATGACTAAAGAATATAGAAACACAGTAAATGGTTGTGAATACCAGATATAGGGTGGGAAGAGGGTGGGTGAAGGAGTAGAGTCTGAGGAAGGACATTAAGGAGAAAAATAGAGAGGCATAGCACTAATGAGACAAAGAAATGGGGTATTATCTGTTGAAAATAAATTTATAGAATTATCAACTGGACTGGGGAGAAATGTACATGTTGGAATATTTACTTTGCATGCTAAATAACATGACTGAATGTGTAAAAGAACTTGAAATAAATTTTAAAAAGAAACTACACAGTGAAAGGAGAAAAAAAGAATAAAAAGAAATGAGTATCTACAGGATTTATGGCATACCATAAAGAAATCTAGCATTGGGACCAGCAGGTGGCATAATGGCTATGTCACTGAACTCCCATGTAGTCCACCTCAGCTCGAGTCCCAGACTCAGTGGCTTAAACTCATGCCAGACATGTGTGCGTGCATGCCCAAGATCAATGGAGGAGAAGGGATTGCGGCATGGCCATCCCGCCTGGGGGGTGATTTTTCACTTTCTGTCTCTCTGTCTGTCTCTGTCTTTCTGGCAAGCGTACGTGCCCTATAGCCAAAACCTCTCACAAAAAATTTAAAAAAAGGAAAGAAAAGAGAAAAAAAAGCTAGCATTCACATTATAGGAAGTTAAAACCCTCCAATTAGATTTATTCCAAAGAATATTTACCTAAGACATATTACAATCAAATTGTCAAGAATGAAAGAAAAAGAACCTTAGAAAGAGCAGGATAGAAAAGAAGTTTCATGTAAACAAGGGATAGTTCATAAGAGTAAGGGTATCATGGGAACCAGCAGTTAGCGTAATGGCTATGTCGCTGGACTCCCACGTAGTCGACCACGGTTCGCGTCTCGGACCCGGTGGCTTACAACTCACGCCGGGCGCGTGTGCGTGCGTGCCCAAGATCCCGAGAGGAGAATGGAGGAGAAGGGATTGCGGCGTGACCATCCCCCCTGGGGGGTGATTTCTCGCTTTCTGTCTCTATGTCTCTGTCTGTCTGGCGAGCGCACACGCCCTATAGCGGAAAACCTCTCCAAAAAAAAAAAAAAAAAAAAAAAGAGTAAGGGTATCAGTAGACTGTTAGGCCGAGTTAGCATAAGCCTATTTAGCATAATCACCCATGCTAGGGCTGTTAGACCAGAGTTAGCATAATCACCCATTTTAGGCTGTTAGGCCTAGTTAGCATAGGCCAAGTTAGCATAATCACCACCATGTCAGGGCTTCCAGGATAGGGCCCAAGAAGCCCGGGAACTTGTAAATAAAAAGAGGACAGGAACTCATAAATAAGCAGAAGTCGGGCGGGCCTGGTTGTGCCAGGACAAGGTTTACTTAACTTTAACTGAGAGTTCTTATCTAGACTCAAGCAGGCGGTAACAACTGGACCCTAACTTCACATACCCTCTTCCTTGTGTGCTGCATACTATAGAAAGTTACTGACAGTATACCCTGTATTGCCCTCCTGAGCTATAAAAGGCCCCTCTAAACTAGGTTCAGGGTCCTTATTGTAACCCACTGTGTTGGGCAGAAACTCGGACCCCAGCTAACTGGAAAAATAAATGCCTCTTATGCAGTTGCATTGTTGTTGTCTTCTCTGCACCACTACTAGTTAAATCGATCTTTGAACCCTGACATAGATTTCTCCTAGAAACTTTGCAGACCAGAAGATATTTTCAAAATGTTTACAGAATAAAAACTGCCAAACAAGAATAGCTAGTAAAGCTATACTACAGAAATGAAAGATAGACATCCCCTGCCAAGCAAAAGCTCAGAAAATTCATCATCATAAGACCTGCTTACAAGAAATACTAAAAGGAGTTCTTCAATCTGAAAGAAAAAGTAAAATGGACAAAAATGAAAGCATAAAACTCATTGGTAAAAATACATAGTCAAATTTAGAATCATAGTGGTGTGTAAATCACTCATATCTATAGGACAAAAATATTAAAAATAACTGTACTTATGACAATTTATTAAGAGATACATGATATAAAAAGATATAAAGCATGACATCCAATATAAAATTTGAGGAAGAGGAGAATAAAATTTTAAGAGCTTTTGAAATCCAAGTAAAGCTGTTATCAGCTTAAACTAGACTATCATAACTGTAAGGTGTTACATGTAAGCGTCACAGTAACCACAAAGTAAAAACATATAGAAGACAAAAAAAATAAGTAAAGAAATCTAAGATAACACTACAGATAATCAACAAATCGCAAAGACAGACAGAAAATGAAGGAAAAAGAAAGAAAGTACCTACAAAAATGACAAAAATAGGAACCAGCAGTTAGCGTAATGGCTATGTCACTGGACTCCCATGTAGTCGACCACGGTTCGAGTCCCGGACCCGGTGGCTTAAACTCACGCCTGGCGTGTGTGCGTGTGTGCCCAAGATCCCAAGAGGAGAATAGAGGAGAAGGGATTACGGCGTGGCCATCCGCCCTGGGGGGTGATTTCCTGCTTTCTGTCTCTCTCTCTCTCTCTGTCTAGTGAGCATACGTGCCCTATAGCAAAAACCTCTCCAAAAAAAAAAAAAGACAAAAATAAACAAATAAATAAAATGGCATTAGTAAGTCCTTACATATCAGTTATTAATTACAATGTAAATAATTAACTCCTTCAATACAAAGACCTAGGAGGGCTGAATTGATTTTTTTAAGATTATATTCTGCTTACAAGAGACATGGTAGAATACACTCACAGAATAAAAAAAAAAAGGACAGAAATAAATATTCCACTTGAATGGAAAACAAAAAAGAATAATAGCTACATTTAAAACAAACAAAAGAGATTTTAAGTCAAAAACTGTCACAAGAGACAAAGAAGGCCATTATATAATGACAAAAGGATCAAATCAAGAGAATATACCATTGCAAATACATATGCATTATTCATGGGCCCACCTACAGTTGTAAAGCAAATATAAATAGGTCTGAAGAGAGAGGTCAGTATTAGGATGAGACTATAATTCCCCATTTTCAGGGGGCAGATCATCAAGACAGAAAATAATAAGAAAGATTTAGATTTAAACTACACTTTAAACCTAATGAGCATAATAGGCACACACAGAACAATCCATCCAATGACAACAGAATACACATTTTTCTCAAGTGTACATGGGACACTCCCCATGACAGATTATGTGTTAGGCCATGAAACGACAAACTTAAGAAGACTGAAATCACATTCTATGACCACAGTTGTATGAAACTGGAAATTAGTAACAGAACAAAAATAAAAGTTTACAACTATACGGGAATAAAATAGCACACTCCTGAACAAACAATGGGGCAAAAAAGAAATCCAGAGTAATGTCATCAAAATGGCAGAAGATGAACTATCTGACTTATTCTCTCCCATAAAAAGAGCATAAACAATGATCAGTGATTTCGACCACTGAAGACCCTCTACCCAGACTTCACCCTTCTGCTCCCCATGTCTAGCCAGGAGCCAGGTTAGAGCACCCTACTTATTCTCTCTGTCTCTTTCCAACTCTCTCTCTCTAATTTTTTTTGATTTTTAAACTTAGCTTTCTGCTGCTTTTTTGTCTAATTCTTACCTTTTCCCCTACCCCTGTAGATAAGCCAATTGGCAGCCATCTATCTGTATTTGAGTTCTAAGTGGCTGCTCTGCATGGTATTCGTTTTTTGACAAAAAATTTTTTTTCTTCTCTTTTTCTTATTGTTTTTATCTTCTCCTCCTCCTCCTCCTCCTCCTCCTCCTCCTTTCCCTTTTCTTTTTACCCTTCTCACTTTTCTGTTCAGCTCCAACACTGATTTTCTAGACAGGTCTAGGTGCTCAATAGCCAAATATCTGAATACTTTTAGAGTTAGATTAATCCTCAATATTCAATGAATCAGCCATGCAAAGGGAGAAAAATGGTACTGTTTACAGACTGCAGGTCGCCTCTTTCTGCATTCCTAAGAATGCTCAGATTTAACTCCAAAAAATAGGGAAAAAATGTATAATCCATCAGATGACCAGAAACCACCACAGAGGCACAAGAAATATGAGAAACCAAGAAAATATCTCTCCTCTAATGAAAAAGAATAACTCCTCTTCCTCCACAAAGAATACAAGGGAACTCATGAAAATGTCACATAAAGAATTTTAAATATTCATAGTGACAAAGCTAATAGAGATGCAAGAGAATAGAGACGATGAATTCCAGAAAATGCAGGAGAAAAGAGACACCAAGTTCCAGGAGATGAGGAAGTTCTTGCATGATCTGAAAGAAGAGACACATGATAAAAAAGAATCAAATGGAATTGTTAGAGACGAAGGCTGTAATACAAGAAATCAAAATTCTGTCAAAAGTATCAAAAGCCAATTAGACCGTGCAGAAGATCGAATCTCAGATGTAGAAGATAGAACCTCAGACCTAGAAAAATTCACTAAAAAGTCTGAGAAAATAAACCCCCCAAAATGAGAATAATACATGAATAATACTAGATACCATTAAACACCCAGATCATTGGTATCCCAGAAGGTGAAGAAACTAATAAAGACATTGATAATCTATCTCATAAAGTCCTGGAAGAAAACTTTCCAAACCTAGAGAGGCACTCAAATATCCAGACCCAAGAAATACAAAGGACCCCACATAGAATCAACCCAAGAAGATCTTCCTCAATGCACATCATAGCCAGATTGCCCAAAACCACAGACAGAGACAGGATACTAAAATTGGCAAGAGAAAAACATCAAGTTACTTTCAAAGGATATCGCATAAGGCTAATATCAGACCTCTCATCAGAAACAAGGCAAGCAAGGAAAGAATGGGAAAATATATTCAAAGTGTTCATTGAAAAACAATTTCAACTAAGAATGCTATACCAGCAAGATTATCTTTCATATGGAAAAAATATGGCAAAAACATTCTCAGATAAACAAAACCTGAAGGAATTTACCAATACCAGACCAGCTCTCCAAGAAGTGCTGAAGGGAGTGCTATACCAGAAAAACTAAAATCGGACACACAGAAATAAGAACGCAAAAAACAGCCAAGAGAATGGCCAGTCTAATGATAGGGACAAGTCCAGAGTTGAATGTTAACTTCCAGAGTTTAAATGGAAAGATCAGACCACAGTTAACACTGCAAATTCAATAGAAGAGAGATTAAGTACATGAGTCTGACCTAGTGAAATAGAATTTTATGACTTTTGACTAAAACATTAATAATTTTCTTTGATGCTTTGATTTACATATTTAACAACTTTTGTCTTCTCTTGAACTGTTGATAGGTTCATCCACTTACTATTAGAACTAAATCCTAACCTTTTTCCTGGCTTTAAGTTTTAAGCAAATTTCACTTAACATTTTTTTTATTTTGATCTACTAAAACTAAAATTTTTGAAATTAAAAATATCTATTAATACCTATTTAATGACTGCAGTAAGCTATATAGCCCCAGCAAGGTGCTACTTTATAGTATGCTCACTTTACTCACTGAGGTTTATGCCTTAAGTCAGACATGTGTTCATAAATGTGTATATAACAGCTGTGCTTGCTATTGAAAGTCTTTAAATTAATTAAGATCTTTAATGAATCAATAAAATGTGGGGGGGGGGGGTATGGAAAACAACTGTACATACCAGAGACAGTGTGGGAGAAGTGGGGGGGGGGGGGGGATTGACAGAGGATGAGAGGTAGAACATCAAGGGAGGAGAAGCAAAATATATAAAAAACAAGAAACAAAATTATTTGTTGATGATATTATGTATGGTTATATCCTTGATGAGCCAATATACAATGTATACTGAGTGGAAAATCTCATTTTGTATACTGTATTGATGTACAGTGAATGATTGTAAATTAATTAATTTTTTAAAAAAATTAAAAAAACTCCAACCAATTATAAAAAAATTAAAAAATAAAGATAAAACATAAACAATGATCAAGTGCCAAGAAAAACATCCAGAATATCTTAAAGCTTGAAATTAAGGTGTGATGATTCTTGAAAATGTAAAGCAGTCAAAGTTTACGAGCATGCTGTAAAAGAGAAAAAAAAAAAAAGGAAAGAAATTTCTAACTGGGAATCCTATCCCTCAAACAGCATGACTGCATGGGAAAATTCTCCAAATTTGTGGCTTCTGTACTGGAAAAAAGTAAGACCAAGGTGGACATCTTCTTCACCATTCTGGGTTCGAAGGAAAGATTATTTTTGTCTCAAACCATGGGAAGCATTGCAAATGCATACACGGCTAAAAATCCTGAAGTCAGTTAGAGACCAAAAAAATCAGACAGGGCTAGCAAAGGCAGGGTACAAAACTCAAACACATCTCCATTTTTACCAATATAGAAAATTTGTTACACAGTGCCATGCTAAAGGAAGTGGACCCAATAAGACTCCTAGACATAAATCCCTAGTCTACCCACACAGCCTGGGTACTTCTTTTGAGTCTCCTCCCATGCCGAATCAGAAAGGGCACTGAACTAAATACTGAACCTTTGTGAAACCAGATCCAAACCTGGGCTTATGGTGCCATCTAGTGCTAAAAAGGAAGCAATGATGAGAGACAAAGGAAACTGATCTAAACCTTTTGGAGACCTGAGGCAAACCAGGGTTTAGGGCATTATTTGCCCAGTGCCTTTGGACAGACAGACTTTAGAGAAGTTGACACAATTCAAGCTAGACATCAAGGACTAAAATAAATACCAACTTTTTCAATGTGAAGAAACAGACATATATCCATAAGATACCACAGCAAACGGGGAATCATGATTTTTGCCAAATGGACTAAGCACCATGCCAGTAACCAATCTTAATTAAACAGCAATGAGTAAGCTTTCAGACCAAGAATTCAGACTAGCAGATTAGAGGAACTCTGCAAGTTCAAAAAAAAAGGAAAATAATTCAGAACTTTATCAGAGAATTTAACAAACATTGTAGTAACTAAACAACTAGACAGAACCCCTGTGCTTGAAAACAATATAATAAAGGAATTTAAAATTATAGTAGAAAGCCTCAACAACATAATTTGTCAGTCATAAATAATTAGCTAAAAGACAGACTACTTGAAATCACACAATGGAGAAAAAAATAAAAAGAAAAAAAACACAAGTTTACAGGACCTACATACAGGATAACATCAAAATAATAACTATAAGGATCACTGCAGTTCAAGAAAACTTAAAAATGACAAAGGAGGCAGAAGCCTATTCAAGGAAATAATAACAGAAATTTTTTCAAACCTGTGGAAAGATATAAATCCAGGTATAGAGAGGTCAGGAACACCAAACTAACTCAACTCAAATATGACTGCCCTATGACATATTATAATCAAACTCTCAAAGGTCAAAGACAAAGACAGGATGCTGAAATCATACATATAGATAAAAAAATTAAAAAGAAAAAAAACACAAGTTTACAGGACCTACAGGATAACATCAAAATAATAACTATAAGGATAACTGAAAGCAGCAAGATAAAAGAAGCAAATAACTTCCAAAAGACACATCATCTGAGAAACAGCAGACTTCTCAGTAGAAACCTTGCAGGTCAGGAAGGAGTGGAATGATATGTTCTTAGTGCTGAAGGAAAATAACTACAAACCATGAGTACTATACCCAGCAAAACTATCCTTCAGAAAGTAAGGAAAGAAAAAAGCTTTCCCAGACAAACAAAAGCTGAGTGAATCTATCAAAACCATACCTGTCCTACAAAAAAAATATTAAAGGGAGTTTTTCAACAGAAAAGGATGCTACTGCATAACAAAAAAAAAAAAATCTGGAGGTATGAAATTCAGTGGTAAATTTAGGAATATGAATAAATTCAGAATACACTACTACAGTAATAGTAGTAGTATATATTTAAAGACTAAAAGACAAAACTGTTTAAAATCATTCTAACTACTAGTCATTAAGGAAAAACAATATAAAAATACAAGTGAAAATAAGTAATTCAAACTGTGTGGAAGAAGTGGAGTTCAAGTGCTAAATTTTATTTTGTTTTTCTATGTGATTAAATTAGTTTGACATCAATTTAGAATAAACTTTTATAACTATAAAATGTTTTTCATAAACCTCATGGAAACTAACCTCAAATTGGAAACCAAGTACTAAAATTGTATTTGTAAGTCCCTGTATAGGTACTTTAAATCAACTGGACTTTCCAATGAAAAACACAAAATGGCGGCGGGCCGGGGCTCTGCCTCGCGTGCCCCTGCGCAGCGGCGGGCTGGGCCTGCGCGGCGGGCCAGGGCTCTGCCTCGCGTGCACCTGCGCGGCTGGGCCTGTGCGGCCCATGCTGCCTCTCCGGTGCTGGGTGTGTCCTGTGCTCGGCGCGGACGCGGGCCGGCGGCGTGGACCAGCCGAGCTCGCTGTCCTTCCTTTCTTGGGCCGGGCAGGCGAGCAGAAGGTGGCGCTGGATCCCGTGCACATTCGTGCGCTCGGGGCTGGCGTGTGGCCGCCGGGCCTGCGCGTGGCCGCCGGGCCTGAGCGTGGCCACTGAGCCAGTGCGTGGCCGCTGGGCCGGCGCGTGGCCCCCGGGCCGGCGCGTGGCCGCCGGGTCTGTGCGTGGCCCCCGGGTCTGCGCACCGCCAGGCCTGCGCCTGTGCGTGGCCACCAGCCATAGGTGGCAAACTGAAGCCGAAAACTAGGATTAAGAACTTGCAACTACAAGCAACAGAAAGAAACTTTAGCTGTCTTAAACCAATTGAGAAATATATTGTATAGGAGGATTTTCCCTGCCTATGGACAGTGAGAAGATGATGGTTACCAGCCCTGCATTACCTTGTTTTTCTCTGAGGTAATGCAACTACTCTACCATTCTTAAGGAAGTCAGATACCTGAGGATGACTCACGCTGCAGATCCCTACACCACCAATCCCGGTAATCACAAGATGGATGCTGTGCCACATCAACTGATAATCACCTCTGCTTTCCAGAACCACTTTCCTGAAACTGTATTCCATGGAGACTCACCTACAATTGTGGAACTGCACAAGACCCACCCTTAATCCAACCCTGAATAGAATCTGTTCCCTATTGTTAAAAACTATATGAGCTGATAATTGAAAAAAAAAAAAGAAAGAAAGAAACTGAAAGAACTGGAAGGAATAATAGCAGAGATGGCAACTGCAGATACTAGAGACAGTATGGGAGAGGTAATGGGAATGAGTAATTGAAGGCGGAAGGGAGGGATTCAGGGAACAAACAACACACTTAATAGACACGAAAATGAAAAGTTGTCTGTTGATGATAATGTATATGGTAATATCATTGTCTTGACTAATGTGCACTGTATTCATGCTGGGAAAAACCATGTTGTACACTGCAAAGAGGTGCAATGATTAAATGTAAAAAAAAAAGAAAAGAAAAGTATGGATCCCACACAGTTTGCAATAATACAATAGAAAAGCAGCTGATGAATGGGAAAAAAAAAAAAAAAAAAAAAAAAAAAAAAAAAAAAAAAAAAAAACCCACAAAATGGATAAATGGGTAATAAAAAATCAAAACCCAACTATATGCTACTTACAAGAAACTCATCTAACCTGGAAAGACACACATAGAATGAAAGTAAAATATTTTGACAAAAATATTTCAAGCAAATGAAAACCAAAAGGCGGGAGAAGTAATTAAACTTACATAAATAGACTTTAGGTCAAAAACTATAAAAAGACAACAAAAAAATTCATTACACAATGATACAGAGGCCAATTCAGTAAGAAAATACAGCAATTAAAAATATATGGATCCTTGGGGCCAGCAAGTGTGGCCGATCATGGTTCAAGTCCTGGACCTGATGGCTTGCTTTCTCACTTTCTCTCTCTCTCTCTCTCTCTCTCTCATCAAATTTAAACTTTCTCTCTCTCTCTCTCTCTCTCTCTCTCTCATCAAATTTAAAAATAATAATAATAATTGAAGTTAAATAAAATAAATCTTTAAAAATATATAATAGATAGATAGATCCTGGACCAATCCATGTTAGAGTAGTTAAAACAGCTGGATCCTATGTGGCCAACTACACAGTTCAAGTTCCTGGCCCAGGGTCTTGAGAAACACACTGGGTGTGAATGCATGTATGCCCAAAATCCTGAAAGGAGGGAGAAATGGAGAAGGGATTATGGCATTACTAATCCCAATGGGGGATGCGTGCTCTCTCTCTCTCTTGCTCTCTCTCTCTCTGCCTTTCTCCAATGAGTGTATGCACCCTCTGGCAAAATTTCTAATATATATAGATATAATATAGCCCACATAAGATACATTTACCAAATATATAAAGGCAAATATTAGTGTTTTAATAATAGACTCAAATACAATAGTATTTAGGAATTTCAACATCCCCATTCTCAGCATTGAACAGATCATCTAGACAGAAAATCAATAAATAAGTATCAGAATTAAACTACACTTTAGACAAATGGACCTAGCAGAACATTTTACCCAACAGATAAAGAATAAATATTCTTCTAATCACCACAAGGGACATTTTCCAGAATTGACTATGCATTAGATCACAAAAGAAGTCTCAGAAATATTTTTAAAATAGAACCAGCAGGTAGCATGGATATTAAGGCACTGGGTCCTACATAACTGGCTGCAGGGTTTGAGTCCCAGACCCAGCAGCTTGAAAATCATGTTGGGTTCTTGTGCTTGCATGCCCAAAATCCTGATAGGAGAATGGAGAAGGGATTATCTCATGACCACCCCCTTGGGTGCTTGCAAACTCTGAAAGAGCACTCTGCAGCTCTGTGAGCACTGCACTGCTGCTGTGAACTCTGAGACCTCATCCCAAACAGCCAAATAAACAGCATTAAATCAATCCCAACAGTGCTTCATGTCTTTTTCTAACTCCCAGCAACTTGGTTCAACCTATATTCCAGAGAAGGAATGTCACAAAACACTGACATGCAAGGATGATTCAACTTGTGCAAATCAATAAATGCATTTCAATATTTAATATAATGAAGAACAAAGCTCCTGGTTTCAAGAAATGGACAAAAAATATTTAACAAAAGTAAATATTATTTCATAATAAATGTGGTATTATCTGTTGAAGATATTTTGTAGTTTTATCAACTGCAGTGGGGAGCAATGTTCACCTGTTGAAATATTCACTTTGTAAGACAAACAATAATGTGATTAAATGTATGGAATAAAATGAAATGAAAAAATTTTAAAAAATTTAAATAAAATTATAAAAAAGAAAATAATTTTAATAAATTAGGTATGGAAGGAGTGTGCCTCAACACAATAATGGCTAAATATTATAAACCCACAACAAACAACATACTCAAAAGTGAAAAGTTGATCAGGAACAAGATGAAGATGCTTAATTTCACCACTTTAACCTAGTACTTGAAGTCCTAGACAAAGTAGTTAGTCAAATAAATACAAAGCTCCCAAACAGGAGAGCAAAAAATAAAATTCTCTGTTTGCAGAAAAGAAAGAGAAGTCATCACTACTGACCTCACAGACACAGAAACATAAATATTATGTATAACTTATGCTAACAAACTTGATAATTTAGATGAAATGGACAAATTCTTAGAAACACACAATCTATCAAAACTCATATAAGTAGAAATAGATATTCTGAATAGGCCTATATCTATTAAAGATATTGAATCAATAATTAGCAACATTCTAAAACAGAAAGTACCATGCTTGGGTGGTCTCTCTGTAAAATTCTACCAAATACTTAAGTAAAAAATTATACCAATTATTTACAATCATTTCCAGGAGATAGCAACACAGGGGATATTTCCTAACTCATTCTATGAGGACAGCAGTACTCTAATACCAAGACCAGACAAAAACATTACAGGAAAGACAAATTATAGACAAATATACTAGTGAGTATAGATGCAAAAAAACTCAATAAAATATTAGCAAATCAAGTGCAACAATGTATAGAAAGAATTACATAATATAACTAAATGGGATTTATTCCAGATATAGAACAAAAGAGAGGTTTTCACAATCCACTCTAATGCTCTACGTATCCCACCTACCCCGCCTAGTTAATCAGAGCGCTCTTGGATCAAACATCTCTAGACATTTGTGAATTTGCAAATACTGTAGGTAGTGCAGGTGTACTTGGTTAAAACATTGCAAAACTACTAAAATTTAAAGTTGAAGTTGAAAGAAGGCAGAATTCCCAGCAACTCATTCTAACCAAATCTTATTTTCCACCCTAAACTGTATTCCAGTGTACATTACATTATTGTTTAAGAATTCTCTCCAGTATTGACATAAGCAAGGTAACTTCTTTCTGTTTACAAGTAGTCAGAAATAAGACATTCATGAACTGACAAGCACTCAGCTGCAGTCAAAAGCATTCATATATGTAAGATTATACATAATCCTAGTGATAAAATCTAAAAGTACCTTTTTAATTTACCACCATTACACCTCAAGGGGACCTGCCAACATTTTAGCAGCATGTTCTAAACACAACTCAAAAACCTCCATTCTGAGTATTAGCATTGCACTACTCAACAGTAAGTCTACTTTTGGTAACAAGTAGTTTTAACTAGAAATCTCAATACTTGCTTAACAACCAATTATATGGCTCCAAACTCCAGGGAAGCTGTGTGGTTATGCTAACCACTATTACTTTACTTTTTTTTTTTTTTTTTTTTGGAGAGGTTTTCGCTATAGGGCACGTGTGCTCGCCAGACAGACAGAGAGAAACAGAGAGACAGAAAGCAAGAAATTATCCCCCAGGGGGGATGGCCACACCGCAATCCCTTCTCCTCCGTTCTCCTCTCGGGATCTTGGGCATGCATGCACATGCGCCTGGCATGAGTTTTAAGCCACCGGGTTCAGGACGCGAACCGCGGTCGACTACATGGGAGTCTAGCGACATAGCCATTATGCTAACTGCTGGTCCCCTAACCACTATTACTTTAAATTATCAAAGATAATGTACTTGAGAAGAAGACTGAGTCCACCATGAGAGCTGAGATCTAGTGATTTCAGAGATAAGGCAATGAAGATGTTCTGCTGAGAATTTATCCTGGCAAACAGAAAGGGCAGACCAGAAGAATACTGAGTCAGCCATGAGAGCTGAAATCTAGTACTATTTGTATCCTCATATACCTCAACTCCCACTGAATCTGCAAAAGAAAGAGAGAAAACTACAACACTAAAGAGTTTTCAGACCATATCCTCCTGTGCACCTCTGATCGCTGAGACTGATCTTCTAGAAATTAGAAAGAAATTAATAACCCATCAGACAACTAGAAATCACCACGGGGCACAAGAAATATGCAAAATCAAGAAAATACCTCTTTCTCAAAGGAAAAAAATAACTTCTCTTTATCCACAGGCAGTACAATGGAACTCATAGAAATGTCTGATAAAGAATTTAGAGTATTCATAGTGACAAAACTAACAGAGATGGAAGAGAAGAGAGATGATGAACACCAGAAGAAAAACCCTGAGGAGGAAGTTAAATCAAATAGAACTACTGGAGATGAAGGCTATAATACAAAAAGTCTAAACCTCCTTTGAAAGTATTAAAAGCGGACTACATCACACAGAAAATCGAATCTCAGATGTAGAAGACAGTATTGCTGGACTAGTAAAATTCACCAAGAAGACTGAGAAAATAACACACACACACACACACACCAACCAAGAATAATACATGAGAAATACTAGATACCATTAAACATCCAAACATCCAGATAATTGGTATTCCAGAAGGTAAAGAGACTAATAAGGGCATTGGCAATCTACTCCATGAAATCCTTAAAGAAAACGTCCCAAACCTAGAGAGGCATTCAAAGATCCAGTCGCAAGAAATCCAAAGAATAGAAATGTTCACTTTGTAAGCTAAATAATGTGATTAAATGTATAAATAAATAATATTTTTTAAAGAATCAACCCAAGATCTTCTCCAAGACACATTATAGCCAGAATGACCAAAACCACAGGATAAGATACTCAGACTGGCAGAGAGAAATGTCAAGTTACCTACAAAGGATATCCCATCAGGCTAACAGCAGACATCTCATCAGAAACAATGTGAGCAAGGAAAGTATGGGAAAATATATTCAAAGTGTTGAGTGAAAAACAATTTCAACCAAGAATACTGTTAATACACAGCAAGATTATCTTTCATGTGGGAAGAGAAGACAAGAACATTCTCAGATAAACAAAAATTGAAAGAATTTACCAACACTGAGAGAGGCAAGGGGCAGGCCTTCAGAAGACTGAGAACTAGTGATTGCAGGGGGAAAAAAAAGAGAGAAATGAGGATTTTCTACTGATAATTCAGACTCCAGTCCCCAAACTTGAGTAGTAGGGAGCTCCTCTAGCCTTCTCTCTGTCTCTAACTCTGTCTCTGTCTCTCTCTCTGTCTCTGTCTTCTCTTTTTTTGTAATTTTCCTTTTTAAAAATTTTTAAGGTAAAGTATTCTCTTGGCTTTCAGCCCCCCCCCCCCTTTATCTTGCTAATAATCCCCTTTCCTCCTCCCATCCAGGAGAGGCAAAGGGCAGGCCTCCAGAAGAAGACTCCTCCGTGGCTCCTGAGAACTAGTGATTTTGTGCAGCACATTCGCGCTCCATGGATTTTTTATTTTTTGCTTTTAAAAAATTTTTTTCCTTCTTTTTCTCTCTGTTTCTTTTTTTCTCTCTCTCTGTTTCTTTTTCTTCTGCTTTCATCTCATCACTCTGCTCCTCAATCTCTATTCACTGTGTTTCTAGATGAATCTAAGGGAACCATAGTCAAACATCCAAATACTATTAGAGTTAACATATTCCTCAATATTCACTGAATCTGCTGCACAAAGGGATAAACATTCAACAGCAAAGAGATTCCAGGTCACCTCCTTCTGCACACTCCTGAACACTCAGATTGAACTTCAAGAATTAGGAAGAAAAACACCAACCATCACATGACTACAAATCACCACAGGGCCACAACAAATATGGGAAAGCAAGAAAATACCTCCCCTTCAAAGGAAAAAGAATAACTCCTCTTCATCCACAGACAGTTCAATGGAAATCATGGAAATGTCTGATAAAAAAATTTAGAATATTCATAATGAAGAAGCTAACAGAGATGGAAGAGAAGAGAGACAATGAACTATGGAAGAGGCAGGAGAAAGGAGCTGATGAGTTCAAGGAGGTGAGGAAATTCTTGCAAGATCTAAAAGAGGAATTACACACTTTAAAAAATAATCAAAGGGACCTATTAGAGATGAAGGCTATAATACAGGAAGTCAAAATCTCCCTTAAAAGTATTAAAAGCAGAGTAGGTCATATAGAAAAAATAGAATCTCAGACGTAGAAGAGAAAATTACTGGCCTAGAAAAATCCACCACGAAGACTGAGAAAAACGCCCCCAAAAATTAGAATAATATATGAGAAATACTAGATACCATCAAATGTCCAAACATTTGGATAACTGGTATCCCAGAAGGTGAAGAGACTTATAAGGGCATTGATAATCTATTCCATGAAATCCTGCAAGAAAACTTTCTAAACCTAGAGAGGCACTCAAAGATACAGTCCCAAGAAATACAAAAGACCCCAGATAAAATCAACCCAAGAAGATCTCCAAGACACATTATAGCCAGACTGGCCAAAACCATAGACAAAGACAAGATACTAAGATTGGCAAGAGAAAAATGGCAACTTACCTACAAAGGATATCCCATCAGGCTAATAGCAGACCTCTCAACAGAAACAATGCAAGCAAGGAAAGAATGAGAAAATATATTCAAAGTGTTAAGGGAAAAGCAATTGCAACCAAGAATACTGTACCTGGCAAGATTATCCTTCATATGGGAAGACAAGAACATTCTCAGATAAGCAAAACTTGAAAGAATTTACCAACATCAGATCAGATCTCCAAGAAGTTCTAAAGGGAGTGCTATACCAGGAAAATTAAATACAGACACACAGAAATAAGAGTTTAAAAACTAAGAAAATAGCCAACTTAATCATAGGGACAAGTCTGGAGTGGAATATTATATTCCAGAATTTAATCGGGAAGATCAAACTACAACAGAAGATAGATGAAGTACATGAGACTGAACTGGTGAAATAGCATTTTATGACTTTTGACTAAAACAGTTCTGATTTTCTTCTAGGTTTTGTTTTCCAGTTTTAAGAATTTTTCTCCTGTCTTGAGGTGTTGATAGATTCATGTACCTACTATTTGAACAGAATTTTAACCTGTTTCCTGGCTTTAAGTTTTAAGCAAAGTCCCCTAGCATTTCTTTGATTTATTAATGTTAAAACTGCTTTTGTAGAAATTACCAGCTGAACTTGCTATTGAAAGTAGTTAGAATATTTAAGAAAATGTGGGGCAAATAGGAATGGAAAACAACTGTAGACACCAGAGATAGTGTGAGAGGACGGTGGGAAAGGGCAGAGGGTCAGAAATAGGGGTAAAATATATACATACACATATATATATATGAAACTAGAAGTGGAAAATTATTGACGATAACATGCATGATTAAGCCACTATGCAGTATATTCTGAATGGGAAATCACATTTTGTATGCTGTGACAATGCTTAGGGAATAAATGTATATTAATTAATTTTTAAAAATGTTTCAGGGGACCAGCAGTTGGTGTAATGGCTATGTCACTGGACTCCCATGCAGTCAACCATGGTTCAAGTCCCGTACCCATTGGCTTAAACTCATGCCGGGCGCATGTGCGTGTGTGCCCAAGATCCTGAAAGGAGAATGGAAAAGGGATTGTGGTGTGGCCCTCCCACTTGGGGGGTGATTTCTCATTTTCTGTCTCTCTCTGTCTTTCTGGCAAGCACACGCACCCTATAGCAAAAACCTCCCAAAAAACAGAAGTTTTAGAGAAAAAAAAATCTCATGGAAATATGTGTAATGGGAAAACTATGTATGAATTTCAAAAAGTTTTTGTACCAAAATAAATTCATACTTTAGTTGTAAAAAAAAATAAAATAAAGAAACTTCCTATTCATTCATATATACTTTCTTGGGTAGCCATGGAAAGTGCTATACTCTTGTGACACTGTTTCTATTTCATGGTGCAAACCATAAAGTAAACTAAGGACATGCATCTTTAAGGAAAAAAAAAAAGATTTACCAACACCAAACCAGCTCTCCAAGAAGTTCGGAAGGGAATGCTATCCCAGGAAAACTAAAGTCAGACACACAGAAATAAAGAGTTGTAAAACAGCTAAGAAAATGGCCAGCTTAATGGAAGGCAGCTATGCTCACCACTATACCACCAATGCTGGCCAGCTTAATGGAAGGGACAATTCCAGAGTTGAACATTATCTTCCAGAATTTAAACGGAAAGATCGGACCACAACAGAAGATAAGTACATGAGCTTGAACTGGTGAAATAGAATTTTATGACTTGACTAAAACATTACTGACCTTGTATGCTTTGTTTTCCAGTGTTAAGGAGTTTTGTCTTCTCTCAAATTGTGGACAAGCCCATGTACCTACTATTCGAACAGAATCCCAACCTGTTTCCTGGCTTTAAGTATTAAGCAAAGTTCTCTTAACATTTTTTCTTTTTGATTTATTAAGGCTAAAACTGCCTTTTTTGAAATTAAAAAATGTATTTTTAAAATGCCTATTTAGTAATCACAGTAAGCTCTATAGCCTCAGTTGTGTGCTATTTTATATTATATTCATTCTACCCACAGAGTTTCATGCCTAAAGTCAACTTTTGTTTACAGATAATGTATATATCAGCTGAACTTACTATTGAAAGTATTTAGATTAATTAAGATAGTTTGTGAATCAATACAATGTGGGAAAGAATAAAGGACTGGAAAGCAACTGCAGATACCAGAGACAGGGTGGGAGGAGGATGGGAAATGGCAGAGCATGAGAAATGGGGGGCAAATATATATATATATATATATATGTGTGTGTGTGTGTGTGTGTGTGTGTGTGTGTTTATATATACATGTGTGTATATATACATACACATATATGTGTGTATATACACACACACACACATATATATACATACATACAAGAAACAAGAAATGGAAAATTATTTGTTGACGATAACATGTATGATTAAGCCACTTTACAGTATACTCTGGCTGGAAAATCACATTTTGTATGCTCTGGTGATGTTCAGTGAAAGTATGTAAAATAAATAAATAAACTTTCTTAAAAAGTACTATCTCTAGAAGACAAATTATAACACTGTAATACTATTTTTAAATGTCATGCAAAGATGGATGCTATAGTAAGTTTTCATTAGAAAATGTTTCCAGGCCAACTAGTAGCATGATGTTTAAGAGAGCTGGATCCCAAATGGCTGACAGTATGGTTTGGGTTCCACACTCAGTGACCTGAAAACCACACCAGCCACATTTGTATGTGTGTCCAAAACCCCAAAAGGAGAGAGAAATGGAGAAGGGATTTTGATGTGATCATTCCCCAGGAAGGGGGATTTCTCATTTTTCCTCTCTTTCTCTCTCTGACAAGCACACCCATGTCCTATATCAAATTTAAAAAAGAAAAAATATTTTCCAGTGTTCAATTTCTTGAGACTTCTTGGATTAATGTATTTCTAAATTAAAAATTAGGTCTTGGAGACCAACAGATGGGGTAATTTTTACGTTGCTGTATTCCCATATAGTTGACGGTTGTTTGAGTCCCAGACCTGGTGGCTTAAAACTCACACTGGGTGCATGTGCCCATGTGCCCAAGATCCCAGGAGAAGGGACTGTGGCATGGCCACGCCACAGGGGAATGATTTCTCACTTTCTGTCTCTCCAGCAAGTGCACAAGCCCTATACCAAAATTCTTACTGTTATACCAAAGTTTCTATCTGAAATAAAAATTATTTGATGTCAAAAAAATAATAAATAATACACTCAACAGAAGTTATTAACACAGTGATGCTTAAATGAGTGGAAACTTACGTGGTTCGGTTGCAGAAACATCTACAAATTCATCAGATGAGTGGGATTTTATGAATTCTGAAATAATTAAAAGTGCATTTGAAATGATAAATTTTAAATAGTAATTATAAGTTTTATTATTTTTATTTTAATAATTTATTCAAGAGAAAGAAAACTATAAAAAATGGCAATAGCTGCCAACACTGTGGATCCTTCCACTCAAGCCTCTGAAAGGATATGTGCAACAACTGATTATGAAATCATTATTTTCTCATCAAAACTTGCTTTCAGGTGGGCCCCATAGGCTAGTGGTTAAGAGAGCTGGATCCCAGATGGCCAATTGTGGTTCAAATACCAGCCCTAGAGGCTTGAAAAACACGCCAGGCACATGTGTATGCATGCCCAAATTTCCAATGGAGGGGAAAGGATTATGGCATAACCACACCCCATTGAGGGGGTGGTTTTCTTTCTTTCTCTCTCTTTGTCTCTCTGTCTCTCTCTGGAATTAACACCTTCTGGCAATTAGTAAGCTGTTTTTCCTCATATTTTCTTATACTAGTTGATGGTACCAATCTCCTTCCCTTTGGTATCAAACCACCAAGTTTTTCTATTCTACCAAGTAAATATTTCTCAAATCTGTCCCTTTTCTTCTCTTTTCCTAGTGATCTAATATCTGTAATACAAGAAACAGTAACTTATCTATCATTTCATACTCTAACACCAATTAGTTGTCACTCCCTCTGTATACTGTTTATTTATGCTATTATCATCTTTTTAAAAGCTAAATCGGGACCAGCAGATGGCATAATGGTTACGTCACTGGACTCCCACATAGATGACTGCAGTTGGAGATACAGACCCTGTGGCTTAAACCTCATGCTGGGCATGTGTGCCTGTGTGCCCAAGATCCTGTGAGGAGAATGGAGGAGAAGGAGAAGGGGTTGCAGTGTGGCCATCTCCCCTGGGGGGGGGGGGTGATTTCTTACTTTCTGTCTCTCTGTCTCCTTTTGTCCCTCTCACGAGCACATGTGCCCTATAGCAAAAATCTCTCTACAAAAATTTAAAATAAAATAAAATGCTAAATATCTCCCTTCTCTTAACTAAATCCTATATATCCTTTAAGTCTGTACATCTTCCTAATGTCTTCATGTAGAACAAATTGCTCTTTTTTTGTGGACTCACTGCAAATTACATGTGTCTTTACTATCATTACACTATATTGAAATTATACATAATATGTTTATGCCCTTACTAAGCTGTGACTTTTATGGGCAAAACAACCAAGTTGTATTCATTTTGTATGTTCCTAGAACCTGCAAATAATAATAAGGACTTTTATCACAATATCAAACTCTCTATTGAATATTTTTATGTCTATTTATTTCTTCCATGATAGAAAAAGAGAGAGGAGAAGAAAGAGAGACCGGCACTCCCTACAGCGTCTTCCTGCTGAAACCATTGCCAGCCAGCCCAGCTAATGTGCATGCACACATATGTTTGGCATGTACAAGAGGACCTCAAGATGCAAACCCAGGACCTTCCCAAGTTGGTCCAGCATTGTGAAACAATGCACTACATTACTGTGAATGATTTTTAAATTTACCACTGTATTATTTTATAATTGTGAAAGCATTAATCTCAAATGTGAATGCATTTAGGAAACCCTATATAGGCTAAACATAAATAAAATATTATCACCTTCAATTTTCTGCTGTATAATTTCATAACTTTTCACTGCTTTTATTTGACTTTCTTTATCCCTGTTGAAGTTTCAATAAATAAAACATATCTTAGGACATCAAAATCTATGAGTTTAAATTACACAGATAAGAATTAAGATGTACAATATATAGTGATGAAAATTTAAAATAAAAAATTATTTAACCTTTATTCACACTCAAATAAATTAGCTAGTAATAAACAAATATGTATAAAAGTCAAACTATGTAATACTATGAGTTCTATGTATTCCCTAAATATAACCAGGTATAACACTAACTGCAAGTATTACAA
The DNA here is from genome assembly GCA_026018925.1 of Tupaia tana. NCBI lineage: Eukaryota > Metazoa > Chordata > Mammalia > Scandentia > Tupaiidae > Tupaia > Tupaia tana. The sequence goes on from JAKSZU010000016.1 coordinate 6,638,668, forward strand.
AAATAAATTGACTAGAAACAGGAACTTCTTTCTGTCCATGTATTGTTACTAATGGTGTAATGGTTAAGAGCGCAAGTTTTGGAGTGAGACTATATGACCAAAAACCTATTTCATTCACTTACAATTTATGTGAACTTAGGTAAGTTATTTAATCTCTAGGCCTATTTCTTTGTCTATTAAAATTAAGAGCACAATAATACCTTTCTCAAAGAAGATTATACATGTAAAGTTACTTGTAAAATATCTAGCACACAGTAGATACTTAAATATCAAGTATTAATATTAATACAAGCTCTGAAAATAATTGTATGCTTTATAACAAATAGTGCAAGGAAATATATCTGACCCTCTGAACCAAGGATCTAATTCTGCAATACCCATGGGAGCCAACTCAAGTACCTCTTCCTTCATTCCTTTATAATCACTGACATATAGAGATGTCAATAAAGCAACTACATGATAAATAACCACCTGTCCAAATGATAGGTACTTTCTATTTTCATACTATAAAGTAAAAGGGTTTTGTGCATGTTTGATGCAAAAACATATTTATAAATAAGAAATATTTCCTTGGATAAGCTGCTTATATAATTTTTAATAAATGTGTCCATGAACAATGAAATATTTAAGCCTTAAGTAGTTTCCTTTTAACTACCAGGAGCAACCTGATCAAACTGAGCAAAGAGTTTATAAGCAAAATGTTTCAAAACCAGCAATGTCCAATAGAACTTTCTATCAATAGCTATATGTGGCTACTAAGCACTTGAAATCTAACTAATATGACTAAGAAACTGATTTTTTAATTGAATTAAATCGAATTTTAATTTTTAAGCTTATTTATTGAGAAACAAGCACTCTTAACAAGGCCTCATGCCAAGATCTCCTACCACCACTCCCTCTCCTAGTTAGCCCGGATCACAGGATCACACATACACACAACCACTGTGCACATGTACATCAAGGAACGAACCAATCTTCTATGTGGTTCCAGCACTGCAGAGCACTGCACTACTGCTGTGCCACTACAACTGGGTCTCAAATCTTAATTTTCATAGCTACCTGTGGCTTGTGACTAGTACATTGGACAATGCCATCTCAGACTCTTAAAATTTTCAAATAGCTGACTAGACCTGATCTGATTTAGAAGTTCTACATATAACCATAATAGCTGACCTACTATCTTATACTCAATGCTAATTATAACATCACAGTTATCATTTTTAACTCAATTAATTCTTGAATTTCACTTACATGGATTTAGTCAACGTGGTTCTAGAGGATAATTTAATCCCTTGTTTAAGGCGATTTCTCAGGTCTTCAAGTTTTTGCATAAGTGTTACTAGTTGTGCAATGCTGATTGTTTTATCAGCTGCTAAAAGCTCTGCTTCTAAAAGAGTTTGATCTTTACTTATCTAAAATAATAAAATTAACCAGTTATTTAGGAGACACCCATTTTTTTCCACACATCAAAGAAATTTCATTATTTCCTTTACCAAATAAATCATTTTTATATTAGTCTTACCTTCAGTTATAGTCAAATATTGATATGATATTTCACAAATATATGAGCAATTATCTATTAATAGAATTATAGTTCAGTGATGAATTTTGTATGTCAAGCCTGATATCTATTATTCTAATATACAGGAATTTTAGGCAAGTTCTATAACAATAAATGTAACTCAAAATATTTATAAGAATAATTCTAGAATAGTTGCTTTTCCTAAATTCTTTCTAAGAATATTCTTATTCTGATAAATTATGGAAAGGCAGTAATTTGCTCACTACTAACTCCAGATATCAATATATAAAGGTCTATGAAGTTGGCATTCCTCATCCCGCATGCTAAGAACCATCTGGGTATTTCACATCCTTCTGAATATACCAGGCTAAAACAAAATTAGTAATGAGGACGTTCGGTAAGACTGACAGAATAAGATGACACACCTTAATTACTATTCCAGGGAATAGATCTACTTAAAGAAAGTTCAGCAAGTATGTGTCCAAAACCATAGTGAAAGAAATCTATCAAGAGCCAATATGTGGAAATAAACACGAACAGTAGCAATTGGGGTTAAGAAGTTTAAACCAGAGAACAGCAGAGATGCACTCATGTAAAGACTTCCAATTTTTATAATGAAAGGTAAAGCTGGAGAAGAAAAAAAAATGAAGTCAAAGCATGGTCTTAGAACTTACCAAAGAGAAATCTTAACACTGAGGATTCAGAACAGAGATTTTATCTAGCTAGGTAGTAATGACTACCTAGAATGTGATTAGAATATATTAGCAAAAGGTAAATGCTTGACAATGTACTGGAAGGCTGAGATTGAGTATAGGGGAGATAAGGAAAGGGAATTCAGAACTAGTGGAAAGGAAGAAGAAGCCTATGGAAACACTATAGACAACAGCATGCTCCCAAAGAAACGGTCGCCCATCACAAATTGAGTCTAAAAAGTAATGTATCAATTAGGTATGGCTATCAATTTGTCTTTCATCTCAAAAACACATTCTTCATTGTTCTGCCTGTGATAGTGGGATGTTTCTTCCTTGACAGGTAGCATGATGTTAATCTTTGTCAGTAGAGATCTAGTGAGGCAGTGGAGGAAGAATAAGCTTTCCTTCAGAGTTCTGTTTAGAATTAAAAAAAAAAAAAAGAAAAGAAAGAAAAGAAAAAGAAAGAAAGGCGTGAGATGAAATGGTGAGGCACTCTAACATTAACCTGTCATGCAAAGGAGAATGCTGAATAGGAGATACAAAAAGGTAAAACAATAGCCAGGAAAGTATAATTCACAAAAATCAGAGGAATGATGTTTCAAAAACAAAGAAATGGTCAATAATGTTAATGATGGCTGAGATAAAAAAAATATGTATCTGTCAGATTTAACAACATATAAATTACTGGGAAACGTGGAGAAAATGTTTCCTTTGTTATGGAATAGTATCCAGCCTAGGGACCAGCAGGTGGCATGGTGGTTAGGTTGCTAGACTCCCACATGGCTGATCATGGTTTGAGTTCTGAACCTGGTGGATGGCTTTCTCACTTTTTCTTTCTTTCTCTCTCTCTCTCTCTTTCTCTTTCTCTCTCTCTTTCTCTCTCTCCCTAGTCAAATTAAAAATTATAATAATAATTTTAAAAAAAGAATCCAGCCTAGGGGATGGTGGTTGAGAAATGCTTGGGAACTAAGATCACAGTGTATAGTAAATTAATTTATAAATATGACTCTTGAACCTATAATACATGCTCCACAGATCATCTCTATTTGTTTTAAAGAATTATTTTTTTTACTTCATTTATTTGTTTATTTATTCATTTATTTTAATTTGGCCAGAGAGGGGCAAAGAAAGAGAGAGGGAAAGTGATAAAACAACCCACCAGGTCTGGGACTCAAACAGTAGTCAGCCATGTGGGAGTCCATAGCCCTTAACCACCATGCCAACTAGCAGCTTAAACTCACGTTGGGCGCGTGTGCGTGTGTGCCCAAGATCCCTAGAGGAGAATGGAGGAGAAGGGATTGCGGTGTGGCTATCCACCCAGGGGGATGATTTCTCACTTTCTGTCTCTCTGTCTCTCTCTGTCTTTCTGGTGAGCACACGCACCCTATAGCAAAAACTTCTCCAAAAATGAAAAAAAAAAAATCTCTTTTCCCTTGCAATAATTTAATGACTATTTGCCTAATGTGAGAAAGCTTGCATACAAAATAATGCTTTTGATGGCTAAGGTGGCTGGATTCCATATGGCCAACTGTGTGGTTTGAGTCCCAGAAATGGTGGTTTGAAAAACATACCAGGGGCAAAATCCTGAAAAGAGAAATGGAGGAACAGGGATTTTGGCATGACCATCTCCTAACAGGGGATGCTTTCTCACTTTCTTCCCCTCTCTGGAAAGCACACGCACCCTCTAGCAAACTTTAGAAAATAATGATTTTTAAAAATTGGTTCATGAAGGGCAGAAAAATAGGCCTGTAGTTGGATGATAACATGGCATGAGATGAGAGATAAATGAGCACATTTAAAAGTTGAAAGGAAGGACACAATTGAATGAGATAAATTGAATATGTAAGAGAAAATAATTAATCAAAATTTCTTGAGAAGCAAAGAGGAAGTTTGTTCCAGAATGGCAGTAAAAGAATTAAGTCTGTGCATGAGGCGAAACAATATTTCTGCTATAATAGGAGGAAAGGAAGATAAAATGAATGTGGACATAAGTATTTTGTTTGGTAGCAGGAATTGAACGAGTTCTAAGGACTTGTATTTAGAACATCCTAAGCAACTGACTGAAAGTGAAATTGAAAATGGGACAGAAGGAGTAGGTTGACAAGGAATGAATTTCATTTCAGGCATACTGGATGGTAGTGCAATGATAATATGTGACACTCTGTGAGGCTGACCTGCATGGGAAGGTTCACCTGAGTACACTGAGCATACTGTGTCCATAACCTGGGGTTGGCTGAAGTTGGGGTGGATTGCAACATTCATATTCTGTTGGGTTTGCTATCTCCCTGTCTCTGTCTCTTTCTGTCTCTCTCATTCATTAAATTAATTTAAAAAAAAAAAGAAATTTTTTTTGAGAGGTTTTTCACTACAGGGCGCGTGCGCTCACCAGACAGACAGAGAGAGACATAGAGACAGAAAGCGAAAAATCACCCCCGGGGGGATGGTCACGCCGCAATCTCTTCTCTTCCATTTTCCTCTTCGGATCTTGGGCACGCACGCACACGTGCCCGGCGTGAGTTTTAAGCCACCAGGTCCGGGACGCAAACCGCGGTCGTCTATGTGGGAGTCCAGCGACAAAGCCATTACGCTAACTGCTGGTTCCCCCCCCCCAAAAAAAAAGAAATTCAGGCCAGCAGGTAAGGCCGGTGTACTCCCACATGGCCAACCATGGTTCAAGTCCCAGACCTGGTGACTTGCTTTCTCTCTTTCTCTTTCTCTTTCTCTCTCTCTCTCTCTCTCTCTCTCTCTCTCTCTCTCTGTTCCTCTCTGGTCTAATTAAAATCAGTAAATAAATAAATGCTAAATAAAATAATTCTGAAAAATAGAAGAAGAAAGAAATTTGGGGAGACCAGCAGTTGGTGTAATAGCTATGCCACTGGACTACCATGTAGTCGATTGCAGTTCGAGTCCCAGACCCGGTGGCTTAAATTCACGCCGAGCTCATGTGCGAGTATGCCCAAGATCCCGAGAGAAGAATGGAGGAGAAGGGATTGCAGCATAGCCATCCTCCCTGGGGAGTGATTTCTCGCTTTCTGTCTCTCTGTCTCTCTGGCAAACACGTGTGCCCTATAGCAAAAACTGCTCCAATAAATAAATAAATAAATAAAAATAAAAAAGAAATTTGTTTCAGAAATGTCATGGAATGGGCAGGAAGTATTTGGAGTAATTTTATCTGACCTATTATGTCATTTTCTTTAGCTAAGCAAAGGCTAAGACTAAGTATAAGGAATACAAGGAAAAGGAATTCAGAACAGGTGGAAAGGAAGCAAGAGTGAATAGAAAGAAAAATGTATAGGCAGTCTTTGAAAACTAAAACTAGTTGGTTGTTTTTGTTTTTTGTTTTTTTAAACTATTCAACTAATAAACTAGCACCAAGTAAAGAGATCAATTTAGGGAATCTCTCCTAAAAGCCTACCTGGGATATTAAGTAAAGCAATCTGAGTTGCCTACAAATTTTCTATAAAACCTTAAGTGATTAGCTGTGGAGTATATGTTATAGGTTCAAGAGCCGTATTTATTTATAAATTAATTCACTATACACTATGGTCTTAGTTCCTTAGCACTTTTCAATCAACACCTCCCAGGCTGGATTCTGTATCCATGACAAAGAATACATTTTCTCCATGTGTTTCTCCATATGTTTAGCATGTTGTTAAATCCAATAGTTTTTTTTTTTTTTTTAACCATGGCCATAATTAACATTATTGACCATTTCTTAGTTTTTGAAATACTATTCCTTGGTTTCTGTGAATTATACTTTTCTGGCTATTCTTTTACCTTTTTGGTTATCTCATTTTCACAACTAAGCAATAGGCCTAGGGGTGGGGGTGGTTATTTCTCACTTTCTGTCTTTCTGGCAAGCACTTGCTCCTTATAGCAAAAATGTCTCCAAGAACAAAAAGTCAACAGTATAAAAAAATCATTAAAATAACATGTTAGGAGCTAGCAGGAAGCAAGGTTGTTAAGACACTGGATTCCCACATGGCTGACTGCAGTTCAAGCCCTGGCCCCTGTGGCTTGAAACTCACAGCAGATGCATGTATGCCCAAATCCCAAGAGAAAAATGGAGAAGGGATTGCATCGTGGCCATCAACCCTGAGGAGTGATTTCTTTCTTTCCCTCTCTCTGTTTCTCTCTGGTGAGCACATGTGCCCTATGAAAAAAAACTAAAAAAAAAAATTAAATTTAGAAAAAAATTCAATATATAATTTTATGTCTACACATGTATTAAATGCATGACTTTTTAAATACAGAAGAAATCTGAAATTGATAAATTATCCCTTATAACTTGTTCTTTTGTGTAAACTAGGAAAAGAATAATTCAGTTTTCATTATTCAATTTTAGAAGAATGTGTCTGTCAAATTTGAAGTCTATTACATATATGCAGAAATACAGTATGTAAATCACTAAGAAACATTTTATTCTACCCACTTATTCTTTTCTACCTAAATGAATAGACTATATAACCAATGTTTTTTTTATTATTATTATACTAAAGAAAATTTTGCTATAGGGCACGTGCGCTCGCCAGACAGACGGAGAGAGACAGAGAGACAGAAAGCGAGAAATCACCCCTCGGGGGAATGGCCACGCCGCAATCCCTTCTCCTCCATTCTCCTCTCGGGATCTTGGGCACGCACGCACACGCACCCAGCGTGAGTTTTAAGCCACTGGGTCCGAGACGTGAACCGCGGTTGACTACATGGGAGTCCAGCGACATAGCCATTACACTAACTGCTGGTCCTATAACCAATGGTTATTCAAAATGTTTTAACTTAAACTGGCTTTCACATGATTCAAAGTATTAGTTTAGTTAACAATTTAAAAATGTTATATTTACCTCCTCCATATGATTGACCTGCTGCTGAAACCACTTTAATAAAAAATGAAATGAAACCAAAAAGAAATAGTTAATGACAATTACATGTCTGTAGTAAAATAAATGTGCACATAAATGTGTGTCTGGGCTGTGAGTCTTCATCTATCAAATATCAATCACATTATCAATCATGATCCAAACATCATCTAAAATTCAGAATGCTACAAAGGCAACATACATACATATATACATATATACATATATACATGAAACATGCATATATGCCTAAATAAACTTTTAAAACATGTACAGGCTATTTTTACTTCCTCAAAACCTAGGACTTTTTCTTCATTTACATGTATTTATGTATTAAGTCTATTTAGTAGACTTACACTGCAATATATAGAACATACCTTAAAAAGAGATTCCAAAATCTGGAAAATAATGTTTTAGTTAGTATATTTATAATGAAAATTCTTCACAATATATGATATATTTTAAATCCTTTGCAATTTCAATTACAAAATGGCACTAACAGCAAAAATAGAACTTTACAAATCTACAGTTCAAAATTATAATATTTTCATATTTATAGCATTTTAGTCTATCTTATACATACAACTTAGTTCTATAGTTTAAAAAATAATTTTCCATAATTATATATCTGTATTAGGAAGACTCCAGACAATTCACATAAATCATCTTGTATATTTTCTCAATATATATAAGGGATAACATTTAAATTCCTCTCAGAAGAGCATTATATTTCTTTTCATAAAGCATTAAGTATAATAATGAAAAACATCACCTTACTAATACTGCCTGTTCAATACAACTTTATTCTTGCTAAAAGGCCTTTATAAACATATACTACTACTTGCTATTTTTAATAGAAAATGTAAAAACTAGTTTGAAAGATGGTATGAGAAATTAAATAAATACATAAAACCAGTTACAGAGTCTAAAATATAAACATTAACCATTTTTTAGAAATGAAAGTTTAAAATTAATTTGCTACCAGGGACTAGATGATGGTGCAGCGATGAAATATGACACTCTGTGAGGCTGACCCATAATAGAGGGTTCTTGAGTTCGAGTCTGGAGACCTTCCTGAGTTATGCCGGATAGCTGCATCCCCATGATCCAGGGCTAGCTGAGACCAGGTGTGGATCATGGCACAGGGACCCTGTTGGGGATGCTGTCTCTCTGTCTCATTCTCTTGCTCTTTCTCTCTTACTCAAGAAGGAATAAATGAGTAAGCTTAAGAAAGAAGGAAAGAGAAAGAGAAAGAAAGCGGGCTGCTATTTCTAAAATAAACTCACATCTGCATTAAAGTTTTGAATTATATTGTTAAGAAAAATATTATTACATGCATTCAGGCAGAAAAAGGTTCCAACTAAGCAAAAATTAGTGTAGTTTAAAATTTCTCTTCTGTAACACTAAGTCAAGATCAGTGGTTCAAAAAGTGTAGTCCCACCACTAACAGCATCAGCATCACCTAGAAGCACACTGATTAGGAATGCAAATCTCTGGTCCTGTCCCAGACTACTAAATAGAAACTCTGGGAGTGGGACCAGCAATTTATGTTTTAACTAGTCCTCCAGGTGATTGTTTTGCATACTAAAGTCTGGGGATCACTGAGCAAAATATTAAGAAAGCATAAATCTTAGGGGGAAAAGGGCTCAGACTCTCCAGAAAATATACCAGAGCAAATTAATGTATATATGAAGAAAAATATTTCCAGCTCTATTAGGATTTGGAAAATCATTTGAACTAAGTCACATTATCTTGGAAAAACATCATTCTTTCCACTATTAAGAGAGATTATTACAGGTTCTCAAGTCCTCCATTCATGTCTTGGAACCTTTTTAGCAGTGCTACTGAGATAGGACTTAGAACTCTAGGAAACGATAGGACATGAGGCCCAAAGATGGAGGCATAATAGTCAAGCTTGCACTGGGAATTACTTGTTCACAAGAAATGTCCTGCAGCAGTGACTCAATTATTGATCTATGCAGCATGACCTAAAGCAATTGCAGCATGATCGAAAGCAATTATGGCTTTTCCATTTTCCTGCTAAATTGCAGAACCTATTGGGTTGTCAGGAAAGTCATGACATATTTTTCTTCTTTCCCAACAACCTACTAGATGATAGTCTTTAGGGTCCAAAGTTCTCAAAGACTTGAGCAGTCATTTACCACTAGTTTGCTAAAAAGAACAACCTGAATAGCATGTGAGCCCCAAGAGAAAAAAAAAAAATGAACAAGTTCTTCCTAGGTAAGATAAAAACCCCTGATGAGATCTCCATCTCTGCCTCTGCTGCCCTTTCTGGGTTCAGTTTCATGACCGTAATCCCCCCTAGCCTGGGCCCCCCATTCCAAATCCCAGTGCTAGTCAGGTAGGCAAAGTTTCTCCTTCTTATTCTTTTCTGTCCCTTTTAATTTTTTTCTGTTTTAAAAAACAGTGTTCTGACCCCTTTGTGCCTTTCTCTTGCTAATTTTTCTCTTCTTCCCTCACTTAGGGCAGAATCCTTGCAGGCAACTCCATCTCTGCCTCTGCTGCCCTTTTCAATTTTTAACTCAATTTTATTTTCTGCAACGTGTTTTCTGCTTTTATCTCCTCTTTTTGTTCTAGTTCTTTCCTTTTTCCTTTGTTTTTCTTCCTATTTCTATTTCCTACTTTCTTTTTCTTTTACCTTACTTTCTTATTTTATTGCTCAGCCCTTAACCACTGCCTAGAGAAGGGTAGGTGCATAGTAGCTACACAACTGAACACTGTGAGTTCTAGAGAATTCTTTTCCCCTCACTGTACTGATTATAAAAATATAAAACTCACCTTCATAAATCTGATTTCAAAAATTCCTCCTGTGACTATCACACTGGAGGAGGACACAGTAGAAAGGAGAAAATAGCACCAAATTATTTCAAAGCAAATTGAAACACATGAGCTCACAGTTAGAGAATCCTTCTCCAACAAATTAGCCAAAAGTGACTTAAAAATGACTTACCAAATGACTTAAAAATTGGAAAAGAGCATAAAAATGAGAGAATCAAGTAATACATCTCCAACAAGGGAACACTGCAACTCATCTCCAAGTAGGGAAAAATAAGAGGACATTACTGAAATGTCAGAAAAAGAATGTAGAATATTTATAGTAACAAAACTCTATGACATGCAAGAGAAAAGAGACTACCTTATCCAAGAGATAAGGTAGTCCTTCCACAATATGAAAGAACCAGACACAATAAAAAAGAATCAAGCAGAATTGATAGATATGAAGGATGTAATACAAGAAATCAAAACCTCCCTCAAAAGCATTAAAAGCAGATTAGACCATGCTGAAGATCAAATCTCGGAAGTAGAGGACAAATTCTCTGACCTAGAAAAAATTATGAAAAATACTGAAAAAATAACCAAGAAAAATGAGGATAATATATGAGACATACTAGATACCATGAAATCCCCATGCATCTGAAATTGGTATCCCAGAAGATGAAGAAACTAATAAAGGCATTGGTAATCTATTCCACAAATCCTGGAAGAAAACTTTCCAAGACTAGAGAAACACTCAAACATTGAGACTAAAAAAATACAAAGAACCCCAAATAGAATCAATCCAAAAAGATTCTCTCCATGGCACATCATAGCCAGACTGGCCAAAACCACAGAAAAAAGACAAGATATTAAGATTAGCAAGAGAGATACATCAGGTCACTTACAAGGGCTATCCCATCAAGCTAATACTGGACCTCTCATCAGATACAAACAAGCAAGGAAAGAATTGGAAAATCAACAAGACAGATCAACAAGACAAAAAATAAGGGAAGAGATTCGGGACCTAAATGATATAATAAATCAGATGTACTTGGGAGGCATCTATAGAACTTTCCACTCAAAAATCACAAAATACATTTTTTTCTTAGCCCCACATGGTACGTTCTTGAACACTGACCACATGATAGGGCACAAAACCAGCCTTTATAGATTCAAAGGCATAGAAACTATATCCAGCATCTTCTCTGACCAAGATGGAATTAAATTGATATTAATTTCAGGAAAAACCCTCGAAAAAAACCCTACTTCTAAATGAATTCATTACTACTGAAGAGATTAAAACTGAAATCAAAACATTCATGGAAACAAATTATAATGAGTAGACAAGTTTCCATAATTTATGAGACACTGCAAAAGCAGTCATAAGAGGGAAGTTCATAGCAACTAGTGCCCACAAGAAAAAAAATGGAAAGGTGGTAAAAAGACAACCTAACATCATGCCTCAGGGAAATGGAAAAACAATTAAAAAAAGGCAAAAAAAAAAGTACTAGGAGAAAAGAAACAGTAAAGGTTCAAGCAGAAATAAATGAAATAGAAAATAAACGAACTATACAGAAAATAAATGAAAGCAAAACCTGGTTCTTTGAAAAAATAAACAAGATTGACACACCATTAGCTAGACTAATTAAGAAGAAGAGAGAAAGAAACCAGATAAGTCAAATTCACAATGAATCAAGCAACATTACAACAGACATAATAGAAATACAAAACATCATTAGAGGATACTATGAGCAACTATACACTAACAAATGAGAAAACCTGAATGAGATGAACAAGTTCCTGGATGCATATAATCTACCAAGATTGACTCAAGAGGACATAGAAAGCCTAAATATAACTGTAACAAGCCATGAGATTGAATCAGTAATCAATAACCTCCTGACAATGAAAAGTCCAGGTCCTTATGGCTTCACTGCTGAGTTCTACAAAATGTTTAAAGAAGAGGTAACTCCCATTCTACTCAAACTGTTTCTAGAGATCCAAAAGGAAGGAACCCTTCCAAGTTCATTCCCAAGACAGATAAGGAAACGACAAAAAAGGAAACCTATATCTCTGATGAATATAGATGCAAAAATCCTCAACAAGATACTTGCTAACTGTACTCAGCAGCATATAAAAAAGGTTATTCATCATGACCAGGTAGGCTTTATTCCAGGGATGCAAGGGTGGTTCAAGATATGCAAAATCATAAATGTAACACACCATGTTAACAGAAAGATAAAAAAAATTATGATCATTTCAATCGATGTGGAAGAAGCTTTTGACAAAATACAACATTCCTTTATGATTAATACTCTCAGTAAAATTGGCATAGAAGGATCATTTCTCAGCATAATAAAAGCCAGCTATGAAAAACCTATAGCTAACATTATACTGGTGGGGAAAAGCTGAATGCTTTTCCACTAAAAACTGGTACAAGACAAGGCTGCCCTCCACTCCTGTTCAATATAATGCTGGAAGTCCTAGCCAGTACAATCAGACAAGAGAAGGAAATAAAAGGCATTCCAATAAGGAAAGAAGAGCTGAAATGATCTGTTTGCAGGTGACATGATTGTATACATGGAAGACCTAATAGTATCCATGAAAAAACTTCTCAAAATAATAAATGCATTTTATCACAGTAAAGTGATAGGATATAAAATTAACTTACAAAACTCGAAACCATTTCTATATACAAACAACAAGCAGAGACAGAACTGAAGAAAGTAATCCCATTTACCATAGCCACAAAAAGTATAAAATACCTAGGAATAAAACTAAGCAAGAAAGTCAAAGACCTCTATAAGGAAAACTATTTAAAAAAAAAATCTTTAAAAAGAAATTTAAAATGACACAAAAAAGTGAAGGACATCCCACGTTCCTGGATTGGCAGAATTAAACTAATCAAAATGGCAATCCTACCCAAATTAAGCTACACATTTAATGCAATCCCTATAAAATTACAAGAGACATTCTTCACAGATCCAGAAAAGACTCCCGCATTGCCAAAGCCATCCTGTGCAAGAAAAGTGGAGTGGGTGGCATCTCACTTCCTGACCCCAAAATACATTACAAAGCTATGATAATCAAATCAGCATGATATTGGCACAGAAACAGACCAGGGGAACAGAGTAGAGGCCCCAGAAATAAACCCCAAAAGATACAGCCAACTCATCTTTGACAAAAAGTACCAGTCAATCCAGTGGGAAAAGGAAAACCTCTTCAGAAAATGGTGCTAGACAAACGGTACCCACATGCAGAAAGATGAATCTGAACTGCTATCTGTCACTATTAACAAAAATCAACTCAAAGTGGATCAAATATCGAAACCTAAGACTGCAAACTATAAAACTACTGGTGGAAAACACTGGGAAACTCTGGCATACAGTGAGGTAGGCAAAGACTTCTTAAGCAATACCCCAAAGCACAGGCTATAACCTCCAAAATAGATAGATGAGATTACATCAGATTAAGAAGTTTCTGCAGCCACGGACACAGTAATTAGTGTAAATCAACAACCCCCAGAATGGGAGAATATTTTTGTAATATATGCCTCAGATAAGGGACCGATAATTAGAATACACAGGGAACTCAACAGGCTTACCTGGTGGGAGGCGGGGAAGGAAAGATTAGCCCAATTAGAAGATGAGAATATGAGCTGAATAAAAAACTCTCTAAGAAAGACGTACAAACAGCCTAAAAGCATATGAGGAAATGCTCAGCATCCCTCATCATAAAGGAGATGCGGATCAAAATCACAATGAGATACTGTGGAAGGCTGCATATCAGATCTTGCACATGAACAACTGTTTGTCCATTTTGTTCTCTTACCCTAACATGGCTGTCTGCTTCTGTAAACCTGCTTGCTCTTCCCGTGAGAAAATAGCTTGTACTAGCCATACAGAAAACCGTATCCAGGACAACATCCTGTACCTGCTACTGTCTTTGCTAACTAGCCCAAAACCCTTTTGTTTAGCAATGTAACTGCTTGCATGGAAACCCCACTCCCCACAGAAATAATTAACCTGCTTGATTCAGCTTCTGTAACTGCTTGCACAGAAACCCCTGGTAACTGCCTATAAAAAGACTACAACTTCAGTCAGGGCTACAGTTCTGACTCTCAGCATCGTCCCCCCCCCCCCCCCCCCCCCACAGCCTCAGACTGTGGTCGCTGGCCAGCTAATAAAGACTCCCTTTAAACTTAATCTGGCTTTGGTGGCCATTCATTCGGTGGCACTCTACAACACCACCACCTAACCTCAGTCAGAATGGCGAAGATTAATAAAACAAAAAATGATAAGTGCTGCCAGGGATCTGGTGAAAGGGGAACACTGCTACATTGTTGATGGGAATGTAAATTGGTCCAGCTACTGTGGAGAACAATACAGAGGTTTCTCAAACACCTTCAAATAGAACTACCATATTATCCAGTAATTCTACTTCTGGATGGATATCTTTCCAAAGGACAGGAGAACACTCAATTGGAAAAGTGCTTGCACAGTTATATTTATTGCAGCATTATTCATGATTGCTAAAACGCGGAACCAACCCAAATGTCCACAACAGATTAATGGATTGAAAAAGTGTGCACATATACTCCATAGAATTCTACTCACCCATAAAAAACAAGGCCCTGAAATTTGATAGAAAGTGCACAAATATGGAATATTTGTTGCTGAGTGAAGCAAGTCAGGCTATGAAAGAGAGAAATTGTATGTCTTTACTTAACATAAACTGAATTTTTTACTCTATGGTAAAAACCAAAAGACTGGAGGACATAAAAGCATTGAAAATTGTTACGGACACTCGAGACAAAGTGGAAGAAGAGTATGGAAGGGGAAGAGCATAGGAAAGGAAATTTCAGGAAAAAAATAGAGAGGTAAGACATTTGTGGGACACAGATATGGTTTATTATCTGTTGATGAGGATGTGTACAGTATTCTTAACTGGGCTGGACTGACGTATATATCATGCTGAATAAAGTCTCTTTATAATCTAAATGCTGTGTAGTGATTGAATGTATAAATAATAATAATTTTTTTGGGGGGGAGGCTTTTCGCTATAGGGCGCGTGCGCTAGCCAGACAGAGAGAGACAGAGAGACAGAAAGCGAGAAATCACCCTCCAGGGGGGATGGCCACCCTGCAATCCCTTTTCCTCCATTCTCCTCTGGGGATCTTGGGCACGCACGCACACACGCCCGGCGTGAGTTTTTAGCCACCGGGTCCAGGATGCGAACCGCGGTCGACTACATGGGAGTTCAGCGACATAGCCATTACGCTAACTGCTGGTCCCAATAATAATAATTTTTTTAATGCAAAAAAAAAGAAAGAAAGAAAGAAAGAAAGAAAGAAAGAAAGAAAGAAAGAAAGAAAGAAAGAAAGAAAGACCTCTCAGGGCTGGCAAGTGACATGGTGGTTAAGGCCCTGGACTACCACTTGGCCATCCATGATTCAAGTTCTGGACCTGGTGGCTTGCTTTCTCACTTTCTCTTTCTCTCTCTGGTCGAATTTAAAAAAAAAGAAAAAAGAAAAGAAAAAATAAAAATTTTTGAAGGAAAAAGTTAATAAAATATAAAGAAAAGGAAACATGGCTGGTGCAGCTCCACTTCAGGCTGCAGTTTGGTGGGTCAGTGGAAGATGTTCTGTCCCATATGTGTTCATTCTGCAGCTCAGGCTGTGGAGTATTCACACACTTACTCAATGGGTTTCAGGTTAACTTGCCATGGATTCAAGCCACAGTTGCCATGTGGAATCCAGCTTCTCTCAAACAATGCATTACTGCCATGCCAGAGTCACCCCAGAGCATGTCTTGTGTTGTTTTACTTTGCTTTTTTTTTTTCATTTTATTTGTTGCAAGAGAATATATGCATAAGAGAGAGAAAGAGAGAGAAGAGAAAGCACTCCCAGGAGGTTCATTACACTGCAATTATTTTTCCTTCTTTTCTCCATCCAGTCAGGATCCTGGGCATGTACACACATGCTGGGCATGTTTCTCCAACTCCCATTTCATGAATTTGAACTTCAGCTGGACATGTGGAATCTGGCTCCCTCTGCACAGGACTTAACTAGAATGCAGCAGGGCCAGCCCCAGAACATGTTTTTGTTATTGCTGTTCTTGTTATTGTTAGTTTGTTATAAGGCACATGTACTCACCACAGAGAGACAGAGAGAGAGAGAGATGGAAAGTGAGAAAGCACTCTCCAGAGGGGATGACCATGCTGCAATCCTCCACTCTTTTCTTTTTTTTTTTTTTTTTGGAGAGGTTTTCACTATAGGGCGCGTGCGCTCGCCAGACAGACAGAGACAGACAGAGAGATAGAAAGTGAGAAATCACCCCCCAGGGGGGATGGTCACGCCACAATCCCTTCTCCTCCATTCTCCTCTTGGGATCTTGGACACGCACATGCGCCCGGCATGAGTTTTAAGCCACTGGGTCCGGGACGCGAACTGCGGTCGATTACGTGGGAGTCCAGCGACATAGCCATTACACTAACTGCTGGTTCCCTCTCCTCCACTCTTCTCTCAGGACTTTGGGCACACACACACATGTGCCAGGTATATTTTACAAGCTACCACAGCACCAGTTGACCCCAGAACACATTTTTGATTAATCAAAAGTTCAGTCATGCAGTATTAATAATTCACTTAAATTAGCCAACAGTTATTTGGCAAATTTATTTTTGTGAGTTGACCAGAACACTAAGTATAAGGATACATATGCAAGACCCATTCCCTGCTTCAAAAACTCCAAGGATAGTTTAGTTTCTATTGACAATTCCCAAGCTCTCACATCCCAGAGCCTTCCTTCTGTATCCTCCAGAGAAAGACTGAAGCAGGCTTCACTGTCAGGAAAATTATGACATTATGGGAAACAGTCTTACACTTCCTTGTTGAGAAAGCTGAATCACAGAGAGTTTTCATCTCTTGCCTGAGGTTCTGACTTTAGTCACTAAGTAGTGGAGCTTGATTTCATTCCATTAGTTTGGCACCAATGTCAAATCCCCTAACCACCTCACTAGGCCCAGGGTCATCACCCTCTGAGAAACCTCCACCAATATTTCCTGTGGCAGAGACTCCTTGATGACAGAACCCTGACATTGTTGTTCAAACAGTAATGTGCCTGCTCCAAGGAGAAAACAGAATCTGATCTAGGCCAAACATAGAATTCCATTCCCCTTTGCTTTTCCAGCCTTGTCTGCATCTAACGTTAATAAGAATAAAAACAGTAAGGGTTGGGCTGGGCTGTCTTTTGAAAAATATATGAGCCTCCCTCACTCCTCATATGAAGATATAATGTCTAGAGCTTCTTCCATACTGCATCTTGCAATCGTGAGGAACAGCCTAGAGAACTGAAAGGCACCGACCAGTGTACTGGCATCACAAAATTAGCAAAACAACCCTGGAACCACTGACCTCCAAACTTCCCCCAGTGAGAATTAATGTTATAGTTTGAACCAAGGACAGGAAAACTTTTTCTATAAAAGTAAGATAAATATTATAGGCATTGTCAACTACCCAGTCTCTGTAACAACTTCTCAACTTTGTATGGTAGCATGAAAACAGATAAATTACATTAAAATAGGGGTATATCTGTGTTCCAATAAAATTTTATTTATGGACAAAAAAAAAAAGAAACATGACCAAAGATACAAGACAAACAGAAAACAGTTAACAAAATGGCAACAGTAAATCTTTTTCTACCAGTAATTACTGTAAGTATAAATAGACTAAATCCTCAATATAAAGATACACAGTGACTTAATGAATAAAAAAAACCTCTATCCAAGTGTGTGATGTCTACAAGAAAATCGCTTCAGGTTCAAGGATATACATAGCTTGAAATTGAAGAGATGGAAAAGATAATCCATGAAAATAGTAAGAAAAGGAAGTAGGAGTTGCTATATTCGTATCATACAAAGTATACATTAAATCAGAAGCTGTCTCGGGACCAGCAGTTAGCATAATGGCTATGTTGCTGGACTCCCATGTAGTCGACCGCGGTTCGCGCCCTGGACCTGGTGGCTTAAAATTCACACCGGGCGTGTGTGCGTGCGTGCGTGCCCAAGATCCTGAGAGGAGAATGGAGGAGAAGGGACTGCGGCGTGGCCATCCCACCGGGGGGTGATTGCTCGCTTTCTGTCTCTCTATCTCTCTCTGTCTGGTGAGCGCATGCGCCCTAAAGCAAAAACCTCTCAAAAAGAAAAAATCAAAAGCTGTCTCAAGATAAAAAAATAATAATAATAATAATTATATGTACTAAAAAAAAAAGTTCAACAGGGACCAGCAGGTGGCGTGATGGTTAAGGGCGCTGGACTCCCACATGGCCCACCGCAATTCAAGTCCAAGACTTGGCAGCTTGTTTTCTCACTTTCCCTCTTTCTCTCTCTCTCTCTGTCCCTCACTGGTCAAATTAAAATAAATA
This sequence comes from Tupaia tana, assembly GCA_026018925.1. Lineage (NCBI taxonomy): Eukaryota > Metazoa > Chordata > Mammalia > Scandentia > Tupaiidae > Tupaia > Tupaia tana. The sequence continues at coordinate 6,656,939 of JAKSZU010000016.1, forward strand.
AACAAATTAATTAAAAAAACAGTTCAACAAAAAGATATAACAGTCTTAAATATATATGCACTAACATCAGAGCAACTCAGTATATAAAACATATATTGACAGATCTGAAAGAAAAATTGACAGCAATACATTAAGAGTAGACTTCAGTTTTCCACTTTCAATAATAGATATGACATTCATACAGAAAAGCGATAAAGCAGAGAACTTGAACAACACTATAGATTAAATGAACCTAGTTGAATTTACATAACTTTTTCTAAGAATTATTTTATTTAACTTCATTTTTATTTATTTATTTTAATTTGACCAGAGAAGGACAGAGTGAGAGAGAGAGAGAGAGAGAAAGTAAGACAGCATGGCGCCACATCCAGGACTTGAACCATGGTCAAACATGTGGGCGTCCAGCACCCTCAACCACCACACCACCTGCCAGCCTCAACATATACATAACATTTTACACAACAGTAGCTGAATACACATTCTTCTTGAATGCACACAGAACATCCTACAGGATAGATCACACATTAGGTCACAACAAAAAGTCTTAACAAATTTAAGGTTATCAAAAACCACACCAAGTATCTTTTCTCAACTTTAGTAACATGAAACTAAAAATCAATAATAGCAAGAAAACAGGAAAATTCAAAAATCCATGGCAATCAAATTGCACAACCACTGAGTCAAAAAGGAAAGTAAAAGAGAATTTTTTTAATATCTCAAAATAAACAAACATGAACTACAACTTTCCAACTTACCAAAATATAAGAGATACAACAAAAGCACTATATAAAGAGGAAAATTTATACCAATAAACACCTATATTTAAAAAGAAGAAAGATCTCAGGGCTGGCAAGTGGCGTGGTGGTTAAGGGCTCCCACATGGCTGACCACAGTTTGAGTCCCAGATCTGGCAACTTGCATCCTCTCCCCGCCAGCCCCGCTCCGCACTCTGATCAAATTTCAAATAAATAAATAAATAAAGTTAATTTAATTCTTAAAAAAAAAAAAAAAAGAAGAAGAAAGATCTCAAATACCATTATACCACAAAGAACTAGAAAAAGAACAAACTAAATCCAAAATTACCAAAGCAAAGGAAATAATAGTGATCAGAGCAGAAATAAATCAAATACAGAATATAAAAGTAATGGGAAAAGGCCAGCCTCATAGCCTAGTGATTAAATGAGACAAATTCCACATGACCTGCCATAGTCCAAATCCTGAACCCAGCAGTTTGAAAAACACACTGGGCATATGTGTGTGAGTACACAAAATTCCAAAGGGATAGAGAAATGAAAGAAAAGGGATTGAAGCATGGCCATGCACCATTGACAGGTGATTCCTTCCTCTCTCTCTCTCCCTCCCTCCTTCCCTCCCTCTTGCAAGTGCATGCACACTCCAGCAATTTTAAAAAACCAATAGAATAAATTTTTAAAAAACACTTGAAGTTAGTTTTTAAAATAATATTATTCTTAGCTAGATGTGTAAAAAAAAGAGTGAAGACTCAAAATATAAAATCATAAATGAAACAGAATACATTATAATGGATGTCTAAGATTTTTTTTAATCTTTTTTTTTTGGGGGGGAATAGAGGTTTTTGCTATAGGGCACGTGCACTCACTAGAAAGACAGAGACAGAGAGAGACAGAAAGCAAGAAATCACCCCCCAGGGGGGATGGCCACCCCGCAATCCCTTCTCCTCCATTTTCCTCTCGGGATCTTGGGCACGCATGCACACACGCCCAGCGTGAGTTTAAGCCACCGGGTCCAGGACTTGAACCGTGGTCAGCTACATGAGAGTTCAGCAACATAGCCATTACGCTAACTGCTGGTCCCAGATTTTTTTAATCATAAGGAAATATTGTGAAAACTTGCATGCCAACGAATTGGATAACAGAAAAAATGGGCAAATTCCTAGAAACATACAGCCTATCAAGGTTGTATCAAGAGGAAATAGCCTGAAAACACCACTACCAGATAAGGATATTAAAGTATTAATCAAAGATTTCCCAACAAAGACAATCTCAAGACAAGATGGTTTCACAGTTGAATTCTACCAACATTTTAAAAAGAATTAAGGGCTGGCACTGTGGCCTAGTGGTTATGGGAGCAGTAACTCAATGGCCAAACTTTCAGTTCAATATACCAGACCCAGTAGCTTGAAAAACACACCAGGCATGTGCTTATGCATGCCCCAAATCCTGACAGGTTGGAAAAATGAAGGAGAAGGGACAATGGCATGACCATACCCCAGTGGAGGATTCCTTCTGTGTGTATGTGTGGGTATGTCTCTCTCTCTCTTTCTAGCAAGTACATATGCCCTCTGGAAATTATTTTTAAAATAAATAAATAAGAACTAATACCAAATTTTCTTAAACTTTTCCATAAAACAGAAGTAGAAGGATAACAGGTAGCATGGTGGTTAAGGTGCTGGACTTCTGCACAGCTGGCCAGGGTTTGAGTCCTGGATATGGCGACTTGCTTTCTCACTTTACCTCTCTCTTTCTCTCTGTCTCTCTCTGGTGCAAGCACATGCCCTATAGTAAATTTTAAAATTATAATAATAATTATAAATAAAATTAAATTAATAATTATTTTTTTAAAAACAAGTAAAACAACACTAAAAAGAAGTAGAAAGGTCATTTTATGTAAGAGAATGCTATCATCCTGGTACCAAAACCAAACAGACACCACAAGAAAAAGAAGACTAAGACCAAGTATCTCTCATGAACACAGGTGCAAAAATCCTCAACAAAATACTAGCAAACTAATTCAACAGCACATCAAAAGATAAGTCTACAAATTTAATATACAGTGTGATGACTATAATTAACAATTCCATAATGTGTATTAGACACTTACTAAGAGTAGATTTCAGGTGCTCTCACCACAAACCCAAAATAAATCTATGTGAGGAGATGACTATATTAATTAGTCTGACTCTAGTAAACATTTCACTATATGAGTATTGAAATAACATGTATAGGAAGCCACCAGGTGGTGTAGTAGTTGAGGCACTGGCCTCTCATATGACCAATCATGGTTCAAGTACTTTCTCACTTTCTCTCTTTCTCTCTCTGGTGAGCATATGTGCCCTATAGCAAATTTTTAAAAATAATAATAAATAAAATTAAATGACCAGCAGATGGCATAACGGTTACGTTGTTGGACACTCACGTGGTCTACCACAGTTCAAGTCCCAGGTCAAACCTGGGGACTTGAAACATGCTGGGCACATATGTGTGTGTGCCTAAAATACTGAGAGGAGAATGGAGGAAAAAGGATTGTGGAGGGGCCATCTCCCTAGGGGGATGATTTCTCACCTTCTGTCTCTCTGTCTCCCTCTGTCTTTCTGGCAAGCACACATGCCCTACAGCAAAAACCTCTAAAAATATAATAATAATAAAATAAACAAAATTAAATAAATTATTATTTTTAAAAATTTCATGCTTACCTTAAAAATAGAAAATTTCATTAAAAAATAATAAAGAGGCTGGCATTTGGTCCATGCGTACTCTCTGGGGGATTTGGCTGGTAAGCGGTGAGAGTGTGATCAGCCTACCAACCGCATGCAGCTGAGAGCCCAGTCCTTAGTGCAATCTGCCCTGGACTCTTCTTGTCACAGAGTTAGAATTAGATGTGAAATCACTTTTCTAACCCACCTCACAGAAGACTATTAACGTACAAATTGGGATCTTTCCAGTAGCCTGACTTGCAGAACACTTCAGGTTCAAAGAATTTTCTTTTGTAAAAACTTCAACAAGATGGCTACTAGAAATGCCTAACGTACTTCCCTCTCAAGATTAAAAAAAAAGGGACCAGCAGTTAGCGTAATGGCTATGTCGCTGGACTCCCACGTAGTCGACCGCGGTTCGAGTCCCGGACCCGGCGGCTTGAACTCACGCCGGGCGCGTGTGCGTGCGTGCCCAAAATCCCGAGAGGAGAATGGAGGAGAAGGGATTGCGGCGTGGCCATCCCCCCTGGGGGGTGATTTCCTGCTTTCTATCTCTCTGTCTCTCTCTGTCTGTCTGGCGAGCGCACGCGCCCTATAGCAAAAAAACCTCTCCAAAAAAAGAAAAAAAAAAGAAAAGATTAAAAAAAAAAAGAAGAAGCAACTGATATTCATTGCTGTGTCTGAAGGAGAGTGTTGGCGTGCAGTTCGTGAATGTGGTAGAGACACTGCAGAGCACAGAGACTCAGAAGGCTTTGTAGAAAAGGGAGCAAAGTGCTCAGTATCTCCTGCCCTACCGCCCCAGTCAAGATCAACTAGGAACTAGAAGGGATTTCTTGTTTTGGGAAAAGAATAAGCAAGAAACCCTCAGCAATCCCATTGACACCTTGGACACCTGAATTTTACCACAGAGGAATTCTACAGCCCTTACAGGCCCTGAGCCCAATTTAGGGAGTGACCATAGGTTGTCCACACCGTTGAATTACCACAGAGGAGGAATCCAGTCTTGGTTGTACCATTTCCCATACAGGTTTTGGCTGTACAAAGCTCTCCTGTGACCATATCCACCTGCATTGTGCAGGAGCAGCTGGACAAACACCCTCTCCTAAAACCACTAGCAGCAGGAACTGTTGAAGCAGCCTTACCTCCTCCACATAATTGTATGTTCCATGGGAGTGGGAGAGTGAGCAACCCTGTCCACAGCTCAGTTTCAGAGAGGGCCTGACCCTCTGCATCTTGAAGAAGCAAATTGGGAGAGTGACCATGGACACAACTGTGCTGCTTGAGAAGCCCTACCCTGTCACATTCCAAGAACAGCCAGATAGGCCCCTGTATCACTTCTAGTAATCACTGATACTGATTACAGCTGAAGATACTACTATACTACTTTGCCTAGCTAGAGCCAAAGCCATCATACTCTTTACAGCTGGCATCCTAGGACACAACTACTGGAGTAAGTCTTTTCACCTGGAACACCATCCTATAAAACTGGTAGAAGCAACTATTCACCAGATGAACAAATATCAATATAGGGATACAAGATAGCAAAAAAAAAAAAAAAAAAAAAACCAACAAAAAAAAAAAAAAAACTAGCATGACACACCCAAAGAAATATAATAACACTCCAGCAACATATCCCCTCGACAGAGAAGGAAATTTGTGAAATGTCTAAAAAGCAATTCTACATTTTTATTATCAGGAAACTCAGATATGAGAGTAGTGATAGACAACTCAACGAATTAATGAAATCTTTATGTGATCTGAAAGATTCATTCCACAAAGGGACAGATGTCATTAAAAAGGACCAAGACGAAATCTTGGAGCAGAAGGAGTCAAAGAAAGAAATAACATATACAATTAGGAGCTTTAACAATAGACTTTTTCAAGCAGAGGAAAGAATTTCTAAACGTGAAGAGAAGTCATTTGAAATAATCGAGTCAGAGAGAAAAACAGAAAAAAAGAACAAAAAAGAGTGAATAACACTTCAGAAGCTTTAATAATAGACTTTTTCAAGCAGAGGAAAGAATTTCCAAACTTGAAGACAAGTCATTGGAATTAAAGCAGTCAGAGAGAAAAACAGAAAACAGAATATGGGACAGCATTAAACAAACAAATATTCATGTTATGGGAGTTCCAGAAGAAGAAGAAACAGGAAAAGACATACAAATGTTATTTCATGAAATAATAGCTGAAAACCTCACAAGTCTTGGGAGAGAGATGTACATTTAGATTCAGGAAGCTCAGAGGTGCCCAAAAAGATTGTACCCAAAAAGACCCTCTCCAAGGCACATTATAGTGAAACTGTCAAAATGTAAAGACCAGGAAAGAATTCTAATAGCAGCAAAAGAAAAGAGACAAGTTATATATAAAGGAATCTCCATTAGACTAACAGCAGATTTCTCAGTAGAAACCTTATAAGTTAGAAGAGAATGTCATGATATATTCAAAGTACTGAAAGAAAAAACACTGCCAGCCAAGAGAGCTTTATCCAGCAAAGCTGTCTTTCAAAAGTGTAGAAAAAACAAAGGAAAGAAAGTGAGAAAGAAACTCTAACTCTCGAGAAAATCATCAAATCACAAAGATAAATGGGAAGGAAAAAGTGAAATACAAAACTACAAAATATAAATGATAGGAGAAAATCTTCATCAGTTGAATATAAATAAGTTATATATATATACTTGTAGAGTCTGTTTGAAAAAAAAGAAACACAAACTGTATACTTCATAAAAATCTTACTTCAGTAGTAATGACTTTTATTGACAGAAAGTGAAACAATGAAAAGTGTTTTATGCAAATGAAAACCAAAGGTAAACAGGATTTGTTATGTCAGATAAAACAGACTTTTAAGTAAAAAAAAATTGTAAAAACAGAACTGGACCTCATGGTTGGAGATATCAGGTCTCACATGCCTGACTGGTTTGAATCCTGGCCCTACTGGCTTGACAAATATGCCAGGCTTATGTGCCCCAAATTGTAACAGGATGTGGAAATGGAATGATCATGCCCCATTGGGGGAGGTGTGCTCTCTCTGGTGAGCACACACTCCCCTCCTGTCTCTTTTAAAGAGATAAAGTCATTATATGATGATACAAGAATCAATTTAGCAAGATGACTTAATGATGGTAATTACATATGCACCTAAATATATAAAGCACATATTACAAGATCTGAAGGGAAGACATTGATACCCCATTCCCAGCACTGGAGAGATCATCTAGGCAGTAAATCACTGATGAAGTCTGAATTGGGCTAGCTCATAGCATGGTAGTTAAAGCGGCTGGATTCTACATGGTCAACCACATGGTTAGAGCCTCAGACTCAGTGGCCCAAGAAACATGTATGCATGCCCAAAATCCCAAAAGGAGGGAGAGATGGAGAAAGAATGGCAGAGTGATCATTCCTCTGTGTGGGGTGCCTTCTTATTTTTCCTCTCTCTGTCTCCTGCAAGTGTATTGTGCCTCTGGCTAAATAAACAGAGAATTAAGAATCTGAGTTAAATTGCACTGTAAACCAAATGGACTTAATTGACATTTATAAAACATTTCATTCAGCATATGCAGGATACACGCTCATTGGCACTCTGGAGCATTCTCCAGGATAGACTACTTGTAAGGCTACAAAATAAGCCTCAAGAAAAATTTTAAAATCCCTATCAAGTACCTTTTCTGACTGCAATGGATCAAAATAGAAATTAGAAGGAAGAGGGATTTAGCAAACTGTAAAAGTACATGGGATTAAACATCATGCTCCTGAACCTGGGCCAATGAAGGGATTAAGTAGGAAATTTTAATATTTCTCAAAATAAATGAAAATGAGAAGACAATACAAGGAAACCTATGAGATACAGCAAACACCACTCCAAGAAGGAAGTTTATAGTAATAAACACCTTCATCTAAGAAGCAGAAAGGTTTCAAATAACTAACAATGCACCTCAAGGAGCTAGCAAAGGAAGCGCACACCAAACTTAGAAGAAAAGGAAGAGTTAAGGATGACAGCAGAAGTAAATGAAACAAAGAAATACAAAAGATCCATGTGTTTTTGGGGATTTTTTTTCCTTTTAAAATTTTTCCAAGTGGTGTGTGAGCATGCTAGGTGGGTGAAAATTGAAAGTATCCCCCATGGGGCACGGTCATGCCACTGCAGTCTTTTCTCCATTTCTCTCTCTGGGCATGGTTTTCAAGCTACCAGGTCAGCTGTATAGGATCCAGCTGCCTTAACCACTAGGTCAGGGGCTAACCCAAAAAGATCTATTGAAAAAAAAAGTTGATTTTTGCTTATAAAAGAACAAAATTAGCAGAAACTGAAAGAGTGGAAGGTATAATAGTGTTATAGTCTAATCAGCAAGAAATAAGAGTACATCCAGACACAGCCAAATTTATTGGAGTTTATTGATTAAGCCGGCAGCATACGGGATACTCATGTCTCTCAAAACCCTGCAGCCCCCAGTGGAAGGAAAAGGGTGCTTATAAAAGCAAAAACGACACTCTTCCAGGGTTGACATGGAAATCACAAGAACAAAGAGCGGTGGGCTTCAAAGTGTAGGGGTTAGGGGTTTACCACGTAAAAGCAAGCAAAAGTTCATCACAGAGGCAAAACAAGCAGCTAAGCAGAGTAATCATTCTTAAGGGTATATTCCATCCCTGCCTAAACAGGATGGCATCTCTCTGGTCTCCATGGCTCCAGGTAAGGTCTGGCAATTGGAGATTGTATCTTTTTTTTTAGAATTATTTATTTTATTTATTCATTCACTTTATTTTAATTTGACCAAGAGAGACACACACACACACAGAGAGAGAGAGGGAAAGTGAGAGAGCAGTGTCCAGCGCCTTAACCACCATGCCACCTGCTAGTCCCATGGAAATTGTATCTTAAGGCAACTAGGAGGAGTGGGGTTTAAAGATAATAAGAGTGTTAATCACTCTATTTACTCTTAGGCAAAAGAGGAGTAGGTAAGTTCCTAGGCATAGGAATCTAACAGTTTATAATAGAGGCACTCCTCCAAGATGGAGTTGTGCCTGCTTCATTCCCCACTTCTCTTGGAGTCGCTTCTCCAAGATGGAGTCACGCCTGCTTCAATACCAGGGAGGGTAACTGTAGATACTAGAGATAGTAGAGTACAGGGTGTGGGGACAATGGCGGGTGGGTAATAGGAGAAAGGAGGGAGAGGAACAGGAAAAAATCATTTAATTGATACAAAAATGAAAAAATAGATTAAGAAATAGGTAAGTTTTTGTGAAACAGATTTTAGCTCCTCTTACCGCATAAATAAAAAAGTATGCTAAGCTGTGTGTAGCTGTATTTATCTCTGTATCATAACATTTTGTAAACCTCAAATATACCCAATAAGAGATATTTTTTAGAGATAGTTCTTTAAATAAAGAAATAATTTAAAAAATAAATAAATACACAATATCACTTAAATTACTACCTGTTCAACTGGACTCTAAAAAATAAAGTAGGCAACTCTAAGATTTATTAAAAGTTTAAATAAGGTAGGGAACCAGCAGTTAGTGTAATGGCTATGTCGCTGGACTCCCACGTAGTCGACCGCAGTTCGCATCCCAGACCCGGTGGCTTAAAATTCACGCCGGGCGCGTGTGCGTGCGTGCCCAAGATCCCGAGAGGAGAATGGAGGAGAAGGGATTGTGGCATGACCATCCTCCCTGGGGGGGTGATTTCTCGCTTTCTGTCTCTAATGTCTCTGTCTGTCTGGCAAGCGCACGCACCCTATAGCGAAAAAATCTCTCAAAAAAAAAAAAGTTTAAATAAGGTAACTTATGAAATGGAAGAGAAGATCTAGGAGAAAATGACCTTCATATTTACAGCTGCAGGCTCTGCTCCAAGCCCTGAAACACCTTCTTACACTGAGATGGAACTTTTAAAGGAGCTGAATGATAGAGGCAAACTCAAGGACAGCTGTTGTCTGAGGGAGAAGTGACTGTTCTGTTCTCATGGTCAGGAGAAAAAGTAACCTAGGAGGGAGACATTGTTCCAGGGTCAAAGATTATTGGCCTTCTATTGCTCTATGATTTCTTGAGAGTTCTGCTATAGGGTATGTGTGTTTGCTGGAGAGACAAAGAGACAGTTGTGAAAGCAAGCAAGAAATCATCCCCAGAGGGAATGGTCATCCCTCAATCTTTTCTCCTCCATTCTATCAGGACTTTGAGTACACATGCACATGTGCTTGATGTTGAGTTTCAGCTGGGTCTGGGACTCGAACTGTAGTCAACTATGTAGGAGTCCAGTGCCTTAACCACCATACCATCTGCTGTCCCTGGCATCCTATTGTTAAAAGTCAGTATTTCAAATATTTATCATCTCAAAGAGTCTGAATGCCCCAGGTAAAAATATAACTTAAGCATAAATCCTGCACAGTGCTAGTACCACATGTCTAAGATGTGCTGGAAGAGTGAAAGTTTGCAAAGATAGAGTCAGTTTGGTTCACCCACATACCCCCTGTCTTAGTCACTTTGGGCTGTTGTAACAAAACACCATAGACTAGATGGCTTAAACAACAGAATTTTTATTTCTCACAATCCTGAGGGAGGTTGAGAAGTCCAAGATCAAGGTGCTGGTATATTTATTTCCAGGTAGGATGTCCATCTGCTTTGTGGATATCCTTATTGGTAAATAACCCATTTTCTGACTGTATCATCACAAGGCCTCATGTTGCTACATGGAGAGCGGCAGCTGATTTCTTCTCTTCTTACAAGGACACTAACCCTATCAAATCAGGGACCTACTCTTATGATGTCACTTAATCATAATACTTCCCCCTAAAGAGCCTATTTTCACACACAATACTGAAGAAGAAGAATGAAGTCAAAGGACTGACACCTCTAACGTACTGTAAAGTTGCAGTAATCAGGAGAGAGTTATACTGGAGAAATAATAAGCAAATAGATCAATAGAGCAGAATACAGACTGGACAGACCAACATTCAACCGATCTTTGACAAATGAGCAAAGGTTAACTCAATGGAGAAAGGTCTTTTTAACAAGCGGTGCTAGAACTGACATCCACATTTTAAAAAAAAACTAGTCTAGATAGCAACCTTATACCTTCACAAAAATTAACTCAAAATTGTTTTTAGACCTAGATATAAATATAGCTATCCCACAGTCCTTGAATTCTTGGATGTTCAGTTTTGGTTTCTTTTTCTTTTTCTTTTTCTTTTTTTTTTTTTGGCAGTTACTTTTTTCTTTGCTTTTCTGTTTTAGAGATTTCCACTGAGATATTCTCAATCTCAGAGATTCTTTCCTTAACCATGTCCCATCTATTAATAAACCTGCCGAAGTCATTCTTCATTTCGGTTACAGGAGTTTTTTGTTGTTGTTGTTGTTTTTTAGAAAGATTTTTACTATAGGGTGTGTGCACTCAGCGGAGAGATAGAGACAGAAAGACAGAAAGTGAGAAACACCCTCCCAGGGGGTGGCCACACCGCAATCCTTTCTCCTCCAGTCTCCTCTTGGGATTTTGGGCATGTACACACACATGCCTAGCATGAGTTTGAAGCCACTGGGTCCAGGACACAAACCATGGTCAACTACATGGGAGTTCAGCGACGTAACCATTACATCATCTTCTGGTCTCTTGTTTTGTTTTTATCTCTAGTATTTTGGTTGTTTTGGATCTTAGAAGTTCCATCTACGTGTTCACATTTTCCATCTGTTTTTACATGTTGTCTGCTTTATTCATTACAGCCCTTAGTATATTATAATATAGGATCGTCAGAAGAGTCATGACGTATTTTTCCATTTTTCTATGTAAAAAATGCATCATGTCTTTTCCAATGACCCAGTAGTCATTTTAAACTCGTCTGATAATTTCAATAACCCTACTTTATGTGAGTCTAATCATCATGCTGTTCTGTCTCTTCGAATTGTTTTTTGACTTTTAGTATGTCTCGTAATTTTTTCTTGATAGCTAGACATGATGTGCTGGATAAAAGAGAAGCCTTAAATAGACCATTTAGTAATGTGTGGTAGGTGTGAGAAAAAGGAGAGTGTTCATATCTTCCCATGATTAGGTCTAAGTCTGATGAGCCTGTGCCACTGGACTGTGAATCTCATATGTGCTTCACAACCCCTTAGTGGGACAGAGTGGCAACAATGGATTAGAATTGGATATTTTCCTCTCTCCCCATGGAAGGCTAGAGTCAGTTGGAGAATAGTATTTACCTTCTCCCAGGTCAATGAGGCTCTAATAAAACCTCTGCAGATTAGGCTCTGACTACATCGTTTCTCCTGAGGGTACACCTTCTTGAGAAGAACAGAATGTTCCTGCATGTTTCAAAGTGGTTCCTTTTCCCTCCCATCAGAAGCACAGATTTTTTCCTGCTATTTATGAGAACCTGGTGGAGTTGCTAGAGGTAAAATTCACAAAAGTGTGGGGTGCCTCTTGATGATGGCTCCTCTTGGAGCTTTTGACTAAGAGTTTTCCACACTGAGATACCAACAAGTCATCAACTGCATTTCAGGTTTTTCGATGCTATTGTTAATGACTCTTTTTTCCAGTAGGCTGGGATTCTCTGAGTCTGTTGGTTCTCTCCAGTGTAGGAGCAGCAGTTTGTCCTGTGACCTCGTTTCTTTTACTGATTGAAGAACTGATATTTTCACTTGTTCAGTGTTTTTCTTGTTAGAAAAAAAAAAAGTGACAACTTCAAAACTTCTTATATGCCAAATTGAAAAGCACTCTATCAATTTTTAATGTGCACACTGTCTAAAGACAAAAGTTGAACAAATTGAGGTTGGAAGATCAAATTAGTTATTACTAGTGGGTCATGAATTGGGCAGCTTCTCATCTGGGAAAAAACATAGGGGCTCCAATAAACTCAGCAGAATTGTCATCTACCATATAGCCCATACTCATATCATACCCCAGCACCTCCAAACAACGTTTTTCTTCAAGTAAAAGGATGCATGCTTATGGGTAAGTTGATACTCCCCCTCTAAGGACCAGAGGGTCAAGATGGCTACCATAATAATCTCTGGAAGACCCCAAACTGCATCATGTACACTTGCCAGATAGACAGAGAGACAAAAAGAGAGAGATCATATATTCACATTGTATGCTATCCACCCATTAGTAGTCACTTAGTAGCCACCTTGGTTATCAGATCGATTGTCCTGGTATCATAGCCTAATCATTTCATTCATCACGTAAGCGTTTTATTATCTTATATCATCACAAGATAGAAAGTGAGAAACACCCTCCCAGGGGGTGGCCACACCGCAATCCTTTCTCCTCCAGTCTCCTCTTGGGATTTTGGGCATGTACACACACATGCCTAGCATGAGTTTGAAGCCACTGGGTCCAGGACACAAACCATGGTCAACTACATGGGAGTTCAGCGACGTAACCATTACATCATCTTCTGGTCCCTTGTTTTGTTTTTATCTCTAGTATTTTGGTTGTTTTGGATCTTAGACGTTCCATCTACGTGTTCACATTTTCCATCTGTTTTTACATGTTGTCTGCTTTATCCATTAAAGCCCTTAGTATATTATAATATAGGATCACGTAAGCGTTTTATTATCTTATATCATCACAAGAAGTAAAAGGGTGAGTGTAGTACAAAAAATATTTCACGAGAGAGCATATTTATATAATTTTTGTTGCAGTATGCCATTATAATTGTTCTATTTAATTTATTATTTTAGTTAAAAGGATATTTTTGTTAGCCAGAAAGTTTTTAATTCATTTAAGTCCATTTTTAATATTAAATAGGATAATATGTTCAACAGTCCAAGAGTTTCATCTATGAACACTTTATTCCAGTTTATATGCACTTGCTTGTTGTACATTTATTGTGTGCCATGAATCACCAGCTATCTAAAAATAAGTAACTAACTACTGAAAAATGAAAATGTATAGGATCTAATCACTAGAGCAATGTAAGAAAAAAGTCAAGTGAAGGAAAAGGATTTGTTTAGAAATCTTTAGCTTATCATTAGGGCATACCTACTTCAGAACAAGGACAATTTACAGAAATCATACAAAGCAACTTTTTATCAAATATCAAAATTTAGCAGTGTTTGGGACCAGCAGATGGCATAATGGTTAGGTTGCTGGACTCCCATGTGGTCAACCACAGTTCGAGTCCTGGACCTGAAGGCTTAAAATTCATGCCAGGCACATGTGTGTGTGTCCACAATCCTGAGAGGAGAGTGGAGGAGAAGAGATTGCGGCATGGCCATCCCCTGGGTAGGTGATCTCTCTCTTTTTGTCTCTCTGTCTCTCTGGCAAGCATACATGTCCTATAGTAAAAATCTCTCTCTAAAAAAAAAAAAAATGTAGTAGTGTTCTGGTTTTTTTTTCTTTTTTTTTTAGAGAGGTTTTCACTATAGGGCACGTGTGCTTGCCAGACAGACAGAGAGAGACATAGAGACAGAAAGCGAGAAATCACCCCCCCGAGGGGGAATGGCCACACCGCAATCCCTTCCCCTCCATTCTCCTCTCGGGATCTTGGGCACACACGCACACGTGCCCGGCATGAGTTTAAGCTACCGGGTCCGGGACTCGAACCACAGTCGACTACGTGGGAGTCCAGTGACATAGCCATTACGCTAACTGTTGGTTCCCAGCAGTGTTCTGTTTAGTTTAAATGTTATTACAGTTGTAAAAACCACCTTAGGTTACAAAAAAAAAAAAAAAAATCAGAAAATGTATTGGATTTAACTGGCTTTTATGAATGTCTTAAGAAATCCTAAGCTATACAATATTTTAAGTAGAAAAAAATGAAAACATAGCTTGATATACTATTTCTGTGGTTTATGTATGTATACTAACTGATCTCTTTTATACAACATTGACTAGAAGTTTAGCACACTATGCACTGCAAAACAAAAGCAAGAGCTACTCACCTTTACCAAAATTACTCTGCAAGCAATAATTCCAAATCAAAGATATTAGTGGTTGTTAATTGTTTGTTACAAAATATTAAAGCAAATACATTCATTGGATTGTTTTTCACTTAGCAATTACAAAACCATGATTTTGACACATAGCAATTTTTAAGTTATGCAAATGTGAAATGCTAAGATATGTGAACAGCTGTCTTTCATTTACATTTAGAGTGCTGCAAAACTCAGATAATGACTTTTATTTTTTCAGTTAACACAACCAGCCCATGGTCATAGCCTACTAAATCAAAAAGTACAAATCCAGGGACCAGCAGTTAGCGTAATGGCTATGTCGCTGGACTCCCACGTAGTCGACCGTGGTTCGCGTCCCGGACCCGGTGGCTTAAAACTCATACCGGGCGCGTGTGTGTGCGTGCCCAAGATCCCAAGAGGAGAATGGAGGAGAAGGGATTGCGGCGTGACCATCCCCCCTGGGGGGTGATTTCTCGCTTTCTGTCTCTGTCTCTCTCTGTCTGTCTAGCGAGCGCACGCACCCTATAGCAAAAACCTCTCAAAAAAAAAAAAAAAAGTACAAATCCAAGCAAGGTAATACCTTTACTAAGTTACAAGGCTTTGGCAAACCAATACAGTACTTTTTAATGCAATAAAATCTTATTTTAGTTGGAGTGATATGTTACTTGAGTGATAATTTCATTCCAAAAATATCATTTAAGTACCAAATTGAAACGCTGGATTTTGATGATGGTTTATAGCAGAGTAAGTTACTTTACACAATTTCTCCTTTATTTTTTATTTTTTAAAAATAATTATTTATGGGACCAGCAGATGGCATAATTATTACGTCACTGGATTTCCATGTAAGTCAACAGCTGTTTAAGTCCTGGGCCCAGTGGCTTAAAACTCACACTGGGTACATGTGAGTGTGTCCACAATCTCAAGAGGAAAATGGAGAGGAGAAGGGATTATGGGTGGCCATCTCCCCTAAGGGGATGGTTTCTCACTCTCTGTCTCTCTGTCTTTCTGGTGAGCACACATACACTATAGCAAAAATCTCTCTCAAAAAAATAATTACTATGCATCTATTTATTTATTTATTATTTTAAAATTTGCTATAGGGCATGTGTGTTCCTAAGAGAGAGAGAGAAAGTGAGAATGCAAGACACTAGGTCCAGGACTTGGACTGCAGTCTACCATGTGGGAGTCCAGCACCTTAACCACCACACCACCTGTTAGCCCATGATTTCTCCTTTTAAAGCAAATTCCTTCATGCAAACTGTCAAAGCTTATAGCAGGGAAATCATGTATATAAGAGGTGTCTCTGCTTTGTTCTGGGGTTGGTCCAAAGCCAGGTAGAGCTCTAATGTGTGAAAAGCTTTAAAATTCGACCTTAAAGAAGTCCAATGTCAATATAAATTTCCAAGTACTTTTTAAAAAATTGTTTAATTTTCATGTAAGTACCAGAACCCTCAAAATTAGACAGTCATTTCAAACAACACTAATTTCAGATGATCTATTTTATTTAGAAGCCCTGCATCTCTTTGTTCTCACCAAAACAAAGCCTTATTTCAGCTAATTAAAAGAACTCTACCAGGGCCGGCAGGTGGCATGGTGGTTGAGGGCAGTGGACTCCCACATTGTCGACTGCGGTTCAAGTCCTGAACCTGGTGATTTGCTTTCTCGCTTTCTCTCTCACTCACTCACTCAGTCCCTCTCTGGTCAAATTAAAATAAGTAAATGAATAAATAAAGTTAGATTAAATAATTCTTAAATAGGAAAAGAAAAGAAAAAAGAATTCTATCTAAAATATAGTGGTTTTTTTTTTTGAAATAACAAATAAATATTTTGCTAGCATGGAAAGACCTGGGGGACCCAATGTTGTACACCAACTCTCATTGTCATTCCGTCAATATCCTCATGCTTCCTATTGTGGAATCAATCAATTCTTCAATCTCAGCATTTGATTTATTTATTACCCATTCCACTGCTTCTCTAGCTTTGTTAGCATTTGAAGATACTGTACTTCTAGGTAACTACTGAGGCTGACTCCTTTCACAGCAGTGATGACTTCTTGAGTCAGAACAGTTTTTTCTGGGTCCTGAGAATGTGGTTTGTATATAAATCTCTCATCTATGGAAACCATGTTTGTAAATGAAATATTCATAAATTTAAGTTCCATCATTCTCCCTTCAGGATCAACCACAGAATGTTCCTGTACATACATTTTGGTCCTTACTGCACCAATAACAGACTTCACAATGGAAGGCAGTCCTCACTCTGTGCTGAGCAGTCAATGGCTATCCAACTTTCCAGAGAGATTGCTGTGTTTGTCCAACACGTCAACTCTAACCACATTGGGGTTCATAAGATTGGGTATTTCTGCATTGCAGCTGTTGTAACTGTCACCCGTGGGTGGTCAGAAACATGTTCCAAGGTCCAGATCTTCATGGTGCCCACAGCCGTGCAAGTACAGTGCACCGGGGGACAAGGAAGCAAAGGGCTATTCCATTTTATTATTAAGTATGTGGTTAATCTCTCATTGTGCCTAATTTATAAATTAACCTTATCCTAAGTATGTATGTATGTATAGCAAAAACACATACTTTACATAGGATTTGGTACTATCTGTAGTTTCTGTCATCCATTGGAAGTCTTGGGACATACTCCCCACAGAAAAGGAAGACTACTATACATATGGGTTTTATATAAACAAAATACTTTCTAATAAAATATTTACTCCATTATCAATAATGCTAACCATAGAAATGGGGGAAGAGGAGTAAAGAAAAAAAATGGGCTATAATTTTCCTTCTACATTTTTGTGTTCTTTGAAATTATAGTAAAAATGTATCACCTTTGAAATTAAAAAATAATAATTTTTATTAAAAAGCTTATCTTTGAAACAGTAAGACATAAGAAGGAAACAAAGCACTGTCTATATGAAAATAAACAGAGAAAGCCACATCATGTGAGATCCAGCTCCCTTAAACACCAGGCCAAGGAGCTAACCCCAAATTATCTTTATGTTTTGCTGTTGTTGTTTTTAGGTCTTTGCCATAGGACGTATGTGCTCACAGGTGAAAGAAAGAGACAATGAGAGGAAAAGTGAGAAATTACCCCCCAGGGCAGATGGCCACACACAATTCCTTCTTCTCCACTCTCCTCTCATGATCCTGGGCATGCATGCACACATGCCCAGAATGATTTTCAAGCTGCTGGGTACAGGACTTGAACCACAGTGGGTTAAATGGGAATCCAGTGCCTAACCACCGCACCACCAGCTGGCCCCCCAAAATATCTTTTTCAACAGTAGTTATTTATCTCCAGGAAACAGGATTATGGTGAATTTTGTCTTCTTCTTCCTTTTACAGATGTTTACTTTTTAGATTTCCATTAATTCTAACACATCACCTTCATAATATTAACTTACTTTTTAAAACCACATTATAATCTAAATACTATATTTTAAATTACAAATGCCCAAATCAGTGCTGTACTTTTTTCTTAAAAAGGTCACAGATCTAAATGCCTATTTTAAGAATGCAGAAAAATAAACAATACTTTCTAATGCTCCGTATGACTATTTAAGGCATTGTACCTAGGCTAATATAGCTGACTGTGCATCATATTCACATGTTAGTAACCAATACAAGTTTTAATAGTTTATACTTGGCAATTTACATACATTACGCTCTTCCTTAACTGCTTCTTCTAGCTGAGATGCAAATTGTGAACAACATACCAAGAATGAATTCATACCATCCCCAACCTATTGAAAAGATAAAAAAGTAAGTTACTTTCTTTCAGAATCTATACTCATATTCATCTATTTTTTAGTATATATACTACTTTTAGAAAATAATTTTAACTTTCATGTGTAACTTATGTTCCTTCATAAGGATAAAAAAATCATGCTTCAGATGCTATATAAGGGTACTTTATTTTTTTATATTTATTTATTGAATTTTTTTGTGGTTTATATTTTTTAAAATTTATTATTATAATCTTATTTATATTACATTGAATCACATATAACTTTAGAGTATTATATTTCTTTTTTCCAAAGGAATACCATGCATACCAGTCAATATATCATCATCAAATAGTTTTTCATTATTTTTTCCCAGATTATTATTATTACTATTATTCCAATTATTTTTTAAACATTCAACCACTATTTATCATTTTGCTTGTAAAAAGACTTTACCCAACATGAAATATTTCTCAGACCAGTCCAGTTGAGAATACTATGCACGTTATCAACAGGTAAGAGCAGTTTTAAAAGTTATTTCAGTGGTCCTGTGGCTTTCAAAGCAGGCTTTGAATTTGCAGTTGATTTTCCTGAATCTATCATTTTTTCAAAGCTTCCAATTCTGTTAGTAGCAGTTAAGATCATTCTATGATTTTTAGTTGTGATTGCTCCCATGCTTTTCAAGCACCACAGTCATTACATATCTATTGCCTCAACTTCTATCTCCACCCAAGATCAATTAAATTCAGATGAAAGGCCTAATACTTGTGATGTCATTTCATGCCAGGAATTTCTACTCCATTTATTCCATAATGGAAACCTCACTGTTTTCAGATCAGTACCAAAATCACTTTCTAGGGTTATTCTTTCTTTTTCTTTTCTTCTTCTTCTTCTTCTTCTTGGAGAGGTTTTTGCTACAGGGTGTGTGTGCTTGCCAGAGAGACAGAGAAAGACAGAGAGACAGAAAGCAAAAAGTCACCCCCCCAGGGGAATGGCCACACTGCACTTCCTTCTCTTCCATTCTCCTCTAGGGATCTTGGGCATGCACGCACACACGCCCAGTGTGAGTTTAAGCCACTGGGTCCGGGACTCCAACTGCAGTCGACTACATGGGAGTTCAGTGACATAGCCATTACACTAGCTGCTGGTCCCTCTAGGGTTATTCTTTCTAGGGTTACCCTTGGTACAAATGTCTGAGTGATAGGCGGAATTCTAAGATGATCTCTAACGATCCTTGCCTTTGTACAATCCCTTTGCTTTGAGTGTGGGTAGGGCCTGTGAATATGTTACATTATACTGCCAAAGGATTTTGCAAATGTAATTTAAGTCCCAGATCAGTTGACTGTAAGATAGGGGGACTATCTATAGTAGGCCTGACCTAATTATATGAGTCATTTAAATCTGAGTCTCAAGGTCAGAAACAGAAAGATAGGAGAGATTTGAAACACAAGAATGATTCCATTTGCTATTGCTGTCTGTGAAGTTGGGGGTTTATAACAGGGCAAAGAATGCAGGTGTCCTCTAAGAGCTGAAAACATGCCCTAGCTCACAGCCAGCAAGGAAATGGGGATCCTGGCTCTGTAACAGTGAGGAACTCAATTTTGCCACAACCAGATGAGCTAGAAAGAATTTTAAGCTCCTGAGGAGAACACAACATAGCCTAAATCTTGATGATGGTTTTGTAAGAACTAGCACTTAAGCTAACCACACTAGGGAGGACTTTTGACTTATAGATCTGTGACCTGATAAATAGGTATTGTCTTAAGCAACTGAGTTTATGGTAATTTGTTGCACAGAAATAGAAAATTAATAAAATTATTCCTTAGTATCCACAAGGGATTGACGCTAGGACTCTTGGGGATAGCCAAATCCATCGATTCTTATGTCATTTATGTAAGTTGGAGTATTATTTGCTGGTAATCTAGGCACATCCTCCTTTATTTATTTATTTATTTATTTATTGGAGAGGTTTTTGCTATAGGGCGTGTGTGCTCGCCAGACAGACAGAGACAGAGAGACAGAAAGCGAGAAATCACCCCCCTCCCCCCCCGGAGGGGATGGCCACGCTGCAATCCCTTCTCCTCCATTCTCCTCTCGGGATCTTGGGCACGCACGCACACGTGCTCGGCGTGAGTTTTAAGCCACCGGGTCCGGGACTCAAACCGCGGTCGACTACGTGGGAGTCCAGCGACATAGCCATTACGCTAACTGCTGGGACCAGCAGTTAGCTATATAAGGGTACTTTAAAAAGTTTGTGCGTATACACACACACACACACACACACACACACACAGTGCAGAAGCCAACACAAAATGTGAAGGTTTTATGGTGCAAAATAGTTTTGAAATCCATGCATTTTCTTTTCATAATGTGTACTTTCCATGATTTTTTATAGAGGTTTTTGCTTTACGGTGCATGTACCCTCCCAAAGATAGAGAGATAGAGACAGGGATGGTGAGAGGAAAAGTGAGAAATTACTCCCCAAAAAGGATGGTCATGCCATCATCTCTTCTCCTCCATTCTTCTCCCAGGATCTTGAGCACGTACACATATGCACCCAGCATGAGTTTCAAGCCACCAGATCCAGGACTCAAACCGCAGTCAGCCATGGGGAAGTTCAGCAACATAACCTCTATGCCACCTAGTGGCCCCTCCATTAATTTTTTAAAGACCTCTCATACTAGCAAATTCTCCCAGGAAGATAATGCGGAAGAAAGTACATTCTGGGAGTGGCCCATTAATGGAATATACCCATCTCTGGCTCTTCTCTCATTGTTTTCACAGTTGTTAAAAATCAAGCATCCAAGCTTCACACTCCTGATATTTCTGAATAACTCATAAAACATAACCATTATAGGGGCCAGCAGATGGCATAGCAGTTATGTCACTGGATTCCCCCATGGCTAACTACAGCTCAAGACCCAGATCCAGTGCCTTAAAAATCATGCCCAGCACATGTGTGTATATTCCCAAGATTCTGGGAGGAGAAGGGAGAGAAAGGATTGCAGCATAACCATCCCCCTGGGAGGTAATTGCTCACTTTCCTTTTCACTATCTCTCTCTCTCTCTCTCTCTCTCTCTCTCTCTCTCTCTCTCCATTGTGAACACATGTGTCCTAAGGCAAAAACTTCTTAAAAAAAAAAAAGATAACCACTACATCTTATAAATATTTGTGTTCAAAAATAAACATTAATGGGCCAGCAGGTAACATGATGGTTAAGAAGCTAGATTCCACTTGGCCAACCACAGTTCAAGTCCCAGACCTGGTGGCCTAGAAAATAAGCTGGTCACGTGTGCATGTGAGCTCAAAATCCCCAGAGTAGAACGGAGAAGAAGGGATTACGGCATGGCTATCTCCCCTGGAAGTTGATTTCTCACTTTCTCTCTCTCTCTCTCTCTCTCTCTCTCTCTCTCTCTCTCTCTCTCTCTCTCTTTCTCTCTGGCAAGTACACATGCCCTGTGGCTAAAACCTTTAAAAACAAGTTAAAATTAAATACAATAAAAAAAATAATGCTACCTATGACTTCTGACTACAAGTAGACATGTTAAGAGATGTAGTCTTTCAATCTCATCTGAGGGGCAATAGAAAACATTTGAGGAAAAAAGCAGATACAGATGAAAATGTTACATGACTGGGACAAGCAGATGGTGTAATGGTTACATCACTGGACCCCCATGTAGTCAACCGCGGTTCAAGTCCCAGAACCCAGCAGCTTTAAACTCACACCAGGAACGTGTGCATGCCCAGCACAGCCATTCTCCCTTGGGGGTTATTTCTCGCTTTCTGTCTCTCTGTCTCTCTGGCAAGCACACACACCCTATATCAAAAAATCTAAAAAAAAAAAAGTCCCATGACTAAATCTCTAGAGCAGTGATTTTACAAATCAGAGAACTGACCCAGGATAGCCAAAGCTCAGATACTTAAACACAGTTAGGATTTTGATAAGAGTGGCTCTCCATAAAGAATATTTTTCCTGAACATTACATTTTAAACATACTTTGTTACCGTAGTAAAGACACTTAATTACACAGGAGGGAGGGAAAGACCTGAAGTAATCACATAGGAGAGTGGGGAACTGACAAGACTGGAGTTTTTAATCTCAAATACAGTGTAACTGGGAATTAGAAAATGAATCCACACTCAGTATAGAGAAGATGGTGATTGATTTGAGCAGGTTTGTAGTTTAACCAAATAAAATCCATAAAACACAAAACAAGGCAAAAGAGCTAAGTACATAAGCAAGGAACTGGTAATGGAGAACCATGCAATTGAAGTTGGACAAGTAAGAAATTAAAGAGGATGTGGGTCATTAAAAAGACAGTAGATCAATGGCTTATAGATTACAATAAAATCAAAAGATTCTTGGAGTCAGAATATTAAACTAAGCGGGAAACACAGGAGCTGGTAACCAGAGATTAGGATGATTTAAATTCACATTATAGAGACCAGCAGGTGGCACGATGGTTACTTTGCTGGACTTCCATGTAGTCCATTGGAGGTCAAGTTCTGGACCCAACAGCTTAAAACTCATACCAGACAGGTGTGCCTGAATGCCCAAAATCCTGAGAGGAGAATGGTGGAGAAGGGATTGTGGCATGGTCAACCTCCCTGGGGGGTAATTTCTCACTTTCTGTTTCTCTGTCACTCTCCAGTGGGCACATGCACCCTATAGGAAAAATCTAAGAAAAAATTTCACATTATAGAACAGTTATTGGTAATGAAAAGAACTAGAGGTTATCACTTTGTCAGGTGGGGTTCAGTTGGAACAGAAGACAAGATCCTTGGAGGGAAAAAAAAAAGTGAACTAAAGTGCTAGATTGTTTGGAAAATTCTTCTACATGGATATTGACATCATCAAAAAATTACAACTAGTGGTGTTGTAAGATAAGTAAAATATAATACAGTCTACAATAGTTGCCTACCTTATGTTGATTCTTCCTTTCTTCCTTACTAGCAGGATTTCAGATTTATGGGGATGGCAATATACATAGTTACTAATAATAATAAATTTCAAGCAGTCCAATGAGACCAAAAGAAATTGTCAGGTAGCACTTATGGAAAGATACTTTGAAGAATAAAAATGCCATTTAGATGTAGACACCAGCAGGTAGTGTCATAGTTAAGGCACTGGACTCCTACATGGCCAGCCATGGTTCTGGATCCAGCACCTTGAAAATCACACAGGGCATGTATGTATACATGCACAAAATTCCAAGAAGAAAATGGAAGAGAAGGAATTGTGGCATGGCCATCTCCCTTGAGGGGTGATTTCTTACTTTCCCTCTCTCTGTTTCTTTCTGGAAAATGCACATACTCTGTTGAAAAAAAAAATTATGATGTAAGAAGATATGAAAGGCCTTCACTCTAGTGTTAGCATCAGAGAAAAACACATGAAACAATTTTCATGCTTTTCTTTGAGAATATTGAAAAAGAAAGGACACAAAGAAGACTTAATGAATTGAATTCCAGAGAACAAGTCACTTCATAGATGAACAAAGAATCAAGACCCTCAGCCAGTCACATAGCACAGGGATAAGCCCTGCTTCTTAGGGAGCTGGGTCTCACAGGGCTGAATGCGGTTTGAATCCTGGTCCCAGCAGCTTGAAAAATACACCAAGTGCATGTACAAGTGGATAGGAGCCTAAAATTGGCCAGCGTAGAGAAATGGAGGAAAAAGGATTAATACATTACTGTATACCATTAAATGGTGTTCTCTCTCTCTTGCTCTCTCTCTACCCCTTTCCCTCTCTCTCTGAATGGCAAGTGTACACACTCTCTGGCAATTTAAAAAAAAAAAAGACCAAGGCCATATTTACTCATTTTAATTTTAATTTATTTTTATTTTTTAGAGAGGTTTTTTGATTTTTGTTTTTGCTATAGGGCACATACGTTTGCTGGAGAGCTAGAAAGCAAGAAATCACCCCCAAGGGGGGATGGCCATGCCAGAATCCCTTCTCCTCCATTCTCCTCAGGATTTGGGGCACACATGTACATGCACCCTGCATGAGTTTTAAGTCACCGGGTCCAGGACTCAAACCATGGTCAACTACATGGGAGTCCACAGACATAACCATTATACTATCTGCTGGTTCCACAGCCATATTTATATTAAAGGAGATTTGGTGAAGAGAATAGGATACTTGGCCTGGTGTGTGCAATCTAAAAGCAGATCTTCACTGATAAACACAATATGGAGGAATTGTCATCTGACTCTCTAACAGCCAGTTAATCAGATAACTAGAATGAGGAAGAGCTCCCAAAGCAAAGGTAAATTATCCAACACAACCATTTTTCTCCCATCAAATCCCTCTCCACATGGATGTTGTCAAGAAGGTAGAAGAAAAAGACATCTACATACCAATTAGCAACAATCAAAATTAAAAACACTGACAAGTCTTGGTAAGAATGGTGGGTCACCAGAATTCTTATATATAACTGGTGAAAATGAAAATGGTACTGCCATGTTGGGAAACAGATTGGGTTGCTCATTTAACCACCAATCCTCCTCTTAGTTATCCAAGATTAATGAACACAGAAGTCCTCACAAAGACTTGTACACAAATGCTTATAGAGACTTCATTCATAATAGCCAAAATAGCTACTAAGCCCAACGACCCAAATATTTATTAACTAATGAATGGATAAACAAATTCTGTATAACATACAATGAGATATTCTTTATAATAAAAGAAATAAACTACAGATATTTAGAATAACATGGATGAATCTCAAAAGCATTATGATAAGGAGGAGGGAAAGCTAAATTCATAAGGCTACATACTCTGATTCTATTTCTATGAAAGTCTAGAAAGGGCAAAACTATAGTAAAGAACTAATGGTTATTTGGAGCCATGGTAGGAGGGGAGAACTGACTGCAAAAGGTACAGTGAAGCTTTGGGAGATAACAGAACTGTTTTGTATTTTTATAATGGTGGTGATTATACAATTATCTAAAAAAAAAAAAAAAAGGAATAAGAAACCAAAAGGAATAGAAATTTCATCTTGCATGTCTTTGTGATAACTATTTTTAAGTTCTGCCAGGATTGAATCAAAATGTGAACCAAAACTATTTAAAATTGAAGTCCAAACTCTTGCTAGCTCAAATTCCAGGAAAAAACCCCAGCCCTTCAAGGAAAATAATAATAGGATAAATCATGGATTAGAAAAATCAGAGAACTCAATCCTAACTCCCTAAATTAAAGGTTAATTGTGAACTAGTTCCACTTCAACTTAATTCTTAGAGAAATACCAAAGGAAATAAAAAGCATTCTCTAGAACACAACATATTATACCTCAGTTTATTGTTCTTCTGTATACAATATCTGAAATCTAAATTAAAAAGTATAAAACACATGAAGAATAAAGAAAACATGATTCAAAGTCAAAAGAAAAAATAGTCAGTAGGCACAAACACACTGATCACCCAGATATTGGAATTATCAGATAAGAAATTTTAATCTATTATTTTTTTAAAGAATTATTTATTATTTAACTTTATTTTTTTAAAAAACTTGCTATAGGACACATGCACTCACCAGAGAGAGACACACATACAGAGAGAGAAAGAGAGAGAGAAAGGAAGCAGCCAGGTCCAGGACTTGAACCATGGTCATCCATGTGGGAGTTCAGTGCTTTAACCACGCCAGCTGCTGTCCCCTAAAATCTACTGTTGGTAAGATAAAAAGAATTTTTAGGAAAAGAAAGAATAAGTGAAGAGATAGATAATAGCACTACAGACATAAAAATCTCTGATAAGAAACCAAAAGGTAAACCCAGATGTAAAATTATAACATTTAAAATAAAAATTCATCAGTTACAGCTTAGCAGCAGATCAGACAATATAGAATAGATTGGTGAACTTGAAGAAAGGGTAGTATATAGTGTCCAAACTACAACAAAAGAAAAAAATTGAAATAAAATATAAAAGATTTATTACACAGTATGAAGTAGTCTAATATATATCATTGAAGTGCCATTTTAAAAGGGGAAAAAGGCAGTAAAATATCTGAAAAAATAATGAATTTCCCAAATATTGGGGGGTTGGGGGTTAACCCATAGACTCAGCTTGGTGGACGCCAAGCAGAAAACCTTACCTAGTAATATCTTACCAAGCTGCTGAAAACTAAAGATTAAAAAAAAAAAAAAAAAAAGTCTTAAAAACAGCCAGGGAGGGACCAGCAGTTGGTGTAATGGCTATGTCAGTGGACTCCCATGTGGTCGACTGCAGTACGAGTCCCAGACCCAGTGCCTTAAACTCACGCCAGGCATGTATGCATGTGTGCCCAACATCCTGAGAGAAGAATAGAGGAGAAGGGATTGCAGTGTGGCCCTCCCCCCCTCCCGCCCACCCCCCCGCCCAAAGGAGTGATTTCTCACTTTCTGTCTCTCTGTCTTTCTGGTGAGCGCACACACCCTAGAGAAAAAAATCTCAAAAAAAAAAAAAAAAAAAAAACAGCCAGGGAAAGGGCCAGCAGATAGTGTATTGGTTATGTCACTGGATTCCCACATGGGCGATCACAGTTTGAGTCCCAGACGCAGAAGCTTGAAAACTCACACCAAGCACATGTACATGCATGCCCAAGATCCCAAGAGGAAAATGGAAGAGAAGGGATTGTGGCATGGCCATCACCCTGGGGGGTGATTTATTGCTTTCTGTCTCTCTGTCTCTCTCCATCTCTCTGGCAAGTGCACACACCCTTGTGGCAAGCACTGCATACGAAAGCCATCTTGAGCTATTCACCATCTTGGAAACCATTAGGCTTCACTTCCTCACTGAGCAAACCATTTCTCAGAAATCATGTGACCAACCGTTCTCTCCGGAAGTGGTTGGGTTTCTAAGCAACAGGAGAGATCTGCCCACATCAATGACTGGTTCATGCTGTTCTATCTCATTTGCATTTCAGGCAACCAATTGGTGCCCACCAACTGTATATAACTCGTCATTTTTCCTCAATAAACGGAAGTAGATGGAAGAAGACGATTTGATCAGCACCTCGTAGTGTATGTGCGTGTGTTTGTCCCATCTCTCACTCCCTCCCCCAGGGAACCTGTTCGACTGTCCCGCGGGTCGGGACATGTGGCGCCTGAACACGGACTTGGGTACGAGGGGTCCAGTGAAGAGCTCCCGAGGAAGGCTCCAGTACAGAGCAAGTGAGAAAAGCCGGCGGGAAAGGCCGCAGAAGCGGACGGCATAGACTCGTCCAGAAGGGGACAGCAGAGATTCGTCCTGGTAAGTATTTACTTACGTTTTATTTTAAGTACGGGTAATAATGGGACAAAAGCTTAGTCAGCAAGAAATATCCATTCAGAGCTTAATAGAAGCTCTTGTCGTTATGGTCACTAAGGGAGAGCAGATCATGCAAAATGATCAACCCCAGGGGGAGGCTATAGCCACCTCAGATCTAACCAAGGATTCTAAAATTGAAAAAGAACAGGGAGAGGATCTTATTTCCCTAGATAGTGAGGAAGAAGTTAAAAGCCCTGAAAGAGAGACAAAACTCAAAAAATCTAAAAAACTAAGAAAGAAAAACAACCTTAAGGCTCTCCAAGAGCCAAAGAAAAATGAGTCATTATCTAGTTCAGAGGATGAAATTTTAGAGGCCAAGACTGCCACGTGCAGTAACCCAAAATGGCCGTCTGAAGAAAAAACTTTAGAAACAAACACTGCCACGTGCAGTAACCCAAAATGGCCTTCTGAACAAAAAACTTTAGAAACAAAGACTGCCACGTGCAGTAACCCAAAATGGCCTTCTGAACAAAAAACTTTAGAAACAAAGACTGCCACGTGTAGTAACCCAAAATGGCCGTCTGAACAAAAAACTTCAGAAACGAAGACAGGCAAATACCATAATTTAAAATGGCCACCTTTCAAAAAACGACCGCCATCTAACAACCCGGTCGCATCCACGCCATCTTTGGCAATGCCCGTTATTGATCCTAAGGCAAAAGTTCAGACTACAAAACTTAAGCCAGTTCAAAAACTACAATCATTGATAGATTTTGAGGGGCAGGAAGCCTTCCCGGTAACAGAAACCACAGATCCACAAGGACAAGCATGGCGCCACCTACATGGCTTTGATTTTAACATTACAAAAGAAATTAAAGCAGCAGTTGCTCAATATGGAGCTACAGCTCCATATACTTTAGCCATAGTTGACTCGGTGGCAGAAAATTGGTTTACACCAATAGATTGGCATACATTGGCCCGTGCTGCGCTCTCTGGAGGGGGTTACTTACTTTGGAAATCAGAATATGTGGAAAATTGTAGGGAGACCGCATGCCGTAATGCCCAGGCCAGCAATGGCTGGACAGCAGATATGTTATTGGGAGAAGGCAATTATACAACTTGTGACAATCAAATGCAATATGATTCAGGGCTACTTGCTCAAATTAATATGGCAGCCATGAGAGCTTGGAAAAAACTTCCTACTAAAGGAGACTTAAGTACCTCCCTTACAACAATAAAACAAGGGCCTGACGAACCTTTTTCTGAGTTTGTTCGTTGGTTAATTACTGCAGCAGGGAAAATATTTGGCAGTGCTGATGCAGGTACCAATTTTGTTAAACAATTGGATGAAAATACTAATGCTGCTTATCAAGCAGCAACCAGGCCATATAGAAAAAAGACAGATTTATCAGGATATATTTGCCTATGTTCTGATGTTGGGTCAGCATACCAACAGGGATTGGCTCTGGCCGCTGCTCTTAAAGGATATACTGTTTGCCAATTTCTTAACCATAATAATGGAGGCAATTGCTTCAATTGTGGTCAGCCTGGACATATGGCAAAGATCCTGATACAATCATCCAGCCATATACTAAGGACCAAGTTAATTGGCTTTTCCAACAGATTTCTGGCCTATTGCATGTGCTTCCTTTACTGGAACTATTGATAACCATCTTTCTCCAGATAAATTTTTATATTTTTTATCTGCCCATGATTTTATTTTATGTTCATGTTTCTGTTGATACCTTTAACAGTTTCATTTTTGCCACAGCACAAACTGGTGAGGCCGGCAAACATGTTATTTCCCATGTACTTGTCGCACTCTCTGTTATGGGCAAACCTCAACAAATTAAGACAGATAATGGCCCAGGTTACACAGGAAACAATTTTGTCCCTTTTTTTTTGGTAAACAACTTCACATTAAACATGTTACGGGAATTCCATACAATCCCCAGGGACAGGGCATTGTTGAACGTGCTCATCTTTCCTTGAAAAATACTCTCCAAAAGCTAAAAAAGGGAGAGCTTTTACAGACAAAGGACTCGCCAAAAAACCTTCTGGCACATGCTCTTTTTGTCCTAAATTTCCTGTCTCTTGATAAAGATGGAGACTCAGCTGCTGAGCGCTTCTGGCATTCTACTACCAAAACAAAATTTGCCTCAGTTTTGTGGAAAGATCCTCTGGACAATACATGGAATGTCCTCATTTGGGGCAGAGGGTTTGTCTGCATCTGTTCTCAAAAACTGGATGCTGCTCGTTGGCTACCAGAAAGATTAATCAAACAGATTGATTCTAACAAGCCATCCAGGGATGATGAAAGCCCTGAGATATCTCTCTCTCCTTCCACAGATCCACAAAATGAAGATCCTTCTTAAATACCTGATCCTGTTTTGCTTCTTCGACACTACTGCTGCTGGTTTTGATCCTGGTGCCACTCCTCCTGGCAAAACAGGGGGGTCTCTGTCTTGCTTTACAGGAATGCTGCTGCTTTTACACCAACAAGTCCGGCATCATTCGTGACAACTCTCCGACAATCCCTTATGGTCTGCATGGAATGGATTCCTCCCCTTTATCGTCCCCATACTTGGTCTGATTCTGGGTTTACTGACTGTTTGCTCTTTGAGGCCTGTTCTCTTTAATAAGCTCATGGCTTTCTTTAAACAACAGATAATTCCATAAAAATGCAGCCTATCCAAGTCCACTACCACAACCTGGAGTTGGAGTATCGCGGAGCCTAGACATTGCTCCTGCCTGAGGCGCTGAATCGGTTAGCCAAAGACGGGTAAGAGAGTCTGATGAACCCAGTAACTGTTCAGTCCTTCCACCTAAGACAGGAAGCCCATCGTAGCTATGGGACTCTCCAATGACGGGTAAGGATGGACGTATGGTTCCATAAACGACTCCAACCTAAGACAGGCACGATTCCCCCAGGTTTTTCTCCTCTCTTTGAAAAAATAGAAAAGGGGGACATGTGGCGAGCACTGCATACGAAAGTCATCTTGAGCTATTCACCATCTTGGAAACCATTAGGCTTCACTTCCTCACTGAGCAAACCATTTCTCAGAAATCATGTGACCAACCGTTCTCTCCGGAAGTGGTTGGGTTTCTAAGCGACAGGAGAGATCTGCCCACATCAATGACTGGTTCATGCTGTTCTATCTCATTTGCATTTCGGGCAACCAATTGGTGCCCACCAATTATATATAACTCGCCATTTTTCCTCAATAAACGGAAGTAGATGGAAGAAGACGATTTGATCAGCATCTCGTAGTGTATGTGCGTGTGTTTGTCCCATCTCTCACTCCCTCCCCCAGGGAACCTGTTCGACTGTCCCGTGGGTCGGGACACACCCTATAGCAAAAATCTCTCTTAAAAAAAAAAAAAAAAAAAAGCCAGGGAAAAATAGTGCCAGCAGGTGGCATGGTGGCTAAGGCAGCTGAATCCCACATGGCCAACTTTGCCATTGGAGTCCAGACATGGTCACTTGAAAAACATACTGTGTGGTGTGCATACTCAAAATTCCAAGGGGAGAATGGAGGCAAAGGGATTGTGGTGTAGTCATCACCACTGGGGAATGAGAGCTATTTCTCACTTTCCCTCCCTCTCTCTCTCTGTCTCTCTTCAGGGAGAGCATGTTCTCTATAGCAAAAAATAAATAAATAAAAAATAAAAGGAAAAGGGAAAGGGAAAAATAGCACAGAAAAGAACAGAACAGGTAGGAGTTAATAGCATTATACTGCTATCAGTTCTCACATTAGTAACAAACTGGTTTAATATTAGTTCAAGATTAATTTAAGCTGTATGAGGGGACTTCAGAAAGTTCACAGAAATAGAATTAAGTATGAGTTTATTTTGGAACAAAAATTTTTAAGTTCATGCATAGTTTTTTCAAAATACATTTTTCCATGAATTTTTGGAAGACCCTTTATATACTGAATCCTCAGAGCAAGCACAAAAAATGGAATACCTAAAAAGAAAAAAAAAAGAAATAAAATGAAATACTGAGGGTAAAAGGTATGTAATCAAAGGGAAAAAAAAAGAGCAAAATAGATTAAAAAAAAACAAGAAATAGAAAATTATTTGTTGATAACATGTATGGTAATATCCTTGATTGGGCCAATATACAGTGTATTCTGGATGGAAAATCTCATTTTGTATACTGTAATGATATTCAATGAATGAGTGTAAAAGTTTTTAAATAAAATAATTTTAAAAAGAAATACAAAAAATATATAATTAACCCAAAATATGACAAAAAGAAAGACCAAAAGAGCAAATAACTGGGACTAAAAGAAAGCAAATAGCCAGATAGCCAAACTTAATTTATACATGTTCATTAATATTTTATTGTAACAAATTAATTACATGACATTTAACTGCATCAATTAAGTATAAATCAACTAAACACACCAACTAAAATAAAAAGACTGTCAAGCTAGATAAAAAAGCAAGCCTCAACTACATGATGTTTCGAGGAGAACACACAGTAAATACACAAGAGAATGGAAAAGGAGAAGGGATGGATAAGAGCAGAAGGCATTTTAAAAAAGAAATGTTCTAAAAAGGAAACAGAAGGTAAATAAATACCACCAAAGGGTGACCATTTGAAAGTACGAGTTTTAAAGACATAAGATGAAGTGAATAATCATAAGAAAGTTGATTATCAAAGTACACTGGAGAACACAAAATTCTATACAAGTTAAAAAATAATTTTGAACCTTTCGTTCTGGCCATGATGGCTCCATTCCTCTAATCCTCACACAGAACAGTTCTGAAAGGCAGAGGAAGAAGGCAGGAACCTCAGGATGTGATGAACATATGAAGGTGAGGTTCCTTGGGTTTTCTTTTTACCTGCATATACTGAATGTGGCACTGGAAAACTCTGCAACTAACAATAAGCACAGAAAAAAAAAATCCTAGGAAAGCCAAAGGACTGTGAAAAGGTCTCTAGCAAAACACAAAATCTTTTTTTTTTTCACAATACCTACCTTACTTGAGCTAAATACTAAGAAAAATTTTGCACCACCACTCCACTTAGTGAGCTGAAGAAAAATGTGACAGTAAAAGTTGGTCCTCTATTAACTCTACCAGAGTTTATCCGTGAGGCTAAATGTTGGTGGAAATTTTTCCCCCAATAACCTGGCTGAATAGGTGGCCCCCAATTTCCCCACCAGCGTGATGTTGGTGGGGCCAAGCAGGCCATTGCACTTGTAACCTTGTCTGGAAGTAGCCATTTAAATGAGGTGAAGATATCTGCTCTGACCGTTATTCATTATACTTTAGAATATTGGGAACCATTGCCAGCACAGTAAGTCAAGAGAAGAAAATAAAAAGCATTTGGATTAGACAAAAGGAAATAAAATTGTCCCTATTTGAAGATGACATAATTTTCTATGTAGAAAATCTGAAGAAATCTTAAAAAAAAAAAAAAAAAGAAAAAAGAAAAAACCAACCTCCTATAATGAAGAGTACAGTGAGCAAGATTTCAAGAGAAAAGACCAACACACAAAAACCATATTTCTGTAGGGACCAGCAGTTAGCGTAATGGCTATGTCGCTGAACTCCCATGTAGTTGACCAGTAGCTTAAATTCACGCTGGGCGCGTGTGCGTGCATGCCCAAGATCCGGAGAGGAGAAAGGAGAAGGGATTGCGGCGTGGCCATCCGCCCTGGGGGGTGATTTCTCGCTTTCTGTCTCTCTGTGTCTCTCTGGCGAGTGCACAAGCCCTATAGCAAAAACCTCTCAAAAAATTAATAAAAAATCATATTTCTGTATACTAGTAACAAACATGTGGAAACTGAAATTAAAATCATAAGGCCATTGGTCCAGCAAGTGGTATGAGGTTAAGGTTAAGGATCCCACATAGCTGACTACAGTTCGAGTCCCAGACCTAGCAGCTTGAAAATCACACTAGGCACGTATGTGTGCATGCCCCAAATCCTAAGAAGAGAATGGAGAAGGAATTACAGCACGGCCATACCCACTAGGGTGTGATTTCTCACTTTCTCTCTCTCTCTCTCTCTTTCTCTCTCTCTCTCTCTGGCAAACACACCCTATGGCAAAAACTACAAAAGTTTAAAAATAACACTATTAATAATCATTCCAAAAACATAAAAATATCAACGTATAAATCTAATAAGTCATGTACAGGATCTATATGGTAAAATTCTTTAAATGCTGGTGAAATAAATCAAATAAGACCTAAATAAATTGAGATATAGCCTGTTCAGAAATTGAAAGATTCAACAGGGGTGTTTTATTACACAGAGCCAAATTCAATCTCTAATCAAATTAATTACATAATAAAATATCTTATGTGTAGAGTATATTAAGGTATGGCTCAATATTAAGAAAAACATAAAATTACTTACCAAGTTAAAGAACTATGTAATTACTTTAAGTTGCATTATTTCAATATTTATACTAAAGACATTTGTTAAAACTCAGTAACCTCCTTTATCTTTTTTTAATTCAGTAAGCTAGAAATAGAAGAAAACTTTCATAATACCTAATATACATCTCAAACCACCAGACCAAGCCTATACTTAGAAATTAAACAAGATATGCAATAATATATAAAGGAGTCTTAAGATATAGATATGTTTCAATTAAACAAAGAAAGGTATTGACAGAGGATGGAAAAATCAGCATATTACTTTCCAAGTTTCCTAACAGGATCATGTTCATGGATGGGGAATTCACCTATAATAAAATCTTAGCCCTTTTTAGTGTTACTATCTCTATATTACGGTTACATATACTTACAGATAAAGCTAATTCTTCATTTTCAGACTTTACAATCGGCATTTCTCCATTTTCAATATTAAGTCCATAGATATCTTCAAAAGTGGAAACAACCTATAAAAGAACCAAATACTTCCATAGTTTAAAATTAATTATATTAAATGTAAGAGATAATCAATCATGCCAGCATCTTTTTAGCGTAAGACTTATTTCTTCCACTGCCGTAAACTTTAATTTGCCAACCCAGGCCTGATATCGTATCATGAGGAAACCATAAGCAGTAGTCCTTGACCCTACTCCCTAGCAATAGAGAGATGCTCTATGACTCTATCATTTTTGTGTTATCAGGTAGCTAAAAGTGAAAGAATATGTCCATAGGGGGATGAAACATTAAGCAGTTTTCTCAAAGTCTCAAAATCAGACTGCCTTTACTTTCTTCTGTGAAGAGAACATGGAAAATACAAAGATGAAGACCAGAAAGCAATGAATTTTTAAAGGAAATTCTCTAAGCTAACTTCTCCAACTATGAATACACTCTTTTGTAATTTGAAAAAAAAAAAAATATATATATATATATATACTTTTTAATTATGTTCTTCCACATTGTTCTCACTTGATATGTGGTTCATTTACAAATCAATTCTGGATCATTGTGCGGGGCGGAGGTGGGGGGGACATGAAGAAAAAGGATTTTTTCCCAACACTACAAGCCAAAGCTTTTAAAGTACAGATAAGAGCTCACATTACAAGTGTGAGACTTAGAAAGGCTATCATCCTTAGAAAGGCTCATTTGCAAGGTTAGTCCTAACCTGGTATCTGAGAAACTAGATTTCCAGGACAGCTTCTTTTCTTTCTTTCTCTCTTACTTTCTTTCTTTTAATTATTATTATCTATACATTCCACCAGTATACATCACTTAGATTGTGTCAAGTACAATTTCTATTATTCACTGACACAAGTGGCTCATTATTCCTAAACTGTGCAAACAATGCTATTTATACTAAATACCTTTTTGCCTTGTGAAAGTCTAAAATTTTGGTACATTCTAGACATAGGATACCTAGGTAGTTAACCCCCAATAAAACTCTGGGCACTGAGTTTCTGATTTTCTTGGTGGATATTTCACGTGTTGCTACATTCATTGCTAGGAGAATTAAGCATGTCTTATGTGATTCGAAGGGAGAAGACTCTTGCAGTCTTGAGCTTGGTTTCCTCCAGATTTCACTCCATGTGCACACTAATAAATCTCAGTCATCAGTATGGCTAAATGCTGACTCCTGCGAGTCCTCCTAGCAAATCACCCAAACCTGGGGGTAGTGACCTTCCAACATGGGCACCAAGTGTCTTACCATCTTCAAATGTCTGGTAATTTTCCTGATCATTTCATCTTCTGCTATTAACTCTTTTGTCTTACTCGATGGAATAGGCAAAGCATATCGCACAATGGATTCTCCTGTTGGTGGTGATCTTAAGACCATTGGTTCCATTTTATCACGTACTAATTTTGCACTATGTTTTTCCTTCAGCTTAGGTGACAAAGGTCCTTTTTTATAAGTCGATTCTTCAACACTTGCCAATTTGTTATTAGAGGCTGACAGATGCTGTGCTGGCTTCATTTTGTTATGGACTTAGTTTCCAAATTATAGATGAAAAACCTTTATTCCTCCCTGTGAATTATGAGATTGAGAGAAAACACACAATTTAATTGATCAACAATAATATAGTCTAATTAAATTCACATACTGTATTTCTGTTTTCTCTTGTTCTGATGCTTTAACATGAAGTACACCAAGCAATTTCTGGAAGCTAATTACACTTCGGGCTCTTCTGAATTACAAAATAAAGAAAATCAGAAGGCAGTATCAAAGTATCTATTTGTATCAAAAATTTATTTAAACCTAAGGATAATAATAGTAAAAGCTTCATCATTTTTAAACTGAGATATGCCTTTTATATACATCACTATTCTCATTTTACATGCAAGGAAACTAAGCTCAGAGAAGTTAAGGAACAAACCAAGAGTCACACAGGTAGAGTTAAAGCTAGAATTTTAGCACAGGTCAATTTGGCTATAAATCTTCTTTTCTATACCATCTATTTTCAATATAAAAAATGTTGACTTTTGGGACCAGCAAGTGGCATAGTAGTTAAGGCACTGGACTCCCACTTGGCCAACTGCAGTTTGAGTACTGGACCTAGCTGCTTGAAACTTACACCAGGCACATGTGCATGCATGCCAAAAATCCCAAGAGGAGAATGAAGAAGAAGGCACTGTGGCATAGCCATCTTCCCTGGGGAGTGATTCTCACTTTCTCTCTGTCTCTCTCTGTGTCTCCTGCAAGTACATACATGCTATAGCAAAACTCTCAAAAAAAATGTATTTTATATCTACAGGATTTATAGCACTTCCTGTAAGTGAAAGAGGAAATAGTTTAAAACATTTTAGATTTAAAATAATGGCAGGATTAAAAAAAAAAAGAAAAAAAAGAAAGGGAAACATTCCTTAAAATATATAGAAACAATTTTCTTTTTTTTTTTTTTTTAAGTTTGCTATAGGGCACTTTCCAGAAAAAGAGACAGAGAAAGAGAAGGAAAGTGAGAAATCACCCCAGGGGTCATGGCCATGCCACAGTCCCTTTTCCTCCAATTCCCCTCTCAGGATTTGGCATACACACATACACATCTGGAATGTTTTCCAAGCTAATGGGTCTAGGACATAAACCACTCATTTGGCCATGTGGGATCTAGCCACATTAACCCCCATGCCACCTGCTAGTCCCCCCAAAATTTTTAAATGCCAACAAATAAAAAAAAAGGCTGTGAGAAACCCCTGACCAAAGGCTTTTAGGATAGAGATACATGCAGGGAGAAAAAAGAGAAGAGAAATAGTGAGGATATATTTGAAAAACATGCATTCATTTCTTATCTTTCCCCTATATATGAACTAATATATGTCCTTAATATACGTTATTATTCCACAGAGCAATAGCCTCAGCTCCAGATATCAGCAGGGTAACATGAGGCAACACCAAAGCTACGATGGAGTAAGGATGCATGGACTGAAGTCCTCAGGCTTCCATTCCTATGCTTCTGTTTTCCTCAAAAACGTATGGATTGAAACTCAAGACAATGCCTCCTCCCAAAGAGTTCAAAAGTATATGACCATGGAAACTGTCAGGTAGAGCAGCAAAATCAAGAAATAATATTGGTTCTCTTCTCCAAAGCTTTCCACACTTGTCACAGTCCCACTGTTGTGAATTGAACAGTGTGTCCCAAAAAAGATACCCTTGGCACCCATGAATGTGACCTTATTTGAAAATAGGGTCTGTTAAGATATAATCAAGTTAAAATAAGGTCATACTGGGTAGGTTGGGCCCAAATCTAACAACTGATGTCACTGTAAGAAGGCTATGTGGTGACAGAGTCAGAGATTAGAGTGACACACCTGCAAGCCAAGGAACATTAAAAATTGCTACCATTCACTAGAAGCTTGAAAGAAACAATGAAGGATTATTCCCTAAAGTCTTAGTAGGAGCATGGTTTTGTCAACATCTTGATTTCAGACTTAAAGCCTCTAGAACTGACAGAATAAATTCCTGTGGTTTTAAGCCACCCCGTTTGTGGCACTTTGCTACAACAACCCTAGTGTCTTAGTCCACTCAAGCTCCTATAACTTGCAGCTTCTAAACAATGAACATCTATTTCTTACAGTGTTGGAGACTAGAAAGTCCAACATCAAGGTACCAACAGATTTGATGTCTGCTGAAAGCCAACACACCAAATAGATGCTGCCTCTTTCTGTATCCTCACAGGATAGTAGGAACAAGAGAGTCCTTCAGGCCTCTTTCATAAGAGTACTAGCCCCATTTGCTGAGGTTATAACTCTCATGAGCTAATCGTGTCCCATCACTCACTGCCACTACCTTAGGGATTAGGATTTCAATGTATGAATTTCTTAGGAACACAAACATGCAGACCACAGAAAGCACCCAACACTTACAAAACAAATATACCCATATAATTTATTAAACTTCCCAGTTGGAACAGAGATGGAAACTGGCTTTTGACCATTTCCTAATAATACATTACTAGATAGAGTAGCTGACATCCCAAGGATATATGAACTCACAGACCAAAACAACCTTACACCTGAAAAATATAACCATTAAAAAAAATCTATGTCCCACTTGCAGGATTATTAGAACATAGAAACAAAAAATACACACAGAGAAAGAATATGAGCAGTGGTAAAAAGTGTTTTGTTTTGTTTTTTCAAAGACCCAACTAAAAATATTAAGAATAAAAATACAATGGACAAAATAAAATAACTCACCACAGAATAATATGTTAAGAATGAATTATTGAAATTAAAGATCAGGGGCTAGCAGGTGATGTAGTGGTTAAGGTGATGTAGTGGTTAAGGTGCTGAACTCCAATATCGCTGACCATGGTTCAAGTCATGGACCTGGTGGCTTGAAACTCATGCATGTGTGTGTGTGCCCAAAATTCTGAGAGAACAGAGGAGTGGTGATTATAGCATGGCCATCCCCCCTGGTGGAGGGGGGGAGGTGATTTCTCCCTTTCTGTTCTCTGTCTCTCCAGCAAGAAGAAGCACTCTACTGCAAAAATCTCTCTTTAAAAAAAAGATCAGATTTTGGACCAGCAGTTAGTGTAATGGATATGTCGCTGGACTCCCATGTAGTCATCCGCGGTTCAAGTTCCAGACCTGGTGGCTTAAACTCACGTCAGGCGCATGTGTGTGCATGCCCAAAATCCTGAGAGGAGAATGGAGAAGAGATTGCAGCATAGCCATCCCTCCTTGGGAATGATTTCTCACTTTCTGTCTCTCTGTCTCTCTCTGTCTTTCTGGTGAGTGCATGCACCCTATAGCAAAAAAAAAAAAAAAAAAAAAAAAAAAAATCAGATTGAGATGTTCCGCCAGAATGCATCAGAAAAGACAAAAGAAAAAAATGGAAGGTGCGACCATAGTGATATGCACTGCCATGACCCTGTTCTCCAAACACTGGA
The DNA here is from genome assembly GCA_026018925.1 of Tupaia tana. Taxonomy (NCBI): domain Eukaryota; kingdom Metazoa; phylum Chordata; class Mammalia; order Scandentia; family Tupaiidae; genus Tupaia; species Tupaia tana. Next base: position 6,696,000 of record JAKSZU010000016.1, read on the forward strand.
GAAGGAAGGCTCAGGTTTCATTTTTCAGATCAAGCTCAAGATTGGGCATGGTGGTATGCACCTGTAATCCCAGCAACTCAGGATGACTGAGATAGGACAACTGAAAGCTTAAGGCTGACCTAGGCAACATAGCAAAAGCCTGTCTTAAAAAGAGCCAAGCATGGAGGCATGTGCATGCTGGGAAGCTAAGGCAGGAGGATAACAGCAATGAGACCCTATCTTAAAAAAAGAGAGAAGGGACCAGCAGTTGGCATAATGACTATGTCACTATACTTTCATGTACTCGACCATGGTTCAAGTCCTGGACCTGGTGGCTTAAATTCACGCCAGGCACATATGCGTGCATGCCCAAGATCCCAAGAGGAGAACGGAGGAGAGGGGATTGCGGTGTGGCCATCCCCCCAGGGGGTGATTTCTCGCTTTCTGTCTCTGTCTTTCTGGCCAGCACATATGCCCTGTAGCAAAAATCTCTCAAAAAAAAAATGAAAAATAAGAGAACTATATAAATACCAATAGTAAGATAATATTAGTAAACCTGAAGGAAAAAATAAAATGGAAAGGAGGAACTATTTGAAGAAGTAATGAAAAGGAATTTCTCAGAATTACAGAATAGTGGGCCAGCATCATAATGCAGTGGTTAGGCACTTTGCATGGGGATCCAGATCCCACATGGCTGACCAGTTTGAGTCCCAGCTTCAACAACTTGGAAATCACACCAGGGGTGTGTGTGTGTGTGAAAGCATGTCAAAAATCTCAATAGAATGGAGAAATAGAGAAAAATGGATCACAGCATAACCATGCCCCATTGGGGATTCTCTCCCTTTCTTTCTCTTCAGCAAGTGCACACACTCTCTGGTAATAATAACAATAATAAAAAGAATTACAGAATAGTAGAACCCACAGATCAAAAGTGTTCACAAACTACCAGAAAAGAAACAAACAACAATAAAAAGGTTAAACACATTATAATGAAATGCACAAATCTCAAAAGAAAAAAAATCTAAAAGCTTTCAAAAAGAAAGAGCATATAATCTACAAAGAAGGAAGAATTGAATTAACTTTTAATAACATTTCTACTCAGTGGATTCTGTATTTTGGCTAAACTGCAAACTCTTTGGAAGCTGAAGAATGAAAATGAGGCAAAATATAAGATTATCCATGGGACCAGCAGATGATGTAATGGTCACATAGCTGGACTCCTATGTAGTCAACCGTGGTTAGAGTCCTGAACCCGGCAGCTTAAAACTCACATCAGGCACATGTGCGTGCGTGCCCAAAATCCTGAGAAGACCATGGAGAAAAAGGGATTGTGGCATGGCCATCCCCCACCCAAGGAGTGACTTCTGACATTCTGCCTCTTGGTCTCTCTCTGTCTCTCCAGCGAGCAAAGTGCTCTATAGCATAAATCTCTTTAAAAAATAAAAATAAAGGGGCCAGCAGGTGGCGTAGTGGTTAAGAAGCTGGAAACTCCCACATGGCTGACCATGGTTCAAGTCCTGGACCTGGTGGCTTGCTTACTCACTTTCCCTCTCTCTCTCTACTTGTGTCTTTCTCTGGTCAAATATTTTAAAAATTAATGAATAAATAAAATTAAATAATTCTTTTTAAAAAGTAAATAGATAAAAATAAAAAATGATTTGGAATCAGCAGATGGCATAGTGGTTATATCACTAGACTCCCACATGGCCAACTGCAGCTCAAGTCCAGAACCTGGTAGCTTGAAAATGTTGCTGGGCACATGTGCATGCATGTCCAAGATCCCAGGAGGAGAATGGAGAAAGGACTGAGGTATGGCCGTTCCCCCCCGGGGGAGGGGGTGATTTCTCATTTCCCCTCTCACTATGCCAGTCTCTCTTTCCAGCGAGTGCATGCACTCTAAGGCAAAAACCTCTAAAATAAAATTTAAATAAATAAAATGATTAAGAAATAATCCAATTTAAAAAACTGATATAGAGATTAGAAATATTTATCATGTATTCTTGAAAATGAATACAGTGAAATGTAAATCAATAGTGTTAAGTATTAGACATATCAGATTTGACAAAATATAGAATAGCAATTCTACAGAAAATGAGAAAATATAGGCCTGCATTTATCAATAACATAATAAAAATAATTCCGTTTTCAAAGAGGCAGTATCTAGTGATCAGAGGATCATCTAATAAATTTCAAGAGACTAAAAATAAAGTTTATTAGGCCGAAATCATGGCAAAAGTCCATGTCATTCTATTAGCATATTTATTCAAAACACAAATATTAACACCAAAAATATAACAAAATTTATAGAGAATAAATTCAAAACCAAATAATAAAAATTATAGGTTTTTTTTTTAGATGTTTTTGCTATCGGGCATGTGCACTCGCTGGAGAGAGAGAGAGAGAGAGAGAGAGAGAGAGACAGAAAGCAAGAAATCACCCCTCGGGGGAATGGCCATGCTGCAATCCCTTCTCCTCCAGGCTCCTCTTGGGATATTGGGCATGCAGGCACACACACTCAGCATGAGTTTTAAGTCTCCGTGTCCAGGACTCAAATATGTGGGAGTCCAGTGATGTAACCATTAGGAATCTGCTGAATCTGCTGGTCTCCCAAAATTTATAAATGTTATAACACAGTAATTCTGAATAAAGTTTTTATAAACTAATTATTTCTCTAATATTTTGGACATAATCTCTATGTAAGTCATGGAAAGCAGATAACAATTACTGATATAATTGTGAATTTAAAAACTGCAAATAGATTGATCCCATAGCCTCGCGGTTAAGGGAACTGGATCCATAAAGTCACCCACTGTTCAATGGATGCACACACTTCAGGATCCAAAATCCTGACAGAATGGAAAAACGGAGCGGGGCATCGCAGCATGACCGCACTCCACTGGGGGTGTTTTTCTCCCCCGCTTTTTATCTCTGAAAATCACACATGCCTTCTGGCACGCAAAAACAAAACAAACAAAAGACCGGCAAATATTTCTAAATTTATTTATTAGGATGTTAACTATTAAATCACACAACTGGAGAAGGATCATAAAATACTATTTACCAAAAAATAAGATTTTTAAAATATATGTAAATCTGGCCAGCCTAGACCATGGTGGTTAAGGCAAACTGCACTGTTCGAGGCCAGAATCTGGCAGCTTGAAAGACATGCTAGACATGTGTGTGTTCATGCCCAAAAATCCCAAAAGGAGAAATGGAGGAAAGGTGATTGCTATGTGACCATCCTCATAGGAGGGGTGCTTTCTCACTTTCTCTCTCTCTCTCTGGCAAGACACATGCCCTCTGGCAAAATATTTTTTGAATGTACATGTGTGTAATACACATTTACATATATATGAAAATATATATTACTATATTATACACACAAGTGTATGCATATGTAAATATATGTGGATACAGGGATACACGCCTCAAATATGTGTGAGAAAAATGAAAAGGAAATTCTCAAAAATAAAAATTCTAAGACATTTTCCACAATTTGCTAATACAGTCTGTAAACTTAGCTGTGAACAATGCAGTAAAAATATCTTTTGACAGCACTGGAAATCTTTATCTCATCTAAGAACTATATGACTACTTTGTTGCTTCAGTGCAACACAAGAGTTAATTGATAACCCAGTTGGCAAACATAATTTTTAAGTCAAAGTCAAACAGGAGTTAAGATAATTTTATGTCAATGTCACTAAAAATCATTTGAAAGAATGTGATGCTCTTTTGGAAACTGTTGATGATAATAGTAAAGTTATAAACTTTAGAACTTAAGTTGATAGCCTCCATTGCAAAATATGCCCTTTATAATTTTTCTTATACTAATTGTGATATAATGCTTTAAGTAAAATTAATGTAGTAAGAAAATGATGCACAAACTAAATTTACAAAATAGAAAAAAATCTTATTGCCAAAGACATACCAACAAAAGCATCAGGTCTGAGAGGAAGACCAGGAAACTGGACTTAAAGAGAGTGGTCAATGAGCAAAGTGAAGAGAACTTAGTGATAAACTGTATCAGACACTAAGACATGTAACATGGAACTAGGGAGTAAAAATTGACTATTGGATTAACATGAAGGTAGGTCATTTGTGACCTGAAACACAGCAACAACTCAACAGAGGGCTGTGAATGCCTGAATGACTTAAATCTAAAAAATATTGTTAGAGAGGAAGTGAAGATTGTGAATATGAATATAGATACTCTGAGGAAATTCTGCTTCTGGATGGAGGAAATATGGTCAAGAGGGAAGATTTTTTTTAAATGACAAAAATAAGTTTGTATGCTATTATAGGTCAAATTGTGTCCTCCTCCCAAAAATATATCCAAGTCCTAGCTCCAGAATCTGTGAATGTGACCGTATTGGAAATGGGACATTTACAGGTGTAATCAAATTAAGATGAGTTCATACTGGATTAAAGTGTGCTTTAATGTAATGATTTGTTCTTTATATGAAGGAAAAAAACAACACAAACACATATAAGAGACAATGTTTTGTGAAGACCAAGGCAGAAATTAGAATGAGTCTACAAGCCAAAGGATGCCAAGGATTGCCAAATTCAAAAGATAAAGAGAAAAATGATATATTCTCCCTAAAAGCCTCCCGTATGAACCAACCCTTGACAGCATCTTGACTTTGGACTTCTAGTCTCCAGAAGTGTAGAGAATAAACGCCTGTTTCAAGCCACCAAGTATACCATACTTTGTTATGACCCTAGGCAACCGATGCTATTGGAAACGATCCAAGAAAAGCAAAAGGAATGGCTGGTAGGAAATTGCTGGGATAATATCCTTCAGTAATCAAGATGAAAGGCTTTTGCAAATGGAGTAACTCTCTCCAGTAAAAGTTTATCTATGATGACAAGTAGGATGGCAGAGATGTGGGCTACTTCAAGAAACCAGTAAGAAAAGAATGTGTGGGACCAGCAGGTGGCGTAGTAGTTGAGATGTTGGACTCCCAAATTTAACTGCAGTTCAAATCCCGGACCTGGCGGCTTTCTCACCTTCTCTCTCTCTGGTGAGTGTGTGTGCCTGTAGCAAATTTTAAAATAATGATGATAAAATAATAATAAAGAATTTAACAGTGCTTAAAATAATAAAGAATGCCTCCATAAAGTTCACCTAAATTCACATGCAGTGAATACGTGTACTGAGAAAACGTTTACAGATCTAACGAAGAGAGGTCTTCAAAAGTTCATGGAAGAGCATCTTACCAAAAAAATTATGCCTTGATTTAAATATTTTTTACATTAAAATAAACTCCTATTTTCATTTCACTTTTTCCAGAAAAGTCCCCTCAAATTTACTTTAAAGGAGGTTGATATTATAACACCATTAATTTACCCAAACTTATCCGTCATTTTCCACCACAAGGACAAATGTCTTGCGGTTTAATCGTTCAAGGATTAATTTGATATTCGTTTCAAACCCTTTAATCATACAGTAAACAAAATGGGGGGGGGGGGACAGTAAGGTTCAGAAAACGTGTGTGTGTGTGTGTGTGTGTGTGTGTGTGTGCTGGGGTATCTGCCTTACACCCCACATTAAAGGCGGCACAGCTGCACAGAGGCGGTCAGCTGCGGGATACGGGAAGGCGGGGAGGCCCTGGCAGGGCCGCCAGCGAAACCCCCGCTCGGAGGCCGAACCTCGCCACGGGCCTCCCGCCTGTACCTGTTGCAGCGGCTGACGTCGGGACTGGGCGGTCGCCTGGTGAGGCTGGCCAAGGGTGACAAACTATTTGCCTGGGGCGGCTGGAAACCCTGAGCCTCTCGGCCTTCCCAGAAGGAAGCGGGCGAACGCCCCACACTCCAGCCCCGCCGCCGTGCGCTCTGACATTTGTGCGGACACCCAAGGCCGGGCCTCAGCCCCCCGCGGCAGCAACGACCGCAGGGCGCGCGCCACCGCCGGACCCGCACGTTGACGCCACGTCATAACGCCGACGTGGACGCTGACGTAGAAGCCGACGTCGCTCCGCGAGCGTGAGCTGCGCACACAGAGGACGGTGCAGACCTGGGCCTCCCAGACTGGAGGCGTTGGACCTCCGCAGCCGCCCGGCTCGGGAGCGGCGCTGCCGGTGGAGACCTCGTCCTCCTCGCTGTCCCACCCTTCCCGGTAGGTCCGGGACGCCCGGTGTGCGCAGTGCCCTTCAGGCATCTGGCCCAGAGGCTGGATAAGAAGAGATGAAACGGTCCTAGCGGGCTTTTGAAGACTTAGGCCTCACCTGCAGTGTGTGAGCCCCAGGCGCATAGGGGCCATTGCTTTAAACCCTCAGTGCCGTCTTTTGTGGAGTCCCTTGCCAGACTCTCAACTCCCAGGGAACTGCATTTAAAACTACAACCAGATGGTCCAGGAATGCACTCTAAGGAAAGTTGTGCCATAGCTGTCTCTGTCTTCTCCTTCCAGGCGGTGTTTTTATGTACACTTCTCTGAGGTAGAGGTTTTTTAGACAGTTTGACCTCAAGAAGTTCATTTTTTTTTTTTAGTTTAAAAAATAAGGTTAGGAGCCGGCCCTGTAGCAGAAGTTAATTCTGTACATAGGGAACCAGATCCCACATGGCCCACCACAAAGATAGACAAAATTGGAATAAAATAGTTTAGAATACACTCACATTTATATAGTTGGTTGATTTTTTAACTGAGCCAAAGAAAACACTTAGATGGGAAACAAAAAATTCAGTGAATGGAAACAGAAAAGCTGTTATCTTTATAGGGAGAAAAGTTCATCCATGACCTCTGCCTTATGCCATACTTGAAAGTTAGTTTGAATTGGAGCATAGATCTTGTGCCATGGATACGTACCACTCACATCACCCTTCAGTGACTAACAGGAAGATTTCTGATACCAGTTAAGACGGAGTAGTAGGGTCTGAGTTTATCCATCTGGAGTAAATTTACAAATGAGACAAAATGTATAAAACTGAGTTTCAAAACGTTGGAAATCAGGCAATGAATGGTAGTGATCCCTATGCAAGAAACAAACAGGATGAGCTCTATGATTTCCTAAACTTGCTGCTCAAAGAGAGGTGTTTCCAATTCATGATGAAGAGAGTGGGGAACCTAAGAAGATTCCAGCAGTCTCTCCAAATTAAACAAAGGAGGTATCCAGAAAGGCCAAGGAAGCTGGAGTTCAGATGACAGTAATGGAAACAAGATTAAAGAACAAGAGAAAGCTTCAGAAACCTTTGGGAAACCCCTACAGTTTTCAACTGGGTAATGATCACTGTAGGTATATATGTAAATTACCCAAGGCTAGGGAAAAGAACTACCTGAAAGCAAGAGTTTGTGCCATAGGCACAAACCTCAGAGCTTACAAAGAGCTTAGAATATTTTATGAATATTTAATATCAACCACCTGCTAGAGTGAAAAGCTTCATGAGGCACTGAGTAAAGTACTCAGAAGACTTTTGCCTCTGGCCAGATCAAAACTAGTCATAACACTAAACACTCTTCTGGACCTGCCAAGGAAAGCTTTAAATGTGAACAGACTAAATGTTTCCAATAACTGAAGTCCACAACAAAGCTTAGGAACACTTATAGGCATACAAAACGTCCATCACCCAATAAGGTAAAAAATTATGTCTAGTATCCAGTCAAAAATTACAAAGTCCACAAACTGGGAAATAATAAGATTTTAAAAATTGGCTGAAGTGGTCCCAGAAGTGACAGCATTAGTAGAAAACAACAATAAAAATTATTGCACAACCCAGTCATGGTTGCAGAAACAGTGGGGCAGTGTTGTGTTATACCGAAGCCATATGGAAAGGCCTCGGTTTGGATCCTGGTTCAATCTGAACATGACTGACTGTGTGCTTTCGGGTGCACCTTGTGATCCTGGAAAGCAGAGGGAGGTGCAGGTTGTTGCATGTAAGACCCTGTCAAGAGTACCTCTCTCTCTCTGTCTCTGAATAAATCTGTCATAAAAAGATTTTGCAGTTGCATTCTATATATTCAAAAATCTAGGACTAGACAATAGTGTGGTTAAGGCAACTAGATCCCAAATGACTGCTAGATTCAAATTCTAGACCTGGCAATTAAAAAATACTCCAGGGGTGTGTGTGTGTGTGTGTGTGTGTGTGTCCCCAATATCCCAAAAGAAGAAATAGAGAAGTGATTGTGGAGTCACCATCCCCCATAGGAAATGTTCTCTTATTTTCCTCTTTGTCTCTCTTTGGTGAGCACAAATTTGCACCCTCTGGCAAATTACTAAAAAAAAGGCAAAATCTAGAGGAAGATTGAACACATTGTAGACATAGAAGATATAAAGTGAACAAATTAATTTTACAAAAATGAAAATTACAATGAGATGAAAAATGCACAGAATGAGAGAAAGAGGAAATTAGCAATTATTAGAAGAAAAGATTTATAAACTTGTTCTCAGGGAGAGAAACCTCAGAATAAAAGACGGGGAAAAGAAAATCAAATTTTCTGCAAGCAATGGAGTACTTTCAAGTAACGTAATGCACATATATTCGTATTCGTGAATATTTTTCTAAATTTTATGGAAAGCGTGACCCCACAGATTCTTCGCAAAAGCTCAGTGAGTACCAAGCAGAAAGAACTGAAAACAAAACATAAGCAAATTACTTAAAAGGAGTAAAAAAGGGAAAGGAAAGAAAAAAACCTTGAAATAAGATAGGATAAAAGACATATCACATACAGAAAAAAAATGAGTTTTTAAAGATAAGGATAACAGCAGGTGTCTTGTAAGAAACCACAGAGAAAGTAAAGCAACATAATTACAGTGTTGAAAGGAAAAACAAAAAGGTTAATCTATAATTCTTTACCCAGGATAATTATCTTTCAAAAAAAAGTAAAATGTAAAATTTTTCAGACATACAAAAGATGGTAGAATTAATTCACAGAATACTTGCATTATAATGTTGAAGGAAGTCTTTTAAGCAGAAAGAGAATAATTAGAAATTTAGATCTATTGAGTGAGAAGTACTAAAAATGATAACCATGTACATGTATCTAAACATATATTTCTTATATTTAAGCCTGTTCAAAGATAGTTTTCTAAAGCAAAATCTAGCACAGAATTTAGGATATAGATAAAAGTAAAACATGACAGCACGCAAAAGCCATCTGGGAGAAAAAGAAATACACTGTTGTAAAATTCTTCTTCTAATAAAATGTTTCAATGCTGCTTGAAAGTAGACTGTGCTGTCATAGGCTGGTTAATGGCCCTCAGAGATTTCAGTTTCAGGGCCAGCTCTGTAGTGCAGTAGTTAAATGAGCTGCATCCCACGAGGCAGCATGGTTCAAATCCCAGCCCTGGCAACTTTGAAAACACTCCAGGCATACATGCATGCATGCCCCAAATCCTGACAGGATGGAGAAATGACGAAGAAGAAGAGATTGTGGTATGACCATGCTGCATTGGGCAGTGCGCTCGTTCTCTTTCTCTCTCACACACCCTCTTTCGATTAAAAAAGAAGAGAATATATATAAAGTCATCAGAAAAGTTATTACTCACTGTGTCCTTTTGAAAGAAAGGTAGAGGAAGACTTGACAGAAGAGGAAAGGTCACTGTGATCATGGGGACAGAGATTGGAGCAATGTTGTCCAACCGTATCAATAAACACATTAAATGTAAGTTATTTCAAGACCCCAATTGAAAGGCAGAGATTGTAAGAATGGATGAAAAGGCTAGGCTCAATTATATGTTACTTAAAGTAATTACTGTGCATATAAAGACAAAAATTGATAGTATAAGATGCTGAGAACTTAGTTACCCATATAAGAAGCCTAGAAGTTAGTTTGCAAAATTTCATAGATAATGGGAGAAAATACAAGACTCCTGGCCGACACAGCAGGCAGCATGCATTTTGTGTTTAGATGGTAAAGAGCTGAGATTTTACATAGAGAAGCCTAAAAATTAGTTTGCAAAAATTTTATAGATTAGGGAGAAAATGCAAGACTCCTGGGTTAGACAAAGGATTGTATTATTCAAGACATGGCAGAAAGCGTGCATTTTGTGTTTAGATTGGTTACTGTCAGGCCAAGACTCAAGGCGTAATGCAAGGCTAGTCCAGGTGGATGGGATGCACACAGTCTTTTCACAGCTGAGAAACTCAAAGCTTATCCTCTTGTACTTCCCAGCATCTAAAGTGTTCTCTTTCAGTGTGCTTTTCTGTCTGTCCCCACTGCTAGAAAAGTAGTATGTTCCATTCCAGTAACTATAACTTCTTTCCAACCATCCTCTACCCTCTTTTCATCTGGAAGAGTCAGGAGCAAGAGGAACAGGGGAATTTTTATAAAACATTAATAAAATCAAATATATCCCTCACTTTGGGCCCTGTGGGTCAATGTAGAGGGACTAGGTAATAAATATGATAAGCATGCTTATATATGATAAGCATGTATCCTAAGAATGTAGACGCAAGGCCTGAATACTAGACCGTGCTTCATCTAGGATTTCTCATGGGAGTTTTCTCAAGAAACTGACTTAGAGGACCAAATGTCCTTACAGTAGCTAGAATCCATTTTTTAAAAAGTCAGAGGCTTTTCACTGTCATCTCCAAAAGGATCTAAATCTGATAGATTTTAGGAGCTATCGAGCTGTAAGAGGGCCAAGCTGTTACCATTCATCTGTAACAAACATGATAGGTACCTCCCCAATCTCCCAAGTTAACCAGACAAATTCCTAATAATGTACATGATTTCTGCCCATAGCAGTTACAAATTTCCCTCTGTTTGCATTTGATGTAGATGGTTGTCTCTGGAACTATTACACTATCTGAAAAGGATCAGAACCATCCTCTAATCCAGGATGGATCTTGGTATTGGTTATTCCAATGGATAAGAGTGAGGCTCACCATTAAATTCAGTCTCCATTCTTATCGTGCTATCTTTTGAACCTATTTTTCAAGTACTCATCCTGCAACTATCTCCCTCATTCCTCCTTAGTTGCAGAAAATGGAGTGGGAGATCATTTATTTCTTGATTTGACTACAGTTTGAATAACATGGTAACTTCCCATATCACATGCTTTATGTGCTAGATAATTTTTTGGAGGTATGGAATATGTTGCCCCAGAACCCAGAGAGACTTCCCAAGGCATCAAATTTACTTCTTTGTTGTAGGGCATATATTCTTAACAGAGGGAGGGAAGTGGTACCCCCCAGGGAGGAAAAATTTGGTACTTGGGGGAAAAAATCATATATATTTAAATGGTCTGTAGTCTTCTGATTCTCCAATGGCCACAGTAACTAAACAATTATACAGTGTATATGTACTGTTAATATTCTGTGATGGAGAAGTATTTGGAGGGAAAAAAAATACCCAAAATGTTTTCTTGGCAGAGAAATAATGACAAAAAAAGACTGAGAAACATTGTAGTAGGGGAAGATGAAATACCAACAAAAAAAGTTTTTCTTTAAAGAGGATGTCTTCACATGCCTTTAACCATCAAATCTCTAAAGTATTCATTAGAGTTGTGGGTCCCAGGATCTTTCTTTTGATGGGGGGGAGAGGTTTTTGTTATAGGGCCTGTGCGCTCTCTAGAAAGATACAGAGAGACAGAAAGCGAGAAATCCCCCCCCCCCCAATGGGAGATGGCCATGCTGCAATCCCTTCTCCTCCATTCTCCTCCTCTCAGGATCTTGGGCACGCACACACATGCGCCCAATATGAGTTTAAGCCATGAGGTCCAGGACTCGAACCACAGGCGACTGCATGGGAGTCCAGCGACAGAGCCATTATGGCAACTGCTGGTCCCATGGGTCCCAGAATCTTGGAAGACTTTATCTCCCACCATCTAGACAGTATTTGTCAAAAACGCCTTATGGGGCAGGCCAGTGGTGTGGTAAAGGTGACTGAATCCTAATAGCCAACTGGACCATTCAGGTTCCAGACTCAGTGGCTTGAAAACTACACTGGTAGTGTGTGTGCATGTACATTCGCACCCAAAATCCTGAGAAGAGAATGGAGGAGAAGGGATTGCAGTATGGCCACCCCCTACTCCGCGGGGGATGCTTTTTCACTCCCTCCCTCCCACCTCTCTCTGGCAAGTGCATATTTCCTATAATAATTTTAAAAATAAAAGCAACCCGTTATGAGGCCCACATTCTGATCCCTAGTCTACTTTGACATGCCAGGTGCACCCATGCTCCTGACTGGTTGGAGAGCCAGAAGTCCATCATCCATTATGTGATGGGACTCTGTTGGGGTACCTCTGTCTCTCTCAATCAATAAATATTTAGAGAAAAATGTTCATTGTGAACTGGGCTCTGTCAGACCTACCAAGTCATAAAGATGACTGAACCAAATCCATGATAAAAATGGGATTAAGTCCATCCTCAGGTTAAGACCACCTGGAAATAGAGCCAAGAGTAACCTGCACAGGGAGGTCGTCCGTTCTTTACGTGACCCGCTGCAGGTGTGCTGGTACGCTTTCCTCAGCTCACATCTGGGGCTCTGTGGGGGTTCTGTTCAGTAGCTGAAGAAGAAAAATAGAGAGGTCCTTTTTCAGATAAGTTGTTTAAATGTATGAGTACAAAATGAAAATAGAGGCTGTGTGAAAGCCACAGCTAAGGGTAACCTTGAACAAGAACATTGAGGCAACTCTTTCCTAACATGAGAAATGGTGAGCAGTGTCTCTACTCATCCTCTTTGTGAAGAAGTGACATAAGATGAAAATATATAAGCAGTCATGGGTGGTGGCAAATGGCCTGTTCTGCATCTGATAAAAGGCTTGCGAGGAAATGGACTGCACTCACCAGAGAGAGATGGAGAGAGACAGAAAGAGGCAAAGTGAGAAATCACCCCCCAGGGGGTAGGGCCATGCCACAATCCCTTCTCCTCCATTCTCCTCATGGGATTTTGGGCACGTACGCGCACACACACACACACACACACACACACACACACAGTGTGTTTTTCAAGATGCTGGGTCCAGGGCTTGAAATGGGGAGTCAGCCATGTGGGGATCCAGCCTCTTAACCACCATACCACTTGCTGGCCCAGACAAGGAGATCTTAAGAAGAAGTATGTGGATAGACATATGAAATTTGGCAGGTTATCTGTAATTGACTACCAGAAGGCATCTACTACAGATATGGACAAAATTATTCAGTCAGTTGATGTTAGCCAACCTTTGTCTTCAGCCACCCCAGCCTGGCACCGTGAACACACAAAAGAAGTGGTCACAGCGGCAGATGTGGGAGGCTATACATGAGTTTGAAAGCTCAAAGGCATAAACTCCTTATCAAGGTCAATCTGGCTACTGTTGCCTTTGACTCCACCATGGCAGCAAGGGAAACTCATACCCTGTATGACTCTATTCCTTGAGGAGACCATTTCAGCACTTGGTGGCAGGTTGGCTACATTGTGTTCCCTCCATCCTGAAAAAATGAGTCTGGAATCCAAGGAACACAAGCAGGAGATATGGCAGCTTGCATCATTCCCAGTGACCACTGAGGAACTAATTGAGTTTCTCTTTCTGCAACTTTGAACTTTGAAATCTTAGAAGTCTTGATCCCCAAAGTGGGAACAGCAAGCCTATGTACTACATGCTACAGCTCTACCTGGCCACTCAGCTCACTGTGTTCAAGAACCAGGAGGCTGGAAGAGGAGTCACTGTATTGACAATCTAAGTGACTGATCAGCAGGATGGGGAAAAATTAATGTTACATAACTGTGACAGGGAAGAATATATATATATAATTCAGGTGATTCACCTACATTCCTTTTTGTTCTCTTTTATCCAATTATGAGTGTAAATGAGAAAGTAAAGCAAATGTAGACTAAAAATTGTGTAGGTCCAGGGTCTCAGAGAACCAGAGACATGAAAGACCTCTACAAGGAAAATTATGACAAACTAAAGGAAAAAAGTTGAAAATGATAGAGAAATGGAAAACATCCTTTGATCTTTGATTGAAGAATCAATGTAATTAAAATGTCTATCCTATCCAAACTAATTTATAAACTCAATGCAAATTCGATCAAGTTACCAATGCCATTCTTCACAGAAATAGGGAAAAAAATGAAAAAAATGAGTCTGGGATCATAAAAGATGTCATGTCACCAAAGCAATAACATAAGAATAATGAATATAACAAAAATGATCATTGTGAAAGAAAATGTGGAAATTATAAAAATGCAAACTAAATGATAATGAAGATGTTTAAGTAATCCGAATGTCAATACAATAAGGTTAATTTAATAAACTGTAGTATATTGAAAATACTATGCAATTATATGCAACTGTTAAGAATAAAATATAATTTTATGTATTACCATGGAATAATTGCTAAGATCTCTTATTTATTTCAGTTGTTTTTCTTTAATCTACATGTGTTTTATGAATCTAAATACAGATAAAAAAAGACTCAAAGGATACATATCAATGTATATGTGTATTTATAAGGTAGGTAAAGATGAAATTTGAGTACTGCCCTCTGTATTCATGTATAGTTAAACTTCGAATAAAATAAAAAATCATTTATTTCTGGGCCAGGAGGTTGCATGGTGGTTAAGGGGCTGGATCTCACATGGCCAACTACACAGTTCAATCCAGTTCCTGGACCTGGTGGCTTGGAAATCATGTTGGGCACATGTGTGTACGTGCTCAAAATCCTGACAGGAGAATAGAAAAGAAGGGATAGTGGTGTGGCCATCCCTCCTAGGGAGTGACTTTTCACTTTCTCTTTCTCTCTCTCTTTCTCTCTCTCTCTCTCTGAAGAGCACACATACCCTATAGCAAAAACTAAAAAGAAAATAAATTATTCCTATATATAGCAAAGAATACAGAGAAAAAAAAATCTACAAATACGTAAAATTTTGACTTAAGAGGCAAGCGGGGAATTGGGGGGGAGGCAGATGGAGGAGATGCTGGGAAAGGAGAAAAAAGTCAAAATTAGAAAGTTCTAGACATTCTCACAGAAGGGATATCATATGCAAAATAATTATGGGTAGAGTGTAGTGCGAAGTTCAGGCCCTGCTTTACAACAAAGGGTTCTATGAGACCTGCCAAGGAAGGAGGAACTTCGTCTTAATGCTGATTGGAATCACTGAAAGTTTCCCTTTTTTTTCTTTTCTTTTAAAATTTTGTTTAGGACTTGACCCACGCAGTCTGCCACTGCAGTCCAGCCACTCTAACCACCACCACCAGCTGGACTGCATTGGAAGTATTTTAAGCAGGAGAGTAGCAAGCTCAGATTGAGATCAGATTTTTGAAAGATCATGTCAAGTGTATGCAGAGAAAGACCAGAAAACCTACCAGAATGCAGTTTCAGTAACCAAGACAGTCAGGACAAAGGAAGTTGAGGGATTTGAAAGATATTTAGCAAATGGACTTCAGTGAGACAGTGACTAGGTGGATGTGTGAGGAGAGAGAGAGAGAGGAAAGAATCAAGCAAGAATAAACTCCAACTTTGTGTATACCCATCAGTATCTTTACTCATACATCTGCTTTCCTACCTATTAACTTACATAAATTATAGAGGTGATCACTTCTCTCAATTTTTTTTTTGAAAGGGCTTTTTTGCTATAGGGTGTGTGCAACAGAAAGACAGAGAGAGACAGAGACAGAAAGTGATAAATCACCCCCCCCCCCCCCCCACGGGGATGGCCATGCCACAATCCCTTCTCCTCCATTCTCCTCTCAGGATCTTGGGCATGCACACACATGCACCCGGCGTGAGTTTAAGCCACCGGGCCTGGGACTTGAACCGTGGTCAACTACATGGAATTCCAGCGACAAAGCCATTATGCCAACTGCTGGTCCCTCTCTCAATTATTTTAAATGTAACTGTTTTCTAGAGTTGTCTCAAATGCCTTCATTCTTTGGAGAGCCTTATGTATTCATTATCTTCTGGAATTACATACTTTTGGCTCATGTTTCTTCAGAAAATGGAATTCTGTCCTAGGAATTAAATGAGATTATCTGCTACATATGCAAGGTTTTATAAATTTTAACAATTGAGCTATAGCAGAACTATTCTCCCATAGTTTCATTTTCCTTTAGAGGAGAATAACAGAACCAACAGGACACAAATGAAAAGTTTACAAACATAATGTTACATTGGGTTGTTTTAGTGAGTTAATAATCAACCAATATTGATTACTTTTTCAGTTAGATACTGTGGTAGGTTGAATAATAGTTGCATTTCCCACCCCTCTTAAAGATGCCCAGGTCATATTCCCAGAAGCTATGAATATGTTACTTTACATTGCAAAAGGCACTTTGCAAATGTAATTAAATTAATGGGAGAGATTACCTTTATGAGTCCGGTGTGATCACAAGGTCCTTATAAAAGGGAAGATAGAAGGACAAAATCATAAAAGTGATGTGATGATGGAAGCAAAGATCAGAGTGTTGTGGCCACAAGTCAAGGAATTGGGGAATTCTGCAAGCAATTTTCAAAGCATTTTATCTAATTTATATTCATAATTTTGCATTTCTTTTCTTTAAAAGGCCCCTAAAATTATATGAGCTTCATGATTCTGCAAAACCAGGATCCATCTCTAATTATGAGATAGACATTATTTTTGTTATATTTATTTTATTATGTTACTAATATCTGTTTTACAAATAAAACTGAGCTGTGGTAAGCTTTTATAGCTTATATAAGTACATACATAACAATAATTCCACCTTCTTATTGCCAGAGAGACAGAAAGCAAGAAATCACCCTCCAGAAAAGGGCCGTGCTGCAATGCCTTCTCCATTCTTCTCTAGGGATATTGGGCATGCACGCACACACACCTGGCATGAGTTTAAAGCTGCTGGGTCAAGGACTCGACCCAGAGTCGACTACGTGGGAGTCCACCAACAGAACCTAACGCCATATGCTGGTTCCTCGGCCTTATTATTTCTAACTGAAGAGTCTAGACATTGATAATGTGCTTATTCTTTTATTCTGTCTCTTTGAAAAGTTCTTATCTTTCTTGGCAATTTAATTTTTCCTTCAATTCATACTTTATCTGTCTCTTTTATTTTACAATTCAGAGTACTTCCTTATGCCCATTTTACTTTTTTTTCTTTTAGTCCTTATTATACCTCAACTTTCTCTCCCTCTCTCCCTCTCTCTCTTATTTATTTATTTATTTTGTAATTTTGGCACAGGGCACATGCACTCTCCAAAGAGGGAAAGAGAGAGAGAGAGAATCAGAAAGGGAAAATGAGGAATCATCTTCCAGGGGAATGGCCATGCTGCATCCCTTCTCCTCCATTCTCCTCTCAGGATTTTGGCCTGAACTCACACCTGCCCTGCGTGTTTCTCAAGCTATGGGGTCCAGGACTCAAACCATGCAGCTGGCCATGTGGGTTCCAGCTGCCTTAACCTCCATACCACTGGCTGACCATCAAGCTTTCTCTTAACCACTCCTTCCCTCCTAAAACTTTCTCTTTCCTTAGGTGCTAAATCATACATCCCTCATTCTCCCCATTCATTCAAGACTGTTTCTTCTATTTATTCCACTTGTCTTTTACGTGTCACACTTCCTCATCCTGCTCTTTAAATATCGATGAAATTTATAGCATTCTTTTTCCTCCCCTCCTCTCACTCATCTCATTTCCTTGGAGTTAACTCATTCTTGTATTGCCCATAACTAGACTCTAATAGTCACAGATTCATTCAAATCTCTATCCTAGCCATGTATCAGAAATTTCAGGCCTATAAATACAATTACCTATTAGAAATCTTCATCTAGATGTCCCACCTACAATTTAGCAATTCTAAAAATCATCCTTAAATCTTCCTACTTCCTCACACTCTACATCTAGTCTTTACTATGTCCTGCTAATTCTACATTTTATTTCCTCTTCCTCAACCCCACCATGATTGCTTTGGCTCAAGCTTGAACCATATCTGTGACATCCTTTATCATTAAAAAAAAAGAGCCTTCTTACCTGTTTTAGTACTCTGTACTTTGTAACCCCACCACTGAACCAGCATGCACATACGTGCACACCGTTCATTCTAACAATATGTACTTCCTCCAGAGTACTTTTTCTGAAACGCAAGTCAGGTCACATTACTTTCCCTGTTTAAAACCCTCCTTGTCTTCTTGTTGCAAAGGCAGTCAGATCCAAGCGTGTTGCATGGCACAGAACTTCACTATTTGTCCCTAACTGTGACTGACTTTACCTTCCAGGGTTTCTGCCTAGGGCCATTCTGAACTTTTTTGTAGGCTTTCAACAAGTTGTTCCTATCTCTGTGATGTGCAGGTCATTCCTTCTGACCAGATCCCTCTCCATGGTCCTCCATAGAAATTATCTAAGACCCAGCACAAGAAGCCTTCCGTCTTCCCTCATCAAACAAAATTGATCACCTCTCCAGACTGTAATCTACTATTTTACTTTGTATATTTATTTTTTTTATTATTAAACATGCCGCATTGCAATTATTTGTTAATATGTCTGTATTGTAGCATGTGCATTCATCAAGAACAGGGATCAGGGAGCAGCAGTTGGCGTAATGGCTATGTCACTGGACTCCCATGTAGTCTACTGAGGTTCGAGTCCCAGACCTGGTGGCTTAAACTCACACTGGGTGCGTGTGCGTGCGTGCCCAAGATCCCAAGAGGAGAATGGAGGAGAAGGGATTGCAGCGTGGCCATCCCCCCTGGGGGGGGGTGATTTCTCGCTTTCTGTGTCTCTGTCTCTGTCTTCCTGGTGAGCACACACACCCTATAGCAAAAACCTCTCAAAAAAAAAAAAAAAAAAGAACAGGGATCATGCTTGATTTCTCAGGTCTTGACACCATGTCTCCATGTCTGGAACATGGTAGAGACACAAAAATATTGAGTGAATAAATTAGTTGATCAATAACACAATAATTTAATCAAAGAACTGACCAATAAATAAGATTTGTTAATGAACAATAAATAATAAAAACTACTCTCCAAGATAAATCCTTCAGACTGTCAGAGTTTTTCTTAATTCTGACCAAGATAATATAACAGTACCAGATTTACTATTTCTTCTGAAAATATTAAGATACTAGAGACTGGGGTTCTTCCCCGCGTGCCGTGGCCGGGGTCTGCCCCCGCGTGCCGTGGCCGGGGTCTGCCCCCGCGTGCCGTGGCCGGGGTCTGCCCCCGCGTGCCGTGGCCGGGACTCTGCCCCGCGTGCCGTGGCCGGGGCTCTGCCCCGCGTGCCGTGGCCGGGACTCTGCCCCGCGTGCCGTGGCCGGGGCTCTGCCCCCGTGGGCCGTGGCCGGGATCTGCCCCGCGTGCCGCAACCGCTGATGGCCGTCTCTGCTTTCCTGAGCCGCGTTCCTGAAACTGTGTTCCATGGAGATTCACCTACATTTGCGGGGCTGCACGAGACCCACCCTTGGTCCAGCCCTGAGTGCAGTCTACGTTTCCTATTGTTGGGAACTTTATGATCTGATAATTGGAAAAAAAAAATCATGTTTATCATAAAAAATAATTAGAATAATAATAATAATGATTGGGGGAAACATAGGAAAGATATTGAATGTTGAAGCGGGGAGATTAATGTCTCTGTACTGACTGACATGCATGGCATTCCCTTTTGAAAAAGCAATGTAATACACTGTAAAGTTATATGTAATTCAATGTAATAAAAAAATAGATAAAAAAAAAAGATACTAGAGAAAATACACGAAGTACCCATTTTCAAAACATCAGACAACAAAAGGTAGTAATCCTTGGGACAGGAAATAAGTTGCATGAGCCCTCTGGATGTCCTGGAATACTGCTTGGAGAAAGTTTCTAAATTGCATGCAAAGAGGATGAACCTAGGAAGAACTCCTTACTCACCCTGAGTTGAGATGATAAACTAGGCCTCCAAGACAGTCAAAGTAGCTAGAATTTTCAGGGCAGAGTACCAGAGATGAGAAAGTTTATAAGAAAGGATATCAGAGGTCTACAGAGAGCTTGAGTAATCAGTTGAGTAATGACAAGATGCATGTAAAAAAAACTATTAGAGGCCAGGGAAAGAATTATACTTGTCCATGGAGCACTGAGTACAGTAATCCAAAAGGACTGCCTCAATGGAGGGGCAAATTTAGCCTCCTAAACAGTGCTCTTGTTCCCCTGGGAGAGATAAAAAAGTCTAAAGCAACACCCAAAAGTATCACTTCCAAGTAACTTAATTGTATATAAAACAAATATCAAGAAAATTTACTATATTATGAAATATCCAATATCCAACAAGGAAAGCTCACAATATGTGGCCTTCAATAAAAAATTACCAGACAGGCAAAGAAGCAAAAAATACGACCTATGATAGGAGAAAAATGAGTCAGTTTAACTCAACTCAGAAAAGACTCAGAAGATAGAACTAGTGGATTTTTACTATAGTTGTATCCCATATGTTCAAGAAGCTAGGGGAAAGACTGACCATGGCATATAAAGAATGGAAGATATAAGAAGTTCTAATCACATTTCTAAAGGTCAATGATAGATTAAACATTGAAGAAGAGCAGACTAGTGAATTTGAAGACCTGAAGTGGAAATTACAGAAAGAAAAAAAAACTGGGGGTAAAAGAACCTGATAGAGCACTATTGAACTATGAGAAACTTTTTTTTTTTTGAGAAGTTTTTGCTATAGGGAGAGTGCGCGCGCCAGAAAGAGAGAGACAGAGAGAGAGAAAGGAGAAATCACCCCCGGGGGGATGGCCATGCCGCAATCCCTTCTCCTCCATTCTCCTCTCAGGATCTTGGGCACGTACGCACACGCGCCCGGAGTGAGTTTAAGCCACTGGGCCCAGGACTCAAACCGCGGTCAGCTACATGGGAGTTCAGCGACATAGCCATTACGCTATCTGCTGGTCCCAGAACTTTGAGAAACTTTTAAAAGCCTTAAATATTTATGGAATTGTAGTCCCCAGTAGTGGTTAGATGGAGTGAAGGATTTGAAAAAAGAATGGAAAAAAATCCAAATTTGATAAAAAACATCAAAACCAAAGATGCAAGAAGTTCAATAACAGCCAGCACAAGAAATGTATGAAAAACTGTAGCAACACATATCATTATCAAATTAGTTAAACTAGAGAAAAAGAAAAAGTCTTGAAAGCAACAAGAGAAAGAAGACATTAATGACAGAGGAACAAAGATAAAGATGACAGCAGACATTTTTGTCAAAAACAAAGCAAGCCAAGAAATGGGGACCAATATTTTTTAAATCTGAAAAAAAAGAGAAAAGAAAATGTGTCAGCTATCATTTTTATTCAGTAAGAAAATGTACCAGCACCTTCTTGGTGAAATTGTTTTTCAAAATAAAATTAAATAATTTTTCAGACATAGAAAACTGAAAGAATTTACCTCAGTACACCATACCTACAAAAAATGTTGAAGAAAATTCCTCAAGCAGAAGGAAAATGATTCTAGTTAGAAATCCAGGCCTTGGACCACCACATGGTGGACTGCGGTTTGAGTCCTGGACCTGATGGCTTGAAACTCATGCTTGGGTATGTGTGCATGTGTGCCCAAAGTCCCAGGAGGAAAATGGAGAAGGGATTATGGCATGACCTTCCTCCATGATTTTTCACTTTCCCTCTCACTGTCTCTCTCTCTCTCTCCAGCGAGCACATGCACCCTATGGAAAACCTCTAAAAAAAAAATAAATAAATCCAGACCAACATGAATGGATAAAAATATCAAGAATAGTAACTATTTAGAAACATATAAAGACATTTTTCATGTTATTGAATTTAATTTCAAAGGTAATCAACTGTTCAAAGCAGTAATAATAATGTATGGTAGGACTTGAAACATATGTAGAGTGAAATGCATGATGATAATGGAACAAAGGTCAAGAACGGAGAAATAGAAGTATACTATTTTAAGGTTATTTTACTATACATGGAGTGGCATATAAATGCTAAGACAATCACTAAAATAATACAACTAGTTATAGCTAATGAGTTAACAGGAGATAAAATGGATCATAAAAAATACATGAGAAAGAAAAGTGCTAATTATCTGCTGCCTAAAAGAAACTCACTTACAATAGAAGGAATAAATAGAATACGGGTAAAAGAATGAAAACGGTACAACGTACTAACACTAAATCAAAGGAAAGGTGCAGTTTCTATATAAGGATCTTTCAAGGTAGACTTTAAACTGAAGAATATTACCAGTGATAAGGAAAATTATTTCAGGGGCACAGCAGTAAAATGCAGTGTTCTGTGAGGCAATTCCACATGGGAGGTACCCAGTTCAAGTCCAGAGACCTCTTTGAGTATGCTGGGCACATACTTTCCCATGATCTGTGGCTGGCTGAGGCTAGGGGTTGACTGTGGCATCAGGACCCTGGTGGGAGTAATGTCTCCCTTGCTAGTAGAAGGAATGAACTCATAAAAAATATTTCATAATTATAAAAAATCTATTCATCAAGAAAACATACTAATCCCAAATGTTTATGCATCTAATAACAAGGCCTCAAAATATAGCAAAAATATCGGCAAAAACTGATAGAACTGTAAATTATAGTAAGAAATTTCAACACCTCTCTGAGTGATGGAAAAAGTAGATAAGTAGTAAGAATAGAGAAGACTTGAACAACACCATGAACCAATTTGACCTAAAAGACATTTGTGGAACATGCCATCCAACAACATAAGAATGTACCTCTTTTTCAAGTAAGGACCGCTTATCAAGAGAGACCATATCCTGTGTCATAGAACAAGACTCAATGAATTTATAAGGGTTCAAGTCATACAAAGTTATTCTTAAATCTTAAATGAATTACATTAGAAATCAGTAACAAAAATATATTTGGAACTCCCCCAAATATCGGGGGTGGGGGGAACTAATGAAGATCTAGAAAAAAATCAAAGGTGGGGAACCAGCTGGAAGCACAGTAGTGATACAATGATCTGCAGATGCTGGCCCCAAATGAGAGGGTCCCGTGTTTGTCCTGAGGTCTCCCTGTGCATATGCAGACCATGGGCACAGGCCCATGATCCATGCTGGCTGCGGCTGGGCATATCGTGGCATGGGGACTCTTGCAGGGCCTCTCTCTCTTTCTTTCTCTCTCTCTCTTCCCCTCTATCTCTCTCATGGGAGAAGTAGATAAACTTAAAAAGTGAGAGGAAAGTATAATCTATTTCTAGTTGAATGACAATGCAACATATAAAAATTTGTGAGATGAAAGTTGGGAGGTGGAGAACAATACTATATGCCTACATTAGAAAAGATGTCTCAATCAACCTCAGTTTCCAATTTAAAATAAAAGAACAGCAAATGAAAATAAAAATTAATAAAAGAAAGTAATAGTGGCAATCAGAAATCAATGAAGTAATAAACCAACATACAGAGAAAAAATGATGAAGTCAAAAATTCATTCTTTGAGAGGATAACAAAAATCAAGAAATATTTAGCCATACTGACCAGGAAGGAGAGAGGATACAAATACTACTATCAGGAAGAGAGAGCTGACATCATGACACATTGTAGAAAAATTAAGTATGGAAAACATACAAACCTCTTTTACAAACATCTTTATGTCCATAAATTGAAGAATTAAATTCCTTGGAAAGCATGAACTATAAAAGCACACCAAAAAAAATTTAATGAAATAATACCAATTGTTTACAAACGTATCTAGAAAGCTTTGACTATAATAGATCCTCAGTCTTTCAACCAGCACTGCTCTTTTACCAAAACCAAGTGAAGACATTATAATAAAAGAAACATAGGCCAATATCTCTCGTGAATATCTGTGCAAAATTTCTAAACAAAAGTTTAGCAAATTAAATTCAACAATTTTTTTGAGGAAGGAAGGTATTTATTTAAATATAAGTTTTGAAAAAACATTTGTTATACTGTACTCCCAGAATAAAAACGGACTTCTTAACAGCTCAGGTACTCAGTGAACTATTAAGAGGTGAGCTGCGATTCTTCTCAGCCATATTCAGAAAATCCGACTGTTTACTTGCTCATTGAGTCTTTTCCAGTCTGATCTTTTCAGTTTTGGGGATTAACTTCTCTGCGGCTCTTTCTTTTCCCAAGGCTGACGGAATTTGGCCTATCAGCCAGAATCCTCTGCCAACACCTCTGTTCGTGATCACCAGGAAGGATCTCCAGCCTCCAGCCGTGTCTCTTTTTCACGTCTGCCTGTGGGTTTACTACCAAGCAGGCATTCTTGGTATTTTAAATCTGGCACGGGGCATCCTGGACTTTCTCCTGCCAGGGGCTCCAGGCCCAGGTCCTTCACGAACACCCCAGCTCATAAAATGTGGCCCAGTCACATCAGCTTTCTCCCAGGGGCCACTCTCCAGCTCTGGCTTTTTCAGTTTTCATTCCAGATGCATTGGGTACTCCACTGTCTGTTTCCATTTCTGACTCCAATTTTATCTGGGTTATTATGTTTTTTGTTTTTGTTTTTCAAGAAGCCATGCTGGCTTTTTGCAGTGCTAAATACTCTTTTTTCACATCCATCCACTCACACTTGAACAGCATGTGTCACGGTATGACCTCCTCCCCATTCTGTGTCCAAATTCAACAATATTTCCAGATGAAAATTCATCAAGAACAAGAGGGGTTTGTTGCAGGAATATAGGGTTGGTTTAACATTCAAAAAGTAGTCAATGTAGTGGACAGTTAGTGGCACAGTGGTTGGGATGAGTGAATCCCACCCCCATGGCCAACTACATGGTTTGAATCCTGAACTCAATAGCCTGAGAAACATGCTGGTCACATGTGTGTGTTTGGCCGAAATCCCAAAAGGAGAGAAAAATGAAGAAGACATTGCAGTATGACCATTCACCAAGAGAAGAGAAGGACTCTCTCTCTCTCTCTCTCTCTCTCTCTCTCTCTCTCTCTCTCTCTCTCTCTCTCTCAGTGAACACACAAACCTTCTGGCAAAATTTTAAAAAGAAAAAAAAAATCAGTTAATGTCATTCGCCATATTAAAAAAGAAGAAGAAGAAAAAGAAGAAGAAGGAGACAGCAGGTGGCATAGTGGTTAACGTATTGGACTCCCACATGGCTAACCATGATTTGAGTCCTGGACTCAGCGCGTGAAAATCTTGCCTGGTGTAAGTGTGCATCTCAAAATCCCACAAGGGGAAGGGATTGTGCTGTAGCCATCCCTCCAGGGGGGCGACTTCTCACTTTCCCTCTCTGTCTCTCTCTAGCAAACACATGTGCCCTACTGCAAGAACTTTAAAAAAGGAAGAGAAGAAGGCTCAGCCACAATAGTATTGGTGGTAAGTGCTGCTCCTCGCTAGGCTCAGGTTGCGTCGGAGACTCATCTGAGTCCTGGCTCACCCTAAAAGAAAAAGCTGGAGGTCTAGACAGTGGCATTCTGGGAAATCACAATACTCTGCTAGGCTGACCCGCATGTAAAGGTTCCAGGGTCATGTCTGGAGATTTCCTTAAGAATACTGGGCACACATGCGCCCCTGAGCTGGAGGTGGTTAAGACTGGGGAGTGGGTCACAGCCTTGAGACCCTGTTGAGGTTCTCTCTACCCCCTCTCCACTCACCTCCCTTTTTCTCAGAAGAAATAGATAAATAAGCTTTAAAAGCTGAGAAGTTGAACCCATGGTTCCAACTACTTGGGAGGCTGAGGCAGGAAGACTGTGACCCGGTCTGAAAGAGCCGGGCATGGTTAATATGTCTGTGGTCCCAGATACTCAGGGAACTGAGGCAGGGTGATCACAACAGAGCAAGAACCTGTCTTAAAAAAAGAAAAGAGAAGAAAAGAAAAGAAAAATTTTAAAACTTATATGCTAATATCAATTAATGTAGAAAAAGAATTTGACAAAATTCAACCTCCATTCTTGATCTTTTAAAAAATATCTTTTGACAAACCAGACATAAAATAGGACTTTTAAAACCTGATAAATGGCATAAATGAAAAATCTACACCTAATTTTTTAAATGTAAAAATGTTATTTATAATAACATCACAAATATGAAAAACTTAGTGATAAATCTGACAAAATATGTGCAAGACCTGTACACTGAAAATTACAAACAATTGCTGAGTTAAACAAGACCTAAAAAAAAAGTCGATATCTTATTAGTGAATGAGGGAGTCAATATGGTTAAGATGTTCACTGTTTGAATATGAATTGGTTAAATGCAGCCTCCATTCAAAATTCCAGGATCTTTTACACAAAACAACAAACTGATACCAGAATTCATATGGAAACTCAAGAACTTACTATAGCCAGAAAATTTTTGTGAAGTAAAAATAAAGTTGGAGAATTTCAACTATCTGACTTCAAAACTTACTATAAAGCTGGAGCAATCATGGCAGGTTGGCACTGTTTCAAAAGTAGACAAATAGCTCAATGGAGCAGAATATAAAATCTAAAAATGAACTACACACACACACACACATATATACACACATATATATACACACACACATATATACATGCATATATAAATATATAGTCATATATATAGTCATTGATTGCAACAATGCTACAAAAGCAACTCAGTGGATAAAGAATAGTCTTTTAAATGAATTGTGCTAAAAAAATTCATTTTTATAATTTTTATTTTAAAAATAAACCATATTTTTAAATTTTTATTTAAAAACAGTTTTATTTTAAAAGGTAACTTCAAATGCATCAAAGAATTAGATATAAAACCTAGTACTATAAACTTTTGGAACAAAACATGGAAGAAAATCTGTTATTTTGAGTTAGGTAAAGTTTTCTTAGACAACACACCAAATGCATAATCCATAAAACAAAAAGTTACTAAATTTAACTTCATAAAAATTTAGACTTTTGTTCTTGGGGAAATACTGTTAAAAGTGGGGGTGGAGGGCAGCCAGTGGTGTGGTGGTTAAATCAACTGGACTTCACGTGACTGCACAGTTCAAGTTCCGGACCCAGTGACTTCAGAAACACATCAGGTATGTGTGTGTGTCTGCCAAAAATACGGAAAGGAAGTTGAAATGGAGAAGGGATTGAGGCATGACCACGCTCCATGGGGAATGCTTCTCACTTTCCTTCTCTCTTTCTCTGTCTCTCTCCAGTGAACACAACACCCTATGGCAAAATTTTTTTAGAAAAAAATAGAAGTCACAAACTAAGAGAAAATATTTGTAAATATTATATCTGGTAAAGGATTTGTATCTGGAATATGAAAAAACTCTTAAAACTTAGTAATAAAAATAGGCAATCCCATAAAAAGAAATGAGCAAAATATTTGAACAGATAATTCACCAAAGAAGATATATGGGTGGCTAAAGAAATGCAAACTAAAACCACAATGAGATACTACTACATTTAGAATATCTAAAACTGGGTCAGCAGGTGACGTGGTGGTTAAGGCACTAGATTACCATGCGGCTGACTGTGGTTTGAGTCCCAGATCCAGAGGTTTACAACTCACACCAGGCATGTGTGTGTATGCGCTCAAAATCCCAGGAGAGAATGAAGGAGAAAGGGTTGTAGCGTGGTCATTCCCCTGGGGGCTGATTTCTCACTTTCCCTCTCACCTTTTCTCTCTAGCAAGCACAGGTGCCCTATGGTAAAAACCTTAAAAAAAAAAAAATCTAGGGACCAGCAGTTAGCGTAATGACTATGTTGCTGGACTCCCACATAGTCAACTGCGGTTCAAGTTCCTGGACCTGGTGGCTTAAACTCACACCGGGCACGTGTGCGTGCATGCCCAAGATCCCGAGAGGAGAATGGAGGAGAAGGGATTGCAGCATGGCCATCCCCCCTGGGGGGTGATTTCTCGCTTTCTGTCTCTCTGTCTCTCTCTGTCTTTCTGGCAAGCACATGCCCCCTATAGCAAAATCCTCTCCCCCCCAAAAAATCTAAAACTAAAGAGATCAACCAAACCAAGTGTGGGTGTGACTATAGAGTTAACTGGAACATTTATGTATTTCCAATGAAGAAGTAAAATGGCAGCTTTGTAAAAAGTTAAACATGAATACCATGTGACCTAGCCATCCCACTCCTAGGTATATACAATGAAGGTATTCGATCATGCAGAGACTTATCAAATAGGAGAATGGAGGAGAAGGAATTGTAGCGTGGTCAGGACTATCCCTGTTAACTGTATTTCTTTTTTTTTTTTTGAAGGTAACTGACTCAGAGGCTAAATGAGTCAGCCTTTTTTTAAAAGAAAATTTATTTATTTTAATTTATTTATTCATTTAGTTTCATTTGACCAAAGAGAGATACAGAGAGAGAGGGAAAGTGAGAAAGCAAGACACCAGGTCCAGGACTAGAACCGTGATCAGCCATGTGGGAACGTCCAGCGCCTTAACCACCACACCACCTGCTATCCCCATGTTCACTGTATTTCTAAATGTTGTGTGAAACAAGCCAGGTTAAAGACAACACATGCTGTTGTATATGATTCTACTTATATAAAATTCTGCACCTACCAAAAGCAGATACGTGGTTGCCTGGGATTTGGAGGATAGGGAAGAGAGAAAGGGGACAGCAGAGGGCACAGAAAATTTACTGAGGTATTGATACGTGCATATATACGCGTGTATGTGTATACCTATCACAGGAACAAATTGTACACCATATGAAACTTTATTATATATCAATTACATCGCAATAAGATATTGTTGAGAGCAAGTAAGAAAGTAAGCCTCTAGTCTACAATCATAATCAGAAATCCAAGTAAAAATCAATTGACAAGGAATTGTGGAACGACATACCCATCGTGAGCTGGGCACTAGACTACTTGCTCTTCAGGAACACAAGAAAAGTAATAAAGTACCCTTAATCACATTTAACAACCAAAATATTTACACGGCAGCATCTATCAATCACATACTGCTAATTAAGTTTACTTTAAGACACATCTATTTATACACAAATATTTAAGATATGTGTGCATTCCCACACAATGGAGCAATTACAAGGCAGTCGTTCTCACTATAGAAAAATTCGGGAGTGTTCTCATAAGAGTTTGCTGGTTCATTCAAACACTATCTATAAAGAAATTAATCTGCAAACATTCCAGGAATTTTCACAAGAGTGTTAGAATTCCCCACGGCTGGATCGGGACCGTGCCCCACTCCAGCATCGTCTCCCTGCCCAGCATCCTCCCTCCTACTCCTCCCCTGCGACCCAACTCCTCTGTTCATCTCCCTTAAACCCCTCTTTTCATGAGGCAGAGGGAGAAAAGAAACAGCAGCACAGAATGAATAGTAGTTGCACTGTGCTGAACCTGAGAAGGTATTTTCCACTAACCACCAAGACGGCTTCTGTCTGTCTGCAAGGGGCCAGCTCTGGGGAAGTTAGCAGTGCATCTGCATTCAGTGAAGGTCCTGGAGGAGGCCCAAGTCGCCACACTCAGGAGAGTTCCAGGAACTCTGGGAGGCTGTATGTTCTGAACAGAGAAAGAACAGAGAGCAAGTCTTGAAGTGGAGCCCAGAAAGGGATCCAGTAACAGCAGGCGTGAGCGAGGAAAATGAGCATTTTAAATTAGAGCTGCTCAGGAATTCTCGGAATCAATAGTCTACATACTTGAATGTTTTAAATGTGCTTTTCATAGCATTCCTTCTTGTTCATTAAATTTCTTACTACAATTCTGAGCAAGAGTGCTGACAGAGAATAGCCTGTGTAGGAGAATACTAGCTGATCTGGGGTATAACCATCCTCATGTACATAAATACCAAAGTGGGACATTCATAAAGAGTATACATTGGTAACTAGGGGTTGCTTTCTAAATGTCCGTTTTACTTCTTATAGTTCCGCAGTAATTTAGTATAGGTAGCATCTTGGTCTTTCAACACATGTACAAATTTAATATCAAAGCAAATGTAGTAACGTGGGCAAGTACATCTTAGGAAGTTTATTTGCCTTTTTTTATCATTATATATATGTATATATATATAATGATAAAATATATATATAATGATAAATATATATATAATGATTATATATATATATATATATATATATATATATATATATATATTTAGAGAGAGAGAGACAGAAATGGAGAACTCACCCCCCCCAGGGGGTATGGCCACGCTGCAATCCCTTCTCCTCCATTCTCCTCTCGGGATCTTGGGCACGCACACACATGCGCCTGGCGTGAGTTTTAAGCCACCAGGTCCGGGACGCGAACCATGGTCAACTACATGGGAGTCCAGCGACATAGCCATTACGCTAACTGCTGGTCCCTCTCTCATGAGTTTTAAGCCACCAAGTCCAGGACTCGAACTACAGTCGACTACATGGGAGTCCAGCCATGTAACCATTATGCCATCTGTTGGTCCTAGGAAGTTTATTTTTTTTTAAAGTAAGTTTGATAAAACAAATGCTAAGACATGCTACATGGAAGAAACTGGAGGACATTATGCTAAGTGAAATAAAGCAGTCACAAAAAGATAACTATTGTATGGCTGCACTTATTTAAGGTACCTAGAGTAGCCATACTCATAGAGACAGAAGGTAGAATGGCTCTTGCCAAGGGTTAAGGACAGAAGGGAGTGGAGAGTTATCAGTTAATGTGTAAAGAAGTCTGGCAACAATTCTGGGCACTGTTTGCACAACAATTTTAGGTATACCTACTAGTACTGGGCTGTGCACTTAAACGTGGTTAGGATAGTAGTTTTTTTAGCTTAGTGTTTTTAGCTTTTCTTTTTTTCAGATTATTATTATTATTATTATTTATTCTCTTTATTTATTTGGAGAGGTTTTTTTGTTTTTTGGTTTTTGTTTTTGGGTTTTGTTTTTGTTTTTGTTTTTGTTTTTTGCTATAGGGTGTGTGTGCTCGCCAGAAAGACAGAGACAGACAGCGAGACAGAAAGCAAAGCGAGAAATAATCCTCCAGGGGACGGCCATGCCACGATCCCTTCTCCTCCATTCTCCTCTCGGGATCTTGGGCATGTACGCACATGCACCCAGCATGAGCTTAAGCCTCCAAGTCCGGGACTCGAACTGTGGTTGACTACGTGGGACCAGCAACATAGCCATTATGCCAACTGCTGGTTCCCATTACCATTTTTTTAAAACATTCAATCACTATACATCATTTGGCTTGTAAAGAAAATGTACCTAACACAAAATACTTCTCAGACCAGTCCTGTTGAGAATATTATAAATGTTATCATCAATTGGTCATAAACCATTGTGCCCCACAAATGTCATGCCTCTCTATTTGTTCTCGTGTTATAAGATAGTAGATTTTATGTCATGTGTATTTTTCCACAATGAAAAAAATTTATACAGTAAGGGGGATTAAAGTAAGTTCATCAAGTAACCAGGCCTTCTGGGGCTGGCAGGTGGCATGGTGGTTGAGGGCACTGGACACCCAACACCCACATGGCTGACCGCAGTTCGCATTCTCACACTTTCTCTCTGTCCCTCTCTAGTCAAATTGAAATAAATGAATAAAGTTAAATTAAAAAAATTATTTTAAGAAAAAAAGGCACCTGGGACCAGCAGTTAGCGTAATGGCTATGTCGCTGGACTCCCACGTAGTCAACCACAGTTCGAGTCCCAGACCCGGAGGCTTAAACTCACGCCGGGCATGTGTGCATGCGTGCCCAAGATCCCGAGAGGAGAATGGAGGAGAAGGGATTGTGGCGTGGCCATCCCCTCTCGGGGGTGATTTCTCGCTTTCTATCTCTCTGTCTCTCTCTGTCTGGTGAACGCACGCACCCTATAGCAAAAACCTCTCCAAAAAAAGAAAAGAAAAGAAAAGAAAAGAAAAAAAGGCACCAGGCCTTCTGAAAGTCAGTTGCAGAAGGATTGAACTGACCTTAAAACCTGGGGCCAGCAGGTGATGTGCTGATTAAGGCACTGGATTCCCACATGACTGACTGTGGTTCGAGTGCTAGACTTGGTGGCTTGTTTTCTCACTCTCTCTCTCTCTCTAGTCAAATTTAATAATAATAATAATAATAATAATAATAATAAATATTTTTTATAAATAAATAATATGTGAAATCTAAAGTATATTAAATTGTGCAGTTGGAAGAAAGTAAACAGGTTTAATGAGTCCCGATGTAGGCTTATCCCTGTGTTCAATATTTTTACATATGATAGTGTATTAAATTCTCAGCAAACTGGAAAGTACTGAGTTTTCCAAAATCAAGACTGATATTTTAGTCCTGATTTTGAAAATTTACAAATTTAAGTATAGAAAGGACAAATACATTGCCTGAATTCTCCCAACTGGTAAGCAGCAGAAGGGAGGAACTGACGTCCAGCTACTGGGAAATGAGAGGGTCATTACTTTGGACATCTGGAGAAATAAAGGAAGATAACATTTTTCTACTCTCCTCGTCTCATTTCCACTTTCCTTCCTACTTTCACTGAGTCCTCAAAGCAAATGTAAAAACTAAGTTAGTCTACTGTTCATGGATAAAATCTATAGGGAAAAGTTTTGAGAGTTTTCAACTTAATTGGCAAAAGATTTCGAAGATGGAGGTAATATGAAGGTCCTTGATGGAAAACAGTGTACTGAAAGGTCTCACGAGCCTGAACACGTCCAAAATGAATCTCCAGGGAGAAACAAGTAAGGATGGACACCATGCACATCATCACAGATGTATTTTGGTTTTCTTTTTGATGTAAAGGGTTTTAGTCAGACTAGGAAATCAGATTGAATATCTACCATTTAATGAATACATTTTATAGAGCTTAGCCGAGAAATTTCTATCAGTTGAGGTCACGGTGGGAGACAAATGGCATGCTCGAAATGAGCAATTGTAGGAAGTTGAATAAGGGGCTGTTCAGGAAGATGTGACAGGGTATATGGAAACCTTGAGGGGAGTGCAGTAAATACCTCGGCGCCTGAGGATCTGAGCGGACGAAGGGAGAGAGCTCTTACTAAGACTCAGAGGGGTGCCTGTCGGACTGAGATTGTTCTGTGGCCATGGGATTCAGCCAGCTCCAATGACCCAGCGGGACGAGAGGTGAGAAGTTAAATATCCCCACCTCACTCCTCCCTTCCGCCTGATCTGCAGGTGCTACCCATTGACATAACCCTGCGTGCAGGCCCCCACGGCACACAGGGAGGTGGGAAAGAATATACTTGAGGGGCAAACAGAAGATACCCAGACTGACTGATCTTTTATAGATTATATGTGAAAATAGCTTTAAGGGTAAATTAACAACTGGAACAAATTCTCTTTTCTGAATAAAACTATATTGGAAAAGATACCATTGAATGTTGGCAACTGTCTTATTAGTCATGTTGTCCAAGGCCAAGCTACTGACCTTTATTAACTTGTAGCAAAAACCTGATCATATCTTTGCTGAGTTTTCACAGGAGCTAGGCCTTAAAACCACAGCCAGGGAACAGATGTCTAAGAAACCAAAGAAGAAACGCTGGCCTTGAGGACGAAGTGACCCTGCGCGTGGCGGCTCTGGTACCAGCTGTCTCCATGTGGCTCTGCAGAAGAGCATGTAGCGCCCCACCCAGCCATTTTTAGAACGATAATTAATCTATTATACTCAGTAATAAGTAGTAAAAAAAATAATTTCCTTATCTTTTTTCCCTTTAAAATGCCCAGTCCCAGCCTGCAACTTCAGAGATGGTCTTTGAACATTAGTTCACGTCCTCCCAGGTGACCTGTTTCCTGAATAAAGCTACCTTTCCTTCCACCAACACTGGCCTCTTGAGTCTTGGCCTTCGAGTGGTAGACAATTGAATGGGTTTGATCACCAGGCCAGACTCTCAGCTGGTTTGGTTTTAAGGTTTTGCTGGAAGAATGCTACCTCAAAAATTACTCCAGAATCTCAGTATCTTACATTAATACACAGTTGTGAGGTTTTTTGGTTTGTTTGTTTTTTTCTTTTATTTTTGGAGAGGTTTTTTTTGTTATTGTTGTTTTTTTTTGTTTGTTTGTTTGTTTTGTTTTTTTGGTATAGGGCTCATGCTCTCGCCAGAAAGACAGAGACAGAGAAAGCGAGAAATCACCCCCCGGGGGGATGACCACGCTGCAATCCCTTCTCCTCCATTCTCCTCTCGGGATCTTGGCCATGCACGCACACGCGCCCAGCATGAGTTTAAGCCACTGGGTCCGGGACTCGAACTGCGGTCAACTACATGGGAGTCAAGCAACATAGCCATTACGCTAACTGCTGGTCCGAGGATTGGGGGTTATTGTTAAGCTGATTTACATTGTTTGTTTTTTTCATTACCAGAAGGCAAGTGCACTCACCAGAAAGAGAGAGAGAGAGAAGGACAGAGAAATTTAAAAACTCAGTGGGGCGTGGTCACACTGCAATCCTTTTCCTCCATTTCTCCAACCTATCACAAGCTGCCAGAACCAGGATTCCATCCACAGCAGTCACGTGGGCTCTGGCTCCCACTGCATAGTGTCCTGCTACAGGGCTGGCCCAGTAACACCTACTTTTCACTCTCAAGCTCAGGTTCACATGCATTTGCTAAATTGGCAGGGTGTGGCTCTGGGCTGAAGGCTGGGCTCACATTTCAGAACTTGAGCTAAAGATCAATAATCACCTTGCGCACTAAGGGAAAACAGGAACCATAACCAGAAAACCAGAAACCTCCTGAGCTTCTGCTTGGAACCAGCATGCCGCCGCTTCCACCATATCCTGCCAGCCAATGGAAGACCCCTGACTAAGCATCATACCAACCGGATGGGAAATCAGTGGAGAGAGGGTAGTCAAGTACATATTTTTGGAACAATAGTTCATCTGCGGGGCCAGCAGGTAGCATGGTAGTTCAGGCACTGGATTCCCACATGCTGACCATGGTTCAAGTCCCAGACCTGGTGGCTTGAGAATCATACCAGGCACATATGAGGACATGCTGAAAATCCTGAGAGGAGAATGGAGGAGAAGGGACGGTGGCATGGCCATCCTCCTTGGGGGCAATTACTCACGTTTCCTCTCACTGTCTCTCTCTGGCACATGCACCCTATGGCAAAAAATAAATAAATAAATAAATAAATAAACTATTATACTCAGTAAAACTCCTTCTAGAAATATACTTTACTTAAAAGCATCTAGTCATTGCCACTACAAATAGATTTTACCCCGTTAGATGTGCTGTCTTCATGTACATTATTTTTTCCTGTTGAGTTGTATCCTCTAGCTGTGATAATACCTTCTCTGTTGAACACATTTGCTATCTACATTACTAAAAGGAGCCATAAGAGCAAACACTATTAACAGAAATATCAGCCTGGGACTGGTCCCACGGCCTAGTGGTTAAGAGAACTAGATTCCATATGACTGATTATAGTTCGAGTCCTGGTCCTGGAGAGATCTGAAAAACACACTGACAGGATGGAGAAACACAGAAGGGATGACAGCACGACCACACCTCATCAAGTTTTCTCTCTGTCTCTCCCTGCAGAGTGCACACACTCTGGCAATGAAAAAAGAGAGAGAGAGAGGGACCAGTAGTTGGCATAATGATTACGTTGCTGGACTCCCACGTAGTTGACCACAACTCAAATCCCAGACCCAGTAGCTTAGAACGCACGTCAGGCATGTATGCATGCATGCCCAAAATCCCGAGAGGAGAACAGAAGAGAAAGGACTGTGGCATGGCTGTCCCTCAGGGTAGGTGATTTCTCGCTTTCTGTCTCTATGTCTCTCTCTGTCTCTCTGGTGAGCACACACACTCTATAGCAAAATTCTCTTAAAAAAAAAAGAGAGAGAAAAATCAGCCTGAAAGTATGTGTGTGTGTGTATATATATATATATATATATATATATATATATATATATATATACATATGTACACATATATGTGTGTGTGTGTGGTGTGGTGTGTGTGTGTGTGTGTGTGTGTATTTATTCACAGTTTTTCCTTTAGACCTATTAGGTCCAAAGCATCCAGACTGGATAAAGATCTAGTATCTAAAAACCACTACAAGTTTATACATTATTCTCTAGTAACTTATTCGATTTGTTTTTCATTGCCAAAGTGTGTGTGCACTCATCAGAGAGAGAAAAAAGTGCTCTCCAATGGGGCGTGGTCACATTGCAACCCTCCCTCTTCCATTTCTCCACCCTGTCAGAATTTGGGGCACACACCCACATGCATCTGGCATATTTCTCAGGCTTCCAGTCTGGGATTCTAATCGCCATGCACAAAGCTTAACCTACTGCACAGTGGGGCTGGCTCCGTCTTTTTTTTGTTTTGGTATATCAAAACTGTTGCAAAGCCCATTCTGAATCGTTAGCAGAGGAAAATAAATTTGGAATATATTAATGACAGCTTTTTAAGATTTTTATGTTCAATGTTTATTACTACACACCCACAGTTATAATGTTTTTCCTCTGCTAAGTGATATTCTGTGAGTGAAAGGAGGGGCCAGCAGACGGTGTAGTGGTTATGTCATTGGACTCCCACATGGTCGATTGTGGTTTGGAGTCCCTGACCCGGTGGCTTGAACATCACTTCATGCATGTGTGCATGCATGCCCAAGATCCAGGAGGAGTACGGAGGAGAAGGGATTGTGGCATGTCCATCCCCCACGGGGGTGATTTCTCGCTTTCCCTCTCACTGTCTCTGTCTCTCTTTCTTCCCAGCAAGCACACATGCCCTAAGGCAAAAACCTCTAAAGAAGAGAAAGAAGAAAAATCACAGAAACCTTAGAAGGGTTTAAACTTAAATTACATTGGTAAACTTCCAGTCCTGTTCAGGAATTTCTTCTCCAGTGTGCCTGACAAAGAGTGTCCCACCTCTGGTTAAATACCTTCGGTAGGGCCAGCCACATGGTGTGGTGTTTAAGGTGGCTGGATCCCACATAGCCAACTGTATGGTTAGAGTCCCAGATCTGACAGCTTGAAAAACATGCCGGGTGTCTGCATACTCAAAATCCCGAGAGGAGAGTGGAGAACGAGGGAGTAAGGTGTGGTCATTCCTCCTGGGGGATGTTTTCTCACTCTCTCTTTCCCTCTATCCCTTTTTCCCTCTCTCCTTCTTTCAGCCTCTATCTCTCTCCAGCAAGCGCACGTGCCCTATAGCAAATTTTAAAAAATAAATAAATAAAAAGCTTTGGCGATAGACATTCATCATCTAATTAGGTCAGTTTTCTTATCTTTCTTTTTTCTTTTTAATTGTTAGAGAGCCCATGCACTCATGAGAGAGAGAGAGAGAGAGAGAGAGAGAGAGAGAGAGAGAGAGAGAGAAATAAAGTAAAAGCATCCCCAATGGGGCATGGTCATGCCACAGTCCTTCATCCTCCGTATCTCCACCCTGTCAGGACATGGGTGCAGATGTGCACACACCCAGCATGTTTTTCAGGCCGAGGGGCTGGTCGGTCATGTGGGATCGAGCTCTCAAATGCACAGCACTAGCCACTGTGCCAGCACCAGCCAGAGGGCCAGCTCCAGCTAGTTTTTTCGAATTTTCATCTGTTGGAATGTTAGTTGTGTTTTTTGAACTGGCCTCAAATCTTCCTCTCTTCAACGCCTAATTGTTCCTAGTCTCATCCTGCGGAGAACGGCTCGTGCACTCTCTTGGCTGGAGGCGAGCCGCTCCAGTGGTGGGAAGCAAACATGCTGCCCCTCCTCCATGCCCTGCCTCCCGCTCCTTTGCTGCGGCGAGGGTTCTTTCGAGAAGTCTTGCTGACACCTCTCCAGAACTTTTCTCATCCTGGTGGCACCCTTTTTGATTCAATTAGGAAAAAAAATCAATTCAAGGGAAATTTTACTCCCTTGAGTATATTTTAAGTATTCAGTTGATTTACATCCATATGCCTTCCTCAGACATCCGATCTAAAACAGAACCTTCTTTTTTATTCTTTCAGGGTACTTTAGTCTATGCCTTCATAACATTTATCCTAATTTTTACTTTTAATTCATGCATACTTACATATTTAAGTTAGATTACATTTTAAATGATTAAATATACACTTAATTATATTGAAAGACCACATCTCAATCCCTTCTCTTCTACTCTCCTCTCGAGACTTTGCGTATGCCACTTAATCATACACACTATAGTATCTCTCTCTTCTACGGGTCTGCAAATTCTGTGAGGACAGGAACTGAGTCTATTTTGCTTACCACCAACTTCTTCCTCACATCAGGGTATCTGGCACACAGTAGGTGTTAATAAATATGTATTGACTAATTTAAAACTGATGAATAAAATAAAATTCACATTATGAACATAATTAAAGAAAGCAAAGCAGAATTGTCTTCCTATTTAGAAAAGGTTCCCAGGAAGAAATGAAGTTTAAGATGAACTTGGAGGGACCAGCAGATGGCATAATGGTTACGTCACTGGACTCCCATATAACTGACTGTGGTTTGAGTGCCGGGTCCAGCAGCATAAAACTCACACCTGGCATATGTGTATGTGTGCCCAAGATCCCAAGAGGAGAATGGAGAAGGGATTATGGCATGACCTTTCTCACTTTCTGTCTCTCTATCTCTCATTGTCTCTCTGACAAGCACATGCGCCCTATAGCAAAAAAACTCTCTCTTAAAAAAAGATGAACTTTGAAGACAGTGTCCTGGATTGATGGAGAGGAGCAGAGGAAACCTTGGAGCACTAGCACATTATTTATTAAGGCGGAGACTGGGAACGGGTCTCTAAAATTCATTCTCCTGTTCTACTGGGCACACGGTTAGGCTATGTTTCCAAACCTCCTTTCCTAGTAAGTAACTCCTTGCTGGGAACTGTTTCACAAATGGAATGTGAACATAAGTGATGGCTACCGTTTCTGAGGGCCTACCTTAGAAGTGATTGTGGGGGCCAGCAGGTAGCATGGTGGTTAAGGCACTGGACTTGCATATGGTCAACTGGGGTTCGAGTCTCAGACCCAGCTGCTTGCTTTGTCACTTTCCCGGTGTCTTTCTCTGGTCAGGTTAAAAAATAATAATAATAAATAAAATGAAATAAATAATTATTTAAAGAAGATGAAGTGATTGTGTTTCCTCTTTGCTCATTGTTCTCTCCCCACGGTTGGAACACAGGCAGGACTGTGTCTCAGCCACGGCAGGGCAGTACGGTGAACCCACAGTGGAAGGAGTCTGGATCACTGATGTCCCACTCACCTGCACGGGATCCAGGATTATGACGTGGAAGAGAAATAAACGTCTTTGTTCTTTGGACCACATTATCACTGGCTCTCTTCTGATAACTTACCCTTTGCCCTAACAAATACACACACACACACACACACACACACACACACATATATATATATATGTATTATATATATGTGTATTTTATATATATATATATACACACACACACACACACATATATATATAATACATATATAATTTAGAAATGACCTATCAATATTTATTGAATTCATAGTATAGCCAATGGTGTGTGTGACCAGCCAAGATAAGAACCTAGTCATAAAAGGATGAGCAATGCCCATGCGAGAGGTTCACAGAAAGAGCCGTGAGACATTGACAGTGGCACCCAATTTTGGAAGTTATTTGGCACTATTATTATAAAGTATAAGTTACCTTCTCAAACTCTTATGTAGGGAGCCCTCAAAATGAATAAATGCTGACATTTTTGAAATTTACTTCAGACACTTGGCCTTTTAAACAAAGAATTCAAATCCCGTCAGTGACATGTCAGCCCAGCCCTCCATGATCATCCCCCGGAGGAGTTTCTTCAACATTTCTTCTCAAAATGTGGCACCTACAGCTGAGCTCCAAATAAGGCCTGGCCGTGAGATTAAGTGCGGAATCTATTACTCACTGGGATCTGAAGAGTACAGTTCTATTAATAGAGCCCAAGATTACATTACTTATTTAATAACTGCTTAACTCTAATTGCTCATGTTAAACGTGAAATTTACTAAGACTGCCTTGCTTCACATCACCTTCTCTCCTCTTTCCTCCCCTGTTCAGTAAAGCTTAAGAAATTTACTTCTGACTTAAGAGTACAACACACTATTTACTAGTTCTCTCTCTTGCTTTTTTTTTTTTTTTTTTTTTTGAGATTTTTGCTTTAGGGAGTGTGTGCTTACTAGAGAGACAGAGAGACAGAAAGAGAGAACTCATCTCCTGGGGGGACAACCATGTCACAATCACTTCTCCCCCATTTTCTTCCTTGTATCTTGGGCATGCACGTACACACACCAGCGTGATTTTTGAGCTGCCAGATCCAAGACTCAAACCATGGTCGACCACATGAGAGTCCAGTGCCTTAACCACTATGCCACTTGTTGACCCCACTATTTCTTATCTTTATTGTGCCAGTTTGGTCTATTGGTGGTAGAGCATCTTCTGGAGAGATTTTGGCATCTAATGGCAGGCATTGCCCACTTAGGAGCTATGGAAAAAATTCCAGGCCAGTCCCAGCACTCCCAATATCCTACATCAAAACAACAGGTGGCATAGTGGTTAAGGCACTGGACTCTCACGTGGTCGACCATGGTTTGAGTCTTGGATCTGGCGGCTCAAAAATCCTCTCTTGAGTCCTTTTCCATAACCAGTCCATTCGTCAGTGGGCCTGGTGAAAGCAGTGGTCTGTTTTGTGGTTTGTTTCGCCTTGTCCTGAATCTGAAGAGGTTTCAGTGAAGAGTGGCTGGATGTTTTCTGCCACAAGCAGTAGCAACATCAAACGTCCTTGGAAAAGATGGCCTTTGTTTTAGAAAAGTCACTTAAAGGGGCCCTTTGTTATATTCCCCCCTCCCCGCCCCGGGTTGTTCTTCACAGTATAGAACAAGAGTTTTGTTTCGTTTTGTTTCTCTTAGTTTATCAAGAGCAGAACGGGGGTAATTAGTCAGTGCTGACGGATTTCCAGGCAGTGTTACCGAATGAAAGAAATTTCACAGAAATGTAATTCCACTTACACAAGACAAATGGAACAAGGTGTGCCTATGTGGACATGTGTTTACAGGCTAACGGATGACTACAGATAAAGTGCATTTGGCTGTACACTAGACCGTGAACACAGGGTGGGTGTGCAGTACAAGGAGAGAAGCAAAAATAGGAAAAGCAAATGTTTTAAAAAGAACGCCAAAGGGGTCAGCAGTGGTGGTTAAGGTGCTGGACTCCCACATGACTGAGCACAGTTAGAGTCCCAGACCAGGCAGCGGGAAAATCGTGCCCGGCACGTGTGCATGCCTGCCCAAAAATCCAAAAGGAGAATGGAGGAGAAAGGATTGCGGCGTGGCCATCCCCACCAGGGGGTGATTCCTCACTCTCCCTTCCTCACTCTCCCTGTTTCTGTCTCTCTCTGGTGAGCACATCTGCTCTATGGCAAAAAAACTAACAAACACACATGCACACGCAAACACACACACACACAAAATCGATACTACCCATGAGACACGAAAGACTAGACTTTGCTAAACTAGTGGTGAGTTGGCTCAAAGTTGTCACATTTTTTAATATGAAAGGAAAGAGACATTTTGAAGCTACAGGCTTTGGAGACACCTATGTTGTAAAATAACTTTTTTTTTTAAAGCCTGTATGTGTAGGACCAGCAGATGGCATAGTGGTTATGGCATTGGACTCCACATGGCTGACTACGGTTTCAGTCCTGGACATGATGGCTTGAAACTCACACCAGGTGCGTGTGCGTGTGCGTGTGCGTATGCGTGCGTGTGTGCCCAAGATCCCAGGAGGAGAATGGAGGAGAAGGGATTGTGACATAGCCATCTCCCAGGGGGTGATTTCTCACTTTTCCCTCTCATAGTCTCTTCTCTCTCTCTTCCTGGCAAGGACACATGCCCTAAGTAAAACCTCTAAAAAAAAACTTTATGCGGGGCCGACAGATGGTGCAGTGGTTAAGGCGCTGGACTCATACATGGCTGATCGCATTTCGAGTCCCAGACCTGGAGACTTGCTTTCTACATTCCTTTTCTCTGTCTTTCCTCTGGTTAAAAAAATAATAGTAACAGCAATAAATAAAATTAAATAAATAATTCTTTTTTTTTTTTTTTTTTTTTTTTTCAAAAAACTCATGTGAGGGACCAGCAGTTAGCATAATGGCTATGTTGCTGGACTCCCATGTAGTCAACCGCGGTTTGCGTCCCGGACCGGGTGGCTTAAAAAAACACACCGGGCGCATGTGCATGCATGCCCAAGATCCCGAGAGGAGAATGGAGGAGAAGGGATTGTGGCGTGGCCATCCCCCCTGGGGGGTGATTTCTCGCTTTCTGTCTCTCTGTCTCTCTCTGTCTCTCTGTCGAGCGCACGCGCCCTATAGCAAAAACCTCTCAAAAAAAAAAAAATATATGAATACTAGGTGAAACGTGGTGGTAATGGTAAGAGCAGATTTCGTCAAATGTTTCTGTCAATAGATTCTTAAAATGCTCTTTTAGAAGATACTGTAACAGTCTCCTCCTTAAGAACGAAGAAGAGAAATACTAACCAAAACAGGTTTTATTACAGACCATGGAAAGAAAGTAAGTGATAATAGCTTCTCTTACTTCAGGTTAAAGTCTTCTCTATGATAGCTATTATACCCACTGGGCACGTGATGGGTACATACATTTTATCTTTTTTTTTTTTTTTTTTTTTTTGCTTTGTAATCAGTATATTAAGGAGACATTCATACATTTCAAGAATTGCTTGGGAACCAGCAGTTAGCGTAATGGCTATGTCGCTGGACTCCCACGTAGTCGACCGCGGTTCGAGTCTCGGACCCGGTGGCTTACAACTCACGCCGGGCGCGTGTGCGTGCGTGCCCAGGATCCCAAGAGGAGAATGGAGGAGAAGGGATTGCAGCGTGACCATCCCCCCTGGGAGGTGATTTCTGGCTTTCTGTCTCTATGTCTCTCTCTCTGTCTGTCTGGCGAGCGCACGCACCCTATAGCGAAAAACCTCTCCAAAAAAAAAAAAAAAAAAAGAATTGCTTAAATTCTGTTAATCCAGATTTAAGCATGTGAACATACGACTTTATAACATACAATTAAAGCTATTCATCATAATCTGCTATCCTACCAACATCAAATTACAGTTACTTTGGAGCATAAGTTAAATGGTTTAAAGTAAATCTGTAATACCCAGTAACACCTTTCTATACCACACATGCAAATTACTTCTCCATGTAAAGGTTGTTTCACTTTGTAAGTTACCCAGTTCCAGAAGTCACTACTCGGGGGCTTTTCATGGTCCAAAGAGAAGGGGAGTGGGGGAGTTGGGAGTAACCAAGACTGGTCACATATACATACATATATATAATATATTTTTATATATGTATACTAAAAAAAAAGATGGCACAATAGAAGGGAATGCAGTTCTAGAGGTGTAAGCCCTCAAGAAGCAGCACATTATGATAAACCCCTTTAGAAAGGTATCATTTCTATCACTGATGCCACAGGCTAAATTATATTACGCCATCCATTTTCAAGTTGAGGCAATAGAATAGACGCAGAGACATCACAATGCGTCTCACTTAATACAAATAACTACACAGATCATCACACACTTTCCTACAAATTTTTTTCTCCTTCTGATTACCAGTTATATACAGGATTTTAATTTCATAGCTTGACAATGAGGGATCATACACTGAAGTCAATACATATATCTAGCATTTCAGTCTGAGCTCATCCATGTACATAGCTGAAATCAATGACAAGGAATAGCCTAACAAATGCTAGGGGAACTTTGTAGTTTTTACAGCTATTAAAACTGCATCTTCCACACTGAAGTCATCATACATACAGGGCAAAGTCAGCTGCATTTATTCTTCATTTAACTTTTTAAAACACTACTATAGATGAATATTAAAACAAAAATAATAGCAAGTAGTGAGCATATGATGATTACAGTCCTTCACTCATTCACTACTGCATATAACATGCTAGCAGTGTTATTCACTGGCCCCATTAAGAGGTCTGACACTGAACACCACCTCGGGGATGACGTTCATCACCCTCATATGCTTCTCCATTGTAATGGTGCCGTCTTTCCTGATTCGGATCAAAGTCCACCAGTTCTACCTGATCCATTTCATTGGTCTCTTCTACTTCCTTCCTTTCAGGTAGAAGTTTTTCCAGCAAAGAGAGTTTATCAGGAGACAGAAAGCCATTCTCAGGGAAGTTTACCTTAAATTCAATGATTAGGCGACCCTTTTCATATGGTCTACGATAAAGTGGCATGCCTTCATTTAACACACACTTGATATCTCCATGCTTGACAATCTGACCCGGATGAGAGGTGATGACTATAGTTCGGTTGTCGAGTGTGGAAATTGGCTTCTGGAAGCCACACAATGCTTCAACCAGCTGTATGTCCATACACATGAAAAGGTCTTCTCCTCGCCAAGTGAAAACAGCATTATCTTTCTGATCTAGTACAATGATAATATCTCCTGGTTCCAGTCCTGGTTCTTGGTCTCCCTCACCATGGAATGTTATCTTCTGGCCATCTTTCATGCCTTTGTCAATATGAACTTCTAGAGTCTTTTTCTCTCGAACTATCTTCCTTCCATTGCAACTTTTACATCTATCTTTAGGACTGATTCACTCTCCATGGCCTTGGCACTCCATGCATACAGACTGAATTTGCTGAACCATTCCAGGTCCTATCTGATGAATTCTTATTTGCATTCCAGTACCTCAGCAATTGGGACAGCACTCTACTGCTCCTTTCTTACCACCTC
The DNA here is from genome assembly GCA_026018925.1 of Tupaia tana. Taxonomy (NCBI): domain Eukaryota; kingdom Metazoa; phylum Chordata; class Mammalia; order Scandentia; family Tupaiidae; genus Tupaia; species Tupaia tana. The sequence continues at coordinate 6,740,375 of JAKSZU010000016.1, forward strand.
GGCCTTCACATTTGTCACAAATCACATTCTTTTGCAGGGTCAGTTTTCTTGTTGCACCATTATATAAATCTTCTAAGGTTACTGACAGCTGATGTACAACGTTTTTACCTCTTCTTTCTCTCTGCATCCTTCCTCCTCCTCCAAAAAACATAAGAAAGATGTCCATTGGGGAGCCAAAACCACCACCTGCTCCACCCTCTTTAATTGCCTGCTCTCCTCCTTTGTCATATAATTCCCTTTTCTTCGCATCAGAGAGAACTTCATAAGCTTGAGAAATCTGTTTAAACTTCTCGCCTTCATTTGGATTCTTATCAGGGTGGTACTTCAAGGCCAGTTTCCTGTAAGCCTTCTTCGATTCTTCTTGGGTAGCATTGGGTTTGACCCCCAAAACATCATAGTAAGTCGTTTCTTTCACCATTTTCTACAGCCGGTGAGCGGGCTGAGGCCGACATGGGGGGGCGGGAAGGTGCGCGTAGCTGTGCGCAGCTAGGGCGGCCGCCGCTCCTCAGCTTCTCACCAAGCGTTCTGGAAAGTTCCCTACATTTTACCTATTTTACACATAATGAGGCTGAGTCTTAGAATACTTCAGCAGCTTTCCTGAGATCATTGCTTAAATTTGAGCTTTGGGCTGGCAGGTGGCATGGTGATTAAGGGTGCTAGACTCCCACATAGCCAACCACCATTCGAGTCCCGGACCTGGTGGCTTCGTTTCTTTCTCTCTCTCTCCCTCTGTCTTTCTCTGGTCAAATTAAAATAAATAAATAAAGTTAAATAAAATCATTCTTTTTTAAAAAAATTTGAGCTTGTTTGTATCATTTCAAAGCCTGAGTACTTCTCACTCCAGCGAACACCTCCACGCTAGATTTGGGATCCACTCGGGAATGTGGCTCTGTATTCTGACATTGGTCCTGTGACACCCTTGCTCTGCATCGGTCCTGCAGTCTGCATCGTATTTCACAGCAGTATCACCTGGTTTCTCTCTCCTCTTGTATGAGTTCTCAGTGTCTCGAGCCCCAATGCATAGATCCTTAGTCAAATCGTTTTAGGCTCCATCGACCCTCATAGTCTGCACACTCGGCATCTCTGACCTCGCTTCCATTCTCATGGCACTCCAGTACTGGGCCCTTAGCTGTTCCTCGAACAGGACAAGCGAGCTCCTGCCCCAGGACTTTGCGCTGGCCGGTTCCTCTGCCTGCCCGGGGTGTTGGCCAGCTGGCCACTCGCCTTTGCGCCCCTCCAGCACAGCGAACCCTGTCCAGGACAGCGTCCTCGAGACTGCAGTCTCTGCAGCCATTCCGATCTCAGCCTCCTGTCCTGCTTTCTCTCCCATCCGTCATCATTTAATATGTTTCTTACTTCCTTATTTATTTCTCGATTTCTCCCCACAGGAATGTCAGCTTTATAGGACAAGGATTTTCTCTTTGCTCATTGGTATGTCTCAAATGCCTAAAAAAGTACCCAAAACACAGCAGGTACTGAATGTGCATTTATGGAGAGGTCATTCGATGGCCCAGCAGTAACACGGCCCTGCAACACTGACCCACATGGAAAGGTTCCAGCTTTGTACCCAGAGATCTCCGGACTCACCAGGCATCCCCACACTCCCAGCTGGGGCTGGCTGAGGGCTGGTGGTGGAGCACAACGTGGAGACCCTGTCGAAGGTGCCTGTCTTCTCTCTCTCTCATTCTCTCTCTCCTCTGTTTCTCTCAAAATAAACAGAAGAAAAAAATGTTTCAAAAAATGTTTGTGGAACTAATGAATAAATACCTTGCTAGTCTCCTTTCCAAACTGCAGAACTGACAGTGTGTCTCTTAATTGCCACATTCTGGAGTGCAGCTCCATTCCACCATCTCTGTGATCCTTAGAGATTAAAAAATACAAGAGGCTGGCAGGTGGCGTGGTGGTTGGGGGGCACTGGACTCCCACAGATTCCCACATGGTCGACCATGGTTCGAGTCCAGGACCTGGTGGCTTGCTTTCTCACTTTCCCTCTCTCTCTCTCTCTCTCTCTCTCTCTCTCTCTCTCTCTTTCTCTTTGTGTCTCTCTCTGGTCAGATTAAAATGAATGAATGAATGAATAAACACTAAATAAAATAATTCTTAAAAAAAAACAGGAGGGGTAGTTATAGGTAAAAAAAATCAATAACTGTGGAAGAAATTGTAATTGAATAATATGAGAATATAATTTTGACCTACTTCATACTTCATACAAAAATGAATAGGTTTTATATATACAACATATTTTTAAATTATATAAAGCCACAGAAAATAGAATTTTCTCTTATCACTATATGGATTCTTCTCTTATCACTATATGGATACTATTCCATGTCTATATTATATTATAAACAAATTTATAAGGAGAAAGTTAAGATTTTAGAAGACAAGCAGATAAGGTTTCAATGGACAGTTTACATAATGGCTACACAATTTGAAAATAGCATGGGAATTTCCCCAATGCATTAACTAAAAATTTAAATAAAAACAATGATATGGTGTCATTGTCTTGAAAACTATTAATGTATAGCAATAGAGTAAAATAGTCACGACAATGTTAAATGAAAGGGCAGACTGGAAAATTATATCTGTCATGTTTTAAAAAATGCATAAGGGAAAAAAAGGGGGGGAGGCCAGCAGTTGGTGTAATGCTATGTCGCTGGACTCCCATGTAGTCGACTGCGGTTTGAGTCTTGGACCTGGTGGCTTAAACTCACACCGGGCGCATGTGCGTGCATGCCCAAGATCCCGAGAGGAGAATAGAGGAGAAGGGATTGCAGCGTGGCCATCCCTCCTGGGGGGTGATTTCTCGCTTTCTGTCTCTCTGTCTCTCTCTGTCTTTCTGGCAAATGCACATGCCCTATAGCAAAAAACTCTCAAAAAAAGAAAAAATAATGCATGTGGACATAGGAAGGGAATCCAAAGGGTGAATGTAGTAGCATGCTGGGTTTGTGAGTATATTAAAGTTAAAGTTCACTTTATTGTTATCCCTATTCTATATTTTGGAATTTTGATCTGAGGTGTAATCCTTGCTTGACCTGTTTTGTTATTGTTTTAAACTGAATAATACTCATTTTTCCGTCTCTGTCACACCATTTTTCTTCCAGAGCATTAAGTTCTGCAGTTTTGAAAGGCGGAGTAACACAGAGGTTAGAAGTATAGACGTTAGAGCCAGACCACCCTGTTTGGATCTCAGATCAACATCTTGCTAACTGGATGATCTTTGGACAAGTTATTCAAATGGTTCAGTTTGTTCAGTTTTAAAATATTCCTAGTAATAATAGTATCTGATTTGTGTGATTATTGTTACTACTAAATTAGATAATGCATTTAAAGCACTTAGGATAGTACCTGGTACTGGATAATCATAGTAACCAATTATATATATATATATATATATATATATATATATATATATATATATTTCATTTAAAATCCTCTTTTCATTTTTATTTCATTTTCTTATTTACATTCAATCACATTATTTAGCTTACAAAGTGAATATTTCAACACGTGAACATTTCTCCCTAGTCCATTTAATGAAACTGTAAAAGTATCTTCAACAGATAATACCACATTTCTCTGTCCCATTAATACTTTGCCTCTCTATTTTTCTTCTAAATGTCCTTCCTCAGACTCTACTCTTTCACACACACACTATATCTGGTATTTACATCCATTTACTGTGTTTCTATATCCTTTAGTCAATCAGTTTCAGTCATAGAGTGTGGACACTCGGTATATATTAAGTGGAGACATACAATGTCTCTCCTTCATAGCCTGGCTTGTTTCACTCAGCAGTAAATCTTCCATATTCTTCCACTTCCTGTCAAAAATCCTCTTGATGAGACCAGCAATTAGTGTAATGGCTTTGTCGCTGGACTCCCATGTAGTTGACCGCAGTTCGCGTCCTGGACCCGGTGGCTTAAAACTCAAGCTGGGCGCGTGTGCGTGCATGCCCAAGATCCCGAGAGGAGAATGGAGGAGAAGGGATTGCGGCGTGGCCATCCCCCCTGGGGTTGATTTCTCGCTTTCTGTCTCTCTGTCTTTCTGGAGAGCGCACGTGCCCTATAGCAAAAACCTCTCAAAAAAACAAAAAACAAAAAACATCCTCTTGATCAGATTGAGTCTCTTGCTAAATGTCTTTTTCAACCTTGGTGAAAGTCATATGGTCTCTTATCAACAGTCCATCATTTTGGGAGCCGACAGGTGGCTTGGTAGTTAAGGGCATGGGACTCCCACATGGCTTACTGTGGTTCGAGTCTTGGACCTGGCAGCTTGCTTTCTCACTTTCCCTCTCTTTCTCTTTCTCCTCTCTTTCTCTCTCACTCTGCCCCTCTCTGGTCAAATTAAAATAAATAAATAAATAAATAAATAAATAAATAAATAAATAAAGTTAAATAAAATAATTCTTTTAAAGAAAAGAGAGTCCATCATTTTGAAGTTACAGGCAATAGTTTGGGTCATCAAAGTCTGATCCCCAGTGCCATCATTATCCAACCACAGAACACAGCCAGGTAAGTCACAATTTCTCCCGATGGCAGAGCTGACAGGAAGGGCCAGCATCTGGATGGGCTAGACAATGGAAGAAGAGACATCCCCCCACCCCCTGGCAAGTGCTCAGAAATTCAGTCAAAACATTTGTTGAATGCCTATCCTTCTCCAAGTATTGTGCTAAGCCTAAACCCAGAGTAGTTAACAAAACAGCCATATTGCTTTCAAAACCTTAAAGGCACAGGCAAACATTAGATCATTACAAGTGTGACAAGTGCTGCTAAGAGGTCCAGGGTTCCATGGGAACTCATAGCCTTGCAAGCAGGAATTCTGATACAGGTCACAGTCATCAGATCACAGGTTTGTCCAACATGGGCAATCCAGAGGATGGCAACCCAGAAGGAATACACAGCAGGTCTTACTCAAAAATATGTTCAGGAGGGGCTAGCAGATGGCATGGTGGTTAAGGTGCTGGACTCCTACATGACTGACTGTGGTTCGCGTCCCAAACCCAGCTGCTTGAAAATCATGCCAGCAGCATGTACATACATGTCCAAAATCTCGAGAGGAGAATGGATTGTGGCGTAGCCATCCCCTCTGGGAGGTGATTTGTCAATTTCCCTCTTTCTGTCTCTCTCCAGCAAGCGCACACATACCCTAGGACAAAAACATAAAAAAAGAAAAAAATAATTCACTCAGGAAAGCAGGGACTCTTCATTCCCTGCCACCAGGCAAGGGTTCAGATAGACGATTTCAGACCCTGAGAGGAATAAAGCAAGATGCCGCACCCTGAAGGGAGGTGAGGGGGATGTGCCATACGTAGAACTGTGAGTAACTCAGTGAGGATGGAGCCTGGAATGGGGGGAGGGCCGAGAAAGCGGATCAGCCACAAGCAGGAACCAGATCTCAAAGCACTTGCAACCGGGCAGAGGATGGCTGCCCGCTGGCCATGGAGCTCGAGCACATCGGTTCTCCTCTTACCTCTTGAAATCGGTTCATAGCACCAAATTCAGCCTCAGCTGGTGGGGACAGGGGCCCCTCCAAGTGGCCCAAACCCACAGTCAGAAGGACACGTAACCAATATGACCTGTACCTCAGGATACAACTAGGTAACAAAGTTTTTTTCTCTCTCTCTCAAAGTTTTTTTTTTTCTCTCTCACCTGCTTTATTAGTCCAAAATCCAGTAACTTTTTAAAAGTTTATTTACTTCATTTATGGCAGAGAATATGTATGCATACACTAGAGAGAGGCAGAGGCATGGTCCACTGGTTCTCATCACGTCACAATCCCCTTTCCCTATCTCTTCAGCTATCAGTATCTTGAGCTTACAAAAACACCCAGCATTTTAAATGTTTTTTTGAGACATTTTTAATATAGGGTGTGAGTGCTTGCCATAGAGTAAGAAAATAAGAAATCTGGGACCGGCAGATGGTGTGGTGGTTAAAGCGTTGGACACTCCCACATGGCTGACCATGGTTTGAGTCCTGGACCTGGCAGCTTGCTTTCTCACTTTCTTTCTCTTCTCCCCCCCCCCCCCCCCCGCCCACCATGGTCAAATTAAAATAAATAAATAAAGTTAAATTTTAAAAAATTATTAAAAATAAAAGTAAGTAAATAAGCAAGAAATCACTCCTAGAGAGATGGCCACACCACAATCCCTTCTCCTCCAGTCTCCTCTTGGGATTTTGAAAATACACCCTGCATGCTTCAAGCTGCCGGATCTAGGACTTGAACCGCAGTTGATCATGTGGGAGTCCAGAGCCTTAACCACTATACCACCTGCTGGCCCCTCGCCTGCGTTTTTTCAAGCAGACACTTGGGTAGAAACCTGTGTTCAGCATCTGGCTTTCAGCAGTGCAAGTCAGTTTGCTGTCGACTGCACCACCAGGTTGGGTTCAAGAACTTCTTTCTAATGAGTAAATACTCTCATGTTCATTTTACCTTCTCCCTCACACATATATATATATATTTTTCTTTTTTTCTTTTTTGGAGAGGTTTTTGCTATAGGGTGCATGCACTCACCAGAAAGAGAGACAGAGACAGAGTGACAGAAAGTGAGAAATCACCCCCCAGGTGGCATGGCCACACCACAATCCCTTCTCCATTCTCCTCTCAGGATCTTGGGCACGCACACACGCGTGCCTGGCGTCAGTTTAAGCCACTGTGTCCGGGACTCAAACCGCAGTCGACTACATGGGAGTCCAGCGACATAGCCATTATGCCAACTGCTGGTCCCTCTCCCTCATATATTGAAAGGAATGATTAAATAGTCCTCCATTTTTCTTGCTATGAATGGTGTTTGCTGAAGTATTAGAGCTAGCAAATAAACCATAGAAAGAATGTCTTCCAAGAACTCCGTCTAACAGGAAGAAAAATCCTCATTCCTAGTGAAAAAGTAAAATATGTCCTTTTATCTCATCCATGAGTTGTTCTAATGTTTCTTAGAATCATGCCAACATTCATACTGTTGTCTTTTTCTTTTTTTTTTTTGGAGAAGTTTTTGCTACAGGGCGCATGCGCTCGCCAGACAGACAGAGAGAGACAGAGAGACAGAAAGTGAGAAATCATCCCCCGGGGGGATGGTCACACCGCAATCCCTTCTCCTCCATTCTCCTCTCGGGATCTTCGGCATGCATGCACACGCGCCCAGCGTGAGTTTTAGGCCACTGGGTCCGGGACGCGAATCGCGGTCGACTACGTGGGAGTCCAGCGACATAGCCATTACGCTAACTGCTGGTCCTGATACTGTGGTCTTTTAAAGCTACATAAGTTTAGAACTATATCTATTATGAGTGCTATCTTTTTTGATAACCTTTTTAAAGAAGGTTTCAGAAAAACCTTCCCATTTTCCTACTTACTTATGTATTAATATCTGTATGGATCTGTAGATTCCTACTTTATTCAGTAAGTTGTAATGTGTTACTATTATTTCTTTCATGCACAAACTGACCCATATTTGGCCAGTGGAGATCCCTTTGGGCTGACTTCTCTGTCCTTTTCATGAGTTTCCATCATCCTCTGAGTATTTCCTTACTTTCTTGAGCAATAGGTAATCAAAAATCATCTCTATCTCAGCCCCGAAACCAATCATTTACAAATACTGGTTCCTTTGCTGGAAACCAGTATTTGGGTATTTAGCATGCTTATTTCTACTGGGTTGTTGTGGGAGGCTGCGCACCAGCGAGTCTGCCAAGGTTTCTCAGAGAGTAAACAATTGCCATGATTGGTTCTCTTCATAAAACCTGACCTTCGAAACCTTGCTCTGATTGGCCACTAGAATCCCTCAGATTTGCATATCCGGCACCTCATGATTGGTCCAAAAGCAACCAATCATAACCCACCGTTTACAACCAATCATGGCCCACCATTTACAACCAATCATAACCCACCTTTTACGATCCTTCATTCAACCAATCACGGCCCACCAGCGTGTATATAACCATGATGCCTGGCCCACAATACCCAGACGACCAGGAAGACAATGAAGATGACACAGAAGATCAGGAAGACAACGACCCTGGAAGCCTGAAGAGTTGAAACACTGCACAGTCTCCAGACGACCCTGAAGAGTTGTAACACTACATCATCTGTGGACGAGCCTGAAGAGCTGTGACACCGCGTCGTCTCCGTGCTGCTCACAACAGACGACGCGACCCTGAAGAGTTGTAACACTGCGTCGTCTCCGTGCTGTACCGTGCTGCCCACAATAAACAGACGACACTGAAGACACTGTGTCGTCTCCGTGCTGTGACACTGCGCCGTTTGTCCCGGCTCTCACTCCTTCCCTCAGGAAACCTGTTCGACTGTCCCCCCCCCCCCCCCCCCCCGGGTCGGGACACGTGGCGCCCGAACAGGGACGGGACAGGTTGTCACTTCTAAGCTAAGAGATATGCACATGTGTATGCATAAACACAAACACATACCTCTCTCTCTCTTCATATATGTCTCATTGTATATACCATTAAACCCATTAGTTGACATGTCACTACTTTAAATTCTAATCCAGCACCTCAAGGGTCTCTCTAGTCTGTATCCTTCTATATATATATATATATTTTTTTTTTTTTTTGAGAGAATTTTGCTATAGGTCGCATGCAGTCACCAGAAAGACAGAGAGACAAAAAGCGAGAAATCACCCCCAGGAGGGATGGCCACACCGCAATCCCTTCTCCTCTATCCTCCTCTTGGGATATTGGGCATGCACACACGCGCGCCTGGCATGAGTTCCGGGACTCGAACCGCAGTCCACTACATGGGAGTCCAGCAACTTAGCCATTACGCCAACCTCTGGTCCCCATGTTCTTAAATCCCTTCTCTAACAGTGAGAAATTTAACTTTCATCCTCAATATGTTTATTTGCTCAAACTCCCTGGATGTAATCCATCTGGGTATCATGCTAGTTGCCTCCTCAGCCCCCAGACACTACCACCTCCATAGCTTCTGCCTTTTCCAAGAGATGCGAATGGATAGCAAGAGTGCCCTACTGGGAATGAGGGAAAGAAAGAAGGAGAAAATGATGCTCCACTATGCGCCAATAATAGAATAGATCAATTGTGGCATATTCAAACAGTAGAATATCACACAGAAATGAATGAACTACAACTATACACCAATGTAAATGAATCTCACAAACCTAAGTTTGAGTACAAGAAGCCAGACAGGGAAGTATACCTTGTGTGATTTTGTTTCTGTAAGATTCAAGCTACACAAACCCAATGTGCAATGTTAGAAGTCAGGGTACTAGGGGCCAGCAGGTGGCATGGTGGTTAATGGTGCTGGATTCCCTCATGGCCAACCTGGTTCAAGTCGCAGACCTGGTGGCTTTCTCTGCCCACCCCCCAGTCAAATAAATAAATAAAGTTGAATAAAATAATCCTTAAAAAAACAAAAGAAGTCAGGGTAGTGGTTACTAGGGAACTAGCAGCTAGATGAGGGCACACAACGGGTTTCTGGGATTCTAATACTACTCAGTGTTTTGATCTGGGTCCTTTTTGTAAAATGTCGTCAAGCTGTACCCTTACGTATGATTGTTAGTACGTATGTTCAATGCAACAAAATAAATACATTCAAAAAATTCCTTAAGTGAAAACACCATTGACCCTTAAGGTTAGTCAGAATTTTTCAGGGGCAAGAGACCAGTTGTAAGTCACTTGTTAACACACTCGGGAAAGAGCAGAATTCCATGTGTCCACTGGCTGTGGCAGTTGTCCTTGCCTCTGTTCCAATCTCAGCTTACCCTGACTTGTCTCAGCTCTGTATCCTTGACCATAAGGGCACCATTGTGCGGCTAGAATACTTGGGTGGATGAGGAACCCTCCATGCCTATACCAGTATTTTGAGAATCTCCCCAGGTAAACTTTGCTAATACATGACTGAGAGCCTGCTCAGCATCAGGGCACCTTCGAGACCTGGATACTGCTCCTTCTGCGGAGATACACGCCTCACAAAGCTGCGAGGTTCAATCATCCTCTTTAGAATGTTTAAATTTAAGAGTGTAAACTCAGTGAGCCAGAATTGCTAAGCTCTTATCTCATCTCTTAGTATTTTTGACAACGCCAGTTCCCAGAGATTCTTTGCCCTTTCAAAATAATGTGAGCTTATATTTAAATATTAATATCTTATATCGAAAGCTATAAAACCTAAATTGGTGAGGGGAAATGGCCTTACACTACTTTGGCGATGAAAAAGATGATAAATAAAATTTATTTTTCATCTCTTCCTTTTCTACAGGATACCAAAAAAAAATGTTAATTACATAAAAGTTTTTGAACTCCCATTTTGTTTCCTAGGAAGCAATTTAATCCTAAGGTAATGAATACTTAACTGTTCCCAAGACGCATACTTAATGGAGGTATGCAGCTTCAGAATGTGTTCACAACAGCATTCTTTGTAATAAAAAATTCAGCGCTGATAGTGTTCCACTTACTATTTTTTTTTTAGTTTTGAATTTGCCAGAGGGCATGTGCACTCACTGGAGAGAGAGAAAAAGAGACAGAGATAGAGAGGGAGAAAGGGCCCTTCAATTGGGCATGGTCACACCACAATCCCTTCTCCTCCATTTCTTCACTCTGTCAGGATTTGGGGCACATGCAGGGCCAGAACTTGAACTGGCTCTGGCTGCCTTAACCACCACAGAGGTGGCCCATTTCACTCATTCTTACCACGTTTTTGTCATTACACTTACTCACATAACCCATCTTGCTCAACTGGCTTAAACACACCTTTTTTTTTTCCTTTGCTGCTATGTCATCATTACAGCCTTTCCCCTTTCATAAGTCTTTGTAAACTTCCCTGATTCCTGATCCAATTAATATCTAGCCATCAACTTTAGTTTTTCCCATACATTTCTTCCAAAATAAATCAGAACGAGCCTCACCTTTAAGTCAAACCATACCCTTTCCCTCTCGGCAGCTGAATCACTGAAGCGATGTCTCTGATAATCATTCTCAATAGGCGTATTATAGTCAAGGATCTCATCAAATAATCCCCATATTTGGGCCATACATCATTTATTTGAATGTTCTTAAAAATAAATTACTGTTTTACTAGTTCTGTCACCTGTGTGCTTTCCCTAGGCGACATCTGCTCTGTTCTCCTCACCTCCTGACCAATGATATCCGTAGTGTACCTATCACCTGAGCAACCCACACAGTCTTTCCTAAACCCAGGAAAAAGTCAAAGGAACCCTTCAGGACTCATGGTGTGTATGTTTCCGAAATCAATGGATTCATATGGAATGATCGTCAAAGCTTAGCAATCAGAATCTGCAATTCTTATCACTTATTGTTTTTATCCTTTTTTCCTACCACGCTTCATCTCCTCACTGTTCTAATCTTCCCGCTCCCATCTGCCCTCACTTAGTAATTTCTAAACCCTCTATTCTAAGATCTTAACATGTTTTTTGCTTTTCTTTTTCCATCTTACTACTTGAAATTCACAAGTAGGACTCACCAAACTTCCTTTTTTTTTTTTTTTTTTTCCAGGCATTTTTACCATAGGGCACATGTGCTCTTGGGAGAGAAACAGAGAGAGAGAAAGTGAGAAACCACCTCCCAAGGGAGATGGCCATACCACAATCCCATCTCCATTCAGGATCTTGGACACACACACACACACACACACACACACACACACACACATGCCTGGCATGATTTTCAAGCCACCAGGTCCAGAACTCAAACTGCAGTGGGCCATGTGGGAGTTCAACGTCTTAACCACTACGCCATCTGCTGGCCCCAAGACTCACCACACTTCCTAGCGGTAGCTAGGAGGAAATTTCATCAAACTGAATATCTTCTGATTTCAGCTATCATACAGCCAATTCTTTATTTGCAGTTTTAACCTCCATAAGCTCCTTTATACCATAATTGAATGCCCATCAGTTACTTCCTGCAATTGGCACAGGGAATCCCTCCTCTGTCCTCACAGATAATGGATTATGACAAGCATAGTAAACAGCTCTCACCCTTGGTCAAAGAGGAAAATCACGGCACAGGATGTGGTATCACTGCGCACTCTTCCACACAGTAATTTAGGCCATTGTTAGAAATAAATACAAGCAGGGAGCACAGTATAGCACGATGTTCCCCCAGTTCAAGTACAGAGCCCCCCCTGAGTATGCCACACCCAGGCTGGCCTGTGACCCAGGGCTGGCTGAAAGCTAGGGTGCTACCTTTCTCCCTCCCCTCCCCTCATTCATGGGGGGAAAACAAAACAAAACACCGCTCTCTGTCTGGCTCTCTCTGTTTCTCTCTTTCTCACTCATAGGAGAAATCAATAAACTTTACAAAAGAAAAAGAGGGGCCAGCAGGTGGCATCGTGGTTATGGTGCTGAACTCCCACATGGCTGACCATGGTCCAAATCCCAAACCCCGAAGCTTGAAAATCACACTGGGTGCACGTGTGTGTGTGTGTGTGTGTGTGTGCCAAACATCCCGGGAAAATGGAGGAGAAGGGATTGTGGTGTAGCCAACCTCCCTGGGGGGGGATGGTTTCTCACTTTCCCCCTCTCTGTCTCTCTCTGTCTCTGTCTCTCTCTGACGAGCACAAGCACACTCTGGTAAAAAAAAAAAAAAAAAAAAAAAAAAAAAAAAAAACTTTAAAAAGTTAATTAATTAATGGGGCCAGCAGGTGGCATGATGGTTACGGCAGCTGGACTCCCCCATGGCTGACTGTGGTTTGAGTCCTGGACCTAGCAGTTTGCTTTTTCAATTTCCTCCTCTCTCTCTCTCTGTATCTCTCCATCAACTTCGAAAAAAATAAAATAATGATGATGAATAAAATTTAATGAAAATTTTAAAACTAATTAGTAATAAATAAATAAGAAAAGGAATAGGGCAGGCCTCTGGTGTGGTGGAGAAGGCAGTTGGATCATGTATGGCTGACTTTGCTGTTCAAACCTTGGACCCAGCAGCTTGAGGAATATGTCAGGCATGTATGTGTACATGCCCAAACATCCCAAACGGAGGCAGACATGGAGGGGAAGGAATAGGTGGTGTAGCCACTCCTCATGAAGGGGGAGATGCCTTCCTCTCTCCTTTCTCTCTCTCTCTCTCTCTCTCTCTCTGCCTCTCCCTCTCTGGCAAACACACAAAAAAAGAAAGCAGAAAGAATGAAAGAAACTACAAGACTCCCAATTTCCAATTTGTGTGTCTGGAAAGAATTTGATAGTATCTTGTCTTTATATTTAGTTTTTAGATTATCTTCTGATATTCTAGCAAAACTGTCCATCCATTAATGATAACAATATAAATTCTCTTTTTAAGCTCATATATTTAAGTAAAAATTCCATTAACTTAAAGAAAACTTAAGCAAATAACATAAAAGTGATATGAGACTCTGGCAAAAATTCTGATAACTCAACGACAAAGGTTAGGACCATGACTGTCTGGGAAATGCTATAAAGAGGGATGTAAAGTGGCGGCAGGGAAGTGGAAGCCCGTGAGTTATTTATCCCACTCTCTGGGTGGCGACGCAGAAACTTGCCAGAGGTCGTGGCTGTGCCCCCTCCTGACGCAGGAGATCATGACAACAGGAGCCAGCCCCCGACTTTCCGCTCCGCCTTCATCCGGCCAAGACCTGACTTCAGCACCCTCTCCGCTGGCCAGCAACTGGAGGAGGGTTCCTTCACAGGTTTGGAGTAGCCAGGGAATCCGTGGGTGGAGGTAACTCTGAGTAACACCGAAGTACCCCAGATAGGGCCAGGCCGACAGGCAGCAGTAATGCGACAGAACCCACACGGGGAAGTCCAGATCGCGTCCTGAGCCTGCCCTGGGCATCCCCAATCCAGGCTGGTTGAGGCTGGCTGGGGCTGGCGTAGATTGTAACGAGACGGCCCTGTTGGGGTTGCTGTCTTCAGTCCCTGTCTTGTCATAGAAGAAATCAATGAATAAACTTTAAAAAGAAAATGACCCAAATAAGGGATCACACAAACTGGCCAAAATCAGAAAAAAATGGTGATTTTTGCTCTTGACAAAGTCATAAGGGGAAAAACGTGTTTGATGAGCAGGGAAGGAGAGATACTAAGATCTGGCCCTGGCGGACCAGCAGATGATGTAATGGCTACATCTCTGGACTCCCACACTGTGGGAGTCCACTGTGGTCCCGCGTCCCAGACCTGGTGGCTTGAAACTCATACCAGGCACGTCTGTGTGCACCCAAAATCCCAAGAAGAGAAGGGAGGAGAAGGGATTGCGGCGTGGCCATCCCCCCAGGGGGGTGATTTCTTGCTTTTTGTCTCTCTCTATCTCTCTGTCTTTCTGGTGAGCTCACACATCCTATAGCAAAAACCTCTCCCTAAAAAAAAAAAAAAAAAAAAAAAAGATCTGGCCCTGAAGCCTTAACAATGAGGCAGAATTTAGAAGAGGAAGCTCATGCTTTTGTTTAAAAACAATTTATATGGCAAGAAATCAGAGCAACATGTATTAACTTTAGGCAAGTCTTATCATTTATAAGCGTCAGTTTCTTCATCTGAAAATGAAGAGGACAGTAATGACTGACATATTTCTTATCAGTTAACATGTGGATTGCACATTACAATTCATAAAAAGCACCAGGTCATACGAGATGCTCAATAAATGTGACATCTCTGGGACCAGCAGTTAGCGTAATGGCTATGTCGCTGGACTCCCATGTAGTCGACCGCAGTTCGCGTCTCGGACCCGGTGACTTAAAACTCACGCCAAGCGCATGTGCATGCGTGCCCAAGATCCCAAGAGGAGAATGGAGGAGAAGGGATTGCGGCATGGCCATCCCCTCTGGGGGGTGATTTCTCGCTTTCTGTCTCTCTGTCTCTCTCTGTCTGTCTGGCAAGCGCACGCGCCCTATAGCAATAACCTCTCCAAAATAAATAAATGTGACATTTCTATGAAATTAAAAGAACTTAGGTCACTCCATGGATCTTACTAGTTAGGTTACCATGGGCCAGTCTGTATTTTTTAATTTATTTATTATCGTGATAGATTACCTGCACGCACACACACACACATGCACACACCACACACACACACACACGAGAGAGAGAGGTGACCCCCACAGGGCTCAGTGGATACCCTTTCTCCAGCTCACCAGGATCCTTGGCAGGTGCACATGTACCCAACATGATTTTCAGGTGAGCCAACCAGCCTGGTATGTCAGCGGCAGGGGGCATGTGGCATGTGGCTTCCAACTTCGCAGCCCAGTATGGTATTGACTGCAGATAGACTGAGCTGGACCCAGCCTTCTTGTTTATGGCTCAGAATTTTCCAAAATGAAGTCAGGCAGGGTGGCATGCACCTATAGTCCCTGCTACTTGGGAAGCCTAGGCAGGAGGATTGCAGGTTTGAGGCTAGCCTGGGCAACATAATGAGATCTGTCTCTCATGGAAAAGAATTTCCAAAATGAACAGGAGGTCAGTACTAAGAATTCCAAACAATAAATAGTGTGCACAAGCTTTTGGGATCAGGGGAAATCTAAATCAGAAATAATAATAACAGAAAATCAAGTCCAGGAGAGAAAATATAATCTAGATATCCAGATCAACCAGTCCTACACAAGTACTAATGTATTGTAAAGTTCAAAATTAACTCTGGGCTTCCTGGAAACCCAAAATAAATTTGGAAAATGTTCAGTTGCAAAATGATCCATTCATTCACCATGAGAAAAGAAAAATACTAAATGCTTGCGGCAAACAGATTTTTCTAAGCATATCATGTCAACCATCCAAGTGTTGATCTCTTTTTATTTTTAGTTTTAGTTTTTTGGCTAGAGGGCACATTTGCTCACCAGAGAGAGACATAGAAACAGAGTGAGGAAGAAGAGAAAGCATACACACTTCCAGCATGGAATGCCCACACCACAACTCCTTCTCCTCCACTTCTCCCTCCTTTTGGAATTTTGGGTACATGTGCATGTTTCTAAAGCCACCAAGTCCACAACTCAAACTGTGTGGTTGGCCATGTGGGATCCAACTGCCTTAACTACCCCAGGCCATGGAGCCAGTCCCAGTATCTTCACGGTTTTAGAGAGAGAGTTTTGTTTTGTTTTGTTTGGGGGGGGGGGGCAGGATTCCAATATAGAGCACATGCACTTGCCAGAGAGACAGACAGTTTCAAGTCACTGGGTCTAGGACTCGAACCGTGTTGACCATGTGGGAGTCCAGCATCTTAACTACCACACCACACCCCATAATCTCCTCATTTTTTTAAAAAAAAGAATTATTTTATTTTATTTATTTATTCATTCATTTATTTTAATTTGACCAGAGACAGAGAGAGAAAAGGAAAGTGAGTAAGCAAGCCACCAGGGCTGGGACTTGAACTGTGGTCAGCCATGTAGGAGTGTCCAGTGCCTTAAACACCATACCACCTGCTGGTCCCAGACTCATTTTCTTTTCTTTTTTTTTTAAATTTCTTTTTTTTTATACATTCGACTACCTTTTTTAGCTTACAAAATGAATATTTCAATATGTGAACATTTCTCCCTACTCCAGTTGATTAAACTATAAAATATCTTCAACAAATAATACCACATTTCTTTTTCCCATTAATGCTTTGCCTCCATATTTTTCTTCTAAATGTCCTTCCTCGGGCCCTACTCTTCCACACATACTATATCTGGTATTTAAAGCCATTTATTGTATTTGTATATTCTTTGATCAATCAGTTTCAGTCACAGAGTGCGGACACTTGGTATATATTAAGTGGGGACATACACTGTTTCTCCTTCATAGTCTGGCTTGCTTCACTCAGCAGTAAGTCTTCATATTCTTCCACTTTCTGTCCAAAGCCAGGGTCCAGTCTCCTCATTTTTAAAATGAAGAAAGTATCAACTAGCTTTCAGGGTTGATGTAGAGGATTAAATGGAATAGGTATATGAAAAAGTATTTTATAAATTTGATGTGCTATGTAAATGCTTATTGTTTTGTATATTTAATTTACTCAATAGAGCAGACTTCTCATATTTTTGGATTTTCATTTATATTACTTATTTTAACCATAGGAATACTCAGTGTTCTTGGTGGGATAATTTGTATGTATTCAATTACCAGCCATACTAATAGCAGATACAACTATTGTCCCCATTCCAACCAAGAACTTAGGACACAAAGAGGTAACATGACATGCCCACAGTCCCTCAGCTAGTGAGCGGCTGTGCTGACTTATAGTGACGGAATTTGGCCCTCGGTCCATGCTCTTTAACCACCTTCTGTACTCCTACAGCAAGTGTGAGCTCTTGAGCCTGTAGTGTGTCTGTAACTGTCAAAAATGCTCATCTCTAAACTGCATGTAAACCACGCAATACAACCAATACATGTTAAATTAATTTGATGTGACACGGGACATTACTTCCTCATCAGCAGTTGTACCAGGAATTTGATACTGTTGAGATCAGGTTACTACCAGGTACTATGAGATGACAATTTTCCCATCACTTCTTCATTCAACTCACTAAGAACCATGTTCTGACAGTACGTGGCTTTCATTTGGTATAAAAGCATCCTTCACATCAGTCTGCTTTGCTTGCTTTCTCACTTGCTCCCTGACCAAAGTAGAATTGTTCAGTGCCAACTCAGTTATAAACACGAGACTAGTACTTGGTTATAAACACGAGACTAGTACTTGGCTGTAGGAGAGGCCATCCAGATGATTCCAGATATGCTTATATCATTTTTAAAAAATTGTCATTGAAATTTGGGGCCAGCAAATGGTGTAATGCTTACATCGCTGGACTCCCACAAGGCTAACCACAGTTCAAGTCCTGGACCTGGTAGCGTGAAACTCACGACAGGCGCTTGTGCGTGTGTACCCAAAATGGAGGAGAAGGAATTTCAGGGTGGTCATCCTCCCTGGGCGGGGGGGGGGGGATTTCTTGCTTTCTGTCTCTATCTCTCCAGTGAGTGCACATGCCCTATAGCAAAAGTCTCTCTCTTAAAAAAAGAAAAAAAAAGAAATTAAAATACCAAATTTTAAAATATTCAAAGAAAATTTATAGACATCATTGCCTCTCGTTTGAGAAACCCCACCTCAGAGTATTCCTAAAAAGGCAGATAACCGGTCGGCCTCTGGGCTACCCTACCCCAGTCCATTGCCAAAGAGGAAGCCCTGGAGCACCTGCTTCTGCTGGAAAGAGCGAAACTGCCCAAGGACCATCCGTACATGTGGTCCCTCCAAGGTCCAGCCCTTCCCATCAGGTGCCCGGGCTCTTGGCCAGCATGTTTGAGGTAGGAGGTCCAGCTGGTCTGTCTTATTTGGATATTCACCACTGGGTGCGGGAAGAGTAAGCAGAGTTTTGGGCTACACTAACTCTGTCTGATGGCACCAAGTGCCACATGCTGGTCTGAGAGGTGTCAGAATAGCAGAGAGCTCTTCACGGGAATTCCTTTGCCCACAGCGCATTCCCATCATCATGCTGAGCTCAGAATCCCGAGCCTCAAGGGCTGCAGCTCTCAGTGAGCAGTTCGTTCAGACCCAGCATTGACTTTCCAGCGCTACCACTAGCCAAAAGGCACTGCTGCCAGACTAGTGCAAAGTAGAAAGAACAAAAAAAAATTGGACTTTTTCCTTGCATAAATACTCCTCAAATTATGCCTTGCAAATTGAGGTTTGATGTATTGGTTTTCCAGATATGTACAACAGATACAGAAAACTGAGTTGAAAATGCAAACAGTTTAAAATCAGGAGGTGAGGGGGACCAGTGGTTAGTGTAATGGCTATGTCCCTGGACTCCCATGTAGTCGATCACCATTTGAATCCCGGACCCAGTGGTTTAAACTCATGCCAGGTACGTGTGCGTGCGTGCCCAAGATCCTGAGAGGAGAATGGAGGAGGAGGGACTGTGGAATGGCCATCCACTCTGGGGGGATGATTTCTCGCTTTCTGTCTCTCTCTGTCTTTCTGGCGAGTGTACGCACCCTGTAAGAAAAAAAAAATAAAAAAATCAGTAGGTAAGGGACCAGCAGATGGCATAATGTCTATGTAGCTGGACTCCCATGTAGTCGACCGCGGTTCAAGTCCTGGACCTGGTGGCTTAAACTCACACCAGGCATGTGTGTGTGCGTGCCCAAGATCCCAAGAGGAGAATGGAGGAGAAGGGATTGCGGCATGGCCACCACCCCCCCCCCCCCCCGGGGGGCGTGATTTCTTGCTTTCTGTCTCTGTCTCTGTCTTTCTGGCGAACACACACGCCCTATAGCAAAAACCTATCCAAAAAAAAACAAAAAAATCAGTAGGTGAAAATCACTTTTGACGAAATCTATGCTGACACTGAAGATGTTGCAACAGAGAAGCCAAGATGGAGTCCGGCATGTCAGCTTCTGGCTTAAAATCCCCTCATAATACACTTCATTAACACAGAGCTCTGCCGGCAGTTCCGAAAGTGAAGTCTGAGCCCTAAAATAGAGTGAGGCTAACTCTCTCGGGGTAACTGAAACCCGATCGTGGCCTCATCAACACTTTACACTCGCTCCTGGATAAGCAAACTCTTTAAAGGATCTCAGTGACGATAAATAGAGCCCAGCTAACGTTGCCTTCTCTGGAGAAAAGACGTGAGAGGTACAAGATGGCCTGTCTAAAGTTAAGCAAAGTAGCCAGAACTTGCAGTGGCTATTATCAGGGCAGCAAACACTTGGCTGCCACCAGGGTTGCAGGTTTGTTTTTCAAAAGTTTATCTAGGGGCGGGGCCAGCAGGTGGCCTGGTGGTTAAGGGTGTTGGACTCCCACATGGTTAAAGCGGTTTGAGTCCTGGGTCCAGCAGCTTACTTTCCACTTTCCCTCTCTCTCTCTCACTTTGTCCTTCTCTGGTCAAATTAAAAATAAATAGACAAATAAAGTTAAATTAATTCTTTGAAAAAAAAAAGTCTGTGTATAGGGCAGCAGGTGATGTGGTGGTTAAGGCACTACACTCCCACATGGCTGACTGCAGCTTGAGTCCCAGACCTGGCAGTTTGCTTTATCACTTTCCAATAATAATAATAATAATAATAATAATAATAATAATAAAATTAAGATAAATAATCATATTTTAGAGGTTTTCACCACAGAGCACATGTGCTTGCTGGAGAGAGACAGAGACAGTGAGAGGGAAAGTGAGAAACCACCGCTGAGGGGATGATCACACTGCAATCCCTTCTCCATTCTCTTCTCAGGATCTTGGGCACGCAGGCATACGTGTCCTGTGTGCTTTCCAAGCCACCAGGTCGAGGACTCGAGCTGTTGGAGTTCAACAATGTAATCAATATGCTATCTGCAGGCCCAGTACTTATTTTTTAAAAATTAATTTAAAAAAAGTTGATCTAAAATGACCATTTTACTTTCTGATTTTTCCCTGTTTTAAAAGTGACTCTATGTAGGGAACCAGCAGTTAGCGTAATGGCTATGTCGCTGGACTCCCATGTAGTCGACCGTGGTTCGCGTCCCGGACCCGGTGGCTTAAAACTCACGCCGGGCGCGTGTGCGTACGTGCCCAAGATCCCGAGAGGAGAATGGAGGAGAAGGGATTGCGGCGTGACCATCCCTCCTGGGGGGTGATTTCTCGCTTTCTGTCTCTATGTCTCTCTCTGTCTGTCTGGCGAGCGCACGCGCCCTATAGCGAAAACCTCTCCAAAAAAAAAAAAAGAAAGAAAAGAAAAGTGACTCTATGTACACAAAGTGACCATATTTCCCTGATTTTCCAAGCTATTGTCCCAGTGCCATATGAACGGTGCCATCTGAGCTCTTGAAAATGCACTGGCCTTTACTATAAGTTATCTTAAAGTCATGCTGCCTACGACATCGTCCTGTAATATTTATGTTTCACATCTCCTCTGATCCTTCTTTCTCATTCCCTAAGAATCCCATATCTTCATTTTTCCACTGGCTACCTCTTCCTATTTTCCAAGAGTGTCATGCTCCAGAGTTACCCCGATTCAATATTCACCTTCGTATACCCCATCCATTCAGCTCCAATAATCTTGAGAACTGATTAGAAAGCAGGCGAGGAATCTTGTTATTCCATTTAAAGTCGTCTCTTCTTTAGCTATGATTTAGAACTGCAGAGGATGGACCGTCTTCTTGTGCCTACTGCAAAATCGCTGCCCTTTTTCAAAGTAGGGTGCAATCGTGTTAATTATGTAATCATTCCTGTCTGAGTTATTTTTGTAGCTGCTCTTATAGGTACTTGTTCGGTTATATAATAGGGATCGCTGACTTGGCACCTTTATTCTGAAAGTTTGCCGACACAGTAAGAAAGAAGCACGGGGAAAGACTAGAAAGAGCTCCAGAAACAACTCCAGCTGTTACTGCACTTTATTATGCATGTCCCTGTTTTCCGAGGGGCTGGTAATGAACTCATCTTCCTAAAACCACCTAGAAGAGAATGAATGCAGCACATATAAGACACAAGAAAACGGTAAAGGTCACCCGGACTATGGTTGTTTTATCAATAAGAAAACCCGGGAGCTATATTTGACATTGAGTAATCATCTGCTGTCTATAAATATATGCATTTATTTCATGTACATCTCAACTAATGCTTCTTTCAATGGTTAAAAGTTGCTGTGATTCATCACCCTGGCAGGCCAGTTCTGCCAGAATGGCCTCTCTTTCACTAGTTGCCCTTCACTATGGGAATATGAAGGCTCATGCCTCCCAGTGTGTGACTCTGCAAAGTGTCACCCCAGCCAGACAAAAATAAGCCCAGGAAAGGGAGTTCCTGTTAGGGGTGTTGATCTCGGCGCACCGACCTCAAACACCAGAACTGTGATTGCCTTTGTCAGCTAAGGGCTCTTCAGTCTCAAAATACAGCTTGAAACAAGGCCAGATGTGTTCTTTTCATGCAATGCAGTGTAAAGACAACAGGATTCATTAAGAATAACTGACTAATGACTAGAACTGCAATAAGCACCTGGGTAGGTTGTCATTAACCTCAGCTAGCCCCTCCCCTGCCTCACTGAGGAATCCAAGAGCCCTTAGCTAGATATAGCCAGGGAAATTATTTATGATTTGATCCTATTCAACTCCCCTCTCTGTCATCCTGGGCCTGAATTATTTGCCGACTCTCTTTTTGTTCCAATAATGATTCATATTCCATAACAGTAAATGGTCTTTCTTGTATGGAAGCTCTAATGATCTCTTACAGAAAATTCTCCCTTTCTGTAATTGTTTGAGGTTCATGCTTTGAGTCTTATCAACTCTCTTTCTACCGCTGTAGCTATGCCTATGCTTTTACGTCATAAATCTATCCAATGCCAAAGTTTTAAGCAACGTGATCTCTGTCAGTGGATGATTTTTCTCGTCACTACCCTACAGTGGGGGTGGAGAGATGAGTTCGATATAGTCATTTTGTTTTTAATAGCAAAAAGAACAAGTTCCAAATTGAATGCTACATGAAAAGTCCCCCTTGCTGTGTTTTTACTACGATACTTCCTGTATCCTACTACAAGAAAACCCCAACCTAGGGTTTTGCTGTGTAACTGCTGCATGCACGTCCACTGGACTCCGATAAGTCATAGAGGGATGAGAAACCTGAGTGACAGCGGTGGTCACCCAGGATGTAGGGCTCATAAAAGGAGCACTGCTGAGAAGGCAGGCATATAGCTGCAAAAGATAGGGATATAAGGGAAAGAATATTGAGAGAGTGACTAAGGATAGAAAACGCAGTTCTAGACCACTGAGTGTCAACAACGTGACTACAGGGAAACAGGTGTAAATCTAGGTGCATCTGTAGAAGTGGACAATTGGCCTGGCCACTCGGCATCATAAGGACACTTACAGATGACTGAAAAACGTCTAGAAAAATTGTATCTGTGCAGATTTTTTATCTTTACATTAAAGTGATCAGATCCATTGCTTCGACAACATACTAAAAGAGCTTTCTTTAATTAAGGAATAACATAATAAAATACTTTAGTTGCAATTCAGTACAGCTCAATAATTCTATATATACGCTATATGTGTACATATGAGACATATATGCATATAACCCTCATATATACATATGTAACCATATGTGTAACCACAAGTCAGATTAAGTCATAGGATATTTCTTGTATCCTGTAAGGCCCCGATGTTCCCCTTCTTAATCTAATAATACGCAGTAATTAAAAATGAGCTGATTTGAGGGCAAGCCGGTGGCGTAGTGGTGAAGGTGCTAGACTCCCACATGGCGGCTGTGGTTTGGGTCCCCAACCTGACATCTTGCCTTCTCACTTCCTCTCTGTCTCTCTCTGGTGAGTACACGGGCACTGTAGCAAATTTAAAAATAATAATGATAATAAATAAATCGTTCTTTTTAAACATTAGCTGATGGGCGGCAGCAGATGGTATAGTGGTTATGTCACTGGACTCCCACACAGCCAACCGTGGTTTGAGTCCTGGGTGTGGGTGCTTGCTTGCCCAAGATCCCAGGAGGAGAATGAAGGAGAAGGGACGGCAGCAGGGCCATCCCCCTGGGGGTTGATTTCTTACCTTCCTTCTCACTGTCTCTAACTCTCTGTCTCTCTCTGGTGAGTACACGTGCCTTAAGGCAAAAACCTCTACCAAGAAAAAAAAAGATTAACTGATTTTTATAGAGAAATACTTTGAAGATTCCTCACAGCAATTTAATTAGGAAGCATCTAGTTAAGAAAAACAGACTCCATGAAACAGTATTTTAAACAAAGAAGTTGGCTTCTTTTCTCTTATGTGAACAACGGCTTGGAGGCAGGCCATCAAGGCCTGGCATGGAGGCTCCCAGAGCCCAGCTCTCTTCCTTCAGTTCAGGTAGCTGTAGTCCTGAGTTCTCTCTTCGGGTGTGACAGTGTGGCACTTGCCTCCACCCAGGTGCGGTGACCAATTCCCAGCAGGAAGGACAGAGGTGAGGAGGCAAGGCAGGGCCTGCTGAGTCAGCCCCTCAAATGTTTTCTCGGAAGCCCAACCAAATGGCTTCTGCTTACGTTTCATTGGTTAAAACCGTCATACCAGTTTTGGGTGGTAACCCCAAAATAAAATGGGATTTTTATGAATAAGATTAGGAAATTAGCAAAGGGAAGAAGGATATTAGTTCCGTTCAGTCTCACCATTGCTCCCGAATGACCGGTCTTGAAAATGCCACTTCGTTAGGCCGTAGCAGTTACGTCACTGGACTCCCATATGGCCGACCACGGTCAAGTCACAGGCCTGGTAGCTTGAAAATCATGCCATGGGTGAGTGCGTGCATGCCCAAAATCCTGGGAGGAGAATGGAGAAGGGATTGCTGCCTGGCCATTCCCCCTGGGGGTCTGTTGCTCACTTTTCCTCTCATTCTCTCTTTGTCTCTGTCTCTCTCTCTGGTGAGCACACACGCCCTAAGGCAAAAAACTCTTTAAAAAAAAAAGAAAATGTCATTTCACTAGCAATGGCTAAATGCAGTCTGAAGTCACTCCACAACAGGTGATGTGCTCTGAAACAAAGGCTATTATAATCTCTACTAAAGACATTAAAACATTCAGAAAAGAAAAATCCGGTGGTGTACTGCTCTAGAATATGCTTGAGAAACTTATGTAACTTTTCACTATTCTTAAGCGTAAAATATAGGGGGTCTGGCAGGTGGCATGGTGGTTAGGGCAGCTGGACCCCCACCTGGCTGATTACAGTTCAAATCCTGGACCTGGCAGCTTGCTTTCTCACTTTCCCTCTCTCACTGCCTCTCTCTGATCAACTTCAAAAAAAGTAAAAATAAAATAATGGCAATGAATAAAATTAAATTAAATAATTCTTTAAAAGAATTTTTATTTTATTTCACTTTATTTATTTGTTTTTAATTTGATTAGCGAGGGACAAAGTGTGAGAAAGAGAGAGAGAGAAGTAAAGTGAGAAAGCAAGCTGCAGGGCCAGGACTCAAACCGTTGTCAGCCATGTGGGAGTCCAGTGCCCTTAATCACCACCCCACCTTTAAAAAAAAAAAAAAAGTAAATTATAGGGGAAGCCAGTGCCAGCAAGCCACGGTAGTTGAGGCTCTGGACTCCCACATGGTGGACCATGGTTTGAGTCCCAGACCTGGCAACTTGCTTTCTCACTTTCCTTCTCTCTATCTCACTGTGTCTCTCTCTGGTCAGACTGAAAAATAATAATAAATGAAACCTAATAAGTATATTTTTAAATAAAGGGAAAGTCATAAAGGGTAAAATTAATAGGAATTGCCTAAAACCCCATAAAATTTAATAATATTATGTACCTTCGTTCATTAACACCCACAAATAAACATCTGCCCATTTCCAAATTGTAACTATTCATAACATTAGGATTGTGAGCTTTGATTTAAACTAAAAATAGCTGTTTTTTGTTTTTAAACTATCTGGATGGGACTAAAGTCCATAGATCCACAATCCCTTACCCACGACTATGAATTCCTCAAATTGTTGAAAACTGAAAGCTTTTTTGCAAATTACAAATATCCCACTTGGTGTCAATAGTTGACATGAACCAATGTGAGGCTATATACAGTTTTTATCCCATTTAATATGATTAGTCATATATTTCACTGCAAAAATATTAGGTTTTGCAATTATGGGGTGCTGCACCATCCTACTTCAAAAAATTAATCTGAATTCCAAAACATCTCTCTTCTATCTGGCAGATCATTTATGTAAAGATCTTACAAACTACCCCGCCTAATTGGTTCACAATGTGATGTATTTGGAGATTTCCATTACTATCAAAGCTCATTGAAGGGATTATACATCATTGATTTGAAATAACTGCTTCTTAAATTTTTCTAAGTCTTAGATCTAAGAAATCGAACACATTATTTCTGGCCATGTGCACACAGGATTTTGGCTTGATCACAACCAGCTACTAAACTAAAAAAGAATATTTTTTATTCCAATTATATTAAATTCTAGCTTTCATAATGCTTTACATTATTTGTTTAAATAAAAGAAAGAAAAGAGAAAAAGAAAGGAAGAAAGAAAGCTTTGTTCAACTGATATTAAATAGAAAGTTTTTCAACTCAAAAGTACCAAAATTAGCACTATGAAAGAGAAGCAGAAAATTGAGGCAACAGTTGCCTAAATCCCCTCTTTTCCATTTTACTAGTAGTGTGTATGTGCTTAGGTGTTTGCTTCTTGTTTGTATTCACTTATGAACTGAGTTAAAACTAATGGCTACAACTATGTGAATAAAGAGATAGATTTTTAAAAATATGCAATACCCAAATCTTGTGAAGTAGTTATGTAAATTTAAAATTAGTTATTGATGATAACATACATGATTAAGCCACCATGCAGTATATCCTGGATGGGTAACCACTTTTTGTATGCTGTAACGATGATTAGAGGATGAATGTACATTAATTAATTTTTTAAAAGTTGCAGGAAAAAAATGCATATTTGATGACTGCAGTAAGCTATATAGCCCCAGCTAGGTGCTACTTTATAGTATGTTCATTCTACTCACTGAGGTTTATGCCTAAAGTCAGACTTGTGTTCACAGATATGTATATATCAGCTGTGCTTGCTATTGAAAATATTTAGATTAATTAAGTTCCTTAGCAAATCAATAAAATGGGGGGAAAAGGCATAGAAAGCAACCATGGATACCAGAGACAGTGTGGAAGGAGGGTGGGATATGGCAGAGGGAGAGAGATAGGAAATCAAGGATGGCAAAAAAAAAAAAAAGCAAAATATACAGGAAACAAGAAACGGAAAATTATTTGTTGATGATAACACGTATGTTGATGTGCTTGATTGAGCCAATATACAGTGTATTCTGAATGGGAAATCTCATTTTGTATGCTGTAATGTTGTACAGTGAATGATATAAATAAATAAATTTAAATTAAATATATATATATATGTGTGTGTGTGTGTGTGTGTGTGTGTGTGTGTATGGACCAGCAGTTAGAGTAATGGCTATGTCGCTGGACTCCCATGTAGTCGACCGTGGTTCAAGTCCCAGACCCGGTGGCTTAAAATTCATGCTGGGCGCGTGTGTGTGCGTGCCCAAGATCCTGAGAGGAGAACAGAGAAGAAGGGATTGCAGCGTGGCCACCACCACCCCCACCCCTGAGGGGGTGATTTCTCGCTTTCTGTCTCTCTGTCTCTCTCTCTCTCTCTGTGTGGCGAGCGCATGCGCCCTATAGCAAAAACCTCTCCAAAAAAAGAAAAAGAAATATATATATATATATATATATATATATATATATATATATATATAAATAATTAGCGGTAGGGGTTTTTTCCCACTTCACCATAGCTTCTATGGACCTTAATGTCAAAATCTCCAAAATCTCAAATTCTAATGTTCTACCTCTGTGTATAACCCCCTTTGACATGAAGTCCTCGGTGGGGCTAACAAACCTCTCCAGGATGTCACCCTCCCTACATTTCCAATCTCATCTCTCAATGTCTTGCAACCATGTGGCCTCATTCCCCTTTCTGGAACATGACCGGCTCCACTGTGCACATACTGTAACTTCTTCCTCCTCTGCTGTTCGATTCTTTTGAAGTTTGGCTCCTTCCCATCCTCCAAGTCACCTGCTTAGAGACCGTTTCCTTACCACTGTGTTAACGTGTTTCCCTCCTGTTACTCTCTAACATTGTACGTTTCCTCAATAGCACTAATCAGACTTTGCAATTATATATTTGCTTGCTTGCTATTTATCTGTCTCTCCAATAGATAGATACTCCATGAGAAAGATAAACTATCTGCACAGTCATCAATATATAGGGAACACTTGGGTCCAGCAGATGGCATTAAGGCTACGTTGCTGGACTCCCACATAGACGGACATGGTTCGAGTCCCAAACCCAGTGGCTTCAAACTCAGGCTGGGCGTGTGTGCGGGTGTGCCCCAAATCCCAAGGGAGAATGGAAGAGAAGGGATTGTAGCGTGGCCGTCCCCCCAGGGGGTGATTTTTTGTTTTCTGTCTCTCTGTTTCTCTCTGTCTCTCCAGCAAGTACATGCACCCTATAGTAAAAACCTCTCTAAAATAATTAATTAAAAAAAATATGTATATATATATATATATATATATATATATATATATATATATATATATGAAACACCAAGCATTATGCTTGGCACGTTCTAAATTCTCAAGGACTATTTGAATAAGCACAAGCATTGTTTATCATGTCTTTCTGTGATAATTTTTCCAAATGTTTCACTGTACGTTTTCCTTTACCAAAACAAAAAACCTTCAAATCATGTGTATCCTAAACATGGTCTCAAAAACTTCAAAGAAAGTGGCCAGCCCTGTATGCAGTAGTTACACGCTGATCTCACAGGGCTGACCAGGGTTCAAATTCTACTCACTGGCTTGAAAAACATGCCAGGCAGGCATGTTCGCAGGATCCTGAGGAGATGAAGAATTGGAGAAAATATGTTTGCGTTGTGAATGCCCTCTGCGGGGAGTGCTTTCTCTCTCTCTCCCTCTCTCCGTCTCTCTCCCTCTCTCCCTCTTTCACAAATGTGCATACATGCATACATAGCCTCTGGCATCAAAGTCAATGAATAATAAAACAAGGGAGTGATTTCCCCCATAGGAAACTGTGTAATTAGAAATATACATATTGTGCAAAGGCATAGACTATTCTGATCCACAGATAATGAAAACATATGTGGAGACCAGCAGGTGGCAAGGTGGTCAAGGCACTGGGCTCCCACATGGTGTACTATGGTTCGAGTTCCAGACTGGTGGCTTGCTTTCTCGCTTTCTCTCTGTTTCTCTCTGAGGACCACATGGACCCCTTAGCAAATTAAAATAATAATAGTAATAACAAATTAAATAAATGATTCTTTTCTAAAAAGCATGTGTATGTATATACATACATGATGGACATAGCTGGATATTCGTTTACAGCATAGCTATTCAACACACCTGAATCTGAGTTCACTCAGTTTGGCTACTTCAAATGAAAGCAGGGCAAGGGTGGCAGACACAGCCCAGAGGGGAGTGTAGCTCTCAGCTCTGAATTAGCCTGGGCCCCAGGCCTGCAGGCGACCTGTCTGGCAAAAGTTCAAGGAGGTCTCTGCAAATACACAGTGAGTTCACCTCCTGGTTTACCACTGACCGGCCCTTTGTATTCCAGTCATCCTATAATCAGGGATATGCCCCCTTTCACTCTCCAACTGTCCTGTTTTAGATGGTAAATGATACAGACACCCAAGCTACAGCTTTCTAAGACTGCTACCTGTTAATTGCCAGGCAGAGATACCAAACCAATGTGTGTGTGTGTGTGTGTGTGTGTGTGTCTGTGTGTGTGTGTGTGAGGAGCTTCTGGAGAATGTAGACAAATTCCCTCCCCTTTCTTCATCCAACTCCTTTAAGCCCCTTTTTATTCTTGACTCGTTAGAAATTTAGCTGGCAAAGGATTTTCTACTGAATCTGTTCAATGAATACATACATGTACAGTATGGGATATCTGCTGACTTTCGTGACTTTCCGTTTGCAGTCGTAGGGTTGTATTCATTTATCGTTCTTTTTTTTTTTCAGTTTTACACTATCTTTATTAAAAGTCCAGTTGCAACCCTCTGGATACCTGACTCAGCTCACAACTGGAGCCAGAGCATCAAATTTCCCAGCCCACTTCATTTGAAAACCGGCCAAGTTAGGTGAAAGACCTTATAAATATGTAAAGCAGGAAGTTCAGATTACAGTCAAGTAAATCTCCAGTAATCTAAATTCTTTTCAAAATAATTTTTCTGAAAAGAAGCTAATAAAAAGCAGCCCACTTGTAAGACCCCCTTAACCAAGGGTTTTCCCCAAGTTCAGACTCCACAATGCACTTTTAGTACTGTATTTGTTTTGGATTTTACCACTTCCTGGAGGCCAGGAGGAGGCACAGTGGGAGGATCCGAAAAAACTCAGTACCACAGCCATTTTGTTTGTAAGGCCGAGTGCTAGAATTCTGTCAGCCAGTGAAGGCTTCTGAAACGCGATTTCTCAGGGGCGGGGGTCGTGGGGAAATATGCCTATTGTTTTTGACTTCATCACGAAATCATTGCTTCACTTTCCCTTTCCGCACACCTGGTAGTCATTATGGCTAACGAATTGTGTTTTTTTCACGGCATTACAGCTGTCGGAGCTAAAGGAGGCGCGGATTTTGTTCAAGGGTGACTGGCTTCTTTCGGTACCTTAACCCTGTCGAAACAAAAATATGTGGACAGAAATAGTTTCTCCTAGCCATCTTCGTATCCAGATTCTAGACGGGCGTTTTCGAAAAGATTAACAATTGGCTTAAGAAACACATGATACTCTGTAATAAATAAATAAATAAGTAGGAAAAGGAAAAAAGAACAAGAAAAAGGAAAAGGAAAACCCACGTACACGACACGGGCGTGCTCCTTAAAGACGCTCAGAGGGCATGTTCCCGGGCTCGCAGGCAGTCGTGGGGGCTATTGTTTTGCAGTGTCACTTAATAGCGTGCTTAGACTTCGGTCGTTTGGGCGGCTGTGCTTTTAAAAGCCCAGTGTAAAATGGCACACACACTGCATTTTTTTCCGAGCTGCAAGAGGCGGGGGGAGCGGGGGACAGTGCAGACTGTAGGGACACTGCCCTCCCAGCCAATCAGAGCACGCCTGCTTGCCATCGCAAAGTTGTTAACCCCAGAGTCTTCAAGCTGCCGTTGCCTCCTCTCGCTTTTAATCTTCTGTGGATATTTCTCCGATTTTTCCCAAACGCCCACAGATCCTGGGGGAAGCCACCCCATTCAGTCACCGACCATGGGAGAAAGTATGACTTTGTATTTACCAAATCTCTCAAAGATGTTGGGAGATCCATATGCTGCCGGGAGGCTGTTGTTTCTAGGGACACAAGTACCCAGCCTATATTGTTACAATTTTTTTTCAAGAACTGGCTTCTTCTGTGCCTGCACTAATGGTAAGTTTGTCATTTTAAACGTTTGTATCGTTGAACCTTTGAATGAGCCCCCAGATCAAAAGGGTTTTCATTGTGCTTCTTCTAACAAAACCAGTCTTTGGATATTTTCTTTAGCTTTGATCTCTGCATGTTCCACCTAATCTTGTGTGGTTAATTTTTACCAAAAGGAAAAAAAAATAGTTTTTTTTTTTTCATTGTTCAAGCTAAAGATGTGTAATATAAATTATGCTGTAATAACTGGGATCTAAGGGAACTCAGATATTTCAAGATGGACTTGTTTTGTGCCAGCGATGTTGGTAATGCCAAATATGTGCAGATCCTCTTTATAAAAATTATGTATTACCTAATTTGTCCAGGACTAAATTACCAGCAGGCAAACTATGGATGTAGTTTATTTTTTTAAAAAAATAGGCCTATTGTGGTTCTCTTGATGGATTACTCGGATACAAACTACAGAAAAGCTGCCCTTGGTATAACGAAGGTGGAGATTGACATAACCGGGTTTATATTAAGTTATGGCTGTTACTAAATAGTGAATCTTTTATTTGCTGATCAGATCTAAACTTGTAGTCTATGGTATTATTTCTTTGAGGCTCTTCTTTAGATAATCTTTGTGGATCTAGCTTGGTTTCCTCCAAAAAGGTACATTTGGGAGACATTTTGTAATTTTTGGCATTTTTCTAATTTTTTTTTCTTTTTGCACACGGTGGGAGATCTTTTTTGTTTTGCATTGATCTGTGTTGGTGGCGCTGTAGTGCTCCTCAACAATTTATGTCAGTTTCTCTAAAAGAAAAAAGGAAGAAAAAAAAGAGGTGGGGCAAGATTTGATCTATTATCTTCTCTCTTTATTTTCTTAAAGAAAGTTCAATTTGGCCAGTGGAAATAGTCAGTTGTATTATTGAAATGTTTTCTGTGAACTGTGAACTATGGTGAGAACAGACATGTCGTCACAACTGTCCAGGGAACATCAGAGACAGGCATGCAGTTTGCAGTTG
Organism: Tupaia tana; assembly: GCA_026018925.1. Lineage (NCBI taxonomy): Eukaryota > Metazoa > Chordata > Mammalia > Scandentia > Tupaiidae > Tupaia > Tupaia tana. Next base: position 6,772,153 of record JAKSZU010000016.1, read on the forward strand.
TGTTTTATCTGATCTGATTTATTATCTCTAGATCAAAATTCTTCAATAATAAGTTTTTAGTTTAACCTCTCTTTACGGGGTAACATTTTGTATCTCCCTTATATTACAAAATTGTACATGTTAGTGTGTTTTCAATTTCACAAAACGTTTTGAGTTTTAGTTCCCTGAACATTGTAAAAGTTGAATTTCATTTTGATCCTAGGGTTTTCTTAAATAACGATTCCAAGTTTCTCCTGCGGATTTTCTAGTATTTTGTCACATAATGCCTACGTTATTTTTTTGTTTTGAAATGATACTTAAATTGAATTTATATATAGCCTCATTAAAAAAAGCAAATATTTTGGAATAGATGATTTTTAAGAATGGGTGCACAACTTCTTTTAACTTTAAAATATTGATATTCATATATCTAAGTGCAGGATTATCTTTTCCATCTTTGTTCTTATTGAGTTCTCTGATTAGAGAATATGGGATTTAGGCCTAAAGCCTCCCAAGAACAAAAATGTATTATGATATGATTTAGGTTTTATTGGTCTCTGCAAACATTTTAATTGCTTATGAAGATAATAAATATGTCCTTGGTTCAAAAAGAAAGAAAAAAATCAGTAGTTGTACTTTAAAATACGTTATTTTTACCAAATCAAATAAAAACCACTGAAATAGTACCCTAGACCACCTTTCCATACGATTACATAGATTATTTCTTGAGAGAGTGGGAATTTCAGGAGCTATGTTAAGTGTTTTTATTCACTTTGGAACACGTCACTGCTGATTTTACTATTTAATCATTTACCAGTCTGAAGTAAAAGAATGTGTGAAAATAAGGGGAAATAATATTACTGATTTTTGTGAACCTATAATCTATCTGTGCATCCCTTTCTTGAACTTCAAAAATAATGATTATGCCTCTATTTTGTTTATATTATGCTATAAAAATCTGAGTATGTTCATTGTACGATTTTATCTCTGTAAAATATAACTGCCCCATCAAGACTGGTTTTTGACAGTATAGATTATTTATAGAACAAAATACTGCAGGTGTAAATATGTTATCTAACCCTCTGCTTATTCTGGAGAGTTTAGTTCTCTGAAGTTCATCTACCGAATAAAATATACTTTCCAGCACATTTATTGCTAAAATATTCTGTAATTTACAATGGTAATATTTTTCCTGTTCTTCCATTTCTGAAAAGTAAAAAAAATGTATGTAATGTAGCCCCCCTTTTAAAAACAAACTGAGGCCATGAAGTCCATATGTAGCTATGCAATGCTCTTTGTTCTCCTACATCATTGACTATTACATCATTGATTATGAAGTAACCATTAGAGTTAAGCATTCAGCTCTCTAAATCATTCATAGATATTTATATGAACGATATTCATCTGTGTGTGACTCTTGCATCGCTACATAGGTAAGGACATCTAATTCTGTGAGGCAAAACCAATTCACTATTTTATATTATTCTCCATTTTAAAAACCACCTTGACTTCATTTTAGCTCTTGGCTCTTTGGACATCAATTCATTTTTAATTAATAACATTTTTAGAGACATTTAGTTCATGAGTTCAGTGTGATTATCAGTAGAATTATGTTAATAAACCATGTTCTTTTATCATTAAACATCTTTGATGTATTAAATTTAGTATAGTCCAAACTAACTCAGTTTTTCTTTTTAGAAATAGTTGCTAGACCATGGGTAATAAAAAATTATTTTAAAAAATATCTTGAAACGTCATTTCAGCCAATAGTTACATATCTATTTCTTTCTTGCACACCATTTTATCAGAGATAGTAACAAGTAGCAAAGTGGACTAGATTAAAATATCATGTCATTTTTTTTCATTCTGTGTATCTTTCTGGTGGAGGGAGGGGTTAGTGAGTAGTGAAATGATCAAAAAACAGGTTGCAGAAAGAAGAAAGAAGTGTATATGCCAAGGACGTGAGAACATATAAATCCAATTCCAAACAATAAACCTCAGAAAAATGAGCTTGAAATCGTCAATCTTGGTCAATAACAGAAAGAAACTAAAAAATTACATGCAGTAGTGTAATGAACCAATGCCATTTCCTAATTTATTAATGTGTGTTCATTAGTCTTGAGGAAATTGATTGAGGAAATTTTGGGTTGGTCAAATCTATTAGGTAATGGGTGATGGTAGGATGAGGTAACCAAGGAGAAAAAACATGGAAAGATATTAATAGATGACTTCACATAAAATGCTGAAAATACTAACCGGGACCCATCTAATCTACCTTGGGATGAAGTTTTTAAAAAGAAGAAAAAAATAACTAAAACATTTACCATTTGAAACCAAGTCCAAAATAGACTCGAAATTGTACATGCTTCCCATTGTCCCTATTTCTTACACCTGTTTACTTTCTGTTTCCTGGACACACTGCTACTTTCTTTTTTTTTTTTTTTTGAGAGGTTTTTGCTAGAGGGCGCGTGTGCTCGCCAGACAGACAGAGAGAGACAGAGAGACAGAAAGCGAGAAATCACCCCCCGGGGGGATGGCCACGCTGCAATCCCTTCTCCTCCATTCTCCTCTCGGGATCTTGGGCACGCACGCACACGCGCCCGGGATGAGTTTAAGCCACCAGGTCCGGGACTCGAACCGCAGTTGACTATGTGGGAGTCCAGCGACATAGCCATTGCGCTAACTGCTGGTCCCGACACACTGCTACTTTCCGTAAGACCCCACAGATCTGCTGCTGCCCTCAGCGTGGTTTTGCAAAGGAAGAGAAGGGAAGGTAATACACAAAGGGTGCCCAGGCTCTGACCTTGTTTTTGATCTTTCCAAAATGATTCTCAAATGAAAACTGGTCAGTATTTACTTTTACTTTGAGGTTTGTTTAGATTCCTCCATCTCCCCATATAGTATGTGCAATTATGTTTAAAAAGCTTGGATATTAAAAACATAGTAAGGCGGGAACCAGCAGTTAGCGTAATGGCTATGTCGCTGGACTCACACGTAGTCGACCGCGGTTCGCGTCTCGGACCCGGTGGCTTACAACTCACGCCGGGCGCGTGTGCGTGCGTGCCCAAGATCCCGAGAGGAGAATGGAGGAGAAGGGATTGCTGCGTGACCATCCCCTCTGGGGGGTGATTTCTCGCTTTCTGTCTCTCTGTCTCTCTCTGTCTGTCTGGCGAGCGCAAGCGCCCTATAGCGAAAAACCTCTCCAAAAAAAAAAAAAAAAAAAAAAAAAAAAACATAGTAAGGAAAGGGGCCGGCAGATCGCATGGTGGTTAAGGGCGCTGGACTCCCACATAGCTGACGACGGTTCGAGTCCTGGACCTGGCGGCTTGTTTCTCACTTTCTCACTCTCTCTCTCTCTCTTGTTCTATCCGTTTCTGATCAAATTAAAATAAAGAAATAAAGTTAAATTTAAAACATAATAATTATATAAAAAAAGAAAATAGTAAGGAAAAAGAGGTAAGGATCCCTGCTCTCATGGGGTTTATAGTCCTGTAAGGTTCAGAGTTGTAAAGATGCATTAAATCTAAGGTCTTAGCTAGTGAAGCTCCCATTTGGAAATGAGGGCCAAGTAAAATTTCTGAAGTAAAAAACTTTGTGAATTTAATATAGGATGTGAGAAATGTCCTTCATTGAAGGGCCATTATTTGGACGTTGAATATTCACGTACTGAGGGGAAATAGCCCTGATGTTTTAGATGTCACCCAAACACATGCTACGTAAATAGCTGATAACCTAATACAAACTCCTGCTGCAAAATGAGAAAGAAAACTTTGACTGAGTTGAGAAGAGAGACTGAGAGGATCTCTTGAGTAAGAAGAGTTTGGGGCTTGCTCCTGTGAGGTCTTTCAGATAAAAACTTTTTTTTAAAGAATTATTTAATTTAATTTTATTTATTACTATTGTTATTATTATTTTGTAATTTGACCAGAGAGACAGAGAGAGAGAGAGAGAGAGAGAGAGAGGAAAAATGAGAAAGCAAACTGCCAGATCCAGGACTTGAACCATAGTCAGCCCTGTGGGGGTCCAGCACCTTAATCACCATGCCAGCTGCTGGCCCTTAGATACAGACTTTTAAAATGACATGATAGAGCCTCATTGTGTACATTGTCATGAAATATACATCAATATAGATATTAACTGTGGAGTTGAGGTAGAGAAATACAACTAGTATTGAAGGACTACATTAGAAATAAAATATTTTATCTAAAATATTCTGATACATATCAATAGTCATTAATGTATATACACACACATAACAAATTTTAAGAGCAAAAATAAATAATTTGTGAAGATAACATTATCAGTTATTTAGCTAAGGGTTAATTAGTTAAGCACATCAGGTATGGAGCCAGAAAGTAAGACCAATGTTTTTTCCTTACAGATGAAATGAAGAAGGAACTATCTATTAAGGGTTCTCTATATATAGTTTAAGATGATCTCTTAATAGAGATAGAATAGAATAGTCATTGAGTTATTCTGTAATATAGCCAATTAATTCATACTGGCGAGATGTTACGACGTCACGTTTGCTTTCACACTAACATAGAACCCTACTGACGGTGGGATAAAAAATAAGGACATTTATTATTTCAACTATATTCATGACCCAGAGGCAAGCCAGGTGCAGGTTTTGTCCAATAGCTCAACAGTGTTATCCAGTTCCTCGGCAGGTTCCATCCTTTTACCCTGCTGTGTCAGCAATGTCTTTCCTCATAGTGACAATATGGCAGCTGCAGGTCCAAACATCATATCATAATTTCCAAGGTGAGGAGTTGCACTTATCCATCCTTTATACAAGGGGGGAAGTCCTTCCCCAGCAGCCCTAGGACACTGTGTTTCTTACAGCTCGTTGGCCAGGTTTGTAGGACATGCGTGTCTCTAAACCAGTCTCTGGCGAGGACTGAAACGACCATGATTGGTTTGACTTCCAGAGTGCTTAGAAGGGCAGACACCTGCTGAAGAGCCAGTGCTCAATATGGACGGCTCTCGTTGCGTTGTACAAACTTCAGCTGCTTTGTATAAACGTTCATGAGTGATCAAATATTAATATATGTTTTCACAGCAGCCAGACTGGTCGCAGCTGGGCTAATTTAAAAAACAACTGCATTTAATTAGAGCTTACTGTGTTCCAGACTCGGGCTTAAATATACTACCATTACTGTTTCCCGTAGTCTTCACACAAATCCAGGAGATAGGACAACTGTCACACCCACCTGACAGACAAGGAAACTGAGGTCGAGAGTGGTTCACACAACGGAGGCTTGTCCCATGTTACATGGTAAATAAAAACGCTAACGCTTGGGGGCCAGCAGGTGGCGTAGTGTTTACAGCACTGGACTCCCACATGGACAGCCACTGCAGTTCTAGTCCCAGACCTGGCTGTTTGAAATTCACACTGGACATGTGCGTACCCATGCCCAAAGTCCCAAGAAGAGGATGGATTGTGGCACGGCCATCACCCGCCACCACCTTGGGGAATAATTTCTCACTTTCCCTCTCATTGTCTCTCTGTCTCTCTCCTCTCTGGTGACCACACACATCTTATGGCAAAGACCTTAAAAAAAAAAAAAAAAAAAAAAGCTAGAGCTTGAACCTGGGAAGTCTGAAGTCACAGTCCCCTTAGGTATTTATAAATTTGTATTATGTAAATTCACTTTTATTTAAATGCACTCTATGACATTACTGTTAAGTCCTCTAATGAATTTATTATTTTACGAATCTAGTCATCTTTTCCTAGAATTCGTGATTGCCCTCCTAACTCATCAAAAAAGATGAGTACAAAAGATGTACGTTGAGTTTCCTTCAGGGACACTTGTACTACCTCTTACCTCTTCAGGATCATCTCGTGAAATTCTAGCACAAGCTGAGGTTTTGGAGGGGAAGAAGCAGATGAATTTATGATTTATAGTATTAGGTCAATAAAGACTATTGGCCTCTCTTTTGCCACTTACAGGCCCAATTTTATGTACTAAAATGTTTGGGCCTTTAACTTTGAAATACAGGGAAACCTTCCCCTCTGGGACATTTTTGGGGTATCACCCTGATCTAGATGAATGGATCTCCAACTTTAGCATGCACCGGAAACACCTGGAGGCCTTATTAAAAGACTGCAGGCCAGCAGGTGGCATGGACTCTCACATGGCCAGTCCCGGACCCAGTAGCTTGAAAATCACGCTGTGTGTGTGTGTGTGTGTGTGTGTGTGTGTGTGTGTGTGCGCGCGCGCCCACAATCCCAGGAAGAGAATGAAAGAGAAGGAATTGTGTCATAGCCATTCCCCCTGGGTGGGGAGGGGGATTGCGATTTCTCACTTTCTCACTGTCTCTGTCTGGCAAGTGGACGCACCCTATGGCAAAAACCTTAAAAGGAAAAAAAAAAAAAAACAAAAAAAAAGCCAGAATGCTGGGCCCACTCCAGAGCTCCAGGTTCAGTAAGTCTGTGGTGAAGCCTGAAAATGTGCATTTCTAACAAGTTCCCAGACGCTGCCGAGGCATCAACACCTTTGGAGAATGCTGGTCTGGAGATGACATCTATCATGATAAATATTATGGCTTTGAAATATGGACCACAAACTTTAAAGAGCACCATTCATGGGACCAGCAGGTGGCGCGGTAGTTGAGGCGCTGGACACTCGCACGTGGCCAACCACAGTTGAGTCCCGGACCTGGTAGCTTGCTTTCTCACTTTCTCTCTCTCTGGTCAAATTAAAATAAATGAATGAATAAATAAATGACATTAAATAAATAATTCTTTTTTTAAAAAGTACCGTTCAGTATTTGGAAATTCCAATGAATAAATATCACAGTTTAAAGAGGACAGACAGGGTAGCCTCAGTTGAAAGGTGAGACTTGAACAAAGACTTGAAGGAGATTTTTCGTATACCACAGCAATAATATCACATTTGAGATTCATCTGCCAACACTTTATACAGTGGGTGGATTTTTAACTTTTTTTCAAAAAAATACAATTCATGCTTTACAAGTTATTTTAAAAATAGGTAAAAACAAAATCGAATTTTGTTCAATAGCAAGTTCCACCTGAAAAAGACTTCTGTATCTGTGTGTCTTTGCTGGTGTTTCTCAGGATTTTATTCCACCAATCACCAATCTCCCACGTTCATTAATAGGACATGGTTTCCATGAGACTGAGAAAGGGAGGCTGCCATCCAATGACCTATATTTAGCTCCAAAGCCCAGGACTGTGCTCCAGCCCACTGGCAACTCTCTGTCCTCCAAGACGGAGGTCATAATCTCCAGTTGAAAAGCAGTGGGATATGCCAAGGAGTGAAGACATTTTCCAAAACCTTAATTGCTTCCCTGTTCATTATTAAGCCATGAGACTTAAGACATTTTTAGTTCTGAAGGCCTTTGCTCCTTTTTCAAGAAATAGATTGCCAATACGGGACCAGCAGTTAGCGTAATGGCTATGTCGCTGAACTCCCATGGAGCCGACCACAGTTCTAGTCCCGGACCCAGTGGCTTAAACTCATGCCGGGCCCGTGTGCATGCGTGCCCAAGATTCCGAGAGGAGAATTGGAGGAAAACGGATTGCGGTGTGGCCATACCCCTGGGGGTGATTTCTCACTTTCTATCTCTCTGCCACTGTCTTTCTGGTGAGCGCATGCGCCCTATAGCAAAAACCTCTCAAAAAAAAAAAAAAAAAAAAAAAAGATTGCCAATATTAAAAAAAAAAAAAAATTCAATGTCTTTACTATCCTCGGACGCCAATGCAAACTTCGAGCTATTCTTGCATATTACTGGAGGTCTTGTCGAGGAGCTGTAATGCGTGTACCCCAAAGAGGCGTGAGTTACGGGCGGGCTGCTGTGACCCAGTAGCAGAGTCAGGCAGCTCCTCTTTAGAAGAAGAGACTCGGATCATTTAAAATGGCCTAAAACTCTAGAGCTGTGCTGTCCCATACAGTAGTCACTAGCCATGGGTACGTTTAATTGGAATTAATTTAAAATTTAAAATTCAGTTTCTCCGTCCCACTATCCACACTTAAAGTGGTCCATAGCTACACCTGGCTAGTGGCTACCATGTCGGATAGTACAGACTTGTGGAACTTGTCCACAATTACAGAAAGTTCTAGTGGGCAGTCCTGGTCTAGAATGTCCCTGGTCCATCAGACTATGGTAGGCCTACATTCTCACAGCAGTGGTTCCCAACGCTGCCTGGATGTTCGAGGTCGATGACCCGACAGAATCACTCAGAAACTTAGAAACAGAATGCCTGTGCCCACCCGAAGAAATTCTGATATAACTGGTCTGCGTGGGATCTGGGCATAAGGAGGCTGTCTGTGGGATTCTGATGTGCCGCTGGGGTTGAGACTTCTAAATTACAAGCCACTTAGTGGCTACTGAAGGAAGTCACCACACCAAGGCCACTGCTGCTACTTCTCATCTCACCTTTCAAAAGCTATCACCCAACTCTTAGGAGCCTGGAGAGGGCAGAACCTAAATAAAGTGTGGCTGGACCACCCAGCCAGTTCTGAGCATGGCCGCAATAAGCTGACCGCTCAGAGAACACCAACTTTAGCTAGAAGGAAAGCAGCCGGGTCACCGCTCTTCAGTTACAAGTCATTTGATGCCTTTGAGAGCGAGTCTTGTGTGTTGAAAGACTATTCAGAAATTAATTTGAATTTTAAAACTATACAAATAATGTATTAAATTTATATAGTCAAAAGTAATTCTTGCTCATTTTTTAAAAAATTCATTTCTGTCTTTCTTGAGTGAGAAAGACCGAGAGACAGAGACAGAAGCAAGCACCCACCTTAGAGACTTCATGCCACGGTTCACTCCCCGCTTCAGCCAACCCCAGATCATGGGCACTTCACAGCGCTGTGTGCTAGAGAGGTCTAAACGTGAATCTGGTAACTTCTCCCACGGGTCACCCCGCAGTGTCACACTACTGCTTGTACCACTGTCTGACCCCAACTTCTTTTTGTTTTCAAATTTAGTTTACAAACTTACCATCTCATAAATCTTGCAAATTTATAAATCATGGTCCTTTAAGTAATAGCTGGTATCATTTGTAGTAGTACTCTATAAGCACATCTCAACTTTTACAAAGAATTTACAAAGAATTTATAAATTTACTACATACAATTGCTTTCTCTGATACTTAGGAAGTATTTTCAAGAAGTTGAGAAAGTCTTACATATCTAATAAATTTAACTTTGAAAAATGGTAATTCTTAACATTTTTTTAATGTGTCATTACTACACATAAATTTTCTATTTAAAAGTCTAATAGGCTGACCTGTCACTCCATTAAGTTAGATGTTCTTAGAATAATTACTTACACTAAAAAAATTACTATACTTTGTGCTATGCATTCTGAATCTTCTGGGTGCTTACCTGGGGGCCAAAAGGTAGCATGGTGTTTAAGGCACTGGACTCCCACATGATGGCCAGTTCGTGTCCTGTACCCAGCAGCTTTCAGGTCACACCAAGTGCACCAAGTGCTTGCCTAAACTCCTGGGAAGAGACTGGAGGCGAAGGGATTGTGGTGTGGCCATCCCCTCTGGAGGTTGTCACTATCCCTCTTACCGTTTCTCTGTGTCTCTCTCTGGTGAGCAAGCACACACACCCTCTGGCAAAAACCTGAAAAAAGAAAATAGTGCCTACCCACTACCCATTATGGCCTACCCAGCTTTTTCTACCTGAGGTGTCTTGATGAGCGGAGGTTTAGGTTGGACTACAACTAAGTCATTGTCTGAGATGGGCAGAGCCTTATTTATATTTACTGTGTGTGTGTGTGTTTTAAGAGGGGGAAGGCAAGAGAAGGGAGGTAGCAGTATTGGCACAATAGTACAGTGCAATGCTCTGCGAGGCTGACCCACATCAGAAGGTTATGGGTTCACATCTGGAGACCTCCCTAAGTACGTGGACTGTGTGTACCCACACTCTGGGGCTAGCTGAACCTGGGTGGATTGCTGAGTCAAGACTCTGTTGGGATGGTATTCCTCTGTCCCTCACTCATGTCTGTCTCTATCTTGCTTATGGAAGAAATAAATAAATGAACTTTTTAAAAAGTACTCACAAGGGGCCATCAGGGACGTGGTGATTGGGATGCTGGACTCCCATATGGCTGATTATGGTTTGAGTCCCAGACATGGAGATTTGCTCTCACTTTCCTCTCTCTCTCTCTGTCTCGCTCTCTCTGGTGAACACGTGTACCCTATAGTAAATTTTTAAAATAATAATTAATTAATTAATTTAATGAAATAAATAACTCTAAAAAAAAAAAAAAAAAGTACTACTTGCCTTAGATGCTAAGGCATATCTTCATCTGTTTTCAAGTCGGGTTTGAATCTGTGGCCCCCAGACAAGTGGCTACCTCACTTCACATGTATTTGGATTTTTGCACATCTTAACATTTTAGAATATACGTGTCTTTTACATCTAAATCTTTAGCCCTTTGAACTTGACAAAATGCCTCACTTCATCCTGTCTTGTAGAACAATCAGCTCTTGCAGATAGTACAGATCCTTGATCGAATCCTCCTCATAGTTTTGTCTGATTATATGGTCATAATTTCCAAAAGTGTCCTATTGACCACGTTTTCTAGCTTTCAGAATAGCTGGCCAGAGCCTCTCCATTGCACTTCAACTGAGCTAAGTACACAGCACTGACTGGTCTGCTCTGCGTTTCTGGCCCTGCCCTTTCTTTTCTGTCTGTATAACCACACGTCAGTCGTTTCATGTCCAGACCCTCTGTTTCCTCGTCAGTGAATCGAAGGACTACTACGTACCTCATGTACCATGGGTTAATGCACCTAAAGTGTCTGCCTCAGTTCTCAGTAGGAGCTCTAAGTTCATTTTGTATGGATGCTCCTGATTTCAGAGATCATGACAGGCCTTTTGATGGGATTGGAAAAGGTCACCTCCCTCAGGTGTATGGATGTTGCAGTATTAAAGAGGTTCCCTGAAGAGATGGTTATCTTCTCCTGGTACTCTATTAAAAGTCAGCGAATCAGCCCTTCAGGAGTTAAGATTTCTTTTTTATCTGCTTTTCACTCATTAAATAAGTCTTTCTTGAACTTCCAAACAATAAAAAAACAAAATCCTATGTGGCTAAGGCAGGACCCTTGACTGAAGCCTTGAAGAATGGCTAGACTTTCAGCTTATAGAAATTGAGAGAAGGCAGGCTAAGTAGACATCGGTAAGAAGAGAAAACATGGGACATTGGAGACACAGCTGGCAGTCCAGTGTGGACAGGGTAAGCAAGGGTGCATGAGAGTTAGAGACTGCCAGAGATGGGTCTATCTAGGTAACTTGGAACCAGCACAGGGAAAATTTGGAATCCCAAGCGAATGCTTATGATCCATCATTGCCCACAAAACATCCGTGTGCAAATGCTTGTGCTAACTGGCCAGCAAACAGAGAAGAGATAAACAGGAGGGAATGATCTCCTCCTTATATTAACCTGTTAACCCATTAGCCTTGCAGAGAAAGCGCTAATGATCTAGGTCTTTCACCCAGTGCATTTTGATAGTGAGAGTGAAAAGTTAAGAAAGATTGAGTTTGGGATAAGTATCAGTAAATGTGGACACTGGGCAGCAGGGGGCAGCATAAGGGCACTGAAAAAGACAGAATGCAAGGGAGATTTGCTTAAGTGACATTCTTGACAATCCTAAGTTTGCATTTATAAGGCTGCTTATAATAAAGTTTAGTAATTGCCCTTCCCATGAAGAGAAATTAACAAAGAAAAATAACAGTTGCATATGCATTAGGCTGGCCAAGGGTGGAATGCTATTGCTGTTTATTTGAGAAGATAAAATAGGTGATTGTCTATGTATTCTTTCTTTTCAAATGAGTAGGCACGTAGAGTTCAAGGCAAATGTAGAAACTCTGAAAACACACCTTCACAGGACTCTAAAATTTTTGCCTTTTTTAAAGTACGCTCGTTCAGCTACACCAGCTACATTAAAGGGACTTGGGAGAAAGTGAAGAAGCTCTTGAAAATAAAATTGGAGTTAAATAATAAATGGAAATTTTAATGTACGTTATTTTACATATCAAATATGTAGAACTTTAAATTTGGGGTTTATCATCATGAAATTTGGGCGCCTTTAAATGAAATATTTTCTGTATATTCAATATTCAAAACTACACTTACTCAGATTTTACTTTTGAAATTCACCTCTTACTAACCTTTTAAAAAGTGTGGATGGTTAGTGATGTGAAGAGAGGAAAACGGAAAGTTTCCATGTCGGATTTTCCGCTCCGGAGCTCGCCATTGCAAACCCGCCGTGGCACCCACTTGACGGCTCTCCCTGGGACGTGTGCAGAAGGTGGTGTGATGCTGCTTCATAGGCTGCACACTCGGGGCACCTCCCTCTGCTCCCCCGTGACTCTCTCCGTGCCCACAGGCATGTTTTGGAGCACACGTACATCACGGTGTGGGTGTGGGTGTGGGTTAAACCTTCTATGGTGCTTTTTGTGCCCAGAGTTCAGCTTATCACACATATGCTTCTTTCCACATATTCATATCATAACCGACACTTGTCGCTTTTGATAACCGATTATGCCATGATTATTGAGTATCGATTTCCAATCTTATAAAGGAAAATTTAAAATGATGAATAATAGACTTTGGGTGTTAAGCTAGTTAAAGTGATAATTAGTTATTCAATGTCATGAAAAAGAGATGAAAATAAATGAATTGGTAAAGTACATTTATAAAACATTATGCGGTTTCAAACAGTTTTTATTTTATCTATTTATATTTTTTAGAGAGATTTTTGCTGTAGGGCGTGTGCACTTTCTGGAGAGACAGAGAGAGTGAGAAATCATTCCCCAGACAGGATGCCGCACCACAATCGCTTCTCCTCTATCCTTCACTCGGGATTTTGGGCATGCATGCACATGTGCCTAGCATGAATTTCAAGCTGTGGGGTCCGAGACTCAAACCATGGTTGGCCATGTAGGAGTCCAGTGCCTTAGCCACCACATCACCTTCTAGCCCTCCAAAAATTAATTGCCAGAGGGCACACGCTCACCAGAGGAGGATGGGCCAGAGGGCAGAAAGCACCCCACAGTGAGGCACGGTCACACCACAGTTCCCTCTCTTCCATGTCTCCATTTCTAATATTTTTATTATTTCTACTTCAACCTTTTATGTTGACGTTTGTGTCTTTCTTTCCATACTCATTCTGAACTTTATTAATATTTCCCAGTAAAGGATGTAATTGTAACCGACAGATTCCTCAAATCATATTTGATCACACTTCTCTCCAGTAAGCGCACAGGGCCTATGGCCTATGACAAAGCTACTTCTTTTATTATTTTTGAGAGGTTTTTGCTATAGGGCATGTGTGTTCACCAGCAAGACAGAGACAGACAGAAAGCGAGAAATCACCCTCCACGGGATGGCCACACCACAATCCCTTCTCCTCCATTCTCCTCTCAGGATCTTGGGTACACCTGCACACGTGCCTGGCATGAGTTTAAGTCACCGGGTCTGGGACTTGAACCACAGTCGACTACATGGGAGTTCAGCGACATAGCCATTGCACCAACTGCTGGCCCCAACAAGGCTATTTCTACTAAGCATTCTCAAAGAATGCTGTTGTTCAGGCATCAATCATTACTATTACTAATTAGTAGACCATAACCTCTTTGACTCAACCATTGAAATTACTGTCCCTAGGGCAATCTTCCAGGACTTTATTCACTTGCAGTGCAAATATAAGCACTCTTAAGTGCTTTCTGTATTTTGTAAACATATAATTAAGAAATACTAAAGGAATAGTTTCTTTAGAAATTATTGAATACATACCTCAAAATAAGTGATTTCCTTAGTTTTTTATTTAAAAAAATCCTTATTTCCTCATTTTTCCTCCCAGCTACAAAAGTAGACATAAGCATAAAATTTGGGGGTTGAAAGAGTTGGGAAGGGCCATCAAGTCTTAGTACCTCTTTTCAAAGTTGAGGAGATTGAGGCCTGGGGAGATTCAGATCAAGACATGCAGCTAGTTGGAACCTACATTTTTAAAAATTAAATGCTCGTAAGTTTAGAGATAAGGTAGGCTAGCATGCATTAACTTTTCTTAAAATGAATTATTTATTTAATTTTGTTTATTCGTTCATTTATTTTAATTTAACCAGAGAGAGACATACAGAGAGAGGGTAAGTGAGAAAGCAAGCCACCCGGCCTGGGACTCAAACCATGATTGGCCACGTGATAGTGTCCAGTGCCTTAACCACCACACTACCCGCTGGCCCCCACACCAACCGCTGGCCCCATGGATTAACTTTTTAATTCACTTGGTGACTCCATTATAAAAGTGTTATATGACTTAAAAAAGCATTTTGCTCTTTAAATAATCTTGGGCCAGCCCCATAACCTTATGTTAAGGAAGTAATAACTAAACAATGGAAACAACTCAAGAAAACAAAGGCAAAAAAGTTCTGTGAAGGGGACCAGCAGTTAGCGTAATGGCTATGTCGCTGGACTCCCATGTAGTCGATTACAGTTCGCATCCCGGACCCAGTGGCTTAAAAACTCACTCCGGGCACTTGTGTGTGCGTGCCCAAGATCCCGAGAGGAGAATGGAGGAGAAAGGGTTGTGGTGTGGCCATCCTCCCTGGGAGGTGATTTCTCGCTTTCTGTCTCACTGTCACTCTCTGCCTGTCTGGCGAGCGCACGCACCCTATAGCAAAAACCTCTCCAAAAAAAAAAAAAAAAAGTTATGTGAAGAAAAAAGGGGGTCTGACCAGTGGCATGGTTGTTAAGGTGGTTGGATCCCACAGGGCTGATTGTGCAGCTTGAGTCCAGGACCCAGCAGCTCAAGAGACACGCTGAAGAAGCACACATGCAAGCACAAATGTTCAAAATCCCGAGAAGAGAACAGAGGAGAAGAGATTGTGGGTATGGACATCCACCCTGGTGGTGGAGGGTGCTTTCTCACTTTCTCTATCTCTCTCTGTCTCTCTTCAGTGAGACAGTTCTTAAAAAAAAAAAAAAAAAAAAAGAAAGAAAGAAAGAAAGAAAAAAGGTGGGGGGGGGGGGGGGACAGGAAACTAGCTATTGGAAAGACTCAGTGGTGTCCCCGGCCATCCTGATGTAAAGGATGTGTGTTTATGTGTCTGTGCATGAGTGTATTTATGAGTGGAAGGAGAGAAGATGAGGTTTCAGGGCCTGCAGGTGGTGTGGTAGTTAAGGTGCTGGACTCCCATGCAGCCAGCTTTTGTCTGAGCCCTGAACCTGGTGGCTTGATGCTTACTCCAGGTACATGTGCATGCGTGCCCCAGATCCCAGGAGAATGGAGGAGAAGGGATTGTAGCATGGCCGCCCACCCCATCTCACTGTCTCTCTCTGGTGAACGCACACATCTTATGGCAAAAACCTTTAAAAAAAAAAAAAGAGAAAATAAAAGGTTTCAAAAATTATTCATGGTTCCAGCCCATGGCCTAGTGGTTCAAGGAATGGGATCCTCCATGTTTTTCAAGTCAGGGTTTGAGTCTTGGCCCTGGCTTGAAAAAACATGCCAAGCACGTGTGCAGGCATGCCCCAGATCCCATGAGATAAGAGAAATCGAGAAGGAATTGCCGTGAGACCACACCCCAAGGGGGTGCTTTCTCTTCCTCCCTGCCCCCAACTTCCTCCTTCTCCTCCTCCTCCTCTTTTCTCTTTCTAGTGAGTGCAAAAAAAAAACCAGAAAAATCATTCATGAAGGAACACTTTTATTTAGAATAGTTTTTTTTTTTTCTTTTTTCAGGGGGAGAGGCTTTTGCTATAGGATGCGTGTGCTCACCAGACAGACAGAGAGAGACAAAGAGATAGAAAGCGAGAAATCACCCCCCGAGGGGGGATGGCCATGCCGCAATCCCTTGTCCCCCATTCTCCTCTCGGGATCTTGGGCATGCATGCACACATGCCCAGCGTGAGTTTTAAGCCACCGGGTCCAGGACTCGAACCACAGTAGACTACATGGGAGTCCAGCAACATAGCCATTACGCTAACTGCTGTTCCCAGGAATAGTATTTTTTCTTTTTAAGAGCTGGGCCTTGAGTGCTCTCATTCAAGGAATGAAGGATGCGTGGTTAGTGTAAACCTAGTTCAGCATTTTTGTTAAAAACGAAGGAATCGGGAGCTAGTTCCGCCTACTTGGAGCAGCTGGCTTTCCACCTGACACTGGAAACTTTCTTTAAAAAAAGTGTTCAGTTTTATTGTGAAATAATAATAACAATATCTATACTTACTGAAATCTTACTATCATAAGAGGCACTGAAGATATTTTATAGAATGTGTAGGGATGGAAAGCACTTAAGTTAAAGTAAGAACTCGGTAATCTTCCGATCATTTATTCCAATCAATACCTGGACGTCCGCGTGATCTCCATGCTGCAGAGGGAGAAGCTGAAGCTCACAGAAAAGTTTTAATTAGGTTTACAGATCCAGAAAAGAGCAGTGTTGAGAGTCAAAACCACATCATGTTTCGCTCTGGAGTCAGAACTTTCAGCCTCTACCCTGCACTGTAGAAATTTCTTCTCTTCCTTTCTTTCTTTCTTTCTTTCTTTCTTTCTTTCTTTCTTTCTTTCTTTCTTTCTTTCTTTCTTTCTTTTTTTTTTAAAAATTATTTACCTATTTTATTTATTTATTTACTTAAGTTTGCTATAGGGTATGTGTGCTCACCAGAGAGACAAAGAGAGAGACAGAGACAGGGAAAGACAGAGAGAAAGTGAGACAGCAAGCCACCAGGTCCAGGACTTGGAACCATGGTCGCTCATGTGGGAGTCCAGCACCCTAACCACCATGCCATCTGCTGGCCCCTCTTTCTTTTTAATTGACCAGAGGACACCTGTGCTCACCCTAGTGAGTAGAGAAAGAACGAGAAGGGAGAAGTCATTCCTCAGTGGGACAAGGTCGCGGGGCAGTCCCTTCTGCAGTTCTGCACCCTGCTGGCATCTGGGGCAAGCTGGCACATGCTCCCCGTGTGCTTCCGGGTGTAGAGGCCAGAATCCCACCTTCTGTCGGCTATGTGAGGTCTGAAGCCCTCAGTCACTAGGCCACAGAGCCGACCCTAGAAATTTGTTTCCATAAAGCTTCTGCATATCTTCTGCTAGCAACATTTATGCTGCTTTAAAAATAGAGGACGTTAGTGAGCACAGAAAATTCAGGGAGAAATTTTTTTTTTAATTTTCTGTTCTAAATGAGGTCATCACCTAAAAAAGGCTTCATGTTAAAAATATTTTAGTGAAGGGACCAGCAGTTAGCGTCATGGCTATGTCGCTGAACTCCCATGTAGTCGACCGCGGTTTGAGGCCTGGACCTGGTGGCTTAAACTCACACCGGGCGCGTGTGCGTGCGTGCCCAAGATCCCGAGAGGAGAATGGAGGAGAAGGAATTGCAGCGTGGCCATCCCCCCGGGGGGTGATTTCTCGCATTCTATCTTTCTGTTTGTCTCTGTCTTTCTGGCAAGCACACGTGCCCTATAGCAAAAAAAGGAAACCAGCAGTTAGCATAATGGCTATGTCGCTGGACTCCCACGTAGTCAACCGCGGTTCGCGTCCTGGACCCGGTGGCTTAAAACTCACACCAGGCACGTGTGCATGCATGCCCAAGATCCCAAGAGGAGAATGGAGGAGAAGGGATTGCGGCGTGACCATCCCCCCTGGGGGGTGATTTCTCGCTTTCTGTCTCTATGTCTCTCTCTGTCTGTCTGGCGAACGCACGCGCCCTATAGCAAAAAACCTCTCAAAAAAAAAAAAATTAGTGAAAATTATAAGGTAGGTAAAGTAAATTTCTTATCACAAAACAGTGCAAACTTAGAGATGTCTTACAATTTACATTGTGCTAGACATTCTTTAGAGTACGTTGAAGACATATAGCAAGATCCGAGCCAGCAGGTGGTGTGGTAGACTCCCACGGGGCCAACCACGGTTCAGGTCCTGGGCCTGACGGCTTGCTCTCTCACTGTCCCACTCTCTCTCTTGCTTTGTCCCTCTCTGGTCAAATTAAAATAAAGAAATAAAGTTAAATAAAAAATGATTCTTAAAAAAAATAAAACATAGCAAGATAAATGAAAATGTGTGTTTAGATTCTTAAAAAATAAATAAAATGGGTGATTTTGATTGTCTTGAAGATTTCCTACTTAAGGAAATTTGCAAAGGGCCCTTCTCCAGCAGTTGAATCTTCAGTAACTAACTGCATGATTTGCACAGGTGGTAAATTTTCTGTTCCAATGTGTCTTTTTAGGGCAGATGTGTACTGCCAAACCACTATGGTGACATTGAAGTAAAGTTATATTTTCTTCCTTAAACGTATACAGTACTTGGAATTTTCAAAGATTTTTCACTGTATTATCTCATACATTCTTCATAATGGCCTAAGACGGAAGTGAGCAAGTATTCTTTTTTCAAGAATTTTTTAATTTAATTTTATTTATTATTATTTAATTTGCTATAGGGCAAGTGCGCTCACCAAAGAGAGACAGAAACAGAAAGAGAAAAAAATACAAAAGCAAGCTGCCAGGTCCGGGACTTGAACCATAGTCACTCATATGAGAGTCCAATGTCTTAACCACCACGACACCTGCTGGCTCCAAGAGCCAGTATTCTTTAGAGCAGGCATGTGAGATAGTTAAAGTTCAGAAATTAAATCACTTCTGTAGAATCCTGCTGCCCGTAAACGGTAGATATTAGAGTAGGATTCAGATCTTCTAACAAGGAAGCCAGCGTGCCTTGTAGCACATCATGCTAAGCTCTGAGCTGCTTGGATGCCAACTGTTACTTACCATTAGGCTGTCTTTGCACGAAGCACCCACCCCGAGGCAAACAGCAGCAAGCTGGGAGAGGCCCTGACCCCCTGGGAAGCCTGCTTGGCCAGATTTGGAGATTGAGCAAAGTCACTGGGCAACCACCTGATGAATCATTTGCCAATAGGGAACATGGGAGAGAACGAGGCAGCAGGGCTCCCGGTCACCTGAGACGTATGAACCATAACAAACGAGTAAATGGGAACAGAGCAAAAAGATTTTAGAAGAGGAATGGAATGTTTTATATAAATTCATTTTATGTGATATCTTGTAGGTCTTTGGTTTCGTTCAGGATTTATTTCTTTCTTTTTCTTAGCTAAGAGTTTTGAGCCTTTACAAACAGTATTTTTACACTATACATGCAGAAAAGTAAAATGAGCTACTCGAAGGAATAGTGAAAATATCCC
Organism: Tupaia tana; assembly: GCA_026018925.1. Lineage (NCBI taxonomy): Eukaryota > Metazoa > Chordata > Mammalia > Scandentia > Tupaiidae > Tupaia > Tupaia tana. Next base: position 6,791,297 of record JAKSZU010000016.1, read on the forward strand.
TTAAAAATAGCTCCCGTTGGGGGACCAGCAGTTAGCGTAATGGCTATGTTGCTGGACTCCCAAGTGGTCGACAACGGTTCGTGTCCCGGACCCGGTGGCTTAAAACTCACGCCGGGCGTGTGTGTATGCGTGCCCATGATCCCGAGAGGAGAATGGAGGAGAAGGGGTTGCGGCGTGGCCATCCCCCCTGGGGGGTGATTTCTTGCTTTCTGTCTCTCTCTGTCTGGCGAGCGCACGCGCCCTATAGCGAAAAACCTCTCAAAAAAAAAAAAAAAAAAAAAAAAAAAAGAAAGAAAGAAAGAAAGAAAAGAAAAATAGCTCCCGTTGATAAAGCGTGACTTCTGTGTCAGGTCCATATTTTGTTCCTCCTGTTATTTCATTGAATCCTTGTAACAACCTAGGTGCTAGATTCTGTAGTGATTTCTTTCATGGATGAGGAAATTGCAGCTTCTAAGAGCTTAAATTAGAGTTAAAAAAATTGAGTTGAAATACAACATGCTATTTTTTTTTAGTAGGAAAATTATTGGAAAGAATGTACCCTAAGTGTTTCTAAGTCGTATTGAACACCAAATACATGCTCAAAGAGCAGCAATCTGCTCCATTCTTGTGCATATCAGAGTTCTTTCCAATTTCGTATTTAAATGTCTTATTTTGTATTATTTTCAGCAGAATAAAAATCTGAATAAGTGTCATAAAGATAATACTTTCCATGTATAAATGATCCGGATGCTTTTTCAAAGTTTATGTGTCAGACTTCTTACATAATTTAATGGATAACTTAATCAGAAACATTATTTCCTTGAATTTTCTAAACTAGAGTGGCTCAAAGTGTGTGCTTATAGACTAAAGGTAATAATTCATGGTACTGGGGACTGGCAGGTGGCATGGTCGTTAAGGCAGTAAGCTCCCACATGGCCCACCACAGTTAGAATCCCAGGCCTGGCAGTTTGCTTTCTCACTTTCTCTCTCTCTGTCTCTCTGGTGAGTGCATGTGCCCTATAGCAAATTTTCAAATAATAATAAATTAAATTAAATAATTTCTTTAAAAAAAAAATGGTACATAGAAAGGGGTTCCTTGGTCAGATAGATTTGAGAAACACTGTACTAAGTATCAGTAAGTGGGTTTCCTTTGTCCAGGCCGTCTCTGGGCCTCCAAATTGTGAGCTTGTACCTATCTTAAAGAGGGAGACATAGCAGGCGGTGTGTTTCCCCAACGTATGTGCAACTCATCTCGGAACTTCTGAGATTCGTATTTTACGGAATATACTTATAGAAAATGCTAGACTAATATCTGGGAGGAAAAACTGATATTTAAAATGTAGGTGGGAACCAGCAGTTAGCGTAATGGCTATGTCGCTGGACTCCCACGTAGTAGACCGCAGTTCGCGTCCTGGACCCGGTGGCTTAAAACTCACACCGGGCGCGTGTGCGTGCGTGCCCAAGATCCCGAAAGGAGAATGGAGGAGAAGGGATTGCGGCATGACCATCCCCCCTGGGGGGTGATTTCTCGCTTTCTGTCTCTCTGTCTCTCTCTGTCTGGCGAGCGCATGCGCCCTATAGTGAAAAACCTCTCCAAAAAAAAAAAAAAAAAAAAAAAAGATGTAGGCATTTGCTATCTATTCAGATGGATGATAAAATGATCATTTTCATGTGTGTAGACTTGGCATTGTCATTATTTAGGGAAAAAGAGACAGTTGCTCTGTGCCGCAAATCAGACATTTTAAGCCTGTTTTTTATCTTGAATATCCTATAAAAACTACATTTGTTCCTTATAGTAAAGTCAACACATATTACATGTTCCTTAAATGGGCAGTGTTTATGTAAATGATGGTACATAGGTAGGGTAAGAATATATGTCAAAAAATTACTTGAAGCAGGACCAGCAGTTGGTGTAATGGCTGTGTCGCTGGATTCCCATGTAGTCCACTGCGGTTCGAGTCCCGGCTTAAACTCACGCCAGGTGTGTGTGCGTGCGTGCCCAAGATCCCGAGAGGAGAATGGAGGAGAAGGGATTGCAGCATGGCCATTCCCCGGGGGTGTGATTTCTTGCTTTCTGTCTCTCTCTGTCTCTCTCTGTCTTTCTGGTGAGTGCACATGCCCTATAGCAAAAACCTCTTAAAAAAACTTCCTCAAAGAATTTTTAATGACTTCAGAACATTTTCAAATTATATCGAGAAGTAAAAGGCACAAAACAGAATACACAGGGCCGGTCCTGTAGCCAGGTGGTAAAGGGAGCGAGATTCCACATGGCTGACCTTGGTTCAAATCCTGGCCCAAGCAGCTTTAAAAACTTGCCAAAAACTTGCGTGTGTGTATGTGCACGTTCGTGCATGTCTACACAGATGCCTAAAATCCCAACAGGAGGGAGAAATGGAGGAGAAAAGATTGCAGCATGACCACAGGAGTGCTGTCTTTCTTTCCCTCTGTTTCTCTTTGTCAATTTAAAAGAAAAAAGAAAAGAAAAAAAAAGGAATATACAGTATTATCCCAATATTGTAAAACAAGCAAAAATAAAAACAAACAAAAATTCCTAAAGACTGGGAAAAAAACCAAAAACACCAAAATATTAGCCTTGTTATCAATCAGTTAGAACCAAAATATGGTATTTCGTCCAATTAGATATTCTACCACAGTGTACGTGTCTTTTGGATATGAGTCTTGTGTTTAGAAAATCTAATTCAGAAGAAATCTTGAGATCTGGATGGTGTATACTTTAGACAGTGACTCATGCAGATAGGTCAGGTAGGTCTTTTGTTTAATAGCTTCTGCAACTTTAAATATCAAAGATACGTTTTACTTCCTCTGTTACCAGAATGTTGTGAAGACTCATGAAATACTGGAATGTCTTCCCACGTATGTGGGAGGTGCTGGTGTTGGTAATCGTTCTAGATCGCTCGCTTGTCTAGAAACTGACCTGATTTTGGGCGTCAAGGTGGTCTCCCTCCTACAAGCTGGCACCTAGAAAATGATGATACGAGGGCTCTGGGAAATCACTTCAAATTTTCACTTGGCTTTGGCCTGCCCGCTAAATGGTTAGTTAACATGCTTCAGGCACCACTTAGCCTTCAACTCCTCTGATTCACCAGTCTATTTAATACCCAGCGCATCTTATGGAAATTGTGTTTGCTTCGATCTCCAATGACCTCCTCATGCTTTGGGTCCTCTCATTGGTCTCCTCCTTGTAGGATCAACCTCACCAGCTTGGGCGCAGACTTCCCCTCGCCTCTCTCTCCTCCCACTCTGTTGTCACCTGCTACACCATGTTCCCTGGGGCGCTGTTCTCCATGCCCTTCTCCTCCGCTCTCTGAGTCATTTGTCACGCATATAATCTCACTCCATGGGGTGGAAATTATTCACTTTCCCTTCCCGAATCTGGAAGGGGAGAGGAGCTGGACTCAGGAGTGTTTATCTAAGCAGTGGGCATGATGTTACCCCAAGTATCATTAAAAAAATCAATACAGTGAAAGTAAATCATTTTATTTCCCTCATAGTAACTTACTAGATGATTAGAAAGATCATTTCGTGCCTCAGATTTCAGAAAGAAAATAGTTTCCTTCCTTGAGTCGCAAGCAATGGCAAGGCATTATAGTTGCTGTCTTGAAGAGCTTCCTCCTGCAAGCTTTCCTTGTCTGCCTTCCTCCAATGCACTTTCCTCAACCCTTCAACCTCAGTTTCTACGTCATTAAGTTTCTTCTCTTATTCCTCTGAAATGCAACCCTTCACCCCTTGTGTACCATTTATACCAGCAGGCTTGTGTGAGTGTTAGTAAAATTAACGCGCGCAGAGTAACTCATGTTCTTTCCACACAAGATTGTAAGCCATGCCAAGGTGGCTGCCTTTCTCTCTCCGGCTCTTCAGGGTTTTGTTTTTCTTTCTTTTTTTCCTTAGCTTTTGCCATAGGGCACATGCATTCACTGGAAAGAGATGGTCTGTCTTCCTTCCTTCTTTCTTTCCTTCCTCCCTTCCTTTCCTCTTTCTTCTCTCTTGAGCCCTTGCCAGAGAGAAAGAGAGAAAGAGGGAGCAGAGAGAGGACCCACAGGAGCACAGACAGTCTGCACGCTCTCCCTTCGTCTCTCCCACCTTTCGGGATTTGGGCACTTACACACACACACACACACACACACACGTTTCTTTTTTTCTTTTTTGAGAGTTTTTTGTTTTATTATTATTATTATTATTGTTTTTGCTATAGGGATGACAGAGAGACAGAAAGCAAAAAATCACCCCCACACACACACCCGTTTCTCAAGCAACTGGGCCCAGGAGTCCAACGCGGCCTCAGCCACGTGGAGCTGAGCTGCCTTAGCCACCAGGCGGAGCTGGCCCTCCCTCGTTCTTATTCCTCTGCTCTTCAGAACCTTGCACAAACACCTGGGCTGTTACACACTCGACTGTCGGTAAAGACCAGCCAATGGAATAACAGTAATTCCAAATAACTCAGTTTAGGTAAATACTTCCAGAAATGTTTTAATATATGGGGCTTAATTCTTAAATTTTTCTTTCTTTTTTTCCTAAGATGAGCTTTTATTCTTCTGGCAAATTATTAGGAAGTATGACATGGAAGAGAATTACTATAATAGTTCCTCTAAGTACTAAATCATTCAGGTTCCGAATGGTTTCCTTACGTGTGCGTCCCACCACCTCACCAACCACAGCTAGGTATTCTCATTACGGCACGGTCTGAGAGGTCTCGGCAGCCTGTCAGCATGGTGAGCCGAAGACCAGTTGGCTTACAGGACCTAGGGATTAAAGGAGTTGAGTCATTACAATCGTCAAACTTACCCAGGCACCTTTTGGAGAGTTGGAAGTTATTCTAAATTTGGGCAAAATCCTAGCTGTACTCAGAGATGTTCTATAGCCTGTTAATTTACATCACACAATCAGATATACCATATGCCATCTTTTTTTAAGAGAGATTTTGCTATAGGGTATGCACACTTGTCAGAGAGACTGAGAGAAAGAAAGTGAGAAATCACCCACCACACTCACACCCAGGGAGGACGCCCACGCCTCAATCCCTCCTCCTCCATTCTCCTCTCAGGATTTTGGGCATGCATGCACACACACCCGGCATGAGTTTTGAGCCATTGAGTCTGGGATTTGAACCATGGTCAGCTATGTGGGAGTGCAGCACCTTAACCACCACACCGTGTACTGTCCCCCTCTTTTTATTAATAATCCAAGCATGTTGGAGACATTTGGGGAATGTTTTTTAAATTCCATTTTAAAGTACATACTGGATATAACACTAAACTGAAATAACTTGCAGTCCAGCCACAGTTTGATCATTTGTTCCTTATTCTCTTAAAATGGAGATGGATTATTTCTACATGTGTTCTGAAATTATTTCATTTTATAACAAACATAATTCTTAAGAACTATACACAGAATTCCATGCATAAATCATCCTAGAGAAATCTGTAGTTTACATATTGTTTCTGTGGTGCCTAGTTAAATACACTGCAATGTGACTGCAATGTGATATTTCCAACATTTTTTATATATTAAACAATATATATGATTGAAGGGCTCTCAGTTTTCATTTGTTTGCTGTCATTTCTTCAGATAGCTTATGAAAACAAACAGCAGAAAGTTAAGAAAAATGATTGCTTTAAGTGAAAAATGTATTGATACTTTTGCACAATAATTTCAGTTATAGCACTGTGTCACATTTTGGGGAGGTTTTTACTATAGGGCATGTGCGCTCACCAGAAAGACAGAGACAGACAGAGAGAAAGCGAGAAATCACCTCCCAGGGGGATGGCATGTGCCCAGCGTGAGTTGAAGCCATCGGGTCCGGGACGCGAACTGCAGTGGACTACATGGGAGTCCAGCGATGTAGCCATTGCACCAACTGCTGGCCCCGCACTGTGTCACTTTCGATGTTGAGATCATTAGACACTCACACATTGTAAGGAGATTATCTTCACTTTATTACTGGTTTCGTGAGGTTATAAGAGACCGTGTCTTGTTTATTGCTGCTCTGGCACTAACTGCTCTGTTAAGTAGCTCTTGGCAAACATGCAGTAAACATTTGTAGAATGCTCCAAGGAGTGAGGAATCGCAACTCCTGCTCCCTAAACCGGTATTATGATGTTTCCATTGTGTCGTCCTGTCACATGTGAGAACTGAACCCCTCACATCACTTTCTATTCTTGCCCTCACTGCTTCCTGCCTCAAAGGAAGATGCTCCTAACGTTAATTCATTTCTGGCTCTTTGGTTTGTTTTATTTTTTTATGTGCCCACATCTTTTCCACCCTTAGAAACAATAAAACCCTTGACCTGAATAGCTGCACCCTTCATCTGTCTGTCGCTCCTCTATTGCTGAATCTCTTGAAATATCTCCCCCTTCTGTCTTCCCACTTCGCTTTAAACTGGTTTCTGGGTTTCTGCTCTGGAATCAGACACCAGAGATCCCAGCCTCGGCATTGCCTCACCAGCTTTGTGACCGTAGGCAGGTGACATGATCCCTCTAAAGCCTCACAGAGCAATCATGAAAACTGTTAGATAATGCACATAAGTACTTCTGGGGCCAGCAGGTGCATGCAGGTTATAGCAGCAGGACCCTACAGAGTCAGCTGTGCGGTGTGAGTTCTGGACCCAGCAGCATGACAAGCACACCAGGAGTGTGAGTGTGTGTGCCCAAAATCCCAAGAGGAGGGAACCAGCAGTTAGCGTAATGGCTATGTCGCTGGACTCCCACGTAGTCGACCACGGTTTGCGTCCCGGACCCAGTGGCTTAAAACCCACGCTGGGCACATGTGCGTGCGTGCCCAAGATCCCGAGAGGAGAATGGAGGAGAAGGGATTACGGTGTGGCCATCCCCCCTGGGGGGTGATTTCTCGCTTTCTGTCTCTCTCTCTCTCTCTCTCTCTCTCTCTCTCTGTCTGGCGAGCGCACGCGCCCTATAGCAAAAAACCTCTCCAAAAAAATATCCCAAGAGGAGAATGGAGAAGGGATTGTGGCATGGCCATCCCCTTCGGGGTTGATTTCTCATATTCTCTCTGTCTTTCTCTCAAGTGCACATGCCCTGTAACAAAACTAACCACATTTTATAAGAATAAAATGTTAGAAGTACTCCTGCATCACCTAGCACGTACTAGAACGTCCAGTGAATGGTAGATATTATTACTGACTGTTACGCGTAACTGGAGTTGAGAGATGAGAAAGACTGATACAGTGTTAGAATTATTGTGAATTCATCTAACTGCTCACTTATTCAGATCAGAAAAATTAGAGCCCAGAGAGGTTCAGAAACTAATGCTGGGACCAGCAAGCAGTATAATGGTTATGTTGCTGGACTCCCACATGGCCAACCATGGTTCGAGAAGAGACCCGGGGGCTTGAAACTGAAGCCAGGTGCTCGTGCATACATGCTTAAAATCCTGAGAGGAGAATGGAGGAGAAGGGATTGCAGCGTGGCCATCCCCCCTGGGAGGTGATTTCTTGCTTTCTCTCTGTCTCTCATGTGCCCTATAACAAAAAATCTCTCTCTCTCTAAAAAAAAAAAAAAAAAGCCAGTGTTCATAGAGGAGGTAAAATTTGAGTTGGATTTTGAAGGATAATAAGAATAGTTTGCATCTATTGATTATTTACTCTGGGCTAGGGACCATTCTAAAAGCCTTACATGGATTATTTTATTTAATCTTCAGAATTCTTTGTGATAGGATTTCAGTAGCTGGAAGTATACAGTCTATGTGAAGCGAGGCAGGGAGGACAGAGAAAGATAATGAGTGAAAACCTGGAGGCAGGAACGCATGCTGACCTTTGAAGATGATGTGAAGCTTCTGCTCGAGGGGAGAGCTTATCCTACCCAACGAGAAATGGCGTTGGACGCAGAGAAGCAGAAGTAAGGAAGGTCTTGACAGTCATACAAAAAGCGTTCCTGGCTTTATCTAATGGTCAAATGGAATAGCAGTTATAAACACAGGACTTGGGAAAAGGAGGACCCAGAACGGAGATCTTGTTTTTGGCATTGACTTGGTGACATGCACTTGGAAGCCTTGGGGAGGGCCAGTGTGGACTGTGTTCCTCAGATCCCCAGGAACCCACAGCCTCTACTGGCTCCCACTGGCCACTACTAGGTGGTCACCAGCAGTTTCCCGTAAAGTAGGAACCTGCTAACAGGCGACTGAGGAATGAATAGAGGCTCAGTTGGATTGGAGGTTTTTCTAGGTACAAGTCATAAGAGCTGGGACTATGTTTTTATTTTATTTATTTATTTTATAAAGAGATTTTTGCTATAGGGTACATATACTCGCCAGAGAGACAGAAAGTGAGAAATCATCCCAGGGGTATGGGCATGCCACAATCCCATCTCCTCCATTCTCCTCTTGGGATTTAGGACATGAACACACACACACCTGGCATGAGTTTTAAGCCACTGGGTCTGGGACTCAAACCGTGGTTGACCATGTGGGAGTCCAGTGATGTAACATTTATGCCATCTGCTGGCCCCAGAGCTGGGACTGTTTAAGACCATGGGAATGAAAATAGGAAGGCAAATCCTAGAAACAATTTCAAAGAAAAATATTAAGTCTCGGAAACGTATTGGACATAAATGATAATAATATTTAGAGCCACATTTCAAATTTATTATTATTGCAAAATGCAATGTCGGAGCTGTTGCCTTTAGCATATTTGTTTGAAAGGTTTTTATTAAAGCAGATATTCTGTATTTGAAACGGGAATCCTGCTTCAGAACGATGATATTGTAAGTAATTATTGTTACCATGAAAACGGAACGTCTGTCTACGCCTGCTCTGTACACACGGTTCTTCCCAGTCAGACGTGATAACTGGGTTGTTGCAGTCTCCTGAACTCTGGCCACATAAACAGCGTCCATCACACCTGGCAGTTGCCTCTTCCCACCCTTTTGTTCAAACACTTGCATACTCCCACGAATACCTGTCCTTCCACTATTTTATTCTTCTTACCAATTGGAATCTTAGCCATCCTTCAGATCCGAAGGGCATGCTGCGTCTCTATGCTGTCTGATCACCAGCTGCAAGTAACCTGTTTCCAAATCCCCTTAGCACTGCATAGCACTCCACTGCCTTGTGTTCAGCGAACCTGTTCCCATTTAACAGTATCTCATTTGTTGCCCCGCAGTGGGAAGACTGTACATTATTCAATGTATATTTGTAACACGAAGTCAAACTGTTTCCAACACTGCAAATCCTTTCCCCCACAGGAGTTTTCTCCTGAGAAAAGGTTACTATGTTCAGCTTTATGCCTAGGCGTGTTTGCAACATTGAGAATGTCATGGGATTTTTGTTTGGGATATTGAGGAAAAAAAGGGGGGGAGGACTTTAAGTTAGAAAACAAAGTTCCAGTGCAAGAGTACAGGATTAGCTGTTTTTCAAGGAGTCTATTGGTTGGGAAAAGCAAGCTGAGGCAAATATAACCTGAACCTTCAGTGCTGCATTCCTGTCATTTAGCTGAAGAGACGTGAACTGACCGTGAGGGCTTGGGACTCTAGCCTTTGGGGCTTTGGAAACCCTGAAGGACCTGAGAGTTGGAAATGCAGGGTATTGAGGAGTTGATGGAAAACATGAGGGAAAAAAGGGTGTCTCTCAGCAGTTTTATCTGCAAAAAGGCAAGCTGAATTTGCAAGCGTGTTTCTGATATCCTGTGAAGTGTGATTTTAGAATTTCTAGAGAACAGAAATTTATTTCTACTATGCCCGTTATTACTAACGTTGGACTGTAGACTATTTTAATGAAAGTTAAAAATAATTTTTTTCCTTGGTTCATTCATGACTTAAGACTCAGTTTTGTTGTATCGTCTCTTGGCTTCCTCAATTATGAATTCTCCCACTAGCATTTTCAGGAATGCAACATTGTAGACTGGAGAGGAAGGTTCTAGTAATATTTAGGTAGTATTTCCAGCACTGTCCGGGCTGGCTAAAGAGGTGTTACAGTCCACAGTGGAGCTGGCAGTTCTCGAAGTTCCCAGAATGTGGCATGTTCTCTCAGGGCCCTGGGTCTTTGCACGCTGTCACCCTTGCCTAAGGTGCCTTTCTTTCCTTTAGTTCTGGCAAAGTTAACCCATACCTATCTTATATGCTTTTATTCAGCTATCTGTCTCCCCTAGAAAAGCCTTTCCTCATTCAGTAGAGCCATTCCCTGGGGTACCACGCGAGCCATTTCCCACATCACCCACATCACCCTGGGCTTTCGTGGCAAGGCTTCCTTCTCTGCTTGGCACTTGCATTCACAGGTGTTCCCATCCTGCCAGCTCCAGAGCCCTGCAGACACCGAGCAGTGTGCTGGGGAGGCTGGGAGCGCCTGTGACTCACCCTCCCTGAGTAAATAAACGCCTGGTCTGGTTGGTCTCTGCACAGGACACCCAAAAGTCCCTCTGCCTCTCGGAGGGGTGTTGCCAACATGGGGAGTTTCAGGACAGTTTTGGAGACAACACCTTGTCTTCTCCCCATCTGCTGGGGTTTAGCTGAACCTGCCCAGCCTGGAAGATAGCAGTTGCCTACCTGCCCTGAGCTCATAACAGTTCCTATCCAACCCAGCATTTAAGAATAGTGTTTCTTTTTATTATGCAGCCCCCAGGGCAAAAAGCAAACTTAAAAAACATGTTTGTCTCCTAGCGAACATCCGAAGTTTTCCTGCCTATCTTACCACACTCACTCCATCCATCTTTTCTATTTTGGAAACATCCAACGCAGAGAGATTTCTGGATGTGTAATGTTAATAGGAGCCAAATGTTAGCAGGCAGTCGCATTCGCCGACATCTCTTCAATAATTCTTTTTTTTTTTTCTTAGTGTTTTGGTTTGGTGGGAGCACTACGGGTCTTTATATGATTCAATTTACTTTTTCAAAAAAATAAATGATAAGCATGAACTAATATGGCTAAGAGTAGAGCAAAAATTTTTTTTCAATATAAACCGTGAGCTATATATAAAGATCTGGTTCCAAAAAATTGAAGATCTCGCTTTAAAGGTTTTTGTTTTTGTTTTTTTTCCTGTTAGCGTGTGGCAATAATTCCTTTTGCTTCATTGACAAGCAGGCGTAAATATGGTGAGATAAAATGCAGGGTTAAGAAAAATTCAAAACTACTCTGGAGCAGAGCAAGGTGCGTGGGAAAGTGCCCGGTGACTTGCTGCGGAGCCTATCCGACATTAGGATCCGAAGTTTGGAAATGTTCGACAGGACGCGAGCCGCCGCCGGTGCAGGCTGACCCAGCAGCATCTCGCCCCAGCCTGGGTTTTGATGCCCGACACCCACGGCGCCGCGCGCGGCCGGTCCCGCTGCAGCCGCCGGGGCCCGCGCGCCGGGTCGGGGTGACACGGGCGCCTTCGCCCCGGCGGTTCCCAGAGCCGGCGCGCGGGGGGAGACGGCGTCCCGCGGCGGGGCCGGCCAGCGGCGCCGGGAGGGAGCGAGCGTGAGCGGCGAGCGCGAGCGAGCAGCCCCCCGGCCGCCCCCGGGCGCGAGGGCGGGGGCCGCGAGCCGAGCCGAGCCGGGCCGGGCGCAGCGGGGCCGGGCGCAGCGCAGCGGAGCGGAGCCGCGGGCCGCGCGGCGCGGGCAGAGCCGCCGGGCGCCGGGGGTTGGCGGGACGCGCGCTCCGTGCCGGCGCCGGCCTCGAGCCCGCGCTCCCCCCCCCCCCCCCCGCGTGCCCGCGCCGCTGCGCGATGCAGTGTGGGGAATGGCTGGGGTTGGCTGAAGAGCGCACAGTGGAGTTTTAATGTCCGCCATGTTGGCCATGGCGTATTGAAGAGAGCGAGCGAGAGAGGAGCGGAGCGGCACAGCCTCCCACCCTCTCGGCTGGTCTTAGTGCCCGGACGGCGGGCTCCGCGCTCCGCCCCTCCAGTCCCCGGCAGCGGCAGGCGAGTGGGGACCGAACCCCCGGTTCTCCATGATCCCGCTGGCCGGGGCCGTTTCCCCAGAGCGGAGAGGTATCTGCTGCGCCTGAGATGAGTAAACTGTCGTTTCGGGCGCGGGCGCTAGACGCCTCGAAGCCGCTGCCGGTGTTCCGCTGTGAGGATCTGCCCGACCTGCACGAATACGCCTCGATAAACCGGGCCGTGCCGCAGATGCCCACCGGAATGGAGAAGGAAGAGGAGTCGGTACGTGTTAACTCCCCTGTCCGACCCACCGCAGGCCCCGCGCTCTGCTGCCTGCGGCGGCGGCGGAGCAGCAGACCCACACAAAATGGCCGCCATCTTCTCCCCGCCGCCGACTCTCAGTCGCCGGCCGGGCCGCTACCCCGCCTCCCCCAGCCTCGACCCCCGGCCGCCGCGGCGCAGCGGGGCCTCCTCTAAGGCCACCCGCCGACCCCGGCCACTTGTACCCGGGTCCCGCGGAGTTCGGGGGCCCGAAAGGCACAAAGGGGTCACGTGACGAAGCTGCCGGCAGCCATTTTGTGGTCTCAGTTCTTGGGCTGGGCCTTGTGCATCCGGAGAGGGGAACCGGCTGGGTGGCGGGGGGTGGCGCGGCGACCGGGGCCGCGGAGGGCCCGCCTGCAGGACTCTCTGCGAGCCGCTGGGTGGCGCGCTCGGGCCGCCGCGGCCTCCGCGCCGCCGCCGGCGCCGGGAGCGCAGGTTCCGTGCGCAGTCGGGGAACTGGACTTGGCGGCCGGCCGGGCGCGTCGCTCGGCGCGGGGCAGCCCCACGTGGAGCCACCGAGCGCCCGGCGCGGTGGCTGCGGGGCCGGGAGGCCGACCCCTGCCTCGCTGCGACGGCGCGTCCGGGGTGCCGCGCGTCTGCCCGGAGACCGACGCTCGGAGCGGAGAGGCGGGCGTTCGCCGCCTGCGGCCGGGACTGGGGCGCGCATCCCCGGGGCAGGTGGTCGGCGGGCGCCGAACGGCGGGCCCTGACTTTTTCCTGGGTCCTTGAGAATATGCTGTGGATTCCTTTGGAGTCGGTGGCTCTTCTGAAGCTTTATTATTATTTTTTAATTGTAAAATAAATACAAGTTCGCCAGCTTCCCGGGGTCTGTCAACCTAGAGGGAGAGAAGACCCAGTTTAAGACATGCTAGCGATCTGCGTATCTTTCTTGATCCTCACCTGACTAAGCTCAGTGGAGTTGGTTCTCCGAAACCGGGAGATGGCCATGTCCAAACGGGATGGGCCTCCGTTTTCCCTAAGTGACCGTTCGCAGCTCCAAGACGCCCGGTCCGAGCTGTGGCTTTACTTTGTGGTGCACGTTGGGATCAGACGCGAGGATGATAGACTCTTGTCCTCGTTGCCCCAGATGCTTGACAGTATAACCCGATGCCTTCTCATCCTAAGGAATTGCATACCTTGGTTTTCAGGTACAGCCATTTAAACAGGGTGCAGTATGTTGACAGTTCAAGGAAGTGGAGCAGTCGCGTGGACTTGTGTGCTGCGATTGGGTTGTGGAGAATTGTACTGTAATCCTCTATTGGTACTGTACGGATCTGTCATGTAGAAATTATGTTCTGTAATGTCGTTTTTGAAAATAAAGCTGTTCAAAGTGTTTGGGTGGTTCCACCTTTTCAAGTAAAGCTGTGACAGTCGAAGGCTACTGCTGGGAGTCGTGTCTAAAACCTAACTTTGCAGATGGGCGCTAAGTGTGTCAGCAGCCGAGCTGTCCAGTGTGGTCCTGACTTCACGCTTTCTCTGGACAGTGCCTCTTAAATTTATTCTCTCTGTATCAATTTTAGAGTAGAATGGTGCCGTTTGTTTACTTTTAAATGAGTGATTTGTTTTTAAAAATTAAAGTACTTGTGACTGCAGAATCTTGTCGTTTGGTTTTATTTTGGTTTGTAAGCTTTACAGATAAAATACTTATAGGTTGGGGTGTTACCCTACCTTAGAATTTAATTTGCCATTAATGTTTTGCAGCCAAGGAAGAAGAGGAGAGCCTTGATTAAAACAAGATAGCCCTGGGAACCAGCAGTTAGCGTAATGGCTTGTCGCTGGACTCCCACGTAGTCGACTGCGGTTCGCGTCCCGGACCCGGTGGCTTAAAACTCACGCTGGGCATGTGTGCGTGCGTGCCCAAGATCCCGAGAGGAGAATGGAGGAGAAGGGATTGCGGCGTGACCATCCCCCCTGGGGGTGATTTCTCGCTTTCTGTCTGTCTGGGACTGTCGACAGTCCCAAGAGCTGCCACCGAAATTGGAGCTGAACCAAAACTGAAGTATCAGTGCTCCTTAAATTTTATAGATAATTATTGCTCACTGAAATAATTTTGACATTTTATAGTGCAGTGACTATTATTAGTTTGTAACATGTAGAGTCCCTGTTTTTTTGAGGAACTTAAAAAGATTTTCCCCCCCATCAGTCTACCTTTTTCCATTACCTGTTTAGAATTTTTCACTTCACATCCAACCAAAACTATGTAGGATCAGAGAAGCATAGACCTCCAGAAAGAGATGCTGAACTTAATAGAAGAATGTAAAAAGCAGCGCGTAAACAGCAAACAAGCTTCTCTACAACCCCGTGGTCCATGCTAGTAGCGTCAGATCCTATGAATCACAATATTGAAGGTAGCATGTTACACAATACTGAAAACATACTAAACATAAAGAAGTAATTGAATTCTGAGTTAATCTTTTATTTTTAAAGAATAATTCATTTTATTTGCTATTACTTACTTTTTAGTTGACCAGAGAGACAGAGAAAGGGAAAGTGAGAAAGCAAGCTGCCAGGTCCAGGACTTCAACCATGGTTGGCCATGTGGGAGTCCAGCGCCTTAACTGCTGTGCCACCTGCTGGCCCCCAATTCTGGATTAATCTTAAAAAAATAAATAAATAAACAAGATAAAACAAAAAAAACCTTTCTGATGACTTGTTGAAGAATTTTGTGCCTCTTTTAAAAAGAAAAGGTTAAAACAAACTTCTGCCATTGACATATTAGTTACGATTCCTCTTAGGTTCCAAATCTTAGAACCTGAATTGACTGTCTGAGAAAAAGTATTATAATTTTAGGTTGTTCGTAAAAGATAGGAGCAGATTTCGATGAGGGACCGGCATTTTATTTCTACATTACCTCATTAAGAAAGCACTTCATGATCAAAAAACAGCTGCAGAATGGTCATATGAAATATATATACATACATATATATATATATATATATATATATATATATATGTTCTTTGATAAACTTGACAGATCTAGGTACACTGGGAAAATATTAATGCATCGTATTTATACTGTTGTAATAATAAAAACTGGAGACCCTGGCCTAATTAGGCATGCTTCTTAATTTTTAAGATATAACTTTAAGGGACCAGCAGTTAGCGTAATGGCTATGTCGCTGGACTCCTATGTAGTTGACCGCGGTTTGCGTCCTGGACCCGGTGGCTTAAAACTCATGCCGGGCACGTGTGCATGTGTGCCCAAGATCCTGAGAGGAGAATGGAGGAGAAGGGATTGCGGCGTGGCCATCCCCCCTGGGGGGTGATTTCTTGCTTTCTGTCTCTCTCTCTCTCTGTCTGGCGGACGCACGCACCCTATAGCAAAAATAACTCTCAAAAAAAAAAAAAGATATAACTTTAAAAAGAAGCCCTTCCCCACCCAATAAAGAATTTGGAGGTGAAAAGTGGTGTTCAACTTTCGAACTTGTTTTTTTGTTTGTTCGTTTGATTTTTTAAATTCTTGTAGGGTTGAAAAATAACTCTGGATTGTAGGAAATTAAAGGACTTGACTGGATCGTAGATGTTTGGGATTAAATGCCTGAATGTGTAGAATGTTTTATGTTGCAACTTGTTAAATCAAAAAGTAACAGATGATGAATGCTTTGTATTTTAAAAATTGCAGATAAAACTTTTAAATCATAGGGAAACAACAGACGTAGCCCTGGAAAGCAAATCAGCCTCTTTAGGGATTAAGGGGAAAAAAAAGATAAAAGGTGAACAAGGTCGGGGCAGATGGCAGATGTCCCATTATAATATTTGACATTAAAAAAAACAAGTCAGACTGTTTATAATCTTATCATCTTTTAGTACCATACCTTCGCATTTGATTGAAAGGGTATTCCAAAGTGAGTCTTTATCAAATGCTTTTATTTAAATTGACTTATTTTTATTAAAATTGAGCTTTAAGTTATTCTCCTTTATGGAAGCATCACTTCAAGATAGACATTCATAAAAAGTTGGTTTTTTAGAGTGACATTGAGCTATTTGAACTACTCATTCCAGTAAGTAGTTTAACTTTCTGTTGGATTGTCTTGGGCGCATGGTTCCATTTATGTGGGTGGAGACTTAACCTTTCTTTTCCTGTTTCCTTGATGGATTCAGGTAGGTATTTCAAGTAATTAAGATGTTGATGATGGTATCACATTGATATTACAATACACAACTACCTTTGAGACTTATAAATGGGACCGAAGTCACCGGGATCCAGCGCCTTGGCTTTTATAGGGTTCTAACTAGATAGACAGAGGTCCACCTCTTCTGCTCTTCATTACTGGCCCTACATACCATGCCATTGCCCAAGTTAAAGACTATCTGTAAAGTGAACAGGGATTTTTTGTTTCTGCTTGGGGGAAGAAATTTAAAATCATGTGCATATTCCTAGTCGGAAAAAATGATTAAGCACAGTATTTTTTTGTTTTTGTTTTTCCAAGAGTTTTTTGGTTTTGGGTTTTTTTTTTTTTCTTTTGCTATAGGGTGCATGCGCTTGCCAGAAAGACAGAGACAGAGAGATGAAAGTGAGAAATCACTGCCCAGAGGGGATGGGCACACATGCACATGCGCCTGTCGTTAGTTTAAGCCACCAGGTCTGGGACTTGAACCGCCGTCAACTACATGGGAATCCAGAGACATAGCCATTACGCCAGCTGCTGGTCCCAAGCACAATATTTTTTAAACTTTCTACAAAAATAGACTTTCGATTTGATAAAACTGAATTTAAATTATTTTAAGTGATAAGATTGAAAGTGTTTTTTTTGGGGGGGTAACCTTTAGTATTTTAAGCTAAGATATTTTAGGCCTATCTAGAACTGTGAAAAAATCTATATTTCTACATTTTGTCGTCTGTCTTGGAATGAGGAAAAAAACTGAAATCTCAATTATGGAAGAAACAAGGTTTAGCAAAGAAACTTATTACAGATGGTCTGGATAACACAGAAACTGAGAGTATTGTTTTTTACATTAAATAGCAAATGATTAGCCCAGATAAAATCAAAGACAGTTGAGAAGTACAGGTCGAACACCCCTAATTTGAAATCCAAAATCAGGAACTTTTTGAGTGCTGAGCTGACATCACAAGGGGAAAATTCCACACCTGACCTCATGTGCCAAGTTGTAGCTATGCACTGCAATACAAAAGTGTATAGAATTATCTCCAGGGTATGTATATAAGGTGTATTTGAAACATAAGTTAATTTTGTGTTTAGGTTGGGTGCCATCCCAAAGATATCTGTGTGTACACAAATATTCCAAAATCCAAAAACATCCAAAATTGAAATGCATTTGATCCCAAGATTTCAGATAAAGGATATTCAACCTGTACTAGTAAAATCTTATTTCATCTTTCTACTCTGCCGAAGATATTTTTGAGTAGAAGTTCCTAAGCTGGTGTTTTGAGGGTTACGTGGAAATTACTAGAAGTTGATGAAGTCCCACAGTGTGCATATAAAACTTTGTTATACATTTTCCTGGGGAGAAGGTTCAGATCATCAGTTTCTGAAGATATCTGTAATAGATGAGGGCAGAAAGCCAGCATTAAGATATGCCATCCTAGAAATTTTAGTTATTTTGGATTCATCTCTTTGTTTTACTTCATTGTGGCAGTTATTACATAGAGTTCACAAGAGAAAATTGAAAAAGTAAAGGACATAGAAAAATTAAAGGATATAGGCAATCCGGGAGGAGAGTGAGGACGCAATAATGAAAGGGACCTCTTGGAAACTTCGTATCAAGGTGTCAAAGTGCTGTATTAACTTTGTTTCAATGGGCAGTTTGATACTTAAAATTTTGGATTAGTTCCTACTTCATTTTCTTATAAAACAACAATAATAATCAGCAAGGCATTTGTACAGACTGATACGTTCTTTCTGCTAATCAATAGAATTTAATGAAAATCATCTAAATGTAGAATAACTTACATTTTGTAAGGAAAGAATATACAGCTGTGCTTAATGGCTCATTAATTTGTGAACAGTATTAAATATTATACCAACCACTTTTTTCTTCTGAGGGTTTTGCTGTAGGGCCATATGCTCCCCGGAGAGACAAAGAGACAGAAAGCAAGAAATCAGCCCCAGCGGGGATGGTCACGCAGCAATCCCTTCTCCATTCCCCTCTTGGGATCTTGGGCATGTACGCACACACGCCCACCATGAGTTTAAGCCGCCAGGTCTGTGACTCAAACCCCAGTCAACTACGTGGGAGTCCAGCAACGTAACCATTACACCATCTGATCCCATCAGCCACTCTTAATTTATTAAAAATGAACAGGGGGACCAGCAGTTGACGTAATGGCTGTGTTGCTGGACTCCCAGGTAATCCACGTTTCGAGTCCTATACTCGGTAACTCACACTGTGTGTGTGTATGCCCAAGATCCTGAGAGGAGAAGGGATTGTGGCGTGGCCATCTCCCCTGGGGAGTGATTTCTCGCTTTCTGTCTCTCTTTTTCTCTGTGTCTTTCTGGCGAGTATACGTGCCCTGTAGCAAAAACCTCTCCACTTCAAAAAAAAAAAAAAAAAATTTTAGTTTTTTATTCTGCATTTGGCTCCCTGGGGGGTGGGGGTGGGGGTATACATTTAAGTACTTAGTAATGATAAGTTTTGTTTTTATGTGTGTGAGTGTAGATTCTGACTATATTTACGAATCAATTTTCCTAAAAGGGTACTTAATTTTTAGTAGTTGGTTAAAAAAGAATTTTATGGGACTAGCAGATGGCGTAATGGCTATGTCACGGGACTCCCATGTAGTCTACCGCGCTTAGTCCCGGACCCCGTGGCTTAAACTCATGCTGGGCACTTGTGCATGCGTGTCCAAAATCCCGAGAGGAGAATGGAGGAGAAGGGATTGCAGCATGGTCATCCCCCCTAGGGGGTGATTTCTCGCTTTCTGTCTCTGTCTCTGTCTTTCTGGTGAGCACACACGCCCTATAACAAAAACCTCTCGCCCTAAAAAAAAAGGCATTTTAAAAGGTAAAACTACACCATGAAATACATAGTTTGTGATTCTACTACTGAGAAGAAGATAATCCACATGGGAAAGATAATTTTATATTATAATCTGGAAATAAAATGAATTGTGAAGCTCTAAGTGCAAAACCAGTATGAAAGTTGTAATACATTTAGAGACAGAACTAGAGTATGTATTCTTTTAATACGATCTTCTGAACAAAAATTATGACCTACATTAATATAACTTTTCTGCAAGAACAATCAAATTATGGGGAAATCAGAAAACAAAGTATTTAAATGTTTTAAACAAATGGCTAGAATTGCTTTTAATAAATTACTTGACATTGTATGGTCTTCAGCACATTTATAGATTGTAGCTAATGTTTTCTTGATCATGTTTATTAATTTAAACTTTGTGATTGTAGATAATGATTTTGAGCTATTAAAATATTTTAAACATAGTGGACACCAAATTTTGCATCTTTAAGTACATAAAGTGAATCTTATCCACCCATACTGATAGTAGGTAGACAAAAAAACAAAACAGGTTTGGTATACTTAATAAATTACTACAGCATATTCTCTGAGGTGTAGATTTGAATGTAGATCAGTTTTTTAAGACTTAAAGCCCTTCTTCAGTTATTTGCTGTAATGGAGGTAATCTTTAAAAAGTTTGATTCAGCTTTCTGAATTTTGAAACAGATTATTAAAGCAAATTGGTCATTTTAATTAAATTTCCCTCCACATTGCAAGTACTGGCTGAAGAAATAGGATGTGACCTTGGAGTGAATTCAGGTGCAGATGACCCAAGGTTTACAGTGTCCTGATGAGGGACCAGCAGGCGGCATCATGGTTAGTCACTGGACTCCCACATAGTCAACTGCGGTTCACATCCTCAACCCAGAGACTTAATATTCATGTCGGGCACGCATGTGCGTGCCCTAGTGCCCAAGACTTTGAGAAGAGAAGGGATTGTGGTGTGGCCATTCCCCTGGGGGAGTGGGGGATGATTTCTTTCTGTCTCCATCCGTCAAGTGCATGCTCCCTATAGCAAATATCTCTTACAAAAAAAGCCCTTTGATGACAAAATAGTTGCGGCATTTTATGTATTAGGATAATAGAATCCTAAATTGCATTTGTTTATCTTCTGAGAAACTACCTTGACTTTGTGACCTGTTGACAAGTTACTTAACCTCACTGATTAACTTTCATTTCTTCATGTGTTCGCAGTCTTCTGAAGATGTACAGGTGAATTTATTACCAAATAGTAATTGAACTTTTAGAATGGGCTTTTTGCTCAAAAACAATTTAACATTTTTGTAATCCCTTGTATTGGGGACTGCGGGGTGTAAATATGTTACATGTGTTCTCTGTCCTTAGAGATTTATGATATAGTTGTGGAAAACCATGCATGTAAACTTCAGTAATTATTAATTGGGAAAAACATCAAACTGGGAGTTGTAAACATAAGACCTACTCTAGCCTCTGAAGCTATGTGTATATGCATGTGTTCTTCCACATGCCCAGGTTTTCTTAACTGTAAAGTAAGGTAGTCTATGATGGTTTCCTATTGTGCTGAGTATATTGTGTTGCCTATATATTTCCAAATGTATTTTATGCCTTTATTGAATAGTCATTAAACCTTGGGTTAGTCAGTGGCATCATCAGCATGTTTACATAACAATAACTTAGACAGAAGTAGAGTTAGTCTAGGTATACAGGCAACTGGTTCTAGTTTTCTCTAGAAAGGCACAAGTTCTGAGCCCATCTTTAAAGGATTTCAAGAATATAAATGGATACAGTAGTTACAGAACCCTTTTATCATTATGAGGATTTGCGAGTCAAGCCAGAATTTTGTAGTGATGGTTACAAATTTGTGATTTACCTATAAGAAGTCTGAAGGTGAAATAAAACAGAAAATGACTTTTTTGTGGTGTAAAGCAAGAATTTGATCATTGTTTTAGTAGCTAAGTAGAGATATTTGAGGTGAGGTATAGAGTACAAAGACTGAGAAAATATAAATAAGTCCATCTTTATTCACTTCTGGAACCTATATTTGTTGCTTATTTGCTATGAGGCAGGCACTGTTTTAGGCCCTGTGGACACAATTGCTTTATGAATCTTACATTCTAGATTATGGGCTCTATAAGGGTAAGAGTTTTTGTCAGCTTTATTCACTGATGTGTTTTCAGCACCTGAAATAGTTAATAGTATGTGGTAAGTGTCCCATTTTTGTTTAATTGAATGACTGAATTCTAATGGGAGAACACTGACAAAAATTTAAAATCAGTTGAATAAAAAAAGTAAAAACATGACTTGTAAGTGACAATGGAAAAGGTAATACAAAATTTCATGTGCAAGGAAAAGGATAATTTTATTTGCATTAGTGGTCAAGGAACATTTGACCTGAAACGTGAATGGTGAAGCCCTTTGATGATCTGGATGAAAGTCATTTCAGACAGAGAGCCCTAGAGGTAGGAACAGAAGTAGGCACAGAAAGATGGCCAGTAAGACTGAAGTGAGCAAGGGGGAGGTATTACGAGACAGAGACCCACAGGTATTCGGGAGACCCAGATGAGGTAAGCATTGCAGGCTACTGTAACACATTTAGATCATTTGGAAATGAAGTCAACTATTGTGGAAGGGAGTGACCTGATCTGATTTAATGCTTTTTCAAGGTTATTCTGGATTTTTCTGGCTGCCAAATAGAAAAGGAGTCATAGTGAGCAAGGATAACAGTTTGTAGTGACTAAAGTTGGCTGATAGTAATGGAAATAAAGAGAAATGGATGGACTTGAGATATGTTTTGAAGGTGGAACCAAAAACTTGCTGATAGATTTAATTGTGCTAGATAGAAAGAATCAAGAATGAACTACTCTTTTTTTGGTAGAGATTTTTGCTGTAGGGCATGTGCGCTCACCAGAAAGAGAGAGAGACAGAAGGCAAGAAATCACCTCCCAGGGGGGATGGCCACACTGCAATCCCTTCTCCTCCATTCTCCTCTCGGGATTTTGGGCACGCATGCACACGCGCCTGGCATGAGTTTAAGCCACTGGGTCCAGGGCTTGAACTGCAATCGACTACATGGGAGTTCAGCGACAACCATTACACTAACTGCTGGTCCCTCTTTTTTTTTTTTTTTTTTTTTTTTTTTTTTTGCTTAAGATAGAGTCTCACTGTATTGTGATCCTTCTGTCTCAGTGTCCCGACTGAGAGTATAGGTGCACATCACTATGCCTAACTCTTATGTAGACAGGGTTCCCCATGTTGCCAGGCCAGCTTTATGCTCTTAATCCTTGTACTTCAACTTCCCAAATTGCTGGGATTACAGGCACATGCCACCACACCTGGCCTTTAGATTGGGCCAGGATTCAAGCCCAGCCCTTCCCTGTGGTTCCAGCCATGGCTGGGCCTAAACCCCTGATTTTTAGCTTGGACCGCCAGTTAATGTTTAGCCCATTACTGAGATAGGGAAATTAGAGGAGAACAAATATAGAAAAGGTGGACTTGTTCAGTTTGACGTACCTTCCATTTATCAAAATTTAATCAGGCATAGTTTATTGAGGTAATTTGTGCTGGAAGCATATAATTCAGAAGTCATGGGTTCTCTGAATTTGAAAGTCTTTAATATGTGGATGGTATTTAAAGCTTGCCCTGGGGGTGGAATTATTAGAAAAGTAATAAGAAATGAAGATAAAAGTGGCTTGAGAAGGAAGACCTTGTCTACTGAGATGAATGCAGGAAGGTGATTTTTAAAATTTGATTAGAGGGGCCTGACAGTGGCATAGTGGTAAAACACAATGCTTTGTGAGGCTGGTCCACATGGCCTGGCTCCCAGTTTGTGTCCAGAGATCTCTGTAAGTATATTGGGCATGCATGTGCCCAGCTTGCTGGGGTTGGGGGTGGATCGTGGTATCAAGACCCTTTTCTGGGTGCTCAGTCATTCTCTTTCCATTCATGGATGAGGGAAATAAAACTTGCCTTTTTTTTTTTTTTTTTTAAATGTATGCCATTGACCTGTTTTGGTGGAATGGTAAAAAGGAAAGCCCAGTTGGAAAACAATAGTAGAGAGTTAAAAAGGAGGCCATAACAAGTATAGCCAACTCATTGGAATAGTTTTGCTATGAAAGGGAGCAGAAAAAATAGGGCAGTAACTAAAGGGGGCTAGGAGACCAATAAATGATTTCTTTTAAAAATCAGTTACAAAGTTAAACACAAATGAAAGACATAAATGAGACTGAGCCCTAGAATGCTACAATCACTGCCTTAAGAATTTTTAAATTGCAGCGTAGGGAGGGAAGATCCCAAATAAAGCCTGGCAACTTCTGAGTTGAAGAGAGAGAATTCAGAATTTGGGGAGACCAAAGTGACTTTGGTGCAAAGTATCAGAGCCATAGAGCCAGGAGCTCCAGAGATCTGCAGAGGGATTCCCTGGTGTCTTTGACTGAAAACTGATGTGAACCTGTCCATGAAGAAACTTCCAAGGAAGTCTTAAGGAGAAAGCTATTAGAAGCAGGAAGAGGAACAGTTCTGGAGCTCACAGGGATGGGTATATGTTACATCCTCACTAGCCAAAATGGAAAGGCCTCATAATACATGCAAGACATCGAGTAGAGCCCTCAGAAGTGTTACTGTCTTAGCAGTAGGAACAGATTAATTTTATACTTCAAGACTCTTAGGTTCATTCAGAGATTGAATACTAGCCTCAAAGGAATCCACTTCAGTTTCAACTAACTTAATTGTGCCCCCAGAACAAAGGTCAAAAATGTTTAAAGTAGTACTAAAAAGCCCAACAGCTTAAAGCAGTATTTGGCATCGAATCAAAAATTACCAGGCATACAAAGAAGCTGGAAAATATGACCCATAACTAGAAAAAAAAAAATGATCAGAGACATAGAAATAACCTCAAAGCCAATGGTGCAGTTCAGGTCCCGAATCCAGCCCAATATCTGAGGGGAGAATAGAGAAGGTGGTATGACATGGCCATCCTGGGAGGGGGGAGATTTCTCACTCCCTCTCTCCTCTCCCCCTCCCCCCTCTGGCAAGCACACGTACCCTGTAGCAAAACTAAAAACAAACCTTTGAAAGGATAAAATAATTCCATTCCTTTTCCTAGCAGTGTTTTCCAAATAACAATTTCTTATCTCTCTTCTAGAGCAATTTTTTATATTGATACTGAAAAAAGTACAAATACTTTTTTTCCTTTTTAAATGTAGGAAAGCAGATATATGAAAAAAGATGCAAGTCCATTGGAAGAATTGGTAATGAGAGGATGAGGTAGTTTATCACATGATTCTGTTTTCTCTGTGATGCATTAGGTGAGGTCATCCCCTTGAAGTGAGAGAGGAACCTTAAGAGACAAAGGTAGGTATGTGAGAGTTGACTTACTAGAGAAATGTGGTAGGATTAATGGACTTGATGGGGCCTCAATGTCTGATCATTTAAAGAGAGACCAGTCATCTCACTTGGGCAGTTAATGCAATAGTTCTACAAAGTAGATGGATAGTAGGGTTTACCTCAGGTTGAGTGTGCCCATCAAGCATGGAGGAGGAAGAGAGGGATGAAGAAACTGAAAGTATTTTGAGGTAGATTGTCTTGATGAACCAAGAGCTCTATAGTGGGCAAACTGGAAAAGAAGATACTGGGGATCCTGGAAGATAAGTGGTAGGACCCTTTGGGATAGAGGTTTGGTAGACTTGATTAGTGAGTGCTTGAATAAATGAAACAAAGTCAGGAAAATGGTAGAGTGGGACACTTGAATTTAGATTTCAGAGCTGGCATGATTATTAGCAAAGGCAAAATATAATGTATAAACATAGGTGTGGTAGAAAAGATTGATGCGGATGAGAGGGCCGTCATAGTAGAGAATCCATCTATGTAGACAATGTCATTAAGAACAGTACCAGAACTGTGGAAGTTGAAAAAAAACAGCTCTGTGACTTTGTGACCAAGAGAATGTATTTGATAGTTTTGGGAGTGATGTGATGACATGAACTTCTGAGGTTCTGTGTTTTGAAAGTTCAACAGCAACAAAATGGTGTGTAGTATTGGCAGTAGGAAGCAGGAAAGATAAATACTTACCCATCTATAAGTAGGCAGTGCCTGGGGAGAAAAACAGCTTCTATTCAAGAGGGTTTGGGGAGCACTGTTCCTGCAGACACTGTCAAGCAAGAAGATGAGGGAATTTGAAAGAACCTAAGAGTGACTATGAAGAGGAGCTTACTGATAAATCTTTATTCTAGGGAATAGCATAGAATTTGGGAAGGTAGGCAAGAGTGGAAGATGGGATCAGATTAGGAGATACCAAGATCAGAATGCTGGTAAGAACCAGATTACACTGTTAAATCTTGGACTCTCTTGGTAAAGAATATAAAGAATAATGGGATTTATCCAGCCAGCTTCCTACTAGATATTCCGAACTGTGCAAAACCAGTGTTTCAGCTACAGAAACTGTATAACTTGAAGGAAGGGCAGTTCCACTAAGTAGAAACTGGTAGCCTCTGAATTCCAAGGGGTATCTGTCACTACTGCTGCATAGATGTACAAAAGCCCTTCCTCACAACATGGCAGCTAGCATCTCCCACAGTGAGAGTCACGGGAGCACAGATGAAAGAGGTTGCAGGACAGAAGCTCCAATCTTCTGTGACCTGATTTCAGAAGTTACCGTCACTTTGATCATATGCTGTTGTTCACACAGATCAACCCTGGTAAAATGTAGGAAGAGACTTCATGAAACTCTTGAGTGCCAGAAGGTAGAGATCATTGGAGACTTGTCTGCCACTTTGTCCTTCTGGCCTCAAGGATTTACATCCCTCCACACCCAAACTTTTCTTATCCCTCCCCAGGCCCCAAAAGTCTTACCTCATCAGTGTCAACTTAAAAGTCGTGTCTTATCTGACTGAAGCTTCTTGGATGTAGCTGGTTGGGAAAGCCGTGATTATATTTTTCTGTGCAAAAGTGCGTCATGACTTTCCTGATGACCCAATAGTTCTTTTTGAACAGATTCTCAAGTACAGGTCCACTTGAACCATAAAACTAAAGAGCTTAATTCTCTGTCATTCTCACCAGCACCATCCCACATACCCAATTTAATATAAGGGGTCAGCCTTAGGATAGTGAAAACATTCCTATTCAAAAGATTGGGGAGAGGCAAAGGGGATGATAGGCACAAAAGAGTCTTTGGTCTGTGTGAAGCACATGGTTTTCTGTAGCAGGCCTCTTGTCTGACTATATGGTACTCTTGAGCTAACATCTTTAATCTCCCTGTGGTCTTAATGGAAGATTTTATAGTTAGTCCCTTGGCTTAATTTTACATTGTATTTTTGTTGTTGTTTTGTTGTTGTTTTCTTTTATTGGTGGCAGTGCCCTAGATTTAATTTAATCTTGGTTCAGAATCCAATTTTAAATTTTAGCATTATTAGCAATCTGGAGAGATGGCACATTTTATTTTATTTTATTTATTTATTTATGTATTTTGAGAGATTTTTGCTATAGGACGCGTGTGCTTACTGGAAAGACAGAGACAGAGACAGAAAGTGAGAAGTCATCCCCCAGGGGGATGGCCACACTGCAATCCCTTTATTCTCCTCTTAGGATCTTGGGCACACATGCCCATGCGCCCAGCATGAGTTTAAGCCACCGGGTCCGGGATTCGAACTGTGGTCAACTACATGGGAATCCAGCGACATAGTCATTATGCCAACTCCTGGTCCCAGAGATAGCACATTTTTAAAACCAAGAAATCTTGGCTTCTCTTTGTGTAAGAGTTCTTTAGTCTCATTTCTTTATTATATGTAGAAGAAAGAAGGCAGCATTTGAACCTTCTGGTTGGAAGTCTTCATTAAGTAAAATTTCCACTTTTCAGATAATTAAAGGTGACAGTGTTATTTATCTTTCTGCCTGTTTTCAACAGGAACACCCTTTTCCAGTTTCTGGTAAAGTCTACTTCACTTATCTGCCCTCACCTGCAGCCTATGAAGCATTATGAGCTTTTATTAATTGCTTCTTTGCTAATAGTATTTTCAAATCCCATAGTCTGGTTCCTAAGCCATTACACCATTTTAGTTTTTTGTTAATGGGAGTAGGGACTTTTTTTTTTTGGAAGGTTTTTTGCTATAGGGTGCGTGCACTCGCTAGAAAGACAGAGATAGAGAGACAGAAAGTGAGAAGTCACCCTGCAGGAGGGATGGCCGCACTGCAATCCCTTCTCCTCCATTCTCCTCTCGGGATCTTGGGCATGGACGCACACGCGCCTGGCATGAGTTTTAAGCCACCGAGTCCAGGACTCGAACCATGGTCAACTACACAGGAATTCAGCGACATAGCTATTACACTAACTGCTGGTCCCAGGGAGTAGGGACTCTTTAGTACTAGTATCTGTATTAGTTCCCTGCTACTTTGTAGCTTATTATCCAAACAGTAGTAGTTTAAAACAACAGACATTTACAATCTCACAATTTCTGAGAACCAGGAATCCAGGAGCAGTTTTTCGTGGTGGTTCTGGCCCAAGGTCTGTAGAAGAACTGTTCAGAGTTGTAGTCATCTGCAGTCGTGCTTCTAGACTTGGCTTGAAGGCTTCCTTGCATTGTTAGCTGGAAGCTTCTGTTCCTCACCATGCTGGCACCTTCATTGACTACTTGTATGTCCTCATAAGGTGACATCTGGCTTTCCCCAGAGCAAGAGAATCAAGAAGATAGGTACAAGTGAGGTAGAGTGTACCCAAGACAGAAGCCACAGTCTGGTTTTTTTTTTTTTTTTTTTTTTTTTTTTTTTTTTTTTTTTTTAGTTTATTTTTAAAAAAACTTTATTTATTTAGAGAGACAGCGAGAGAGCGAAAAAGAAAACAAGCCACCAGGTCTGGGACTCAAACCAAGGTCGGCTATGTGGGAGTCCAGCACCCTTAACCACCATGACACCTGTTGGCCCCACCATGGTCCTTTTTATATTAACCTAAACCTAAAAGTGACATACCATAAATTCACCTGTATGCTACTGGTCAAGGTAGACCAGCCCTGATACAGTGTAGAATGGGACTACCCAAGCATCTATATGCCAAAAATCAGGGATCTTTGGGTGCCATTGGAATCTGGCTACAAGCCTTCTTCCTGCTCACTGAACTGAACTGTTACTATTTAGTGTATTTGATTGATGTTTTCTGAGTGCAGCATGCTGTTTCCTCCCCTCTTCCTTTGTTTACACTGCCCATCTTTACCCAACATATTTTTCTTTTTCCTATGTCCATTCAACAAACCTATTTGCTGTCAACTTTTATGAAGCCTTTTTTTTCCCCTTTTTTAGAATGATTGAAAGTATGTGCATACATGCATAAGAAAGAGAGAAATCACCTTCAGTAGGGTCTCATCACACTGTATTCCAGCTGTCTGTTTCTTAGGATACTAGACACCTACATGCACACCCAGCATGGTTTACATCTGCCCAGGATTTGAACTGTGGTCACCGTAAGGCTTCCAGCTCTACAGGGCACTAATAGCACTTCTTGGAGAGGCATATTTAAGATGTGAATTCTGTTCCTTTGTTAGCTAGCCATAAGAAAGCAGTGTTAGACTGTCCTTCCATTTAGTTTATTGTATTTGAATTTACTATGAATTACAGTGGAGTAATTGGAGAACCAGAATGAAAATTTAGATAGGCCATCAATAAATGTTTTTAAGTTTATTTTATTATTTATTTAATTTTATTCATTTATTTTAATTCGGCCAGAGAGAGACACAGAGAAGGAAAGAGAGAGGGATACTGAGAAAGGAAGCCACCAGGTCCGGGACTCGAACCATGGTCAGCCATGTGGGAGTGTTCAGCACTTCATCTACCACGCCACCCCGCTTGCCCTGGCCATAAATAATTTTAAATACGCTGAATAAAAATTCCAGTGTAACAGTGTTTACACAGTTTCCTAAATATTCCAAATATTTTCACTGCCACTTCTCCAGTTCAGGGTACTCTATGATCTCTCCATTTCACCTATCTTCTGCCTAAATTTAAATAACTTCCTAACTAGTCCTCCCAACACAACAGTTGCTGCCTCCCCAGTATTTTTGTTTGTTTTAAAGTTTATTCCATGAGAGAGAAAGGACAATAAATGGTATATAGAACCAGTAGTGGGAAGCAATAAAGGTGAATATTTAACCCCATTCCTAAGTATGTGGTGGATGGAGAGAGAAATAGCGTCTGCTGGAAAGGGCTTCAGGAAGCTCACTGTTCTTGGAAGACACTGCCAGACAGGAATATGAGGGAACATTGAAAAGCTGAGAATTAATATAAAGAGGAGCTTGATGATATATCTTCACTCTAGAGAATTTTGGAAATTCAAGACCGCACCCCCAATGAGGTCTTCACAATGCAATCTGCTCCTAGCCTCCACCAGCCCAGATTAGTCACGTGCACACACATTCACATATATAGGGAGGCCTTGGATCTGGGTGGGTCCAATACGACAGAGTTGTCTGGCCCAACTCCCTGTATTCTCTACAGACCAGTGAACCTTTAACAACTGAATCTCATGTTTACATCACTGGACTCCCACGTAATTAACCACTGTTCAAGTCCTGGGCCCAGTGGCTTAAAATTCATGCTAGGTGTATGGGTGTGTGCACCCAAGATCCCAAGAGGAGAATGGAGGATTAGGCGTTGCAGTGTGGCCACTTCCCCGAGGGGGTAATTTCTTGCTCTCTGTCTCTATCTCTGGTGGGTGCACACTCCCTATAGCAAAATCTCTCTAAAACAAACAAACAGAACGGAAATCTCATTGTAGTGTCACTCCTGTTAAACACCTGTAAAGAGTTCCATTGTTCTCAAAGTGGCGTATATACTTGGCTTTATGTGGTCTGGGACCTGTTTCCTTTTAGTTCCTCCAAAGCCTTCAAGTTTCCTCAGCCACAGGATCACTTCTTGTTTATTTCCATGGTCCTTTTCCATGAGACATTTTCTCCTATGGGTTAGTTTAGTAATCTCTCACTGATCCTTCAGATCTCAGTAGGTCACTTCCTTGGGTGTCCACTCACCCTTTTATGGTTTTTGCTATAGAGTGCATGCGCTCACCGGAGAAACAGACAGAAAACGAGAAATCACCCCCAGGGGTGATGGCCATACCACATCCTCTTCTTGGGATTTTGGGCGCGCGCACACGTACCTGGCATGAGGTTCAAGCCGCTGGACTGCAGTTGACTATGCAGGAGTTCAACGGCGTAATCATTATGCCCTCTGTTGGTACCAGCCCACTAATATTAATAGGCCTGTTACAGACTGTCATAACTCTCATAGCAATTACTGTTTGTTTGTTTATGTGGTTATTTAATTATAGTCTTTTACTACATGACTCTAAGCCCCAAGTACCTCTAGAGTTGGCATTTAATGCCACCATTATTTGTCGAATGAATTATTAGATTGGTCTATTGTTAATTTAGTCATGTGTTTCTCGTTCAATCTATCCCAGAGCTGTGTTTAGAGATTAAGAGCATGACTACAGTTGTAATTTAGAATTCCATGGAGATAATGATAGTTCCATCAGATTATACCATGTAGTTACTATATGATTAGAGAAATCATTTTACTAGACCTTACTTTTATCACTTACTGAAGGAACTTGGACTAGGTGATCTATAAACTTGCCTGTGACTTGAATGTCCAGTGAGTTTAAGGTTTTCACTTCATTTATCAGATAAGATAGTCAAGGTTGGGCTGTAAACACTCAATCTCGAAAACCCAGTGGCTTTGTAGCAAAATGTATTTCTAGCACTGCATTGTCCATTGGGTTGATTTAGGGATTCTGACCTCACTCTAAGGTTCAGGCTGACAGACCAGCATCTATCCTGAACATTGCTGGACTCTAGGAGAGAAAAGAGAGCTCTGGAAGATCTCAGATTTTACATCAGCTATTAAAATGTTCTGACCGGAAGTTACTTATCACTTAGCTCACAACTCATTGGACAGAGCAAGTAACAGAGCTTCACCTAACCATAAACGGACCAGGAGGTATAATGCTATCATATGACCAAAGGGCAGAAACAAAAATATTTCACAAAATTACTGAGTAATTACAGATCAGCCCTTCTGGTAAACCAAAGATTTGACTCACTTCCCACAGACACAACAGATGCATCTCCTCCCAGTGAAGCCAGCCCCAAAGTCCCAGTTACTTACAGCATCAAAGTTGAAGTCTTAGGGTATCCTGGTGGTATACATTGTTTTGTACATCAAGTCTGGGTGTGTTTCTTATGGATTGGGATATCCATGGACAAAACTGTTTTCTATAGTCCTTCTCCAACTCCCCTTCAACCCTCAGACACACACCAAATGTATATTGGAATGACAGAGACAGGATAACCACAATAAATAGTCCCTTATGGATAATAGAACATTGAGAGCAGTACTGCGTCTCTAATCCATAGCAATCCCAAATTCTGCCAGGCCGACTTTACAGGGGGCCCCCTTACCCTGGGTGTGGCAATATGCCTGCCAAGACACTAAATCTGTCCCCTGGAAGGGCTCCTGGTCCTTTTTTTTTTTTTTTTTAATGACTGTCGACCTTGATATTTAGGAGAGTCCCTTTTTCATCATGTCCCATAGCCTCTTCTGAAGTAGGCATTGGAAAATAAACCCTGTTTGGGAGCTAAAACACCTTACAACTTGCTTCCTTCCTGTAGAAAGCTGGAGACCTAGGCATACTTTAGTTAGATCAGTTCGATTTTTTTTTTTTTTTTTTGAGAGGTTTTTGCTATAGGGTGCGTGTGCTCGCCACAGAGAGAGAGAGAGAGAGAGAGAGAGAGAGAGAGACACAGAAAGCAAGAAATCACCCCCCAGCGGCAGTGGCCACACCGCAGTCCCTTCTCTTCCATTCTCTCAGGATCTTGGGCGCACACGCACCTGGCATGAGTTTAAGCCACTGCTCCAGGACTTGAACCGCAGTCAACTTCATGGGAGTCCAGCGACATAGCCATTACACCAACTGCTGGTCCCACCATTCAGATGTTTTAACAGTGAGTGTGATGCCCATACTCTTGATTTGAACCTTACCTCAAGGCTGGTGACTCTTCCTATGTTTCCAAAATAAACTTCCTGGTTTTTAATTTAGAGCTTGGGGTTGAGAAGCACTCTTTTGTTCCACCTCTCCAAGTCCTCAAATTTGGGGGGTTCTCTTCCCTCTTGTTCCTCTTACAAACTGGTCAGTTGTCAAATGTTTTTTTTTTTCCTTGTAATACCAAACACAGAATGACCAATGCACTATTTTAACATCCAGTTTTCAACCTCCTTCTCTAGAGTTACAGGTTTTATAAATACATGATCTGTTTTTCAAGTTGTCATGACTGATTTTTACCAAACATTCTGTATGGTCTAATATGGATTGCCATCTTTCTGGTTTCTGGGAAGTTTCTTCACTGCCCGGCCTTTAAACCAATGGCATATTTTCAGTTTTTGTTTTTTATTATAGCAGTACTCTAATTATATTTGTTAGCATAGGCTAGGCTATGCTGTCATAACAGCCTCAAACCCTCAAACTCACAGAGGCGTATAATACCAGACATTTCTCTTTTGTTGTCATATTTGGGATCATCATCATGGACCAGTTGGGGAGCCAGGTTGATAGAAGAGTCACCATCTCAAACATGGTGACAGGTGGAAGGAGCACTTTGAAGCACTTCACATCTTGTACCAGCAGTTTAAATGCTGTGGTCCTGAAGTCATATAGGTTACATTGATTTACCACTAATCGGGCCGAGTGAGTCTCAGCCATAGGCGTGCCAGAGAGTACATTCGCACCAGAAACCTTCGGTGAACTGCCCTGAAATCTACCACCCTTTCTGTATTTATCTTTGTGTACCGAGGAAAGAAAGATGAACAGGGGCTAATTGTAGATTTTATCCAACTCCTGGCATATTTAGCAGTTTGGGTTGTTTGTTTTTGTTTGTTTTTTGTTTTGTTTTAGGGAACCTTTGTAAAGATAGATAAGAGGTATAATTTCAGTGGGTCATGTTTTCTGTTGTTTGAGTTTAAGGTCTTGATCTTTATTCCCTTTATTAAAAAGCAAGTTTTATTTTCAAACCGTGGTTTGGTCAAATTTTAAATACACATATTAATACCATTACTTACTAGAAGGTATCCTGTGGTTGATGCTATAGACAGAAACAAATTCCTGTTTAAGGATAAATGTTGTAATACCAGTCCTCTGCTACCATTTATTATTGAGAAGTTAATTTGCCTTAATAGAGTTTAAGAATTTTTTGACTGGCAGTGTGTTCCACAGTCTATTTCTTTAAAATAATTGTGATTACATTTTTCTTGTTGAGGTGTAGAATCAGCTGTTCATCTGACCAAATTTACACTTTACTTTTGCCAAAAGGCAGAGAAGCAGTTCATCTGACTAAACTTAATGTAACTTCTATGATGATAAAGGAAACTTTTAGCATGGTTTGCTTAATATTATTGTAGAAATTTGTCTTAAATCTAGTCTGGAAGCTTTATTTACTTGAAGTAGTTCATCTTTTTCCCCTGGGAAATAAATATATGAGCTCATGGACCTTTGTAAGAAGAAATAAAAATTTCCCATCTTTTATGGCTATAAATCCCACCTACAGAGAGAATGATTTAAGTGTGTTAGGATTAGACCTGAAAATGCCATAGTTTGTTTGATGTTTTCAACCATTTACCCCTTCCTAATAAAAGTAGTTAAACATTTTCTTTTGTTTCCATAGTAAAGAGGAAGCTAGATTAATTTCAGGTAGCATTCAAAGTTTTAAAAAAATACTCCACTGAGTTATATCCATTATGGGATGAGGTATATGGTATAAATGATCTTTGAAGTGAATTTTTTGCCAGCTGTCAGGAAAGCTGTGAAAACAAGACTTCCTTGTGACTGTAAGTTTTAAATTTTTTCTTTGTGTTTTAAAGTATGTAGAAAGCTAAAAAAAAAAAAAAAAAAAAATGACTGAGGACAGTCACTATAAGTATGGTGCCTGAATTTGTCATATAAAGTCTTTTAAAGACTTGGCCATCTTCAGAGGTTTACAGTAATTTTAACTGTGATAGTCTGCCAGTGAGAATTAATTGGAAATTTAAAATGTTCTTATTAAGATTAGTAGGAGAAAGGATAACTTAAGAAAACACATTGGAATTTGTCTTACTCTTTACCAGGTCATTATTTATTATAATATACCTGTTAGAATAATAAATGGGGGTTATACACATAACTTTATTCAGTCATCAAGCCGCTTTTTAAGTTAGGAAGTATTTTATGCCTTTTACCAGTAAGAAAACTGAGCTTAAATTAATGTTATTACTCCTAGAGCTAGCAGGAGTGTGCTGGGTACTGTGCTTGAATGTCCATGTACGTTTCTTGTCTCACTTTATTCTTGCAATGATAATTATCTATTTTTCTGATAAGAAAATTGAGGTTTAGAGAAGTCATGTCACAATTTACTACCTGGCAGAACGGGATTCCAATACAGGTTTCCCGTCAACGTGCATGCTGTTAAGTAGGATACCTTTCACATGCCTTCCTGTTTGTAGGGTGTTCTAATCAAGGCCGAAGCTTTATGTCCATATACTATCTTCTACAATATGTAAGAGAAGAATATATGGTACCAAATAACATTAAACTAGTGAGGATAATTAGAAGTCATAAAGTACTTCTCTTCCTCTGTTACGGTGTTAATTACTATAAGTAAAGCAAAGAAAATTTTGAACAAATGAGAAAAATAGACATATAATTGAACAACAAAGTTTTGAGGCTGACAGAGCTTCTTTTAATTTTTAACCACTATAGGAAAATACTACTTCCATCACAAATATCAGAAATTATGCTGGGGTTATTTTGGTTTTGGTTAAATCAAGAAACTTTGTGATTGTTAAGAAAAAGAAAATACTATAAGCTTAGTTTGAAGTGATAGTAAGTATACTGTATACACTGTCACTTCTCACACTAGCCTTGTTATAATATTCTGCAGTTTTACACACACACACACACACACACATATATATATATATATTTTTTTTAATTGCCAGAAAGCACATTTGCTTGCCAGAAAGAGAGGGAGGGAGAGGGAGAAAGCACCCCTGCCCCTGTGGGGTGTGGGCATGCCATGCACAAGTACCCAACCTTTTTTTCAAGCTCCTTGGAACAGGATTCAAGTCACAGTTGACCAGGTAGGATCTTGCTTCCTTAACCACTGGTCTACAATGGCCCTGTAGTGACCTCACAGATATTAGGGTACATATAAACCAACTTGTTACTTTGTTTCAATCTAATTAATCACTTATGTCCTTATTTTTACAGATGGTACATTTTGTATCCTCTGACTTTTGTGGAAGATTTTATAGTAGTATCTGAACAAAGTACTTTTAAACCCAAATGAGAACTTTCATAATTTTCTTTCAATTCATTAAAAGCTAATTTCCTTCTTAAAGGAAAATTCATATTTCTTTTTTCTTTTTGGAGAGGTTTTTGCTATACTGCGCGTGCACTCACCAGACAGACAGAGAGAGACAGAAAGCGAGAAATCACCCCCCGGGGGGATGGCCACGCCACAATCCCTTCTCCTCCATTCTCCTCTCGGGAACTTGGGCACACACACACATGCACCCGGCACATGCACCTGGCGTAAGTTTAAGCCACCGGGTCCGGGACTCGAACCTCAGTCGACTACATGGGAGTCCAGAGACATAGCCATTACGCTAACTCCTGGTCCCCAGAAAATTCATATTTCTGATTACTGTAAAATAGAGGTTGTGTTGTTCTGTTTCTATGGTAAACGTGTCAAAGATCTAAGCAAAGTGTTGAAGTCCAGAGAAAGAACTAGCCAGTTTTAATGTTTCTCCATTTGTATGTATATTCGGCCAGATAAAACAGTACGTATAAAAGAAACATGTTTTACCTTTTATTGTGAACCTCCATACATGTAAGGATGGTGAATGATTCAGAGCAGTTGCCCAGGGAAACCTGGGCACCCAATCCTGTGTCTCCTATGACCTGCCCTTTCTCAGCTCTGTCTTTCATGTTCAGGAACCGCCTACACAGACCAGCGGTTAAGCCTTACGAACTCTGACCAAGTAGAAGCACTCTAAAGAGAACCCTATAGTGAAGTCGGGGCATCTGATACTTAAGGTGCTTGTAACTTCCCAGTGGTCCTTACAGCCATGATGCTGTTGACGCCTCTTCAGCTGTTTAAAGACTTTCTTGATTCTTTCTTAGTATTGAGTTCTCTCCTGAATACCAGCCAGAACTCAGCCATAGATGGGGGAAGGCAAAAGGAGACAGGAAGGAGGAATTAAAGCTACAGTAGAAAGACTGTGGAGTTTTGAATTCAGACCTCAATCCAAATCTTCCACCACTTCTGCCAAGTGATCTTACTGAGCTTCACTTTCCCTGTAAAATGGGCAATAAGTTGTTGAGTGAAGATTGTGTCTAATACAGGGTCCGACATAGTGATAAAATTTTACATAATAAACTATATTTTACTCTTTTCTCACTTTTATCATATAAATAATAGAGCACACCTAGAGTCACATGTTTGTGTATCCAGAATTGATATTCTGTTGTAAAAGAAAAGATTTCGGGACTAGACACTGGACTCCCACATGGCTGACCATGGTTTGAGTCCCGGACCTGGTAGCTTACTTCTCACTTTCTCTTTCTCTCTCTCTGTCACTCTCTGGTCAAATTTTAAAAATAATAATAACAAAATAAAAAATATTTCTTTATAAAAGGGGAAAGAGAGATTTGATGCATACTGCAACTTATAAACATTATTTTAACTCTTACCATACTTTTTTTTTTTTTTTTGAGAGGTATTTGCTATAGGGTGCGTGCGCTCGCCAGACAGACAGAGACAGAGAGACAGAAAGCGAGAAATCACCCCCCAGAGGAGATGGTCACTCCGCAATCCCTTCTCCTCCATTCTCCTCTCGGGATCTTGGGCACACACGCACACGCGCCTGGCGTGAGTTTTAAGCCACCAGATCCAGGACGCGAACCGCAGTTGACTACATGGGAGTCCAGCGACATAGCCATTACGCTAACTGCTGGTTCCCGTTTACCATACTTTTTAATACTGTACATTAAAGACCAAGTCTCACACTAACAGTGGTCAAGCGAATAACTCAGAAATGTCAAATTCTGTATTATTCATTTGAAAGATCTAGTACATTTTGACATATATAAAATCTATAAGCATTCTTCTGTAAAGAAATTGTTTAACATTATTTCTGCCTCTGATCATTGCCCAAAATTAATCATGGAACCAGCAGATAGCATAATGGTTACATCGCTGGACTCCCATATAGTTGACCGTGGTTCAGGTCCCAAACTCAGCAGCTTAAAACTCACACCAAGTGCCTGTGCATGTGTGCCCAAAATCCTAAGAGGAGAATGAAGGAGAAGGGATTGCAACATGGCCATCCCCCCAGGGGATGATTTCTCTCTCTCTCTGTTGCTCTCTCTGGCGAGCGCATATACTCTATAACAAAAAATCTCTTTTAAAAAAATTATTTGATCAGGGAACCAGCAGTTAGCCTAATGGCTATGTTGCTGGACTCCCACGTAGTCGACCGTGGTTTGCGTCTCGGACCCGGTGGCTTACAACTCACACCGGGCGCGTGTGCGTGCGTGCCCAAGATCCCGAGAGGAGAATGGAGGAGAAGGGATTGCGGCATGACCACCCCCCTGGGGGGTGATTTCTCGCTTTCTGTCTCTATGTCTCTCTCTCTCTGTCTGGCGAGCGCACGCGCCCTATAGTGAAAAACCTCTCCAAAAAAAAAAAATATATATATTTGATCACAAAACTCCTCATATGACACCTAATAATATGTCTTGTAATTACTTTCAGAAGACAGTATTCTTGGGGACCAGCAGTTAGCATAATGGCTATGTTGCTGGACTCCCATGTAGTCAATCGCAGTTTGAGTCCTGGACCTGGTGGCTTAAACTCACGCCAGATGATCCTGAGAGGAGAATGGAGGAGAAGGGATTGCAGCGTGGCCATCCCCCCGGGAGGTGATTTATTACTTCCTATCTCTCTCTCTCTGTTTTTCTGACGAGCTCACGCACCCTGTAGCAAAAACCTCTCCCCCAAAAAAAAGAAAAGAGAGAAGACAGTATATTTGAAACTACCTAGGTTAGATAGGGAAGTTAAGACTCAGAAACTTTCCCTGATTTGTAGAGATTATATAGTTACTTGAAAGTATGTGCATCTTTTACTTTAGGGAGTCTATCTTTAAAAAAAATTTCTTAAAACTATTATTTGAAAATAATTTTGATTACAGAGAAGTTGCAAGATAAGGAGTAGTACATAGAAAACTGTATACTTGTTACCCAGACACACCTATTATTAACACTTTGCCCCATCTGTTTTATTATTTGTTCTCTCTCCTCCTCTTTCTTGTACTAAATTTTTTCCAAACTATTTGAAAGTAAGTTGTCTACACCTAAATATTTCAGTGGGTGTTTAGTATTCTGTGTTGTAGACATTTTGAAGAGTATAATGTTTTTTACTCTGTAGAGTTCATTTTAAGTTTCTCTGATATTTTCCCAATTAGGTTTGAGTTTTGAATCCCAGCTAGAATATTACATAGCAATACTGTGTCCTCATGGCATCCCCTCTGGAGGCACACATGTGCATCTGTACTTGATTATTTATGTAGTTTTTATTACCTGGTTAAAGCATGACTGTATAGTTAATGTTTTGTTTTGTTTTCATAACAAATAAACAATCTTTGGGGAAGTCACATCATTTTGAGAGTCAATATAATAAAACTATTAAGATATGCTCTGGAGTCATAGCTGGGTTTTGATCCAGCTAACTATGAACTTAAACAAGTATACTAATTTGTGAAATGGGAGTGAGTTACTATTGAGGTTGTTGTGAGCTATAAATGAAAAAATGAAATATAATATGTGACAGACCAGGCATATAATAAAGGCTGATACACATTAACTATTAATAATAAGAAGATGAATAAAAATAGGTATAGCAGTGAAGTCTGAGGACTTTAATCCAAAATGTAACGTGCTTCATGAAATCATTTATTCTAAGTGTATTAATATTTATCCAAGATGAATACCTTTTTATTAAAAAAAAAAATCTTATTTTCGGCCCAGCTATCATGACCCAAGCTGGGGCCACAGGGGAGGCCTGGATTCGGATTCCAGACATATCTAAAAGAGACTGAGCAGTGTGTGAGCTCCTATAAACCTAGCTAACTGGGGCAGAGGATAGCAAAGGCAAGACCCTGTCAAAAATACACCTACCCCATATCCCTCCTGTCCCTTTCCCTCTCTCCCTTTCTCTCATTTGGGGGAAAAAAAAAAAAAAAAAAAAAATAGATCAGTCTAGCTTGTTCTTTTCTACCTATTATGCCCTGTCCTTTCTGGTAGTGTGAAGCAGTAGTTTTAAGGGATTTGGAATCCCTATCGGGGACATTTTTTCTGAATTTTGACATGCTCAATTTTCAACTTTAAAGATTTCAACAGAGGAACCAGCAGTTAGCATAATGGCATTGTCGCTGAACTCCCATATAGTCCACCGCGGTTCGTGTCTCGGACCTGGTGGCTTAAAACTTATGCCGGTCGCGTGTGCGTGCGTGCCCAACATCCCGAGAGGAGAATGGAAGAGAAGGGATTGCGGGGTGGCCATCCCCTCTGGGGGGTGATTTCTTGCTTTCGTCTCTATGTCTCTTTCTGTCTGGTGAGCGCACGTGCCCTATAGCAAAAACCTCTCTAAAAAAAAAAGAGATTTTAACAGAATCTTTTTGAAGATAGACTTTTTAAAAATCACTTCTGTTTTCTATGTTACCATCGTGATATTATTTCCAAAGGAGAGGTAGACATCTAGTAGAATTATAAAGAATGGAGAGGAGTGGAGGTGGAGTTCAGGACAGGGGCCATCACATACAGGTATTAATAGAAAATGCTATTAGGTGCTCACTGTGGATGAGGTATGCAGTTCAGGATATGCAGTAAGATGTTGGACTAAATAAGCTAGAGCTAGATTATAGAAGGCCCAGTTTGCCATGCCAAAAAGTTTTAATTTCACCAGGAAGTCAGTAAAGAGACAAGATTTAAGTGTGAGAGTGACATGGTCAAAGTCTTAGGAAGGTTGCTAGTAGTCACTATAGAAGGGAGTGCAAAGTTAATGCAGTATGAGAGGTAAGAGGTTAGTTGCTGTCTGAACTATAGTGTTGGTATGAAAAGTACTAAATAATTTCTAAACAGAACAAATGAGAAATCTATAGGGTCTAGTACCTGATGTATAAGTTGGGAAGTAAACCGCAAGAAGCAGCTGGAAAAATCAAGGCTTCTGACGTGAGTGACTGGGTGGATGATGATGGTAACCCGTCACCGAAACAGGTAATACAGGAGGAGGAATAGAGCTGGAGAGTCACTGAGGGGGGATGCTGTTACTTAAGATGCCTGCGTAACATATAGTAGGTGGTCTTTGTACATGTGTCTGGGGCTCAGCAGAAATGTGGACCAGAAAGTAAGATTTAGAATCATCAACATATAAGTGGAGCTGAAGCCACATTAGTAAATGAAATTGCAAGGGTGCATGTGTATAAGGAAGTGTATAAGGTTAAAGACTAAACCTTGGACAGCTTTTCCTTGTGCTCTTGGCTTTATTACCATGTTTCAGTTTGAAAAAAATGTAAATTAGAGGTTTAATTTATTCATTACTGTGCACTGGCGCTGCTTTAGGATGCTTTAGGGAAAAAAAAGAAGAAAGGAAAGAAAAGGAAAAAACCTGTATTTTGTTTAACTGTATGAGTTAAAAGCTACCAAAGGAATAAGACTTCTCAGGGCTAGTTTGGAGACATAGAAATCATCAGCATAAATATTAAACTAAAATAACAGCTTTTTGAACCTATTTTAAATTTAATTGGGGAGAACATTCCAATTAGATTGTGTTTCTTCTTTTCTATAAATGAGACTGTAATTTTATTCTCTTGCCCCTTATATTGCCAGACATCACCTTGGACATGTAGGCCTTTAAGGCCCTCAATAAATATATAATAGCACTAACAACCCAAGTCTAAAGGTATGTAAGGGGTTCAAATGAGGTACATGTGCAGGCAAGGATCAAAATTAATTTTGACTAGCGTTACCTTTGATCATGTTATTTTGTAATTTATTTTTGTTTGAATTGTCAGAAGGCACACGAAGTCAACAGAGTATCCCCTAATGGGATTTGGTTACTCTGCAATCCCTTTCCTTCCATTCTTCGTTCCCATCAGGATTTTGGGCATATACACACATGGCCCCACCATGTTGTCCATGCTGCTGAAAGCCAGGATTCAAACCACAGTCAGATCCAGCTCCCTTTACAGCTAAGCTGGGGGTGGGGTGGGGGGGCAGCCCTGCTACTTAGTAATTTAAACCCTGATTATTTTGTAATGAAAGTAATAGGCAGATATTTCACAATAATGGAAGTGTGCTGTTTTTCCTCTACCTCAGCAAAGGCCATTCTTTATTGTTTTCTATTCTAGAAATAAAAGTTATTTGAGAGTACTCAACCTTAAGCAAGAATAATAGGATCTTTTATCATTTATTTCTTATGGAAAATAATAAATGTGAAATTGCTCTCTGGCCAAATACTCTCTGTTCGTTAGCTATTTTAACTGTTCACTCTGAGTGTTTTAAATACAAAAACTAAATATATTGCTTTTAATTTTTTCTTTGCTTTTTCTTATTTTAGTTTTTTATGAAGTCTGTTTTAAACCAGAATAGTTTATGAACCTTAAGTAAACTGATGCACTTAACTAGTTAATTTATTCAACAAATATTTATTGGATATTTCTATATGTTAGCCATTATTGCAAAGCAAAAAATCAAACTCCTCCCTTTATAGCTCTTATATTCTGATGAGAGGAAGCGGACCATAAATAAAACAGATAAATTAATCTGTAAGGAGGCAGTAAGGGGTGTAGAGGAACATAAAGCAGTTTCAACATTCTTATTCAGACCTCCCTGTGGCCTCATGTTTCCATTTCTTTTGGGTAGATTCTTAGGAGTGGAATTGTCAGGCCATGTGGACTATTCATTTTTAGTTTTATAGGACTCGCTAACAGTGCATGAGAGTTCTAGTTACTCCATATCCTCACCGTCATTTGATGTTGTCAGCTTTTTCAGTTTTAACTGTTTGGTGGGTATATACTGGGAGAACTGGTATATACTTGTCTGTGATGACTTGAACAAAAACTTGAAGGATGTAAGGGAGCAACTATTCTAAGTTTGATAAACAGCGTGGAATCTATAACATTAACTTGCCTACTGCAGAGGTAGTGAAGAGGAAGATGGGTGATGCTGGAGACCGCAAGGAAAGAGGAAGGCAAATCGTATTGGAACTTGCAAGCATGTTAAGGACTTCAGCCTTTATTCTGAGTGAGATAGTAAATATTTGGACATTTTTTAATAGAATGACATGTGAAGATCAGACAAAGGCAGAAAAGGAACCAGTTAGAAGGCTTGGAATAATGACCCAGGCAAGAGTTGGATGTTTGAATGTTAAGAACTAGGGAGTGCTTGCTGGAGCATTGTCCTGAATAGGGTGAATGTTTGACTCTTAGAAATATCACTTGAAGATAGAAAATAATTTGGTCCAGGCTTTTGTTCAAGTAGCAATGGCTAGCTCTACATGCATAAATAATCAGAAATTTAAACTTCTTAAGTAGCTTTTAACAGAATTAATCATCACTTATCTATCCATGAGGAATTTTATATTATTGCTTTTCTTAATAAGCTGTTTTTGATTCAATAACATGAGATCAAAATGTGGTCTTAATTGTTGTCATGGCTAATTGTTAACGTCATTATTTGCTTTAAGCAAATTAATGAATAAATATAATCTTTGTTTAGGATCCACATATCATCTTTTTTTTTTTTTTTTTTTGCTATAGTGCGTGTGCACTCACCAGAAAGAGAGAGACAGAGAGACAGAAAGCGAGAAATCACCCCCCAGGGGGGATGGCCACGCCGCAATCCCTTCTCCTCCATTCTCCTCTCGGGATCTTGGGCACACACGCACACGCGCCTGGCGTGAGTTTAAGCTGCCGGGTCCGGGACGTGAACCGCGGTCGACTGTGGGAGTCCAGCGACATAGCCATTACGCTAACTGTTGGTCCCACACATATCATAATCTTGATAATGCTCTTTTAAGTTTAGTAGTACTTATTAAAACTTACTATAGAGCAAGTGGGGATTTTTTTCCTTGTATTTTATTTATATTGATCCTGTACATCTTTTTTTTTAATTTTTAAGTTTTTTCATTTCCTTTTTTATTAAAAAACTTTTATTTTTAATTTAACTTTATTTTTTAATTGGACAAGAGAGAGACAGAGTGAGAGAAAGAGAGTGAAAGTGAGAAAGCAAGCCACCAGGTCTGGGCTTCGAACCATGGCCAGCCATGTGGGAGTCCAGCGGG
This sequence comes from Tupaia tana, assembly GCA_026018925.1. Lineage (NCBI taxonomy): Eukaryota > Metazoa > Chordata > Mammalia > Scandentia > Tupaiidae > Tupaia > Tupaia tana. The sequence goes on from JAKSZU010000016.1 coordinate 6,834,778, forward strand.
TACCACCATGCTCCCTGCTGGCCCCCCATTTCCTTCTTTCAGTGAGCAAGAAAGATCAAGACAGGCATCCCCAACAGGGTTCCTACACTGTGATCCACCCCTAGCTCCAGCCAGCCCCAGATCATGGGCACACATGTGCCCAGTGTGCTCAGGGAAGTGTGTAGGTGTAAACTCAGATCCCTCCAATGTTGGCCAGACCCACAGAGTGCTTTACCACTGTGCCACCATGTGGTTCCCCCTGCTTACCATATTTTTTTTTAAGTTTGCCAGAGTACACAGGCCACCCCTCCCCCATGGTCACATCCTTTTTCCTTATTCCTCCTTTGGAGATTTTGAGCATGTGTGCATACATGCCCAGCATGTTTCCCAAGCCTCCAGGTCCTCCCCATGCCTACCTTTCTATCTAAAAAATGACATTTTAGGGACCAGCAGTTAACGTAATGGCTGTGTCTCTGGACTTCCATGTAGTTGACCGTGATTTGCATCCCGGACCTGGTGGCTTAAAACTCACGTTGGACACGTGTGCTTGTATGTGCCCAAGATCCGGAGAGGAGAATGGAGGAGAAGGGATTGCGGCGTTGCCATACCCCGTGCGGGGTGATTTCTCGCTTTCTGTCTCTCTGTCTCTCTCTGTCTGGCTGGCGAGTGCATATGCCCTATGGCAAAAACCTCTCCGAAAAAAAAAAAAAATGACATTTTATAAAATATTGAGAACCTGCAGTAAATTAAAAGATTATATTAGATGCCAAGTATGTTAAAAAGATAATATTATTTAGTCCTCAGCTTTAAAAGATTTACAGTTCCTTGGACCAGCAGTTGGCGTAATGGCTATGTCGCTGGACTTCCATGTAGTCGGCAGCAGTTCAAGCCCCGGACCCGGTGGCTTAAACTCACGCTGGGCGCATGTGCGTGCGTGCCCAAGATCCTGAGTGGAGAAGGGATTGTGGCGTGGCCATTCCCCCTGGGGGGGGTGATTTCTCGCTTTCTGTCTCTCTGTCTTTCTGGCAAGTGCATGCACTTTACAGCAAAAACCTCTCCACCAAAAAAAAAAAAATTTACAGTCCCCAAGTACCGAACTATTATTTGTAGTGTAAGAGGCTTTTAAAGTTATTTGTTTACTTATGAATCATGGTTCATCTAAGTCCATTTTTGTAAGATTACATACTAAATCATTCTTAACGTTATTTAATGTTATTTGTTCCCTGTAAGATAAGACCAATTTGAGGGTTTATGCCTTTCTCTTGTTTTATGAAAAGTTGAAATTGAGCTTGGTGTTTCTGCGATTAACTCTGAAAGTGCAACTGAGCCTAATTATTATAAATATTTCATAATATAAAGAAACTTCACAGGCTAGCCAGTGGCATACTGGTTAGGGTAGCTGGATCCCACATGGCTGACTGCACAATTTGAGTTCTGGACCCGATGGCTTGAAAAGCAAATCCGTAAAGGAAGGAGAAATGGAGAAGGGATTGTGGTATGACCGTCCCATGGAGGTTGCTTTCTTTCTTTTCCCTCTGGTGAGTGCATCCACTTGCTAATTAAAAGAAAGAAAAGAAAGAAACTTTACCTACCCAAAGTGGTCATAAGCTAAGTCATCTTCAAACATAGTTTCTCTCTTTTCTTAAGACAATCTTTCACCTAACTCCTGTTTCTGTAGATACTAGTTTATATGTCACTGGGAAGTAATGCCGTTTCTGAACTTCTTTTCCTATTTATATTTCCTGTAACACATTGTACTTTTCTTTCATAGCACTTATTACAGTTTATTTTAGGACTATTTTATGTTAATATCTGTCTTTGTTACTATAGTCTCAGCTCTACAGTGTCATATAGAGCATGTCTATTGTGTCTCCAGTGTCAGAAATATAGACGGCACTCAGTAAATGTAGACTAATGAACAAACTTAAGCCCAGAAGTTTTTGTATCTCTAGTTTTTGTTCTATCTATGCATTTCCCAAACCCTATTCCAAAAGGTCTCTGTGAGCTATTAATAGATAATTTCTGAAATAATTATTCTAATGATTCTGTGGTCATAAGTTTGGAATGGCTGTATCCTCCGTCACAGTTCGCATTAGCATGTTAAAAAGACCTCAGAATTCCTGAAGTAAAAAAACCTTAAGGAACATAGCATTCTCATACTTCTTTCCTTAACTATAACCTCTTTTTTAAACAACCTATTGAGAACTTGAAATTAGTATTCCAGTGAACACAATTTTGGAATGCTGTGGTAAATTGATTTATCGAAAATTTCATTGATAGTTACTGTCTTCGGGGAGCATTTAAACATTTTTAGTAACTAATTTAGAGTTGTATAATCTCAGGTATTTTATCAGACATTCAGTAAACATTTATTGAATACAGGATTCATCGTATTCTAATTTTTTCCATTTGTGATTTGGTGTCACCATTCCATATCTTCTTCCTACTCAAAGCAAAAATCCCATTTTTCATCTATGATTTAGTGTTATTTTATGAAAACAGATCTATTTAGCTCTCGGGGTTTTTTTTGTTTTTTTGTTTTTGTTTTGTTTTTGTTTGTTTGTTTGTTTGTTTTTTGAGAGATTTTTGCTGTAGGGTGCGTTCACTCACCAGAAAGAAAGAGAGAGACAGAAAGCGAGAAGTCACCCCCCAGGGGGGGATGGCCACGCCGCAATCCCTTCTCCTCCATTCTCCTCCCGGGATCTTGGACACGCACGCACACGCACCTGGTGTGAGTTTAAGCCGTCAGTCCGGGACTCAAACCGCGGTCAACTACGTCCAGCGACATAGCCATTATGCTAACTGCTGGTTCCCCTAGCTTTAGGTTTTAAAAAGATTTTCTTTACCTGGAAAGTTACAAGTCTAATTAATGTTTCATTTTGGAAAAAAACTGATATAAATGGGATAGGTTTTATTGAATCAAATAATTTTAATAATTTAATGAATTTCTTTTAACAAGTTTCCATCATTTCAGAAAGTCATTCAGCGAATTGTACTCATTTTTTTCCAAAAATTATTGCAAGTACATTTAAGAAAAATATGAAAAAATATGGAAGAGAGTTTCAAAATTGTACCACCCAGAGGTAGTCTTGTAACTTTTTCAGCGTACATTCATTGAAACTTTTTTATATCTGTGTATGTGTATGTGTGTGCACGTGTGTGTACATGCATGCATGCATACAGACATACATATTTACTCAAGTACCATACTGTGACCCCACCTCTATTTTAGGTTGGTGATAAAACAGTGAACAAAACAGACAAATATCCCTACCGTCATGATGCTTAGATGTGGGATGCATGACAACCGTAGACAAGCCAACTATCTGACAAGTCAGAGGTTGGTAAGTAGTACTATGGAAAAATAAAGCTAGGAAAGGGATAAAGGAGTATTAAGGAAAACAGATTTTTTTTTTACATGTACACATACACATGTTAGAATATGGTCCATTTTCTACACAAGAAGTAGTATGATCTTTTAAAACCCATTAGCTACTACTCTTCTTTGAAAATAAAAAAAGGGGGGACAAATCTTTGACATGACTCTTGACTGTTCATGCAGATGGAGTTGTCACGCCCCCCACCTCATTCACCCTGCTCCAGCCATGGTGGCCTTCTCTGTTTTGGACTTTTCTCTGTCTCAGACTCCTTGGGGATAGAGTGAGTATGATTAATGTAATGATAATAAGGTCATAATTTTCCTGGTCGAGGAGTGAGTTCATTTTTTACGACTTAGAAGAACTTCACCGTATTTGCTATGTATTGTATACATCTCCGGCCCTTAACACCCTATTCTTCTTAATCCAACTTTTTATTATAAGTATTTTTAAATTTATAGGAAAGTTAAAAGAATAGAAAATCTACATATCCTTAACCCAGATTCTATAATCATCATTATTTTGCAGTATTTTTTCTTATCTCATCAGTACTGTTGTTTTAATTGAACCATTTGAAAGTACTTTGCAGGGGAAACAGCAGTTGGTATAATGGCTGTGTCACTGGACTCCCATGTAGTTGACTACGGTTCAAGTCCCAGACCCAGTGGCTTAAACTCACGCCAGGCACGTGTGCGTGCGTGCCCAAGATCCCAAGAAGAGAATGGAGGAGAAGGGATCGCAGTATGGCCATCCACCTGGGGGGGTGATTTCTCACTTTCTGTTTCTCTGTCTTTCTCTTTCTGGCAAGCGCATGCACCCTACAGCAAAAACCTCTCCAAAAACCAAAAAATAAAAAAGAAGAAAATACTTGGTAGGACCATAGGTGGTATGATGGTTAAGGCACTGGACTTCCACATGGCCAACTAAGGTTTGAGTCCCAGACCTGTTGACTTACTTTCTCACTTTCCTTCTTTCTCTCTCTGTCTCTGGTAAGTACATGTGCCCTATGGTAAATTAAAAAAAAAAAAAAAAACCTATTTTTTTTTAAATACATTGTATACACTTCACCCCTAATTGCCTTATATATTTATTTTATTTATTTTTGTATTTAATTTTTGCAGTAGGGCATATGCATTCACAAGAAAGAGATAAAGAGAAAGAGAGAGAAAGAAAGCCACCAGGCCTGAGACTTGAACCATGGTCAGCCATGTGGAAATCCAGAGCTTTAACTACCATGCCACCTGCTGGCCCCTAAATGTCATATATAAAGGAGAGATCCCTTTCTTGACAAAAAGTTAATGAGGAAATTGTATAAAATTTTTTGTACAACAACTAAAAACAAGTTTTTTTAAGTACAGGTATTCACTATAATATTGATAAACAGAAATTTGATTTCACAGTTAAGAAAAAATGGATATCAACAAGGGAGGTTCTTTTTTTTTTTATTTTTATTTTTCCCTAGAGAGAGAGATTTTTGCTCTAGGGCATGTGCGCTCACCAGAGAGACTGAGACAGCAAGAAATTATCCCCAGGTTGGGGAGGGTGTTGGCCACACTGCAATCCCTTCTTCATTCCCCTCCTGGGATTTTGAGCATGCATGCACATGCGCCCAGCATGAGTTTTAAGCTGCCAGGTCTGGGACTTAAATTGCGGTCTACTATGTGGGAATCCAGCAACACAACCATTATGCTAACTGCTGGTCCCTAAAGAAGGGAAATTCTACAGAACACTGTACAAGAGAATATGAATGGTAACTAGGCATGTGGAAAACTCTTCATTTTCTCTGATATTGGAAGTTCCACAGTGGTTACCATGTATTTAGCACTTAATATGTCTCGGGCATTTGATCTCAAGCTCAATCCCATATTGTAGGTACATGCATTATGTACATTTATAGATAATAAAATTGTTGCTGGGAAAGAGTAAATCATTTGTCCCAAATGCCAGAATCATAAAGCTACTAAAGTATAAGAGCCAACATTCAGGGGGCTGGCAAGTGGCATGGTGGTTAAGAAGCTGGACTCCCACATGGCCGACCGTAATTCAAGTCCTGGACCTGGCGGCTTGCTTTCTTACTCTCTTTCTCTCTCTCTGTAACTCTGTATTCAAATTGAAGCATAATAATTAATTGATGAATTATTATTTTTTTTTTTAAAGAGCCAACATTCAAATCTAGAGCATTCTTGATTGAAAAGTTCATGTTCTTAGCCACCATCCTATAATGCCTTTGAAAAATGCTTGTCCCACACCTGAAGAATTTTGTTATGGTTTGTCCGAAAAAATCAGTGAGATAGCCAGGAGAAATTTGATAAGGAAAGAATTATGATGGGTAAGGGCAAAATTGCCTTATTATTGGGTTGTCAGGAAAATCACTTTTTCTGTTTTTCTATACAAAAATGTGTCATGAGTTTTCTGACAACCCAGTAGCTGACAAAATGTAGTATGACGCTGCTCTGTTCAGGACACATTCAGTATCGGTAGAGGGGAGAGTTGAGCAGGGGTAAAAAAGGCTTGGAACCCCCAGTTACAAGGGGAATTTTAATGTATGATAAAACGAACCAATTAGCTGGAGGACGGTACATGTGCTTGCTGAAGGAAAAGACAGAGAAAGTGAGAAAACACCCCCATGGGGAATGGTCATGGCACCATCCCTTTTCCTCAAACTTCCTTTTGAGATTTCGGACATGAACACAGGCACCCAGCATGTTTTTCAAGTCTCCAGGCCCAGGACTTGAACCACACAGTTGGTCGTGTGGGATCTAGCGGCCTTAACCACCATACTACCAGCTGGCCAAATAAAGGGACATTTTTAATGATTAAGAGGAATAAATTATTGTATACATGAATTGACAGATGGCTCACTATTTGTTGGAAAAAAGGTGAATCCCTGTCTTTCCTTATAGAAAAATATAGTGTTAAAAATAAGATAACTGAGACCAGCAGATGGCATGATAGTTATGTCACTGGACTCCCACATAGTTGACCATGGTTCAAGTCCTGGACCTAGTGGCTTAAAACTAATGTCAGTTATGTGTGCATATGTGCCCAAAATTCTGAGAGGAGAATGGAGTTGGGAGTGGCGTGGACACCCCACCCTCTACCCCGCCCCCCACCCCCCGCCGTGAGATGATTTCTCACTTTGTCTCTTTGGCGAGTGCATGCGCCCTATAGCAAAAATCTCTCTTTAAAAATAAATAAATAAATAAATACACTATCAAAAATAGAGTAAAAATCTGATGAAATCATTCTTTTTTTCCAAAATAACAATATGGATAAGATTTTTGAATTGGTAAGGGATATTTTGAAGTCGTTTATTCTAAGGAGTGATAGGAATCCATGTTGCCATGACCTCATGTACACATCTTGAGCACTTTTTTTTTTTTTTGGAGAGGTTTTTGCTATAGGGCGCATGCGCTCGCCAGATAGACAGAGAGACAGAAAGCGAGAAATCACCCCCCAGGAGGGATGGCCACACCACAATCCCTTCTCCTCCATTCTCCTCTTGGGATCTTGGGCATGCACGCACATGCGCCCGGCGTGAGTTTAAGCCACCGGGTCCGGGACGCGAACTGCGGTCGACTACGTGGGAGTCCAGCGACATAGCCATTACGGCTGGTCCCGAGCACTTCTTTTTGTAGTGATCTTGCGCACACTTTCAGAAGCCCACAAAAATCTTGTACGTAATAATATAGGGGTGGTATTTGTCACATGGGGGGGCATTTATGTTGTTTCTAGGGGTTTTTGTTTTCCCCTATCAATTCATGTCTAGTTAAATAAACACGGTACATCTGTGGAGTGGAACATAACGTAGCTGTTGGAAAGAGCATGGTAGAAGTATGTATATGCAGAGATCTCCAGGACACAGCAAGTGAAACAGAGCTCTGGATAAGACTCCACAGATGGCATATTAGGATCCTAGCTATATAATTAATCTGAATATAGCCTCTGTTACGTATGGTAGGATTCTGCCCTATATCTAAAATAAAATATATTTTTAATATGTATTTGTACATATACATGTGGGAAGAACGTATTTATTCTTAGGCTACCTGCAAAGACTGGGACTCATCTTTCCGTGCTGTGGAAATGGCTTTTCATTTTTTTTTTTTTCTTTTTTTGGAGAGGTTTTTGCTATAGGGCGCGTGCGCTCGCCAGACAGACAGAGAGAGACAGAGAGATAGAAAGCAGGAAATCACCCCCCAGGGGGGATGGTCACGCCGCAATCCCTTCTCCTCCATTCTCCTCTCGGGATCTTGGGCACGCACGCACTCGCGCCCGGCGTGAGTTTAAGCCGCCGGGTCCGGGACTCGAACTGCGGTCGACTACGTGGGAGTCCAGCGACATAGCCATTACGCTAACTGCTGGTCCCATGGCTTTTCATTTTTGAATTTGCTTTGGATATGTGTGTGTGTGTGTAACAGTTTAAATTTAATAAATCATGTACCAGGATTGGGTATTGATGGGGCTGGGAGAAAACAGCACCTTTGTGGCAGCTGGTGATATTGCAAGCTGGGAAAGCCTTCCTGGGTGACTGAACCAAAGCTTATTTTGAGCAACTGTATGTGCCAGGCATGACAACTCTGTAGTCTACAACTCTGTGGATTCTACTTTTCCAGTCAGCTCTGTAGACTCTACTTTTGTCTTACTAAAAGAAAACAGAAAACTGAAGTTTCTTGCTAGCAGTCACAGTCTGTTTCAGTGTTGAAACTGGGTTCTAATCCAGACAGCCTGAGTCTAGACCATGTGTTTTCCGCCCCTTTACTACTCTGCTTCTGTTCACAAAGACTCTAGAAATTCCTAAAAATGATCATTACTTGGGACAAAAGAACAGGGTTTGAGTTTGCATCCATTTCTTTAGCTAATAATGAAGATAATGGTCTTTACCTTTCTTTGAAAAGATCATATCAGTTAATTTGTATGAAAGTACCTTCTAAATTACAAAGCACTGTATGAATAAGAGATTCGACTCAATGAAACATTTTTTATCCTTGCTTCATATAGTAAGTGCATTTTTTTAAACTCTTTTTCTTTGATCCTCATCTGTAAAATTCAAGGTTTAACAGTTTCAGTCAACTTCTTGGAATCTCTTTGTATAACTCATTTGGGGTATAGTATCTTTTCTTAAATCGAGGTAATATTCACTGTAACACAATAGTTTGATTTCTACTTAAATGTTCTTTACCATGACTTGTATTATTAACAGCATGCTCTTAAGACCTCCTAATAAAATCCTTCTATTTTAAAAACAAATGAGCAAAAACCTCTGTATGTTTCTGTTTTCGCTACTTTATAAAAAATAAACTGCCTGTTTTTTTTTTTTTTTTTTTTTTTTCATTTTAGGAACATCATCTTCAGCGGGCTATTTCAGCACAGCAGGTGTATGGCGAGAAGAGGGATAATATGGTTATACCAGTCCCAGAAGCAGAAAGTAATATTGCTTACTATGAATCTATATATCCTGGGGAATTTAAGATGCCAAAGCAGCTCATTCACATACAGCGTAAGTAATTATTCTATCAGTTACTGTATTTTTTGTCTTACTGAACTTGATGAATTTTTGTCCGTTCAAGGTTATTTTCGTTAACTGTTTAATTTACCAGCAACTTTTAAAAAAGCGTTTAGAGGGGCTAGCAGGTGGCATTGTGGTTAGGGCACTAGACTTCCAAATGACTAACCACGGTTCATATCCCAGACCTGGAGGCTTGCTTTCTCACTTTCCCTCTCTCCCTGTCTCTTTCTCTCTCTGGTGAGTGCATGTGCCTTATAGCAAATTAAAATAATTATAATAAATAAAATTAAATGAATAATTATTTTAAAAAATAATATAGTGTTTGGAATGTCTCCTGACAAAAAGATAGCATTTATCATTCTAGATTTAGTTTTATACCATTGTAAAACCTTATGTTGCTTTAGACAAATAGTTTGATAAAGCATATGCCTCAGGTATAGTTTTCTTCCCATTAAGAATTAGTTATAGGGACCAGCAGGTGGCATGGTGGTTAGGGTGCTGGACACTCCCACACGGCTGACCACGGTTCAAGTCCTGGACCTGATGGCTTGCTTTCTTACTTCCCTTCTTTCTCTCTCTCTGTCAAATTAAAAATACATGAATGAATAAATAAAATTTTAAAAAGAATTAGTTATATTGGGGTCAGCAGGCGACGTATTGGTTAGGGTGCCAGACTCCCACATGGCTGACCACAGTTCGAGTCCCTGACCCAGTAACTTGAAAATTGTGTGTGTGTGTGTGTGTGTGTGTCCAAAATCCCAAGAGGAGAATGGAAGAGAAGGGATTGTGATGTGGCCATTCCCCCTGGAGGATGATTTCTCACTTTCCCTCTCACTATCTCTCTTTCTCTTTCTCTCTCTCTGTCTCTCTCTCTCTCTCTCTCTCTGGTAGTGCCTGCACCCCATGACAAAAAACTAAAAGCAAACAATGGAGGAATTAGTTTTATTGATAATTTTAAAGAACTTTTTGATGTGAGTCAGGGGTCAACAAACTTTTTCTAGAAAAAGTCAGATAGTAAATATTTTGGGCTTTGTGAGTCCATTCTATCTCTGTCACAGTTATTTAACTATCGTTGCAGTGTAAAGCCAACTGTAGAGAACAGTTAAACAAATAGAAGTGGCTGTGTTCCAGTAAGACGTTACTGATAAAAACAGATGGCAGGGGCCCAGCTCCGGCCCAGCTGGTGGCATGCTGAACTGCAGAGCTGGAGCTGCGTGCCAGCTATGTTTAAAGTCCCTGGTCCTGGCCGGCTGGAGGACACACAACCAAGCCTTGTGGAGCTTGCTTCTTGAACATGCTGTGCACACTCTGTCAGGAATTTTTTTTTTTTTTAATTGTAAAAGATGGCAGACCAAAGTGACCCATGGGCCATAGTTTGCCAACCCATGATCTGTGATCCTACCAGTAAAGGTATGCTAATTTTTTAAAATTTAGTGCCCCCATTAGAAACTTGATAGTAATAGGTTTTGAATTAGAAACAGTCCTATCACATTTGGTGATGAACAGTTGAGAGTTTGTAGGCTTCAGGTAATATATTCATTTTCCTCATCCCCAAATAGTTGACAGCTTAAAAACAAATGGCCGAAAGGTTACTAAGGTAATGTTTTTTCAGCTTTCACTGTTACCTTGTTGACCTTTGTGATCAAGAGATTTTTCTAGGAGCCCATCTAAACTTTCTTTCAGGGCAATATAAATGTCTTACTGTTCACATAGAGAAACCAGTTTTGACTAGTTTCTAATTCATTTACTAATTTTCTAACTCATTTAACCTTTTGTCTACAGTTGTTTCCATTCTGGTTTCTAAACATGTATTTTACTGTTTCTCAAGTATAAAAGCCAAAAGTAGACCTAGTATCCATACTGATTCTTATTATTACTATATTCCCATTATGGGTTTGTTTTTAAGGTTTTTTGCCATGAGGCATGTGTGCTAGCCAGAGAGAGACTGAGAAAAAATGAGAAGTTACCTGCTAGGAGTGTGGTCATGCTACAGTCATTTCTCCTCCAGTCTCCTCTCGGGATTTGGGGCATGTACACTCATGTGCCTGGCTTGATTTTCAAACCACCGGGTCCGAGACTTGAACTGCGGTCAGCCATGTGGGAGTCCAGCTCCTTAACCATTATGCCACCTGCTGACCTCTCCTTTGTGATATTTTTCACTTGTGATTTTTCTTTCATCTTTAGTTCTAACTTGCACTTAAATTATTGATTTCTTTCAGGATAATTATTTCTCCAGTTTACTAAGGGTTGTTACTTTGAAGTGAACCAAATAAGTGGCATGTGTTTACTTGTACATTCATGCTTAGTCCATTTAAGGCACAGACCTAGATGTTCTCAACAAGGTTGGTAGATAGAAGAACATAAAAAGCTGTTCTCTGGAAAAATCACGTCAGTGTGGGTCTGAACAATATATAGAGCTGATTCTCCCTGTATATGTGTTTATTAGAGCTATATTCTATTCTGTGGTAGTATAATATCAAAACAAAGAAACCGACATTGGTAAAGTCCATATGGTTTATGCAGATTTTACCAATAATACACACATGTGTTTGTGTTTGTCGTTCATGTGTAGCTTTGTGTAACCAACACCGTAATCAAGATTCTCAACTGTGCCATTACCAGAAGACTTTTCTGACTCTTCTGTGGCCATACCTGTCCCTTCCCACCCATTTCTAACCCCTGGCTACCAGTAGTCTGTTCTCCATATATATAATTAGGTTTGTTCAAAAATATCACAAAAGTGGAAACGTGCAGTAGGTATCCTTTCGAGATTTGCTTTTTTCACTCAGCATAGTATCCTTGGGGTTCATCTAGTTGTTACATATATCAACAGAAAAAGCAATAAGTTTTTACTTCCTGCTGAATAATACTCCATATGTACATACCACACTTTAATCATTCACCCATCGAAGGACACTTGAATAGCTTCCAGTTTTTGACAGTTACAAATAATAGACTGCTGTGAACATTCATGTACAAGTTTTTGTGTGAACATATGTTTTTATTTCTCTGAAATAAATACCCATAGGTGTCATCCATTTTTAGTTTGGACAGGAACTGCTACACCATAAGATAGTAGATGTTCCATTTTGCATTCTCATGAGCTGTGTATTATCCATCCAGTTTCTCCATTATCCTCTTCAGCATTTGGTATTTTTCATGTTAGTCATTCTAATAGGTGTATAACGATCTCTTTTACTTCAGGTTATATTTCCCTAAATAGCTAATGCGAAAAATGTTTCTATGCATTTATTTGCCACCTATATATCCTCTTTGATGAAATGAGTGTGCATCTTTTGCCTTTTTGATGTTAATGTTGCCTTTTTAGGGACTTTTATATATATATATATATTTATATTCTAGTTGTAAAGGCTTTGTCAGATACTTGATTTGGAAATGTTTTCTCCCACTCTGTAATTTTTCATCTTTATAATAGTTTTACACAGAACAAAAGTTTTTAATTTGGATGAGGCCCGATTTATTGATTTTACTCCTATGGCTCGCGGTTTGGTGTCAGCTCAGAGCTCTTTGTCTTGTCCTCAGCTCCACAGGTTTTTTCCCTATATCAGTTCTAGAAGGTTTATAGTTTAACATTCTCCATTTAAATCTGTGGTCCATTTTGAATTAATTTTTGTATAACGAGTGAGATTTAGATGAGATCAAGGCTTATTTTTTTGCCTTTGGCTGTCTAATTGCTATAACACCATGCACTTCTCAGTTGAATCCTTTGGCTTCTTGATCAGAAATTGGACCTGTTCGTGTGGATCTGTTTTTGTATTCTCAGTGCCATTGATCTCTGTGTTTATCCTGACAGTACTACTGGCTTGATTATTGCAGCTCTATAAAGTAATCTTTAACATCAGGGAAGGTGATTCCTTCTACTTTTTTGTCTTTTACAAAATTGTTTTGAGTGTTTTAGGCCTTTCCCTTTTGCTTTAAATTTTAGAATAAGCTCGTCTATGTCTGTAAAGAAACTTGCTGAGATTTTAATGTGAGTGCCTTAATTTGTTTTCATTACTTTAGGGAGCATTGGCATCTTTATTATGTGAGTCTTCCTGGCCATGAACATTCCCAGATATTTAGATTTTTGATTTCTCTCACTGACACTATAATTTTCATCATACAGTTCTTTCTTGTTATTTAAGATTTATACCTAAGTGTTTCATTTTCTTGGGAGCAATCGAAAATGATATTATAGGGCCAGCCAAGTAAAGTGGTGGTTAAGGCAGCTGGATCCCACATAGCCAACTGTGCTCTTTGAGTCATAGATCTTGTGGCTTGGAAAACATGCCCGGCATGTGTATGTGCATGCCCAAAATCCCAAGAGGAGAATAAAGGATTGAAGTGTGGTCATTTACCCGGAGAAACTACTTACTAGTTGGACGTATTTATAGGTTTTTTTGTTTGTTTGTTTTATTTTTTTGAATTTCCTATGTAGAAAATGTAGTCTGCCAGTAGAAACAGTTCTGTTGTTTCTTTTTCCATCTATATGCCTTTGATTTCTTTTTATTGCCTTATAGTTCCTAGAACTTCAGTACTATGTTGAAATAAGAATAAGAGCTAACATCATTGCTTTGTTCCTAATCTTAGAGGAGAATTCAGTCTTTATTAAGTATCATGTTAGCTACAGGGCTTTTTATTATTGTTGTTATTTATTAAGTTTATTTATTATTTCCCCCATGAGCGAAAGGGGGAGAGAGCACCTCCAACAGGGTACCCATGCTGTGATCAGTCCCCAGCTCCAACCAGGCCCCAGTCATGAGCACACGTGCCCTGTGTATTCACCGAGGTCTCTGGTCTTGAACCTGGAACCTCTATGTAGATCAGCCTTGCAGAGCATCAAAATGTATTGCTGTACCACCATCTGGCCCCAGCTGTTGTTTTTGTGTGGCTGCTTTATGTGAGATTTAGGAAGTTCCCCTCTAACTCTAGTATACTGAGAGTTTTCACATGAATGGGTGTTGAATTTGGTCCAATCTATTTTCTGTAATTATCAATATTTACAACATGATTTTTCTTCACTAGCCAGTTAACATGATAGTATTATACTGGTTGGTTTTCACATATTTAGCCTTGTATACCTGGAATATATCCTACTTGTCTGTGGTATATTTCCCCCCGTATATTAGACAAGGTGGGATTTTTGCCAGTTTTATTAAGAGATTTTACCTCTTAAGTTTATGAGAGATACTGGTCAGTAGTCTTTTTTGTGCTTTGTCTTATCTCATCAGGGTATCAAAGTAATACTGGCATCATAAAAGAATTGGTAAAGTGTTTCCTCTCTGTTTTGTGAGAGAAATTGTGTAAAATTGATGTCAGTTCTTTTTGTTTATTTTTGAGAAAGAGAAAGAGGGACAAGTACCCACAACAGGGTCTCATCATGTGATCGTCCTCTTACCCCTAAACTTCCCAGGCAGCCAGGGTTCTTGGACATGTTCAGTATGTAAAGGTCAGTCCAGGAACCAAACCTAATCTTCCATGTGACTTCCACCATTGGTCATTGTGCTGTACCACCACAGCTGAGCCATGATATTAATTCTTTAGAAATAGGTATTGGCTTTTATTATACTATAATTAATGAGAAAAACCTAATTACAACATAAATTTCTGCAGAGTAAAATTAGATTTTGATTGCTAGTTGATCCAGTAAGTTGCTTATGAAGGTACATTGCTTTGAATTCCTTAGGAACTCTTTCTGTGTATATGTACACATATACATATATAGTACTAGTTCATTTCTCTCTCTTTTTTTTTTATCTCTTCAAGAGAGATTTTGGCGTGTACACTCACCAGGGAGAGACAGAAAACTAGAAATCACCCCCGGAGGGATGGCCATACTGCAGTCCCTTCTCCATTCTCCTCTCAGGATTTTGGGCACGTGTGCACACACACCTGGCATGAATTTGAAGCCTCCAGGTCCTGGGCTTTAACTGCAGTCAGCCATGTGGGAGTCCAGCAACATACCCATTACGCCATCTGCTGGTTCTGGTAGTGGTTCATCTCAATACCTCTAATTTCCAATTTGTAAAGTTTCTAAACTATTGTTACACAAACTTTTCCTTTTTTTTTTTTTTAAAAGAGTTATTTTATTTAACTTTATTAATTATTATTTTCCAGTTTGATCAGACAGAGAGAGAAAGGGAAAGTGAGAAAACAGGCCACCAGGTCCAGGACTTGAACCACAGTCAGACATGTGGGAATCTAGTGCCTTTAACCACCGCACCACCTGCCAGCCCCTTTCCTTGGTGT
This sequence comes from Tupaia tana, assembly GCA_026018925.1. NCBI lineage: Eukaryota > Metazoa > Chordata > Mammalia > Scandentia > Tupaiidae > Tupaia > Tupaia tana. The sequence continues at coordinate 6,849,892 of JAKSZU010000016.1, forward strand.
TTTTAAGTTGTTCATTAGTATTCCCTAAAAAGGCCATGGTCAGGTACGTTTGGGAATTCTTACATAATATCTTCCCCACTCCCAGATTCATAATGCGTATTACTACTGCGTTTATAGGCTCTGGGAGGTTTGTGGTGTTAAATTTATTTAACTTGTTTTTACCCAGAATTTTTCACATGTATTCATTACATGTTTATCTGTTGTCATTTCATCAAACAGTAGTTTGAAAAATTTCAGCTCTGACTAGACTTGTCTTCAGCTGACTTAGGAAAAAGGTCACATTATCTTCCATTTTTCCTAGCCAATACTCTACAGAAAGAAGCTATATTAAAACAATTATCCCCTTTAGTTCTAGACTGTAAGTACCTTCTAAGCTGTTTTACTGAGTGCTACTCAAAATCCAGATCCAAAGGATCTTAATCTTTTTTCTGTTTTGACTGATAATTCCTAACAACTTCCAAATTATTTATTGTTAGGGCTTTCCTTTCTAGGAAAAAGAAACAACTGTACCCAGAATAGAAACAATTTTTCTGTCTTCCCCATACGTGGGTCTCAAGGCTCTCCTGTTAATACTTAAAGAAACCTTTTTTAAATGGACAGCCAAGATGTGTGTGTGTGTGTGTGTGTGTGTGTGTGTGTGTGTAATTTTACTTACTTATTTTAATTTGACCAGAGAGAAACAGAACAAGGAGGGTGGAGGGAGTGAGAAAGCAAGCCACCAGGTCTGGGACTCGAACCACAGTCAGCCATGTGAGAGTCCAGTGCCCTTACCCACCACACCACTTGCTGGCTCCCAAGATGTATATTTTTATATGCATATGTGTGTAGGTTTCCAGTTCTGTCCACTGAAAAGGCCAAGAAGCAAAAACATTCCGTAGCTAAGTAACAATAAGGACACTTAGCAACTATTCTCTTATTCTTTCCCCACTGAATGCTACTGGGAATTCTTGGAGAAGTGACTGGTTCTAGGTCTGGGATGCAGGGTAGGTATAAAATGACCCTGGAACATCTTGTTTTGCCATATAGTGAGAACTAAAAAAATGATGGGGGCATTCCCAAAGACAGGTGTTTCCACTGGCAAATTCTAGGACAGTGAGCAACAAAATATGTACAATAGTAAATTGTAAACCATTGAAAAAGTTGAAACCCATGACTCCATACTGATAGTAAGTGGAGCTGGTCAGGAAGAAGAGCCATCTCATGTTTACCTACAGTGCCACAGCTGCGTGACACAGTGAGGGAAGCGTGCTAGAGTTAGAGGGTTGTTTTGCAAGTATCGTAAACAAGATTGGATTACAAAGTGGATCGCACAAAAATCATCAATGTGTATTCAATAGAAGAGGAAGTTTTGATTAGGAGCAGGGTATTTGTACGGTTTTACACTCCCCATAGAAACTGTTTCTTAGTTATAAAGGAGAAAGGAAAACTCAGATATATGTATGGAGTAAATTGAGCAACATCTTGACTGATGATCAAAATGATCATCACTTGTAAGGAACAGGTGAACATCATGTGCCTCCAGGTGTGATAATCTGAGAACTAAACAAGTTTGGTCTGTAGAGTTCTGGCTAAGAATGCATAGTCTAACCTAGAGGGCAGCTCAGACAGACACAGAGTGAGGAATGTGTTGATGAGGGTGATAGTAGTAGTAGTAATAAAAGCCTGGGGGAGAGACATTGTCTTCAGAAAACACTGATATCTTAAAGACAGCGGTAGTCTCCGCTGTGTGGTCGCACAGCACTAGCACAGCGCTCTGCAGTGCTGAACGCCAATGGGGACATGAAGGTTTGGTTCCCAGGTTGATGTCTGTGCCAGGCACACATCCCAGTGCCCATTTTCCTGGCCAGTGGAGAAAGACGTGAAGGATTGTGGCATAAAACTCTATAAAGAATGTTTCTCTCTCTTCTCATAAGGAAGAAAGAATGGAATAAAAAATTACAAAGGTGGGACCAGCAGATGGTGTAATGGTTACATCACTGGACTCCCACATAGTCGACCATGGTTTGAATCCTGGACCCAGGGCTTAAAATTCAAACCAGGTGCTTGTGCATGCATGTCCCAAATCCCAAGAGGAGAACGGAGGAAAAAGGATTGAAGCATGGCCATCCCACCCAGGGGATGATTTCTTGTTTCTGTCTGTCTTTTTCTGTCTCTCTGGCCAGCACATGTGTCCTATAACAGAAATCTCTCTTTTTAAAAAAAAAAAACAAAGGTAGTAGAAATGTTCCAGATTAAAGGAAACTAAGACAACAAGCAAAATCCTGATTCTAGATTTATCCTGTGCTGGGGAGGGGCAACGTTCAAAATGATTACATTAACTCCCAGTATTGGACTAGAGGCAAAATAGAATCGATTGGGGTCCAGCCATGGTAGTTAAGGTGGTTGGATTACACATGGCCAACTGTGCCGTTTGAATCCTGACTTGGCAGCTTGAAAAACACATTGGATGCATGTGCATGCGTGCCTAAACTCCCGAGAATTGGGTAGAGGAGAAGAGGGTGCTTTTTCACTTTCTTTCTCCCTTTCTCTCTCCTTCTCTCTCTCTTTCTCCTTCTCCCCTCTCTCACCAACCCCCAGGAAGCACATATGCCCTCTAGCGTACCCTCTAGCAAAATTTAAAAAAAAAAAAAAAAAAAAAAGAATCTACTAGGAAATACACAGTGAGGTATTTAGCAGTTTAGAGCCATTATGAATTTAATTACCCCTCTGGAGGCTTAGAAAATGAAAAAAATAGTTTGTGTGTGTGACGAGAGGGCACACAAGTGCAAGCACACGTGTACATGATAGGTGAACCTGGGTAAAGGGTATGCAGGTGTTCTTGCACTTTTGTTTGATTGCCATATGACACATATGCTCATCAGAGAGAGTGAGGAAGAGAGAGGGGAAGTAAGAAAGCACCTGCCATTGAGAGTGGTCACGTCTCGGTCCCTTCTCCATCCCTCTATCCCTCTATCCTGTCAGGATTTTGGCATGTACACCCAGTGTATTTTTCAAGCCTTCATGGCCAGAATTTGGACCACCCGTGGCCATGTGGAATTTGATTCCCTTAACCACTAGGCTATGGGGAGCCAGTCTCCTGGCTAGTCTATACTGTTTTTATTTCATAACTTTTGTAATCTTGCATTTACTTCTAAATTTAAAAGTTGGGTTTTTGTTTGTTTTTTAGAGGTTTTTGCCTTAGGGCGCTGGAGAGAAAGAGAGAGACAATGAACAGGAAAGTGAGAAATCACCCCCAAAGGGGGACAGCTGCGTTGTAATTCATTCTCCATTCTCCTCTCTGGATCTTGGGCACGCACGCACGCACATGCACCTGTTGTGTGTTTCAAGCCACTGAGTCCAGAACTCAACCTGCAGTCAGCCATGTGGGAGTTCAGCAACATAACAGCTACATCTGCTGGTCTCTAAAAGTTGATTTTTAATGGATACTGTCCTTGGGGAAAAAAGTATAGAACCTCATCTCCCCCAACAGATACCCATAATGTCTTTATACCTCAATTCCAAAAGATTCTATTTTCTCTTTCCATTTTGCCTTTTATCTCTCTACAATATATATTCTTCTGGTACTGCTTTCTATAAAATTTGTAGCATTAACCACAGAACTTTATATACTAGAAAGAATTTCATGTGTAGGATTTCAAACTTTACAAATTGAGATACCCCGTTTATTTTCCCTAAGTACCTTCTACAAGTGACTCCAGCTCTAGCTTTTACATAAAGAACTTGAAGAATTTCGTGATCTGCTAGCCAGAGAGAATCTTTCCTTAGTTCAAAGGCAAGGATGTCAAGTAACTGTTCTCTGTGTAAATATCACTATTACAGCAGCCTTTTCTGTTGTTCAGAATTTATTTCAAGAGCTTGCAAGTAGATATTAGGAATCATTCAGAGTTAGTGCTTGTATTGAAACTGGTTCAAGAAATTCTTCTTGGGGACCAGCAGGTAGCATGGTGGTTATGGTGCCGGACACTCCCACATGGCCGACCAGGGTTCAAGTTCTGAATCTGGTGGCTTGCTTTCTCACTTTCTCTTTTTCTCACTCTTTACCTCTGTTTCTCTCTGATCAAATTAAATAAATAAATGAATAAATAAAATAAATAATTATTTTTTTAAAAAAGAAATTCTTAAACCTTAGGTAGTTTGCCTGCCTTTCCTTTAGGGATTATATTCTGTTCCTAGGCCACATTTTGACCTGTTCTTGTACCCAAATAGCAGTCACTATTAGCTTCCTATATTCTTTTTATTTATTTATTTATTTATTTATTTAATTTAACCAGAGAGGGCCCAGAGTAAGGGAGAGTGAGAGAGATGGAAAGTGAGAAAGCAAGCCACCAGGTTCAAGACTCAAACCGCTGTCAGCCATGTGGGAGTCCAGCGCCCTTAACCACCACACCACCTGCCAGCCTCAGCTTCCTATATTCTTAAAATGCTATTTGGCATCGTGAACATCCTTACCCATGCACACATAGTTTGATGCTTTTTATGTAGACACTTTTATACATTTTTAACAACTAAAGGCTGGGGTAGGTCTCATTTTAATCGACAATTTATTTAGAAGTGACCCATTTGCCTCTTTTTCTTTAAATGCTGTTTTCTACTTCAAACACATTCAGTAACATGGCCCACAAAATCATAAGGTACTCCTGTTTCTGGGACCATGATAAATATACTGTGTCCTTATCAGCTTGAGTTGAGCTGCCACTTGGCAGCTGTGGGGCCAGCATAGGCTAAATTACACAGTAAGATCATTGGGTATGGTGTTTTGTTTTGTTTTGGCCAAATGAAATTCCAAAGTCAATAAGTCAAAGTAGAAATGAAACGGTGAGATAATGCATTTGATTCTACACGTATGTGTTGGATTGCTCCTGATCTAATGTTATCTTAAGCTTGAAGCAGGGGTGGCAGATATTTGGCCGTCAAATAGTCCCCTCTTCGACCTATCACGGGTTTCACAAATGGAGTCCTGTGGTTTTTCTCCTTTCTTCTTGAGTAGACGTAACATTAGAATGCTTTACAGGAGAGCCCTGCAGGCAGAGGTGTATACACCATGGAACATGTCACTCTCTCCCCACAGACTCCTCTCCTCAGGGAACAGCTGTATTCCACAGAGGAGATGTGGTCACAAGAAGACTATGAAGTTTGTGCAGAAAACAGTGCAAGAGAAGGGAAGCAATCCAGAGCAAGGTTTTTTACCCTCAGTGCTTTTAAGGATCATGTTTTAATTCCCTGTGATGTATGGACAGTAACTGTTACATGTTTACCCAGTCTTTTTCTGAGGAGAGGGTTCTTAGCATCCAAGAAAGACAAAAGTGGTTAAGAACCATTTAACTAAATGGGGAAAAATCAAGGAAGGATTCCAGAGAAGTAATATCAGGCCAGGTGTTAAAAAGCCGTAGGTCGAGGCCAGCAGGTGGTTGTTAGAACTTCTGGATTCCCACACGGCCAACTGAGGTTTGAGCCCCAGACTCAATGGCTTGAAAATCACACTGGGTGTGTGTGCACAAGCATGTCCAAAATCCCAAGAGGAGAATAGAAGAGAAATGACTGCAGTGTGGCCATCTCCCCTGGGGAGTGATTTCTCACTTTCCTTCTCTCTGTCTCTGGCAAGTGCATACATCCTATGGCAAAAAAAGTTTAAAAAAAAAAAAAGGGCAAAAACTTAAATAGGCTTTTGCCTGCTTGATAGGTAGGCAAAAATAGTAATGTCAAGGCCTGAAGTAATGAAATTTGATGTTGTTATTACTGGGGCCTGAACAACTGATAACACTAGAGAGACTAGATAAAAGGACCCTTACACTTATCATCCTAAGAATTTGGACTCTCGGGACTAGCAGATAGCGTAATGGTTACGTCGCTGGACTCCCATGTAGTAGACCACATTTCGAGTGCTGGACCCGGTGGCTTAAACTCACGCAGGGCGCATGTGCGTGTGTACCCAAGATCCCGAGAGGAGAATGGAGAAGGGGTTGAGGTATGGCCATCCCCCCGGAGGGGAGATTTCTCATTTTCTGTCTCTCTGTCTCTCTGTCTTTCTGGCAAGCACACACGCCCTATAGCAAAAACTTCTCCAAAAAAAAAAGAAAAGAATTTGGACTCTAAAGTCAGTAGAATTAAACAAGTGAAACATTGTGAGACGAGTTTTGATATCAAGCTTTTTAATATTTTTCTTATTGTATTATTATCAATCAATAGTGATTACTAAGTGAATGACATTTGATGACTGTGGTTCTCCTGGGGAAGCAGACCTTCTTGGCAGGAGTGCAGTCATTGAGTGGTAATGGTTTTTGTTGTTAGTAGTGTCTTTTAACACTTAGACTTTAAATACCACTCCCCTAGCTTTTAGTAAAGTAGTTAAATAATCTATAATATTAATAAAAAGAAAAACATTTTAAGAAAAAAATCTTTTAGTGAATCCTGTTATGTCAAATCCTATGAAATAGCTGGTAAGTGATGGTTTTTGAGCTAATGGTACATTATTATGGTTCATCCCAGTACATTTAATGATCTCTTTGTGTTCTCCATAATGGGCTCCTAGTTTATTTGCTTTTAGGAATGGGTGGAAGGGAGTCACATCGATTGTCTTTTACCATTTATGTCTATATTCATAGTAAAGGTAATCTCCTTTCTTTAAGTGTGGAAGGCATATCTAAGCTTAGATTGTGTGACTCTGAAAACAAAATCCAGAAAATCTTTATTTCTTTAGAAAATGTGGGTCTTGCTTTTATCCAGACATCTGTGAGAGATTTTTGTCAGTGAATTCACACAGTAAATGATTGGTTATGGTTCGTTCCTTCTGTCAGCTTTTAGTTTGGATGCTGAACAGCCTGATTATGATTTGGATTCTGAAGATGAAGTATTTGTGAATAAACTGAAAAAGAAAATGGACATCTGCCCACTGCAGTTTGAGGAGATGATTGACCGTCTGGAAAAAGGCAGTGGTCAGCAGGTACAACTTTATTTAAATATAGTATGTTAGCATGTGCACTCTCTATAAAAATACAGGAGACAGTGGAAGACTGGGTAGCAGGTAAGCAAGCAGGCTTTGGAGTTAAAAGCACGAGTTTAAGCCTCACTTCTTCCTCTTACCTACCTGTATAATCTTGAGCAATAAGCCATTTTTGTTTCTGTGCCTCAGTTTCCTCATCTGTAAAATAGAGATGATAAACATCATAGCAATTTTGTGAAATTTAAATAGAATAATGTGTATAAATCATCTAGCTCAATGACTGACATATAGAAGGTACTCTACATGTTTGTTGATGCTGTTGTGATTTTTATTGTCATTTCAATTTAGAAATAAATACTTTTGAGTCTGCTGTATGTATTAAATAAAAGTGACATAATGATTTTACATTTAGCCAGTCAGTCTGCAGGAAGCTAAACTACTGCTGAAAGAAGACGATGAGTTAATTAGAGAAGTTTATGAATACTGGATTAAAAAGAGAAAGAACTGTCGGGGGCCCTCTCTTATCCCGTCAGTAAAACAGGAGAAGCGAGACGGTTCCAGCACAAATGACCCGTATGTAGCTTTCAGAAGACGCACTGAAAAAATGCAGACTCGAAAAGTAAGTAGACGTGGGAGTTATTTTTTGTATATTATTTTTATGTAAGAAAAATGATTTATCATTCTTAAAATTTTAATGCTTCAGATTGTGTTCAAATGTGATTTTCTTTATAATTATAATAAAAACTTTATAAGAAACGTATTTATAGTCATAAATAACTTGATTTCTTAATCAGATGATTTAATCTGTGTTTAAATGTGATTTTGTATATAATTATAATAAAACACTAACGTAAGTCAACCTTAAGATTTATTACGAAGCTGTTAATGATATATTTTAATGTTAATCCATTTAAAAGTCATATATAAAATTGATTTTCTGGTGACCCATGCTCCGTTTCAGTATCTTTGAATTCTTATTTAACCCTTCAGATGTATATATTGTTATGTATTAGTAACTGTGCCTCACAACACTAGTTAAAAATGCTTATTGATATTAAATAAGCAACTTCACTTTTGCAGAACCGAAAAAATGATGAAGCCTCTTATGAGAAAATGCTTAAGCTGCGGCGAGATCTAAGTCGGGCTGTTACTATTTTAGAGATGATAAAAAGAAGAGAAAAGAGTAAACGGGAACTGTTGCATTTAACACTGGAAATCATGGAAAAGAGGTAAGGTATATTTAAATAGTGTTAAGAAGTGTGTGGTGCTGTTAACTTTCTGTATATTGAATTAATTTATTTCCTAAGCAGTTATCTGTAATTACTCATGGATTTCTCAGTACTATTTAGACTCTTTAAATGTGTGGTGTGATATTATACTTTGTATAATTTTACATGTGTTCCTTTTTCTTTTTTTTTTTTTTAAGAGGTGTTTTGTTTTGTTTTGTTTCGTTTTTTTGCTGTAGGGCGCATTCGCTCACCAGAAAGACAGAGAGACAGAAAGCAAGAAATCACCCCCCAGGGAGATGGCCATGCCGCAATCCCTTCTCTATTCTCCTCTCGGGATCTTGGGCACACACGCACACGTGCCCAGCATGAGTTTAAGCCACCGGTTCCGGGACTCGAACCTCAGTCGACTACATGGGAGTCCAGCGACATAGCTATTACGACATCTGCTGGTCCCCCTTTTATTTTCATTGTATAGCAGCAGTCCCCATTCTTTGGCACCAGGGACCAGTTTTGTGGAAGACGGTTTTTCCGTGGCAGGGTGAAGGCAATGGTTTGGGATTGATTTTATTAGCACATGACATTTATTGTGCATTCATTTCTATTGTTACTATATTCTTATATAAAAGGAAATATTATATAGCTCAACATAATGCAGGGTCAGTGGGAACCCTGAGCTTGTTTTCCTGCAGTCAGACTGTCCCACCTGGAGTCTCCAGTTAGGGCACTAGACTCCCACGTGGCTGATCGTGATTCAAGTCCTGGACCCGGCAGCCTGAAAATCATGCTGGGCGTGTGTGCCCAAAATCCCGAGAGGAGAATAGAGGAGAAGAGATTGTGGCAAGGCCATCCCCCAGGAGGGTGTCATTTCTTATATTCCCTCTCTCTCTGTCTGGCGAGTGCATGCACTCTATAGCAAAAAAAACTAATGGAAAAAAAGAGAGAAAGAGAGAAATGAAGTTTAACTTCCAGGCCTGCTGCCTACCTCCTGCTATGTGGCCCATTTCCTAAAGGCCTCAGACCAGTGCCAGTTCGTGGACTAGAGGTTGGAGACCCCTGCTGTATAGCACTGATTTTTTTATATAATATTTAGTACTGGGTGATTTTTTTTTTTTTTTTTTTTTTTTTTTTTGGAGAGGTTTTCGCTATAGGGCGCGTGCGCTCGCCAGACAGACAGAGAGAGACAGAGAGATAGAAAGCGAGAAATCACCCCCCAGGGGGGATGGTCACGCCGCAATCCCTTCTCCTCCATTCTCCTCTCGGGATCTTGGGCACGTACGCACACGCGCCCGGCGTGAGTTCTAAGACACCGGGTCCGGGACGCGAACCGCGGTCGACTACGTGGGAGTCCAGCGACATAGCCATTACGCTAACTGCTGGTTCCCCTGGGTGATATTTTTTTTAAGAATTTTTTATTTAACTTTTTATTTATTTACTTATTTACTTGATTATTTTAATTTGACCAGAGAGGGTCAGAATGAGAAAGAGAAAGAGAGTGAGAAAGCAACCCTCCAGGTCCAGGACTTGAACCGCGATTGGCCCGATAGGGGTCCACCACCCTAAATCATCACACTACCTGCCAGCCCAGTACTGGATTTTTTAATATAAAAGCATAAAGAAGGAGGGAGAAAGGTCCATAAATAACTCAAATCATTAGGCAAAAGTACACTATGAAATCTTCAATTTTCATTGCCATATTTCTTGCAGTTCTTTTTTTTTTTAAAAAAAGAGAGATTTTTGCTATAGGGCGCATGTGCTCTCCAGAAAGAGAGAGACAGAGACAGAAAGCGGGAAATCACCCCCCGGGTGGATGGTCATGCCGCAATCCCTTCTCCTCCATTCTCCTCTTGGGATCTTGGACACGCACGCACACGTACCCAGTGTGAGTTTAAGCCACCAGGTCCAGGACTCGAACCTCAGTCGACTACATGGGAGTCCAGCAACATAGCCATCATGCCAACTGCTGGTCCCTCTTGCAATTCTTGAAAAAAAATATTAGTTCTCTATTACAGGTGATTAGCAGAAAGTTCCACTTTAGGCATTAATTTTCATTTCACCACCAAATATTTCACCAGAATTGCTAAGTTGGAATTTGCACTGGGCTGGCTCCATGGCCTGGTGGTTAAGGCTGCCAGATCCCACATAGCTGATGAGGTAGTTTAAGTCCTAGTCCTGGGAGCTTGAGAAATATGCGAGGCACATGTGTGTGTGAGGCCAGAATCTGAAAGGGAGGGAGATGTAGAAAAGGATTGAGTATGATCACTCCCCAATGGGAGTGGCCCCTGACAAGTACACATACCCTGTAGCAAAAAAAATAATAATAATAATTGCAGACTTTGGCTCAGCACAGTAGTGTATGCTGCTATGACAAAGCTGCACAGAGACTAAGGCCATGTGGGAAGCCTGGGTTCGGTTCAGTTCAGTCCGCCCTTCACAGACTGGCAGGGGTGCACAGTCCTAGCTGGCCTGGAGGCTCGGCCAGAAGGCTCTCAACGTGGTAAAGACGTGTCAGCAGTCAGCCCTCCCCGCTTCCTTGCTAGCTCACACAGTCTCACTCAGTCTCAAATAAATAAGATAAATAAGTTAATAAACCGTTTTTGATGAATTACAGTGTTTGTTTTTCTTTCTGTAGTCATGTATTTATGGGCCACGATAAACCACCAAAGTAGAAGGAAGGAATGTGTAATGTTTGATTTTAAAAGACGTTCAGGCATTAGGTTTAACTGTCATCTTACTTAAGACTGGTCAGTACTTACAACTGTCCCCCAGTCAGTTATGGCCTCCGGTACTATGCCACATACCTCTGTTACTTGGACCGCTGCGGCTAGGCCACAAAACTGACTTTCCCTTTTTTCTAGATTGATTTAGGTATAATTGACAAATAAAAACTATCTGTTTTTACCTGGTCGGAGGGTACAAACTTACAGTTACAAAATGAGTTAATTTCTAGAGACCTAATATTCAGCATGGTTAATAATGATATATTGGGGACCAGCAGTTAGCATAATGGCTATGTCACTGGACTCCCACGTAGCCGACCGTGGTTCGAGTCCCACACCCAGTAGCTTAAACTCACGCCGGGCGCGTGTGCGTGCATGCCCAAGATCCCGAGAGGAGAATGGAGGAGAAGGGATTGCGGCATGGCCATCTTCCCGAGGAATGATTTCTCACTTTCTGTCTCTCTGTTTCTCTCTGTCTTTCTGGTGAGAGCATGCACCCTATAGCAAAAACCTCTCCAAAAAAATTAAAAAGTAATGATATATTGTATAGTTGACCGTTATTAAGAAAAGTTTCTTTTTTATAATTTCAGGTATAACTTGGGTGACTACAATGGAGAGATCATGTCTGAGGTCATGGCACAGAGACAGCCAATGAAACCTACCTATGCTATCCCCATCATCCCTGTCACTAATAGCAGTCAGTTCAGACATCAGGAAGCAATGGATGTGAAGGAGTTTAAAGTTAATAAGGTGACTAAAGTGTTTGTGTTAATGTTGTTTGATAATGGGGTGGTGTTTTATCATTAGAATAAGATTTTAAAAGAAACACATACAAACCCTAATAGCATGAAGTGTGATTATGGCATGTTATGAATAAAAGCAGAAATTTATCTTTTTTATTTTTCTTCTGTTATTTTCTTCTCTTAGAAAGGGAGATTCTGTTACTGTATCACATAAGAAAAATATTTTACTAGTTGTAGGATTGTTAAGTGTTGAAATAATTCACACAAAATATGGAGGTTTAGAAAGAAGAAAATGAAATCCTCACTGATATGATAAGATTGTCCTCTTTTGGTGGACATACGAGTATGGGAGTGGAAGGGAAAATATGAGAGAATACAAGTATCTCTTCTTAATTATTTATAACATAGATAATGGTTTAGAAATGGAAACATTGGACAAATTATTATTTAACCAAATACTTACAATTCATGAAGAATAAAATTGTTGAGAGAAAAAAAATTCATGAAGGGAAGCTGAGGGAAATAAAGGTAGGCAAGTAAGTGGTACCTTCCTGGAAAACGTGCATCTGGAAAACATTTTTTAATGTATTGTTTACATGGAATCTATCATGAAACTTAAAACTCACCATACCAGATCAGTGTGAGGAGCACGTGAGTCCCCTATCACTTCTTTTCTCTCCTGTCTTGTTTAATGTGGTGTTTCTGCTGTTTTGTTTTTTTAATTAAGGTGACACAGGCCTTCAAACCTCACTGTACGACTTGCCAAACTAGTTAAAGTAATGGCTTCCTCAGCCTGCACCTCTTTCCTCTTGTTTAGAGCAATGCCAGGACCATTTTTTAAGAAAACATGGGTTTTACATAAAAGGGGGTGGTTGGTGAGAGTCAGCAGAAAAATACTCTCTTTGGTAATCTAGAAAATTAGGTTCGTGCTCGAGATACTGCTTTATTTTATTTATATAGATATGTAACTCATAGACACATGTAAATTTTATATTTACTGTTTTATGTCCTACATTCCTTATTTATTAGTCTTAAATATTCCTTTAAGATTCAATGCAGATTTTACCACTGACGGGGTTTTTTTGCTTTGTTTTGGAGAGATTTTTGGTATAGCGTGCACGCACTCACAGGAGAGACAGAGAGACTGAAAGTGAGAAATCATCCCAGGGTGTGGGGGTGGGGGGTGGCCATATTGCAGTACCTTTTCCTCCGTTCTCCTCTTAGGATTTTGGGCACGCATGCCCATGCACCCAGCGTAAATTTTTTTTTTTTTTTTGAGAGGTTTTTGCTATAGGACGTGTGCGCTCACCAGAAAGATAGAGACAGAGAGATAGAAAGCGAGAAATCACCCCCCAGTGGGGATGGCCACACTGCAATCCCTTCTCCTCCATTCTCCTCTCAGGATCTTGGGCACGCACACACACGCACCCGGCGTGAATTTAAGCCACCGCGTCCGGGACTTGAACCACGGTCGACTACATGGGAGTCCAGCGACATAGTCATTATGCTAACTGCTGATCCCACCCAGTGTAAATTTTAAGTTGCTGTGTCCGGGATGTGAACTGTTGTCAGCTGTGTAGGAGTCCAGCAACATAATCATTACGCCATCTGCTGGTCCCTGACAGTAGTTTTAAGTCTGTCATCCTCCTGTCTGAACCCTGCACCATGTAGACTACTTCAGTGCTGTCCTTCAGCTTTTATTAAAGACTGATCTCTTTTAGTTATCCTACTCTGCTTTCTTTCCTACCTGCCAGAAGTGTGAGACCTCACACCTAAAACTACTTTACTTTAAATTTCTCCAAGACAGAATCGTTAATGGAGCTGTTTCTGTTATCTTGATAATATTTTATAATAGTTTGAGTAATTGGATCCCAGATTTAATTGAATAAGATCAAGCTTTTGACTTAAACTTGCAACAGAAGCAGTAGATAAAAATGTTTCACATTGCCACAGCCAGCCAGCTTTTGATTGAAAACTATCCTACAAATTTTAACTTCTATAGTAGTAGAAATGGTAAAGATAACTTATAGCTTAATAGTAAGCTTTTTTCAAGAAACCCATACCTTCATCTACATAAGACTTAACATAAATAATTAAGGTATTCACATAACCACGGTACATGCCATAATCTCTTTTCTTACCCATTGCCCATACGTCAGATTCACACTTCTTTTAACCTTCGCCGCCATCTTCCATACATATTTCTCCTGTGTGTTATGTTCTATTAGCTCAGTCACTCTTCCCTTTGCATTTTATTCTAGTGTTTCCCATTTAATAATTACATATCTGTATTCTCTAACACTGCTCTAAATTCAGTGCTCCCGAAAACCTTCATTGTTCAGTTATAAATTCTTACAGCTCTTTATTTTTTTTGTTCAAAATTATTTAACTCTCTTTCTTCCTTTCTTTCTATCTGTCTTTCTTTCCACTGTTATCTGTAATTTGCTTTATGTATGTAAAACTATTCTCATTACTGTTTTCCCTATAGTGATTTCTTTCTTTTTTTTTTTTTTTTCCTGAGAGCTTTTTGCTATAGGGCACGCACGCTTGCGAGAAAGACAGAGACAGACAGACAGAAAGTGAGAAATCACCCCCCGGGGGGATGGCCACGCCGCAATCCCTTCTCCTTCATTCTCCTCTCAGGATCTTGGGCATGCACGCACACGCGCCCAGCATGAGGTTAAGCCACCAGGTCCGGGACTTGAACTGCGGTCTACTACATGGGAGTCCAGCAGCATAGCCATTACACTAACTGCTGGTCCCAGTGATTTACTTCTTGAGAATAAGGAGCAGACATTCTTTTTCTTCTCCTAGAAATTTTTATTAAAAGTTAAGATGAGGAGACAGGAGTAATTGCAGTTATAGGGCTTCAGAAACTGGATTACTTCTGTTCTCTAATTGAAACAAAAAAGTTTATAGGGTTCTGTTTAGAGGTTCCAGCATATGTTCTTCTTTCACAGAGACCAGATTTCCTGATACTTTACCAACAAGATAAGATGGCCCAACGTAAGACTCCTGTGTCTCTCATGAATAAGAATGCCTTCATTATAGCAATAAGCTGCTTTTTAAATTTCCCCAAAACTGCAAGTCTGTTGAATGTGGTTAATTAATTCATGTCTTTGTACAGCAAGATAAAGCCGATCTTATCCGACCAAAACGGAAATATGAAAAGAAGCCCAAAGTCTTACCGTCATCTGCTGCTGCTCCTCAGCAGACGAGTCCTGCTGCACTGCCAGTCTTCAACGCGAAAGACTTAAACCAGTACGACTTCCCCAGCTCGGATGAGGAGCCGCTGTCCCAGGTAAGCGCGGGAATTTCTCTACGAATGTGGCGGAGGAGTGTAGAGGGAGTCACATGTTTGACTTGCTTGCTTTATTTTATTTGAAGGTTTTGTCTGGCTCTTCAGAAGCTGAGGAAGAGAATGACCCTGATGGTCCTTTTGCTTTCCGTAGGAAAGCAGGCTGTCAGTACTATGCTGTAAGTTTCCAACTCTTTGTAAGTAACATACAGTTTGCCTTTAACTGACATAATAAAATAATTTGGATTTTTTTTTTAAGCCTCACTTAGACCAAACTGGCAACTGGCCTTGGACTAGTCCTGACGATGGAGGATTAGGGGATGTGCGATATAGATACTGCTTAACTACTCTCACCGTACCCCAAAGGTGTATTGGATTTGCACGAAGACGGGTTGGGCGTGGTGGAAGGTAAGGTATTTCTGTATTCTTACAACAGAAATATTTTATATAATAGAGTAATTAAATCTAAAGTGTAAGATGAAGCAGTCTTTTTTTTTTTTTTTTAAAGAGTGTTTTTGGTATAGGACACATGCACTCACCAGAGAGACAGAGAGAGACAGAAAGCAAGAAATCACCCCTGTGGGGGGTGACCATGCTGCAATCCCATCTCCATTCTCCTCTCAGGATTTTGGGCAGCATGCACACACAGGCCTGGCATGAGTTTTAAGTTGCTGGTTCTGGGACTCGAACTGCAGTCAGCTATGTAGGAGTCCAGTGACATAACCATTACACCATCTACTGGTCCCAAGGCGGTCTTTTTAAATAGCTCATTAGTTCCCACTTGCTCTTCTTAACTGATTTGTTGACCAAAATATGTTTGCCATTTTGCTTCCTGGTTCCTACACAACCATAGTTTATTTATTCATTTGCTAGTTTTTATTTTTATTTTTTTGTTAAAGGGCACATGCCCTTGTAAGAGAGAGAGAAATCACCCCTTTGGAGGGATGGCCAAGTCTCCTCTCCAGTCTCCTCTTAGGATTTTAGGCACACACACATAGACACCCAATGTGATTTACAAGCCAAGGCGTGTGGGGTTCAGCACCTTAACCTCCACACTCCCTGCTGGCCCCAGCAGCCATAGGTTATAATGCATAACCTGGAGAAATCCTCACGGATCTCCTTTCTCCCAATACTGAAGACCTCAGATAAATTTTGAAGGGATATCATTTTTTTTTAATTAACACTTGTTAATTGAATATATTTATTCAATAGTGTGATTTTTTTCGAGTACATGAATACAACGTATAATGATAAAATCAAGATAATTGACATATCTGTTATCTCAAACATTAATGTTTTTGTTGACAGATAGATAAATGTCTGAGTAAAGGCAGCAGATAACGCGGACAAGTATAACTCATTGCACACATTGTGTTAAAGTAAAACTACAAAAAAAGGTGTTTAGGAGTTCTGGGAGAGACTGAGAAGAAGTATCAAATAAGCCAAGAACTGTCAAATTAATGAATATAATGGGTTATTTAACTTGACAGTGAAAAGGATTCATACATGACCTCATCGTAACCTCCCAGCTTTTCAGAATCTAATTATTCTTTGCTTAAATCTTATAGAATTCCTTTATGCTCTTAATTGCCTTTATGAGAAATTGTCTGTATTGGGGAAGAAAGAAATTGTAGAACATATACAAGAAAGATGAGGAAAGATGTTCATGTAGAAGGCTGACAGAAATTTAAAGGCAAAGCAGATAATGGTATCAAGCTGCTTCCAGGAAGAAGCTCAATAGTTTATAAGTTAATAGCCTCTACATAGGTGTCTTTCATTTTTTCATTCTGAATTACTAGCACTTAAACATTAATTTAGAATTACCTCTTATCAATACTAAAATGCACTTTGTTTAGTCCCTTTTGTTTCCATCACTATGTTGACATCAGTGGTAGTAAAAACTCCTTTGGCTGTGTTTTATTCTGTAACTAGCATTAATCAGTGCCAGCATTTTGAGATGGAGTCCCTTCTAGTTTATGTAAATAACACAAAAGTATGTTTTCTAACATAGTAGATCACAAATATTTTGTCTCTAAGAAATTTTAGTGATACTAAGTTTCACATGCCTTCTATTGCTTTTCCCCTCCCTCTTCTGCAAACATGACGTTCTAGCTTAAATATAGAACATACATGGTGACATTTTACAGTGTTTAAGTGCTTTACAGTAGCAGTGAAAGTCTTTGACTAGAAAACAGTTTGATACAAGAACCATTATCAAAATCAAAATTTTAGTCCGTTAGAGCAAATACTGAAATAATCAACTTTATAGCTTTTAAATATTCAGTATAAGTTGGCTTTTTGGGAAAGTGAGTGGGGAGAAAACCTTTTTAAATACAATTCTTGAGTGGCTGTTATAAATACATGTTTCCTGTCTTGTTTTTAATAGGGTCTTACTGGACAGAGCTCATTCAGACTATGACAGCGTGTTTCACCACCTGGATTTTGAAACGCTTTCCTCACCACAACATTCTCCAGTCAATCAGTTTGCCAATACCTCAGAAACAAATACCTCGGACAAATCTTTATCTAAAGACCTCAGTCAGATACTAGTCAATATCAAATCATGTAGATGGCGGCATTTTAGGCCTCGGACACCATCCCTACATGACAGTGACAATGATGAACTCTCCTGTAGAAAAGTATATAGGAGTCTCAATCGAACAGGAACAGCACAACCTGGGACCCAGACATGCAGTACCTCTACGCAAAGTAAAAATAACAGTGGTTCAGCACACTTCGGTACGTTTATTTGTTATGAAGTAGATTCCTATAGAAATGTCAGCTTCATCCATTATTTGGAGTTTGTGATCTGTTACATTTATGGCTGAAAATCCTTTTCTCTCAGAACTTTCATAAAAAGACCTAGGTCTGAGTATTTATTGGAATCCTGTTGCTCTGGGCATTTATAGGTGTTTGTCTTCATTTGAACATGCCAAAATGCAGAAGTGTTTTATTACTGTTTTAGTCATGATGTTTGTTGCCTGGATGCAGTCAGTAAACCACATGATTCATTATTTTGTTATATTTTCAGACAGTATGAGAAGGAAAAAGACCCTAAACCGTGGTGCTTTGTGCTCGGGCACTTCTCTAGGTTTACCTCGTTGGCTTAACGCTAGGGACCAGCAAGTCAGTAGAAATGTATACCTTGTATGCTGACACAATAATTCACGATAATTTATAGGACAGAAACTGGTTTTTCAAAGAATATGTAAGTTAAAGGGTTATTTTTATTTATTTATTTTTGTTAATTTGCCAGACTGACAGAGGGGAAAGCCAGAAAGCACCCCCTATGGTGTACGATCATGCTGCAATTCTGTCTCCTCCATTTCTCCCCCTCAGGGGTTTTTGGGCATGTACGCTCCCGCTGCACAGTCGGCCATGTGGGCTCTAGCTATCTTAACCACCAGGCCATCAGCTGGCCCTCTTCTACTATTGTGGAAACATTGTGGATACTGTCTACTGTATTATTATAGGAACATTGTGAAATGTAAAAATGTAAAAATAAATACTATCTACTTAAAATATTCATATAACCTTAGCTTTCTGTTTTAAAGCAGAAATCTGTTATTTGAAGCATATAGATTATAGAAATTTATTTTGGAAACTATTTTACTACAGATTTTTATAAAGTATAATTTAAATATAGATTTTGAAAGAATTGTAAATATATTATTTTCCTGTTCATATGGAAGGGTTGCAGTTAAAACTGTCTCTAAAAAAATGTTTCATGAATATGAAAATATGCTCTTAATTATGTCTCAGAAACCAACTACAGGATAACCTGTTACTTTAAAACGTAATAGATTATTTATAATCCCATTCACTTTGGCATTCTTATCACCATAAGCCAGTTTTTCTTTGCTTTTATAGTTTTAAAAATCAAAATCAAGAACTTTCAAATATGAAGAAAGACTTAAATGTAGTGGGAGTGTAGAGATTTTAAAGTATAAACTTAGAAAAAATGTCCCTGATAATTTAGCTTTTTAAGATATATAAAATTCTGTGAGACCTCTTAGAGAAAATAAGCATGTTCCATGAATTCCCCATCTTCTGCTTACAATATAGAAATCAAAGTATATAACTCCCCTAAGGATGTTACAGTGGCCTTTTTAATATAAGCTGTTGTGCTATCGTATTTAAATAGGCATACCAAATCAGTTGTAAATCTTACTTGATATATGTTTGCCAAAGAACATTAAAAGGTTAAGTTTACCAGAAATTCAGCTAAAAAAAAATACCCTTGAGTAACCTTGTCATTTTTCTTAAGCATTTCCTTCCCCTGTATGTGTAATACAACTTTTTTTAAAGAACGATTTATCTATTTTTATATTTCTGTTATACTTGTTTTCAATTTTTTCTTAAATTTTGCTGGATCTTCCTGTATAGAGAACAGATGCCAACAGACTGCTACAGGGTAGCACTTTGTTCTTTCGTATTTGTGTCTATTCCAGAGACCTAAAGCTTTACTTTTTAATGTTCTATAAAGTATATTACAGCACAGTCACGTCATACATGCATTTTACATAGTTGAGAGCACCTGTAGCCTCCTGGAGAGAAAGAAAATTTAACAGTTCAAACCTCATACAGGGTTCTAAATACAAGTCTATAAATAAATATAAAAATGTGTTCTCCAGCGTGAACCTGGGATAGAAGACGTGAACCTTGTTCCTCTTCTGTTGTCAGTGCCAGCATTGCCCCTTGATTCATAGCTTAAACCTCCCACCTCCTCCCACAGTATTTAAGATACATTTTTTTTTTTCATATGGCAAAGCACCTGATACAAACCAAACTGCTTCGTCTGGTTGTGAACCAAAGAAACTTTGCTTTAGTCTGATGCCAGAGGAAAACTGACTGTGTTGGGCTGGCGTGCCGACAGAGAAGTGTACCCATCAAGTCACTCTCTGAAGAAATTGTGACTACACTGCCTTTAGAACTTGGGCCCTGTGTAGGGTATGAGTCAGCCGATGGACTCCGGTGCTGCATATGCCAAACATACGGGTTATGTTTAGCCATTTTCTATAACTTAATCATTGTTATAAATACTAACGTTTAATATTTATACCTATTCTGAGCAGAGTGATGCCCTGTGGGCTGATTTTTCCTTTTCCAAATAATCATCTAAAGGGGCCTGTGTGTTTGTTTTAAAGTAGGATATTCCAAATAAAGACATCAAGGGTCCTTCCATTTTAAAGTGCATAAACCTTTTACACACCAGTCTTCTTATAATGCCAGAGGCATGAGTGCATGCAAGAGAAAGCAAGAAGGCGAGAGTTTATGCAAGCACCCCCCAATGGGGCCCAGTCACACAGTAATCTTTTTCCTCCAGTTCTCCGTCCCATCAGGAGGCCGGCCATGGATACTCAGCATGTGTCTCTAGCCGCTGGGGCAGGCCTCAAGGCCTGGGCAGCCACGCGGGATACGGCTTCCTCTGTTCCTCTGCGCAGTAGTCAGTCTCTGCTCAGGGCTCACGCGCTGACTGTATAGTCTCTTTCAGCGGCTCAGCATCTTCTTTACTTGCTTTCCTGTGTTTGCCACCTTGCGTTGCTGGGAGTCCACATGGGGTTAGGCAGACTTGTGAGTCAGGTATTGTGGAGTGCGTGGCCCTCTAGGTTTGTGCAGAAGAATAACAGTGCGAGGAGCCTGGACAGACTCCCTCTTTGTGTATTTAAGGTTTTTATTCTTAAGGATAAATTATTTGTTTTCAGTTAGTCTGTGGTTTGAACATTTTCTACATACAATATCTTTCTTTTAATCTACAAAAGCACCTTCAAAAATTTTGTGTTTACTATTTATTTGCATAGGATATAGTTCAGAAAGACTGAAAACATAGAAAAATGATCTTTAAACCTCAATGGTAGGGTCAGGATTTGAATTCCTAGTTCCCAGTGAGATTTCATCCGCTGCGGAAGTCTTTTTTTTAATTTCACATATTGGCACCAAAGACGTTGATTTCCATAAGCAAAATAGGAGATAACGTGGCTAAGTTAAGAGATATCTGCAGCTAAGTGCATTTAGCTTCAGATGGTAACATAAAATCTTAATCTTAACTGTGGAAAAGGGACTCTGTATTTAAGCATTGGTAATTTTAATTGTTAAATTTTATAAATCTGTAGGGCATTCAGATGCATCTAAAAATTCAGAATTTCTTCCTGTAGAAAGTGGGTTTCTCATGTAACCTTCATAACAGAGTCTGGAGAAGCACCTGGAGTGAGATACAGCAGTGGCTGCCCAGCTGTACAGTGAAGGGCAAGGGGACTCAGGCTGCAATTGCTATTAGGCCTGCAGTAATGTCACTCACATTCAAGTCCTTAGCAGCCAGGTGCCTCTGTCTGCTCCTAACTGGCCTCCAAATGAATTACAACAACCTTTTGTTTTCAAATTGGATTTCTAGGTAGCTGATAAACTATCAATCAAGCTTACTAATTAGGGGATTATACTTTACCTGGATGAAGAGTCCTTTCACATTTCTTCTAAGTTACTTTTTTCTCTTACATTAAGATAATATTCTGCCTATATACTTCTCAGAGAAATTCTAATATGGAAGTATCTTTTAAAAATAGGCATTTGGGAGACTAGCAGGTGGCGTATTGGTTACAGCGCTGGACTCCCACATGGCCAACCTCTGCTCAGGTCCCAGACCCAGTGACTTGAGAATCCTGTCAGACACATTTGTTTGCGTGGGCCCAAAATCCCAAAAGGAGAACCCAGAAGGGATTGCAGTGTAACCACCCCCCCAGGGGATGATTTATCACTTTCCCTCTAACTCACTCTCTCCAGAGAGCACACGCACCCTATGGCAAAAACCTTTTAAAATAAATAAATAAACGTTTAGGGATTTTCCCTTTTTGGTTTTTTCAATTTAGTTTAGATAGATGATAAATGGATAGATACAGATTTTTGTGATAAGGCATGTGTGCTCCCTGGAGAGAAATAGCAGGGAAAGTGAGAAATTACTCTCCCCCCACACACACCCCCAAAGATGCCCTTTGCAATTCCTTCTCCTCTGTTCTCCTCTGGGATTTGGGGCATGCACATACCAACACCTGGCATGTTTTTCAAGCCTCAGGGTCTGAGACTCAAACCTCAGAGTCAGCCATGCGTCTCAACCACCACACCACCTTGCTGGTCCCTATTTTTTTTTTTGTTTTTAACAGAAATACATTTTGATCATCTAGACTACATCTTCTCTAGCTAAATTTTCTGGGTGTGTTTTTTTTTTTTTTTTTTTTTCCCTGAATGCCTATGACCCTCCCCACCCCCAGTCCTTTGATTGTTCCAGGGACCGGCACCGTGTATTCCCTGGGTAACAAGTAGACTCATCAAGTCTAGGCTATTTCATCCAAATTCCTATCCCAGAGAATCGTTACCAAATCAGAGGTAGTTTCCTACTTGTGCCTAAACATTTCCTAGTGAGGGAAAATTCAAAGCTCTGTGCTCAAGCTATTTTATATGTGGAGAAAGTTTGTCCGTTTGAACCAGAAGTTGTTGCCTCCTTACATTTAAACCCATAGGTTCTTGTTTTGTCCATGGAAATTTGTTCATTCACCAGCAGTGTAGTGTCCTTCCAGTAACTAATTTTGTAATGCTATTTCCCCTCAGTTCCCAGCTAAACATTCTTAGCTTGTAATCACATCTGCATGTGACCTTTTTTTGGAGAGGTTTTTGCTATAGGGCGTGTGTGCTCGCCTGAAAAAGAGAGAGACAGAGAGACAGAAAGCAAGAAATCACCCCCCAGGGGCGATGGCCACGCCTCAATCCCTTCTCCTCCATTCTCCTCTCGGGATCTTGGGCATGCACGCTCACATGCCCGGTGTGAGTTTAAGCCACCGGGTCTGGGACTCGAACCACTGTCAACTACAGGGAGTCCAGAGACGTAGCCATTATGCCATCTGCTGGTTCCCATGACTTCTTTTTTGAGAAACAGAAAAGGAAAATGAGAAATCACCCCCCACGAGGGATGGTGAGACCACAATCCTCTCCCCTCCATTTCTCCTTTCAGGATTCTGGGCAAACACACATACTTTCAAACTGCAGGGTCCAGGACCAGAACCATGCAGTTGGCCTTGGGAATTCAACAGCCTAGACTGTTACGGGGTTTTTTTAAGCATTTGATTCATACCATTGGTACACAAAAGATTTGAGTATTTCTTATAAATAATAATAAATCTAAATTAGAATTGTTGTCTGTTTCTTTTTAAGGTTAAAATCTCATTGATTAGGTTTTCCCCTTCTACTCTTAAATATCTGTGACCTCAAATGGAAGGTTCTTCTTTAGCGTGAATTGTAGAAAAGGAAAGCAAAAGTCTCTCCCAACTGCTCTCTCATTTTTTTTCTTTTGGTTCCATGAAATGGTTCTGATTCTAAATTTGGTCATTTGTCTACAGTAACCATTTTGCCCAACTCTGTGTGAATTACAAACTTTACTCCCGCTCTGTGTGGAGATAAACATACCTCCAAAAACTTTCAACCGTGTTATCT
The DNA here is from genome assembly GCA_026018925.1 of Tupaia tana. Taxonomy (NCBI): domain Eukaryota; kingdom Metazoa; phylum Chordata; class Mammalia; order Scandentia; family Tupaiidae; genus Tupaia; species Tupaia tana. The sequence continues at coordinate 6,873,297 of JAKSZU010000016.1, forward strand.
CTTTCCATTTATAGAGATTGAGGGAAGATATGGTCACTTTTCCCATTAATATTTGGTTACAGTTATAATGGATTAGAGACCTGAAGGCTTCGTGGTTTTTCTGTATGAATAATAATATAAAACCCAGACCAGTTGTATTTGCCCTAATTTGCTACCTTATCTTTGTCTAAGCTTCCTACTCATTAACAAAGCCTTCTTCTGGGTTCAAATTTTATTTTCTCAGAACAGAAAATCATTTTTTAAATTATTTTATTTCTTTATTATTTTGAAATTTGGCCAGAGAGAAATAGGAAAAAAGTAAGAAAGCAGACCTCTAGGTCCGGGACGTAAACTTCACAGTCCCACTCCATGTGGGAGTCTGGGGCTTTAACCACCATGCCACCTGCCAGCCTCTCAGAATAGAAATTCTTAGCACCTCATAGTTGGAAAGGACATTAATGACCCCCTCGTTTAATCTCTTTAACATTTTAGATGAAGATATTGAGTCCCAGAAGTTAAATAAATTGCCCAAGAATATTTAGCTAGTTATGATAGAGCCAAGGACTAAAAAAGTCAAGGTCTCTTGGCCACTAAACCTAAGGCATTTCCTGCCATTACCGCCAGCTGGCATGCTGCTCTGCGCGTATCGTTTAGATTATTTACCAAAGATGTCCAGGGACGATCTCATACCATACTCTGGAATATGGTGATATCTAAGAAACAGGCTTAAAAACGTTGAGTAATCATCTAACATGTTAGTTGTGCTTTCATTTCTAAATTTCTGTCAGTAGGAAATTAGCAGTTGTTAGAAAACCAAATTCACAAAACTCTTAGAGATCCAGGAGTGAGATGTCAATTGAAATAGGGCAAAAATACTTACTCATTGATTTTCAATGATCACTAAATTTTTAATTAAAACACACAATAAATTTTTAATTAAAATACCAATAAATTTCTACAAAGGAATATTATTTTCATTCACACAAAGTTCTGTGTACATATCCTCACTGAAGGATAAATTGTTCTTTTTCTATTATTGACCTGACCTTCCATAAGTAATCTTTTTTAAAAACAAAGTTTACTGGTATTCCCTACTAGAAAAGGCAAGATTTAATTAAACAAGAGCCTCAAACTTAGGAAATAGAAGTATAATTCTCAAAAACCTACTGGCGGGAACCAGCAGTTAGCATAATGGCTATGTCGCTGGACTCCCACGTAGTCGACCACGGTTCGCGTCCCGGACCCAGTGGCTTAAACTCACGCTGGGCACGTGTGCCTGCGTGCCCAAGATCCCGAGAGGAGAAGGGATTGCGGCGTGACCATCCCCCCTGGGGGGTGATTTCTCGCTTTCTGTCTCTATGTCTCTCTCTGTCTGGCGAGTATACGCGCCCTATAGTGAAAACCTCTCCAAAAAAAAAAAACCTACTGGCAAAAGTACCTGATAAGTTTAGGTATTTAGGTTTAAATAATTGCATTTTACAGATTTTTTGTTTTTTAAACATGAGGTAATGGGGAACCAGCAGTTGATGTAATGGCTTTGTTGCTGGACTCCCATGTAGTCGACCGTGGTTTGAGTCCCAGACGCAGTGGCTTAAACTCACGCCAGGCACATGTGCGTGCGTGCCCAAGATCCCGAGAGGAGAATGGAGGAGAAGGGATTGGGCCGTGGCCATCCCCCCTGGGGAAGTGAGTTCTCGCTTTCTATCTCTCTGTCTCTCTCTCTCTTTCTGGCGAGCACACGTGCCCTGTAGCAAAAACCTCTCCAAAAAAAGTGAAATTATATCAATTATGAACTTTTAGGACAACATTCATTATTGCAGGTTTTCTTCAAGATTTAATCGTTTATATTTATGGAAATGATTGTTTTCATAGAAAGTTACCTCTATGTAAATATTTAGGTATCATCTATTACCAAAAACACTCCTTCCCTGTAGGATCTGTGATTACCATGTAGCAGGAAGAGGAATTCATCAAAGGACAGATGCCAAGTGAAAACCAGTGGTAGACTTTTTCTCACAAGAAATTGCTTTATTGCCCTGTAGCCCAGGAACTTAGTTCAGCTTACGTATAAGAACCTAGTCACTTGGAAGGTTTTCTTGAATATTATTTCATGATAATTCTGATCCATTCAAAATATGGTAGAATTTGTACCTAAACATTTTCTATTATACCAGGCAGAAGCAGTATCCTTGGAGACAAAGATTCTTCATGATTATAAGTAAAAATTACAAAACTTGATTAGGTGATACTCTACCTAAATTATCAGCTAAACAACAACAAATTAGGTGACAATATTTCTAAAATATTAAACTTTAGATTTGGGAAATTTGCATGATTTATAGATTCCCTGGTCCCAGGGATGCATGATAATAATTCTTTTTTTTTGTTTTGTTTTGTTTTAAAATGATTCTTGCTCAAGCATCACAGGCTTCTTAAAGAAGTCTCTAAAGTTAGATATATTGTGATTATATGTGCTTTTTTTTTTTTCCTTTTTTTTTAATTGGCTAAAAAAAGAAAAAGGTTTCCTTTTTAAAAACTGCACACACTTTTTGGGGGGTAATAAATGAACATTTTTTTGTTTGTTTTTTTTAGAACTGAGCTCTCCATAGACAAACATAAGTAGCATAACACAGTGTCTTTCCTCAGACATCATTCTGTACAGTAAATCAACATAAACAACTCCGTTCTTATTGACTGGATTTTTTCCAGGTGGGTTAATTGGGTGGGGAAAATTAATTAACCTTAACATTGGAGCATCTTTTCTTCCTGTTAAACTTAAAGGATGAGTTCTTAAAAAAAAAAAAAGAGAGAGAGAGAGAGGTGATAAACCAACAATCTCATCTTTCATGTAGAGGAAGTTTTTGTAATGACTGAATTAGAAAATATGTAGAACATTTAGAATGTATACACAGAACTGTTAGGGATCATCTGAATGCATTTGAGAAGGTCCTATGGATAAAATAGAAATCAAATGTTGATTACCAGAGTTCTTCTCAAGCTCCGTGCAAGGCTAAATTCCAGATCTCTGCATTTAAAAAGCTGCTATTGCCTTTCCACACTGTTTGGCACAAGTGTCACAGCTTTACAGAAATAATGGTGTTGAACCTTGGGAAGTGAGCAGTTCTCTTTCCTATGTTTAATTCAAGAAGCTTAATTTTCTTTTCTTTACATTCAAGCCACTCTTGTTAAATGTGGTCATAAAACTGTTGGAATTTCCATTTGGAAGTGAAGCTTTAATTTTGCACAAATCGTTTTAATGTTACATCTGTTTTAGTATTGCAAGATTTAGGTGATACCTGTGCGTTTTTATCAAGTGTTTCCTTATTTTATGTTCAGCATTTACAGCCGAACAATACCAGCAACATCAGCAGCAACTGGCACTAATGCAGAAACAGCAGCTTGCACAAATTCAGCAACAGCAAGCAAATAGTAATTCCTCCACCAACACTTCACAGGTGAGGGATTTGTCTGTCTTATGATTATCCCTCATTGTTTCCCACCAGAGTTCATCTCTAATTACCAACTGTTGTCATAGAACCTTGCATCTAACCAGCAGAAAAGTGGCTTTCGCCTGAATATACAGGGTTTAGAAAGAACATTACAGGTGAGTATGGAAGCTGTTGCTTCTGCTCCCTATTTTAAAAAGTAAAACTGAAAAACATAGTTGAATGCGTTGGATACGCTGTCTTAAAATCTCTCCTGTAGTCTGTTAATAATACCTACCTTAACTCCACTCAGTTTACTTACTATTTTGGGCATTGTCATTATTACTAAGATTTTTTTTAGAATTATACCAAAATAACCTCTTTTTACTGTGGGAAGAGATCACTTTTAAGCCTAAAGCATGATAAATGGTTGCCATTTAAACACATATAGGGTTCAGAGGCTGAGATTTTAATCCCACAAGAAAAGTTCATTTTTAAAAATTATTCAAGGTACCTCTCAATTTTTAGGCTAAATTATGATGTGATATTGTGTTACTTCCATTTCTAAAGATAAGTTATCTCATTATCTCAGAGGTGCCTTTGGTCGTGGTCGTGTGTGTCTATGTGTGCATGTGTAAGTTACGTAAGAGACGTTTGCATACTCATTCATTGTATTATTTGCAAATCACTGAAATAGTTAATGGCGTATTTCTTGCCCAACATTTTGTGTTAGAGGTTTGCTGTTTCTAAATTACAGAAGGCTTATTTTGGTAATGGACTTGTATATATTATGTATTGTCACATAGCAAGATCAAACTTCTTAATCCTTGAGTTAGAATATTAAGTTAGAATATTACTTTTCATTCCTCAAATTTTTTTTTTTTTTTTGGAGAGGTTTTTTTTTTTTTTGCTATAGGGCGAGTGCGCTCGCCAGACAGACAGAGAGAGACATAGAGACAGAAAGCGAGAAATCACCCCCCAGGGGGGATGGTCACGCCGCAATCCCTTCTCCTCCATTCTCCTCTCGGAATCTTGGGCACGCACGCACACACGCCCGGCGTGAGTTTTAAGCCACTGGGTCTGGGACGCAAACCGCGGTCGACTACGTGGGAGTCCAGCGACATAGCCATTACGCCAACTGCTGGTTCCCTCATTCCTCAAATTTAAGGCTATGAAAGAGATGAAGAGATTTCAGTGGTTTGCCATTTTCATTTATATTCAAGCTGATTTTGGTATACCAGTATAGTTTTTAATATTAATTTGAGATGAAGTCATACTGATTTGGGGTTTTTTTGTACTTTCTTTGTAGGGTTTTGTTTCTAAGACTTTGGATTCTGCTAGTGCTCAATTTGCTGCTTCTGCTTTGGTGACATCAGAACAACTGATGGGATTCAAGATGAAGGATGATGTGGTGCTTGGAATTGGGGTGAATGGTGTCCTTCCAGCCTCAGGTGAGGATGAAGACATTTCAGTTGTTCTGATTATATTTATCCACGTGTGTTGATGATGCAGACAGCAAAGGTTCGCGTGGTTTAGACTGTCTTTCTTTTTCTCTCTAGGAGTGTACAAGGGCTTACACCTCAGTAGTACTACACCAACAGCACTCGTACACACAAGTCCATCAACAGCAGGTTCAGCGTTGTTACAGCCTTCAAATATCACACAGACTTCGAGTTCCCACAGTGCCCTGGGTCATCAAGTAACTGCTGCCAATTCTGCAACAACTCAGGTTCTGATCGGGAACAACATTCGATTGACTGTACCTTCGTCAGTTGCCACCGTAAACTCTATTGCCCCAATAAATGCACGACATATACCTAGGACTTTAAGTGCTGTTCCATCATCTGCCTTAAAGCTGGCTGCCGCGGCAAACTGTCAAGTTTCCAAGGTTCCATCTTCATCTTCTGTAGATTCAGTTCCAAGGTGAGTAGTTATTTAAAGCCATATATTTTAAGTCAAATGTTTGAAAATTACGAGCTGTAACTTAAATTCTCTGGTGTTGCTCTACCTATTTCTTTGTGTCTTCTGCTTTTTATTTTATGTATTTTATATTTTAAAAATGTATAACGAGAACTGATTACTTAAGAATTAAACATGAATTTTTTAAGAATTACTTAATTTTATTGGTTACTAGTTTTTGTTTGTTTTAAAGAATTATTTAATTCCACTTGTTGTTATTTTTTAATTTGACCCGAGGAAGACAGAGAGAAAGGAAAAAGAGAAAATAAGCTGCCAGGTCTGGGACTTGAACCACGGTCAGCCATGTGGGAATCCAGCGCCTTTAACCACCACAGTACCTGCTGTCCCTTGTTTGTTTTTAAAGAGATTTTTGCTATAGGGCATGTGCACTCACCAGAGAGAGAGAGACACAAAAAGCGAGAAATAAACCCCTCTGGGGGATGGCCTCACTGCAATCCCTTCTGCTCCATTCTCCTCTCAGGATCTTGGGCATGCATTGACAGGTGCCCAGTGAGAGTTTTAAGCCTCTGGGTCCAGGACTCAAATCACAGTCTGCTACATGGGAGTCCAGTGACATAACCATTATTCCATCTTTGACCAGAGACAGACAGAAAGAGAAATAGAAAGTGAGAAAGTAAGCCACCAGGTCTGGGACTCGAACCATGGTCTGCCATGTGGGAGTCCAGCGCCCCAAACAACATGCCACCTGTTGGACCCTAAATGAATGTTATAATTCAGTTAATTGAGAATGCAAACTAACTGGCGATAGTAAATACTGCATATACTATCTGGACGTCCCTTTCTTAGTATAATAGTAGCTTCTAATGCCCTCCTTTTTCTTCCACCTTTGGATGGAAGCAGTACTCTTTAGAATGCTTCTTTGGTTTACAGTTTCTTCCACAGCTAGAACTGCCAGACTCTACTTAATAATGTAAATAATGTAAAGAGTTATAGTATTCATACTGCATCGACCTTTAATCAGACTGACTTTGTATGCTACCTTATCTTCTTGAATTTCCATCCAAGAAGACGATCTAGAATTTAGACAGTTTCTAATTTTTCTCAGGCTTCATTATGTTTTAAATATTAATAGTAATTAATTTTCCCCCTATGGGGAAAACAGAGGTAGACAGGTGTTTTCAGTTAGTTAGAAGACAAGTATAAAGTGTGAAAATCAGGCCAGCAGGTGGCATGGTAGTTAGGGTGCTGGACTCTCACATGGAGGACTGTGATTCGAGTCCTAGACTGGTGGCTTGCTTCTCATTTTTTCTTTTTCTCTCTCTGTCTCTCTCTAGTCAAATTTTTTAAAAATGATGATAAATAAATCTTAAAACTAAAAGTGTGAAAAGTAATATTATATGTAGCTAATGGGTGAAAAATCATTCAAGAGGTCTCCACAAACATTGTGTCCTTGTCAGATTAATTGTAGAGATGATGACTGTTGTCTCAGTATAAGGAGAAATCTTTTCATGCCAGGGTAGTATCTGGTTGGGGCAAAGAGGAGACAGAAAAAGAGCATTTCAGGCTGGTGGAGTGACTACATGAAAACAAAGTCAAGGAAATGCAAGTGTTTGGAGGTTGACAAGCAAAATGGTTTTTTAGAGGTCTCAGAATGTTCATTGTTGAAATTGGAAAGGCAAAAGGCCAGACTGGGAAGCACCTTGACTGCCAGATTGACTTTTATACTTTCCTCAGCCAGGAGTAGCCCCAGACAGGAGCAGAATTTGTACCAGTAAGATGTTGCCCTAAGTGTCCTGTCTGCTTTTGAACTTAAGTCCAGTCGTGCCTCACTTAGCGACGGGGATATGTCCTAAGAAACGCAGCGTTCGAGTCTGTCCTTGTGCAGACATCATAGAGTGCACTCACGCAGACCTGGATGGCTTGCCACCTACACACCTAGGCTTTTGGGGCCACGTGTGTGTGGTCTGTCGTTCACTGCGACGGAGCTGCATGGCCCACAACGTAGTCGTCGTCGTTGCCTGCTCAGTCCCGTCCTTCCGTGCTGGTGTCCTGGGGCTAGTCACAGTCGGTCCACTGTACTTCTGACTTGCACAGAAAGAGCAGTTCATATTGCTGTCGAATTGTACAGCCTAGAATATTCGTAGTGTGTGGGGATTTTAGATCACTTGTCCCTTTGTTTCTAAAGTGAGGAAACTGAGATCCAGGAAGGGGAACAGACTTTTCCAAGGAGGCTCAGCAGTTGGGCTGCTGGAACAACCGTAGCCCTCGCGTTCCCATTACCAGCTCCCTGCTGACCTGGGCAGTGCTCCGTCTAGTCACGCCTTGACTTAAAGCACTGCCGTGAACCTCAGTCACCTTTGTCCCTTTTTAAAAACTCTTAAAGAACATTGAGGCCTTGGGGATTCTTTCTATGCTTTTTTTTTTTTTTTTTTTTTTGGAGAGGTTTTTCGCTATAGGGCGCGTGCGCTCGCCAGACAGACAGAGAGAGACATAGAGACAGAAAGCGAGAAATCACCCCCCAGGGGGGATGGTCATGCCGCAATCCCTTCTCCTCCATTCTCCTCTCAGGATCTTGGGCACGCACGCACACGCGCCCGGCGTGAGTTGTAAGCCACCGGGTCCGAGACGCGAACTGCGGTCGACTACGTGGGAGTCCAGCGACATAACCATTACGCTAACTGCTGGTTCCCTCTATGCTTTTGACGTGTCTAGATTGCTAGGATGCTGCTGCAGTCTTGGGTAATACAGCTGACCACGGAGTTCATAGTCACATCCACCCGACTTCTGAGCGTGTGTTCCTCCTGGTAGAGGGTCATACTCCTCTCCTTGCTATCTTGTCCCAAAAGAGACAGATGTCTTCCTGTTACTAAAAATAATTCAACCTTTTTATTGGGAAGATAGTCTTCATTTGTTCAGTTTGTATGTTGCAGATGAGTAATTGGTTGAATTTTATTTCAACAGGGAAAATCATGAATCGGAGAAGCCAGCACTGAACAACATAGCAGACAATACAGTAGCGATGGAGGTGACGTAGCTTCCTCGGGAGTGGAACTGCAGCCTGGGACTTGATTAGGTGCTATGCATCAGTAGCATTTTGAATGCAAGGGAGGATGGAATGCAGCACATGCGTTTCTGTGGCAGCTGTGGGGACTTGACAGCAATGCTCATCTCTCATGCTTCAACTTTTCTTTTCTTACTGTTAATAGGAAAAAATCAACATCTGTAAATTAAGAATACAGCAATTATCTGTACAGTACTGCATATTTGTAATACCCTTGTATATATGTTACTTGAATACAGAAATGTTCATTTGTGATGCTTTGCACTTGGGGGTGGGGGGTGGGAGGGAAATCAATTGCAACAGAGTGTGAGATGTGAGATTGTATAGCGATGGAGTGTCATCACATCATGTGCATGGTGCGGGACCTGCTGTTTTATCTATTTATTGTGCCGTGTTTACAGTTTTTGTACACTGTACCTTCATTGGTTCCTGTGCTGTAGTAAATGTGTTAGGTAGCTGTGGACTCCTTGGTATTTTGTAAATGGTATAACATAACTTGGTTCCCCTCTGGGTCCTTGAGTTTTCTGTGTATCATGTGAAAAAAAAAAAAAAATGGTGACATACATACAGAATTTTACAAAAAAAAAAGGCATCAGTTTTTTTAAAAATGGGGAATGTACTGTTAAATGGGGATCTTCCTGGTCTACTATCATTAGGACAAGTAACAAGCTAAAAATGAAGTCTCTTGAATCTTCCCATCCCCACGTGCCCACGCCGCTGTGGGTGGTTTCTGGTACTTAAAGCACTAATGTTACGTTGCTGCTCTGCAAACAGCCCAGTAGTCCCATTTCCTTCCACGCCAAAAAGTGTTAAATCAAGTATGCAAATGGAGTCCGTACAACTGGAGTTTATGTTGTCTTGCCCTTTTTTTTAGCACAAAAAAAATTGTACTTTTTTATTGTCGAATTGTTTAAAAGACTTCATTCTTTACTTGTTCTTACAAAAAGGATATAAGGGAGAAGAATGCAGTAATTGCTGTACGTGTATCATCATTCCAGTTTCTAAAACAGCCAGCCAGCTTTTTTCCTTTTACGATTCTCCAGAAGGCTGCAAGGCCAGAACCACAAATATCGGGTGCCTTCCTTTGGAAATATTTGACCTCTCTTCTGTGAAGAGAACGGTACTTAACAGACTACTACTAGTGCTTCGTCAGTACCGAAGTCTGAATGCCCAGTCCAATGGCATACATTATCCTTAAGGTTTTTAATCCCACCTGGAGAAATTGTGATAGAATTCTCACAAAATAAACCCAGGGCATTACATGTTGACAAACTAATGTGTAGTGGTCTCTTGCTTTCATTTGTAACCCAAGAACTTTTGCGTGACTTTAATTACCATCATTCCAGAAGAGGGGCAGGGTGGAAATGGGAAATGATCACTGTAAGTTTTTTTGTTTTTTTTTTCCAACAACTATTTATTGGATGACTAATTCATCTGGACTGTTTTAGATCTTACAACACGGCAAAAGAAATCCCTCCCCTCGTGGAGCTTGTAATCTCGTTAGGAGAGAATAAATAAATTCTAAAATGTATTATAATAGCCATTTGGGGGGGGGAAAAAAAAAAGCAGAGGGGAGCAACAGTGCCAGGGGGATTGGGGGAAACAGTCAAGTAGAGCAGTCAATGAAAGGCTTGCAGGCGCTTACGTTTGTTCAGACTAGAAGTTAAAATGTTCTAGGTAGAAAAAGTGCAAAGACTCAGGTTTGGAGTGTATGTACTAAAGGAATTGCAGTGTGGCTGGAGTGAGGGAAAGGGGTAGGACAGAGTCATGGGGAGCTGGTTTATGGAGGGCCTGGTGGGGGATTTTTTTTTTTTTTTTTTTTTTTTTTTTTTTTTACGTACAATCACTGTGTATCAGTACAGCATACCAAATGAATTTTCCCATCATGAATACATTATATATTGGTTCAGTCAAAGACACCACCGTGCACATTATAATCAACTGATTTCTTTCCTCCTTGGGTCCCTTCAATGTTTTATCTTCCTCCCCTTGATTGCCTCTCTCTCGCCCTCTCCCATTTCCCATCATTCTCCCACATTGTGTCCATTATCACCATTGTGCTCCATACCTGTGCTGTTATACCTTCCAGTTACTCAGTTTCTGCCACAGAGTGGGAACGTTTGGTACATATTGAGTGGGGACATACAATACCTCTCTTTCACAGTCTGGCTTGCTTTGCTTAGCAGTAAATCTTCCATTTTTCCACTTTCTATGAAATGCCAGCTGGTAGGTGATTTTAACAACTTTTTTGTTTGTTTTGGAGAGGTTTTTGCTATAGGGCACGTGCGCTCGCCAGAAAGAGACAGAGGTAGAAAGCGAGAACTTCACCCCCGGGAGGGGCGGGGGTGGCCACGCAACAATTCCTTCTCCTCCATTCTCCTTTTGGGATCTTGGGCACACACGCACACGCGCCCAGCGTGAGTTTAAGCCACCGAGTCCGGGATGTGAACCACGGTCGACTACATGGGAGTCCATTGACATAGCCATTACGCTAACTGCTGGTCCCATAACGACACTGGTTTTTCTCGTGCTTCAGAAGAGTTCAGAGCAGAGAAGGGTCATGATCTGAAGAGACTTGCTCTGGTTCGAGTATTTAGAACAGATGGCAGGGGGAGCCCAGTTAGGAAATTAATTGCAACAGTTCAAGTAAGAGACCGTAATAGTGACAAAGGTGGTTGTGAGAAGTGGTTGGATTCTGTTTTTATTTTGAAGAATCCCATCAGAGTTTGCATAATAGATGTAGAAAAAGAGAAAAGTTAGGGATGCCCGCAAGGTATTTGGCCCAAGCAGCTTAACCAGTTGGAAAGCCCTTGGGAGGCGTTTGGGGGATGCTCAGAAGTTCCGTTTTGGATAGTGATATCCATTAGATGTCTAGCCAGAGATGTCAAGTAGGCAGTTGTACATAGAAGTCTAGAGCTGGGAGGAGAGGTTTGAGCTACAGATAAAAACTTCACAGTTATCTTCATGGCTGAAATTTAATACCATGAGTCGGAGTGAAGTCACCAAAAAATAGGATTAAGTCTGCACTCCAGCTGTCAGTAATGGTGTGTTTTAGAGTTATTCTAACCTATAGGAGAATTGTCATTTGGATAGCTACTTTCCTTTATTATGTTCTGCATTAAAGGAAAGATAAAAAGCTGCCTTTCAGTTCTTACGGTGGATCAGTGCAATTAAAACTTTAAACCATTAATTATTGGTTTTAATGTACTCAAGAATAATTATGATTAGGACTAAAACTTCTAAAGTAAAGCCAGCAGAGAGGATGAGGCCTGAGTCCTCAAGTCTAGTGTGCCTTCTGTCCACAGGCACATTAATAAACAATTGGGGGGGAGGGTACCAGCAGATGTAATGGCTATGTCGCTGGACTCCCACATAGTCAACCACAGTTCGAGTCCCGGACCCGGTGGCTTAAACTCACGCCAGATGCATGTGCGTGTGTGCCCAAGATCCCGAGAGGAGAATGGAGGAGAAGGGATTGCGGCATGGCCATCCCCCCTGGGGGTGAGTTCTCGCTTTCTGTCTCTCTGGCAAGCACACACGCCATATAGCAGAAACCTCAAAAAAAAATTAAAAATAAATAAAAGATTGGGGTATAAGTAAATGAGTCCCACAAAGCATCCCAGTCGGAATTTGAGATGAGCCTTGCGTTCTAAGTGATGGGCAGATGCTGACAAACGTCCACGTGGAACTTAACCCTCTCGCTTGGCCACACCAACTCAAAGAGCAACTCGAAGCTACACACCAGTGCCATGCTTATTTTAAAATAGGGAAATGTGCTCAAAACTGAGTTTTCAGCCTCTAAATGTCAAGGAATTTTTTCATAGACTTCACTCATATTTTAATAGTTTGGAATAAAGTATTTAATACAAAATAGCAATTGATACCACTAAGACCTAAGGGAATGTGAGAAACAGGTCACCTGGGAACCTTGACCTCTCATCTAATAACCTTCACTTTTTAAGTGCTTGTAATGTAACAGACCCTGTGTGTGATCACTGTCTCGTTTAATCCCCACCACGATCCTTCCAAGTACATACAGGATAGTCACCATATTGTAAGTGAGACTCAGGCTCATGTAGTGATTAAATGACAGCCCAGGATTTGAACTCCTGTCTGCCACACCAAAAGTGCTACTCTTTGCCTAGTGCTACTTTGTGGATAAGCCTGGAAACAACAGAACACAATTTCCTTAGTAACTCTCATTCCCATTATGTTCCTGAAGAAACTGGTCCTGGTAATTCTCTTACCCTGGAATTGTTACGCTTTTGTCAGTTTCATGAGCAGTAACCCCAAAAGACTCCCAAGTTATGCACCGTCTTACCCTAGACAGAAATTTTGTTTTTCCAAAAGGACTATTCAAATTGTTTTACAAACTCCAAATTTTAAGAGTCATTACGTTGCTTTTTCTTTTTTCCCATGAATATTGGATCTATATACATGTTACATGTAGGCAGGGCTTCACGCCTCACTCGTGTAGTAGGGCAGATCTACTTTTATCTCTTTTATATATTGGCGCTCTTGCTCTATATAAGAATTCTTTCAACAAAAGGGTTCTACTTTTTGTTTTTATTTCCTAGAGGGCACGTGTACTCGTTGGAGACAGGGAAAGCAAGAAAGTACCCCTGCGGGGCATGGTCACACCGCAGTCCCTTCTCCGTTTCTCCCTGCTTTGGGGATGTTGGGCACACCACATTCACTTTCAGTATGTTTTTCAAGTCACCAGGTCCAGAGCTCAAACCATACAGTCAGCTATATAGGATCCAGCTGCCTTAACCTGCAGGCCATGGGCAGGCCCAGTTCTGCTATTTTTGAAAAGTTTGAAAACAATGGTTCAGGTGGAATGGTGGTTAAGGATGCTGGACTCCCACGTGGCCAACCACGGTTCAAGTCCCAGAACTGGTGGCTTGCTTTCTCACGTGTTCTCTCTCTCCCTCCCCCCCACCCCGGTCAAACTAAAATAAATAAATGTTAAATAAAAAATTCTTTAAAAAAAAATAAGATACAATGGCTCAACAAATTATTAATTCAGCAAATTATTTACTAACCACTTTAGGCACGATGGTAGAGGGGGATACCGTGGTGTGGTGCTCAAAGTCCCTGCTTCTATGCAGCTTGCATTCTAGCAGGGGATTCTCGAATGGCAGGCCAGGCAAAACTGAGTGCACAAACATACCATATGTAGAACTAAGATAACAAGAAGTCTAACCGAGCCATCTTGGGATTTATAAAATAAATGCAGGGCCAGCAGGTGGCGTGGTGGTTGAGGATGCTGACCATGGCTCAAGTCCTAGACCTGGTAACTTGCTTTCTCAGTTTCCCTCTCTGTCTCTTTCTGATCATACTGGAAAAGAATAATAAATCAATAAAGTTAAATTTTAAAAAAAATCTTTAAAAAATAAATGTAACATCCATTCTTGGAAATTATTTATGAAATATATTACCGGAGGAAGAACTGGGTGACAATTTCAGTATTTTCCCACAAGGATATATTCTGAACAAATATGTCCAAAAACTAAAAAGTGTTTCAGGTAGGCAAATGTGAAATCCTTTTAGAAAAGAATTCAGTCTTTGGACCAACAGATGACATAATGGTTATATCGCTGGACTCCTACATGGTTGACCACTGTTCAAGTCCCAAACCCAGCAACTTTAGATTCACACCAGAAGTGTGTGTGTGCATGTCCAAAATCCTGAGAGGAGAATGGAAGAGATGGATTGTGACATGGCCATCGCCCCAGGGGGTGATTTCTCACTCTCTGTCTCTCTGTCTCTGTCTGTCTGGTGAGCATATGCACCCTATAGCAAAAACCTCTCCAAAGGAAAAAAAAAAAAAAAAGAAAGAAAGAAAGAAAAATAATCCAGTTTTGTTCTATAAAACACAAAAAGGGTTAGTATGTAGAACTATTAGTACTGTAGAAGATTAGTGTTTACTGAAGTCTGTATTTCTGACCACATGTATGAGTTTTATGGCTCCAGGAAGATTACTACAAACAGAATGGCTTAAACCAACACAAATTTATCCTCAGCTGTGCAGGCCAGAAGTCCAAAATAAATTTCTTGAAAGCCAGAATCAGGGGTCAGCAGGGTCATATTTTATGAGCCTTGTAAAGGAGAATCTGCCCTAGTCTCCTCCAGTCTGGCCTTGGGGGGTGGCAATATCACTTCACAGTCTGTCTTCACATTGCCTTCTCTGAGTGTGCCTCAAAGCTCACTCTGCTTTTATCTTGTACAGATAAACAGGATTGCCTGGGCCAGCAGGTGGCATGGTGACTAGAGTGTTGGACTTCCACATGGCCAACTGCAGTTCAAGTCTTGGATCTGACAACTGGCTTTCTTACTTTCTCTCTCTGGTGAAAACATGTGCCCTATAGTAAATTTTAAAATAATAATAATAATAATAACATTAAATAAACAACTTTTAAAAAGAAAGATACATGGGATTGCCTCTAGGGCCCACCTGGAATCAGGCAAAGGCCCTCCTCTCCTCACAGTCTCTAATCCAGCCCTAAGAACAGCTAACACTGAGTACTTAGAAAGTGCAGCCCTGCTCTTTGCCTTTGCATCTTTGTGTTTAGTCCTTCTAATCAGGGCCTCTGGGTCTGGTTGTCGGGTCATGCCCTTACCTGTGTGGCCCATATATGGCACGCTGCCCCATCCGACTTGCTGACAAATCAGACCCAGCACAAAATCACTGCTGTGTCCCCAACACCTGGACTCGTGCCTGACAGCCAATAAATGCTTGTTTGAATCAATGCACTCTTTGTTCATTCTTCTGTTATTTTTACATTTTAAAAATAGCAGAACTTTCTCATTAAAAGAGTTCTTATATAGAATACAATGTAAACAGCAGATTAAAGCAGGTCTGTTCTAGGAAGCACTAAGGATGAGTGTTACCTCCCCCTGTAAACAAGTAACCTGAATGTTGACACAAAGAAAGAAAGGAAAATGTGACAGAAGAAATGACAAATGTGGGGGCCAGCAGATGGCATAACGGTTACACCACTGGACTCCACATTCTCGATATGGTTTGAGTTCCAGACTTGGTGGCTTGAAACTCACACTGGGCACATGTGTGTGCATGTCCAAAATCCTGAGAGGAGGATGGAGGAGAAGGGATTGTGGTGTGGCCATCCCCCAGGGAGTGATTTCTCACTTTCTGTCTCTGGCGAGCACACATACCCAATAGGAAAAATCTCTCCAAAAAAAGATGAATATAAAGATGACGGATTTAAATCCACCTACATCAATAATATTAGTAAATTTTAATGGTCTAAACAACCCCATTGAAAAGCAGACATTGTCAGACTGCATAAAGAAAAAGACCCAGAGGCAGCAAATGTCTTGGTGGTTAAGGTGCTTACCCCCACACGGCAAACCGTGGTTCAGACTTGGTAACTTGAAACTCACACCAGGCACGTATGTGTGTATGCATGCCCAAAATCCTAAGAGGAGAATGGAGAAGAGGGGATTGCAACATGGTCATCCTCCTTGGGGGTAATTTCTCACTCTCTTTCTGTCTCTCTTTTGTCTCTCCAGTGAGCACATAGAGCCAAAACCATAGCTAACATCACATTGAATGGGGGAAAGCTGAAAGTTTTTTTTACTAAAAACTAGAACAAGACAAGGTTGCCCACTTTCTCCACTCCTTTCCAATATAATACTAGAATTCCTAGGCAACAGAACAGACAAGTGAGTAAAATAAATGGTATTGGAACTAGCAGTTAGCGTAATGGCTATGTCGGTGGACTCCCATGTAGTCGACCGCAGTTTGAGTCCTGGACCCGGTGGCTTAAACTCTCGCCGGGTGCGTGTGTGTGCGTGTTCAAGATCCCAAGAGGAGAATGGAGGAGAAGGGATTGCGGCGTGGCCATTCCCCTTAGGGGTGTTTTCTCGCTTTCTGTCTCTCTGTCTCTCTTTCTGGCGAGCACACGCGCCCTATAGCAAAAACCTCTCCTAAATAAATTAATAAATAAATGGTATTCAAATAGAAAAAGAAGTGAAATTAGTCCTATTCACAGATGGTATGTTTACATACAAATCCAACAACAAAAAAAAAAATCCAAGTGAATTAAATAAATAACTTCTAGAACTGATAAATAAATTCAGTGAAGTGGCAGGATATGAAATCTACATACAAAAACTGATAGCACTTTTATACACCAACAATGAACAGAACTGAGATGGAACTGAAAAAAACAATCCCATTTATAATACACACACACACACACACACACACACATACACAAATACCTAGTAATAAAACCTAACCAAAGAGGTGAAAGACCCTGACAAGGATAACTTTGGAAAAAAAAACAAAACAGAAAAATAAATTGAGCATGATTCATAAAGGTGGAAAGACATTCTGTGTTTCTGGATTGGAAGAATTAATAAAACCAAAATTTCAAGTCTACACAAATTAATTTACAAATTCAGTGCAATTCCAAGCAAACTACCAGAGACCTTCTTAACAGAAATACAAAGATATATATATATATATATATATATATATATATATATATATATATTTAATCTGGAATCATAAAAGGCCCTATATTGTCAAGGCAATACTGTGGAAAAATAAAATAAGAGGCAGCTCATTACCTCACATCAAAATCTATTACAAAGCTGTGATAATCAAAACAGCATGGTACTACCACAAAAACAAGCACATAGACCCATGGAACAGAATAAATAATCTATAAATAAACCCAAAACATACAGCCAACTGATTTCTGACTAAGGACATAAGACAATAGAGTGAGGAAAAGAAAATCTCTTCAGCAAATGGCATTGGAAGTACTAGATATCCACCTGCAGAAAAATGAAACTGGACCCCTATCTCCAACAAAAATCAACTTAAAATGGATCAAAGATCTAAACATAAAGCCTCAAACTATAAAACCTACTGGTATGAAACACAGGGGAAACTCTTGAAGACATTAGAGTAGGCAAAGATTTCTTAAATATGACCCTAATGTACAGGCAATAATCCCAAATGTAGACAAGGACTACATAATGCTAAAAATTTTCTGCACAACAAAGGAAACAATAATTATAGTAAAGAGATAATCCACAGAATGGGAGAAAATATTTGCAAACTATTTTTCAGATAAGGGACCAATAACCAGAATATCTAGGTAACTCAAGCAGCTTATCTGAAAAAAGGAGGAGGAGGAAGAGGAGGAGGAGGAGGAGGAGGAGGGGGAGGAGGAGGAGGAGGGGGAGAAGGGAAGAAGAAGAAAGAAGAAGAAGACAACAACAAAACAGATGGCTCTCCAAGGAAGACATACATGGCCAAAAAGCATACAAAAAAATGCTCAACTTCCATTATCCTAAGGGAAATGTAAATGTAAATCAAAACCCCAGTGAGATACCATTTAACCCCAGTCAGAATGGTTATGATTTAAAATGTATACAAGTGCTGGTGAGGCTGTGGTGAAAAGGGAAAACTTCTACACTGTTGGTAGGAACGTAAATTAGTACAACCACTGTGGAAAATAATACAGAGGCTCCTCTAAAGCCTATAAGTAGAACTAGCATACAACCCCGTAATACCACTCCTGAGTTTTTCCCCAAAGGATAGAAAAACAGTCAGAGAGACACTGCACACTCACGTTTATTGTAGATTATTCACAATAGCTAAGACATGGGATCAACGTAAGTGTCCAAGAAGGGCTGACTGGACTGAAACAATGTGACACACGTATGCTATGGAACACTACTCTCCCTTAAGAAACAATGTGGCCTTGTTCTTGGATGCAAAGCGAATGAATATCGATTTAATGCCAAGTGAAGCAAGGCAGACTGTGAAAGACAGACATCGAATGTCCCTGCTCTGTATATACTGAATGCTGGGGCTGGCAGGCAGCATGGTGGCTGAGGCACTGGAGTCCCACATGACTGACCACAGTTCAAGTCTCAGACCTGGCAACTTGCTTTCTCAATTTCCTTCTTTTTCTCTATGGTCAAATAAAAATAACAATAAATGAAAATAAATTATTTTTTATGCCTGCACGCTGGCAGAAACTGAGAGACTGGACAATATAATAGAAATGAGGGCAAGGTAGATACCAGAGACCAAATGGGAGGGAGTAGATGCGGGGGTGAGTGAAAGGGACTCAGAAAAAAAAAAACTTTTAGGGACCAGCAGTTAGCGTAATGGCTATGTCGCTGAACTCCCATATAGCCAACCACGGTTCGAGTCCCGGATCTGGTGGCTTAAACTCACACCGGGCGCCTGTGCGTGCGTGCCCAAGATCCCGAAAGGAGAATGGAAGAGAAGGGATTGCGGTGTGGCCATCCCCTCTGGGGGGTGATTTCTCGCTTTCTGTCTCTCTGTCTCTCTGTCTTTCTGGCAAGCGCACATACCCTATAGCAAATACCTCTCCAAAAAATGAAAAAAAAAAAAAAAAACCAAACTTTTAACGGACACAAAAATGGAAAGTTCTCTGTTGAGCATGATCTATATAGTAATATCTCTGACTTGACTGACATGCACGCACATTTTGAAAAACCACATTGTACTTTGTAAAGATGTATAATGATTAAATGTGAATAAATAAATAAAAATATGATACAGTCAGATGAGGAGTGGGGAAATGATTCACAACTTAATAGTTGTTCCAGTTTTTATTTTTTGTTTTGTTTTTAGTTTTGCTATAGGGCATATGCACTGCCAGAGAAAGAAAGAGACAGAGAGAAGGAGAAAGAGAAATTACCGCCCAGGGGAGATGGCCACACCACAATCCCTTCTCTTCCATACTCCTCTCAGGACCTTAGGCATGTGCTCCCAGCATGTTTTTCAAGCCTCCCAGGTCTGGGACTCACACTGCACAGTCAGCCATGTGGGATCCAGCCATCTTAAGCTTCACACCATCTGCTGGCCCTGTTCTGCTTTTTTTAATTCGTTTGTCAAATAAGATGACATGGAGCAATACCTTCCATTTCTTTTCTTCCTGGTAGTATGAAAAATTAAGCGAATCGCTCAGTTCATTTGGGCCCAAATTGCAGAAGGACAGAAGACATGTACAGTCTAGCCGGTGACAAGCTGAAGCCAGCTCACATTGGCTCATGAGAATCAGTTGTTAAATTTTTCAGGAACTTTATAGACCAGTGGTTAAATAGTCATTATTAAAAAGTACATTATGGAGGCCAGCATGTGGCGTGGTGGCTAAGGTGCGGGATTCCTCCTGCCCACTGCGGGTCGAGTTCTGGACCCCTCCACTGGAGGGTGATTTCTCACCTTCTGTGGTTCTGCCTCTGTCTCTACAGTGAGCGCATGTGCCCTGTGGAAAAGCTCAAAATACAGTGGATTAGATAAACTTACCATTTAAATACGTTATATAAAAACAAAGTAATACAAGAAAATAAAATTATAGATGAATATCCCTGATGGATGTTGGTGCAAAATCCTCAACAAAATACTAACAGAATCAAGGGGCTTATTAAAAAGATTATACAAGATGACCGGCCAGGATGCAATGATAGTTCAATGTACAAAAATTAACAGAATGACCAAAACCTTCCCACACGATCATCTCAACTGATGCATAACTCGACAGAAGTCAACCCCCTTCATGACAAAAACAATGAACTAAGACTAGAAGGAAACTACCTCAACGTAGTAAAGGTGTGATAATAAGAAATATCCACTGGGCCTTTATCCCTGGTTCCTTACATAGAGCTTCTAAAGTCCTTGAAATTCCCAAATGATGGGAATGTGAGAAGCATCTTGTGGGAGGCTGTGCACCAGCGAGTCTGCTGAGGCCTTTTTTTTTTTTTTTTTTTTTTGGAGAGGTTTTTCGCTATAGGGCGCGTGCGCTCGCCAGACAGACAGAGAGAGACATAGAGACAGAAAGCGAGAAATCACCCCCCAGGGGGGATGGTCATGCCGCAATCCCTTCTCCTCCATTCTCCTCTCGGGATCCTGGGCACGCACGCACACGCACCCGGCGTGAGTTGTAAGCCACCGGGTCCGAGACGCGAACCGCGGTCGACTATGTGGGAGTCCAGTGACATAGCCATTACGCTAACTGCTGGTTCCCAGAGGCCATTTTTCATGAGTCTCTTACTATTGCCATCTTAGGCTCAGAGAGCAAATAATTACAAAGGCCACAATTGGCTCCCCTTCAAAAACCTCACCTTCAAAACCATATTCTGATTGGCCACTTCCCATAGCAAATTGGTGAGCTTAGAATCCCTCAGATTTGCATATCCAGGTACCTCATGATTGGTCCACAAAGCAACCAATCATAACCCACCTTTTACTATCCTTCATTCAACCAATCATGGCCCACCAACATGTATATAACCACGATCCCTGGGCCACAATAGCCAGACGACCCTGAAGAGTTGTGACACCGCGTCGTCTCCGGATGACCTTGAACACTGTGTCGTCTCCATGCTGCCCACAATAAAGAGACGACCCTGAAGAGACACTGCGTCGTCTCCATGCTGTGACACTGTGACAGTGCGTTGTTTGTCCCGTCTCTCACTCCTTCCCTCAGGAAACCTGTTCGACTGTCCTGTGGGCCAGGACAGCATCTTTTTTTTTTTTTTTTTTTTAAAGGTTTTTGCAATAGAGAGAGGAAAAGTAAGAAATCACTCCCATGATATGGAGAAGTTTAGCATGGCCCCTGTGCAAAGATGACATGCAAATTCTTGAAGCGTTCCATACTTTAAAAAAAGAAAGAAAAGAAATCACCCCCGTCACCCACTAGGGGGATGGTCATGTTGCAATCCCTTCTCCTCTGTTCTCCTCTCAGGATTTTGGGCATGCATGCACATGCACCCAGCATGATTTTCAAGCCACCAGCTCCAGGACGCAAACCACAGTCAGCCGTGTGGGAATCCAGCTCTTTAGTCACCACTCACCTGCTAGCCTCACCCCATGGCTTTTAATACAGAGTTTTTACTCAGAACACTTCTGACACCAACATGTGGGTTTTGTCCAAACCAACCCAAGCAGCATCTTTTGATATTCATAACGAGCCCCTTCCAATAATACTTGAGCTTGTGCAATGAGGTGGCTTTCAGGTGCCTGAATAGCACTGGGATGATAGCTCATTGCCAGAAGAATCACCCGTGTGAACAGAGGGTTTGAACTTTCAGCCCAGCTCCCAGGCTTCAAGGGAGGAGAGAAGGACTGGAGATCGAGTTCACTAAAGGCCAATGATCCCATCAATAATGAAGCCTCCGTCAAAACCCCTGATGCACAGCGTTTGGAGGACATCGGGGTTGATGAACACATTGAGGCGCTGAGAGGGTGACACACCGAGAAGGCACAGAAGCTCAGTGTGTTGCCAGTCCTGCCCATGCCGTGCCCGTCCCCTCCCACTTGCTGTTTCTGAGCTGCATCTCTTGTAACAAACTGCTGATAGTAAAGCAGCTTCTGAGTTCTGTGAGCCATTCTAGAAACGTGGAACCTCAGGACCAGCAGTTAGCGTAATGGCTATGTCGCTGAACTCCCATGTAGTTGACCGCAGTTCTAGTCCTGGACCTGGTGGCTTAAACTCACACCAGGCGCGTGTGTGTGTGTGCCCAAGATCCCGAGAGGAGAATGGAGGAGAAGGGATTGCAGCATGGCCATCCCTCCTGGGGAGTGATTTCTTGCTTTCTGTCTCTTTGTCTCTCTCTGTCTCTCTGGTGAGTGTACGCGCCATATAGCAAAACAAAAACTCTCAAAAAAAAAAAAAAAAATGGGGAGGAGGTCACGGAAAACTCCAGTTTATACCTAGTTGGTCAGAAGTGACAGGTAGTTGGGCCGGCAGGTGGCGTGGTGGTTAAGGGTGCTGGACTGCTGGACTCCCACATGAATGACCACGGTTGGCATCCTGGACCTGGCGGCTTGCTTTCTCTCTTTCTCTCTCTCTCTCTCTTGCTGTGTCCCTCTCTGGTCAAAGTAAAATGAAATAAATAAATAAAGTTAAATAAAATAATTCTTTAAAAAGATAAAAAAAGAAGTGACAGGTAGTAACCTGAGTCTTGGACTGGTATCCAAAGTGGGACAGTGAGGCCATCCCACATGGGAAGGTTCCCAGTTCCAGTTCAGAGACACTCCTCCCCAGGTATGCTGGATACTAAAATGAGGCCGCCCGAGGCCAGCCGGCACTGTGCTGGTTGAGGCAGCTGAGTCTCACTCGGCCAACTGCGCAGTTGGAATTCTGGCACCAGTGGCTTGAAAAACACTCCAGGCGCACGTACATGGGAACTTCAAATCCTGAAAGGAGAATGAATTGTGCCATGGCCATCCACCCTCGGGGTGCTTTCTCACTTTGTCTCTCTGTCTCTCTCTTGCAAGAGCACACATCTTATAGCAAAACTAAAAAAAAAAAAATAGGTCGGTTCTTGGTTTGAAGAGTTGGCTGTTAAATGTTTATCAGCACATCGCGTACATTTAGGTATGGGCCGTCTTTGCCATTCAAGAATAAAGTACTCACCAAACACCTTTGATGGTGCTTGGAGGATTATGAGGATAGGCACTGATGACCACATAAAGGGTTGTTTCTGTTCATGGGCTGCTTTTGGAGCAAAAGGCTGGGGGGGGGGGGGGGGGTGGGGGGGGGGAAGGGGGGACTAAAACAGCTCACAGACCTGACGGCAAGGGAGGCAAGCCTGTAGTTCTGCATTTGAGCCTCTGCACAGCTGCCGCTCTGTTCACTGACCACGGGGCACTCGGACCGACCTGCTGCGGCAGCAGTCCCCAGGTCTGGTCCACACCTGCGCACCCCGAATCTCCATGCAGGCACAGCTCTTCAATCACTAGCAATACAGACTCAACCCAAAGTTGGTGGTTCTGGAATTCATTCCAATGAAATCAGAGGCAAAAAAAAAGAAAAACATTGCTGACCACCGAGGCCATATGTAAAAGGGTAAGAGGATAAAGGGCTGATAAAACATTCTATCACTTTTTCAGTCCTTAGAGAATTGCCTGCTTTTTGGCGACTTCTAAGTACTCTTAGTGGCAGGGGTAAGTCACTGGTGCCCCCTAGTGGCAGACGTTAGTAAAACCAGAAACCGCATAGCTGCCCAGTAAACAATTGGAAAATGAAAGGGCCTATTAGGTGACACAGCAAAGTGGGAGCAGGCCACGCTGTTGGGCTTTCGATCGTTTTATGAAAGGGCGTGGGGACTGGGAAGCAGGTTTACACACAGACCGTCTCTGACGATGTTACCATGTGACTGTAATGCTCTAAAAGGTGTTTCTAAGAGCAGAGACAGGGGCCAGCCAGTGGCATGGTGGTTAGGGCTGTGGATTCCACATGGCCAGCAGTGCAGTTCGAGCCCCGCACCTGTGGCTTGAAGAACATGCATGCCCCAAATCCCAACAGGAGGCAGAAATGAAGAAGGGATTGTGTTATGGCCATCCCCCAAAGGGTGCTTTCCCACTCTCTCTCTCCCACCTCCAGCAAACATATACACCCACCCACACATTGAAAAGGAATAGAGACAATTTGTCCTTGTAAGCAGAGAGCACACAGCAAGGTACTGACCCTGTGCAGCCACTTCTCAAAGTCTCGTCCTCAAATCACCTGTGTGACGGTCACTTGGCATACTGATAAAAATGTACGTTACCGGGGGACCAGCAGTTGGAGTAATGGCTATGTTGCTGGACTCCCTCCCATGTAGTCGACTGAGGTTCAAGTCCTGGACCCAGTGGCTTACAACTCACACCGGGCGCATGTGCGTGCATGCCCAAGATCCCGAGAGGAGAATGGAGAAGAAGGGATTGCGGCGTGGCCATCCCCCCGGGGGATGATTTCTCACTTTCTGTCTCTCTGTCTCTCTCTGTCTGTCTGGCCAGCGCACGCGCCCTGTAGCAAAAACCTCTCCAAAAAGTAGAAAAAAAGAAAAACTCCTGTTAGCTAGCAGTGGCGTTTCCCTGCAGGTTTCCTTGCATGGGTCATCACTAACCTGTGCTTCCACACCAGTAGCTAACATCTGGGGAACCGTGGCTGATGTTTTCTGGGAACTCTCTTCTTTGCAAGGACAAAGTTATTTCAAAATTGGGCCAGCCCATGGCCTTATGGCTAGGGGCACAGGGACCGCTACTTGGGTGGAGTCCCTGATGGTGGCTCGAGAGCATCCCATTGCTAATTCTCCCAGCAGCACCGCAATCCAGCTACGCTGTCCCTTCTCTCCTGATGCGGGAACTGGAACTCAACTGTCACTCGCCCTATTCCCATCGGAGATTGGAACTTTGGCCGCCCTGATGACAAAACCCACGTTCTTACTTGGTAACGTGCTGCCTGCCCTGTGGCTGGGGATCCAAAATGTACTGTTACACGCAAGACCAGGACTCGGCGTTTACAGGCCTTGTCCTCTGGCTTTTTACCCGAAGGCAGACAATACACCCGGGAGCACCGCTGGGCGTCCAGTCCTGGTCTGGGCACACCTGCCACTTCCCCTTGCTCTGCACTGCCCCGAGGCTGCCGGGGCCTCTGGATCCAGGACCCTCATCTGCAGTGTGCATGGGCAGGACAGACCCTCTGCACGCAGCGCCTTCTGCCTCAGAACCGGGTCCGTTCAGTTCTGGCCACTTTTATCCAGGCCCGGGGGAGGTGCGGTGCGGATCTCCATCATGTGCTCTCATCTAAGGCTACCAGGAAGTGGGCGGCATCTCTCCTGAGGCCCTCTCCCCTCTCCCCTCCCTGCCCTGAGCTGGAGCCTCGCCTGCCAGGCTCCTTTGTCTTGGGCCAATGGAATCATGCCCTCAGCTGGACCAGCAAGCCCGCCTGGCTGTGCTCTGAAGGGCTTGCAGAGCTGTGCTGCCAGGACCGCCCGGGGCCGAACCGGGAGCACTGAGAAAGGGCACTGGACTCGGGAACTCTCAGACACAACCGAAGCCGCTGAGAACCTGCCCACCTCCGCCTCTCTCCTTCTCCCTCTCTCCCTCTCTCTCTCTCTCTCTCTCTCTCTCTCTCTCTCTCTCACACACACACACACACACACACACATCACGCTCTTCAAATCTACCCTGCGAGAGAAACTTCCAGGTCATTAATACCGTTGTATAAAGTGGGAGAAGGAGGGCCAGCAGATGGTATAATGGTTACATCGATGGACTCCCACAGAGTCGACTGCAGATCGAGTCCTGGACCCAGTGGCTTAAACACACAGGGGGCATGTGTGCCCAGGCATAGCCACCCCCTAGGGAATGACTTCTTGCTTTCTGTCCCTCTGTCTTTCTGTCTCTCCAGCAAGCACACATGCCCTAGAGCAAAAATCTCTCTTAAAAAAAATGAATAAAGTGGAAGGAGGAAAGCAGTTCCAGCCACACCTAGATTTCTGTAAACAGATTTTTGCTATATAGGGTGCGTGCGCTCACCAGAAAGACAAGGAGAAACAGAGACAGAAAGCGAGCAATCACCCCCCAGGGGGGATGGCCACGCCGCAATCCCTTCTCCTCCATTCTCCTCTCGGGATCTTGGGCACGCACGCACACGCTCCCAGCGTGAGTTTAAGCCACTGGGTCTGGAATTCGAACCACGGTCGACTACATGGGAGTCCTACAACGTGACCACTATGCCACCTGCTGGCCCGCAGCACACCTGGCTCTCCTGATACTGCAGTGGCACAGGAGGCTAAGCAGAGATAAGTCCAAGGACAGCTGGCAGCAGTCGGAGTTGTCCTGATTCCTGTACACGGTGTCTTCCCCGGCTCCCTGCCTTTTCTCAGCCATGCGTGTTTGTGTGTGTGTGTGTGTGTGTGTGTGTGTGTGTGTGCATGTAGGGTGGTTGGAGAGTAACTGAGACTGAAAGAAAGGAGTGAAATTGACAGAAGCATCCTTCAACATCCGTTCACCCAGGTGTGTCGAGACAAAGGCCCTGACATCTTGCCCGCGTGGGAGGCTTGGCCTGCCTCGTCCTGTCTCCCCACTGCAGTCACTGGGAGAGCTCGCGGCTCCCGGGGTTGGGTAAGCATCAGAACCGCCAGAGTTTACCTAGTTTTCAACCTGTTGTAGGGCACCTGTGCTCACCAGGGAGCGAGCGAGAGAGAAAGAAAGCACCCCGCCTCCCGGGGCTGGCCACACAATCTCTACGCTTCCCTTCTCCTCTCAGGATCTTGGGCACACATGCACACACCCCCAGCAAGCCTTTCAAATACCTGGGTTGGGACTCGAACCCCATAATTGGCCATGAAGATTCAGGCGCCTTCACCACCACCACGTGACTGGCCCCCTGAGTTGCTTTTGGACAGACACCTCCACAGCAGTTCTCAAGCTCATGTGCCTAAGAAGCGTGTGGGGTCGTTTCCACAGGTGTGGGGTAGGACTCAGGATGGTTCACATTAACCCGTCTGCAGGCAACGCAGCTGAGGGAAGGCTAAGATGACCCACTGAGGAGCAGTACTCTGTAGCAGCATGGCTCAAACTTTAATAAGCATTCCTATGGGATCAGCAGTTAGCATAATGGCTATGTCGCTGGACTCCCATGTAGCTGATCGTGGTTCGAGTCCTGGATCCGGTGGCTTAAACTCACGCTGGGTGAGTGTGTGTGTGTGTGTGTGTGTGCCCAAGATCCCGAGAGAAGAATGGAGGAGAAGGGATTTCCTGCTTTTTGTCTCTCTGTTGAGCACATGTGCCCTATAGCAAAAACCTCTCCAAATAAATAAATAAATAAGCATTCCTACGCCTTTTTAAAATGCAGGTTCTGGTTCGGAAGGCTTGGTCTTGGGCTGAAGCTTCTGCGTCTCTGACAAGCTCTGAGTGGACACTAAGGCTGCTGACCTGCCATCGGGGCTCAGAGGAGCGGGGTTCTCTAGTCCGGGCCCCTCCTGCGTGGGTCCTGGTTCAGGTGCGCTCTAATCTGTGCTGTGTTCTCCCTGTGTTATCAAAACTACGACTTGATCTAGGAAAGACTGACAGCAATTTCCCATACTCCCCTCCCTGCTGAAAACTACATAAGGTATTGTGTGATTGTTTGAGCTTACATTGTGAAAGACGACCCAGCATAGCCAAATCTCTCCAGTCAGCGAAGAACCAGCCTGTTTCTGAGAGCCACGTAAAATGCGGTGGGAAGTCTGCGGGGCCCAGGTGTTTTCCGGTCTTGGAGACAAAGCTGCTCATTCAGGCTCCAGCTGCAAACATTTTTGTCTTCTCAATTTTCTTTTCTTCTCTGGAGGAAAAAAAGACTTAAATTCAGTGACATCAGAGCTCGAACACTCTCTTAGACAGAACCGAGGGTGTCTTCCAGCTGGCTCTCCGCTGAGCCGCGGGCGTCCCAGAGGCCCTGGCCCACTTCACCTCGGTGGGGGAAGGAGGGACCTTGGCCTTGGGTGATCACACAGAATCCGTTCCAGAGAGGCTACAGGTTGTCACTAAAGAGTTGAGGGGACAGGAATAAGGAGAGCGTTCTCCTGTTGTTTAAATTTTTATTTTTAAATTGTGGTAAAATACACATACCATAAAATTTACCATTTTAATCGTTTTTTTAGAGTGCAGTTGGATGGCATTAAGTCTGGTGACATTGTTGTACAGCCATCGCATTCAGAATTTTCCATCGTGTTGAACTGAAACGCTGGACCTCCTAAATAATAACGCCCCTTCCTCCTCCTCCAGCCCTGGGAATCACTGGCCTGCTTTCCGTCTCTGAATCTGCCCACCCTAGGACCCTCGTCTGTCTTAGCTTGGGCCGCCCAGAACGACACACCGCAGAGAGGGGGGACTAAGCAACTCTTATTTTCTGGAGGCTGAAGTCTGAGATCAGGAGCCATTGTGGCCGGCCCCAGCCCCCGCGTGGCGCGTGGCCGCAGACCTGCTGTCTTCCGCCTTCCTCACGTGGAGGGAGGGCGAGACAGCTGCTGCTGTCTCCTTTGGCGAGGACCTAACCCCACTGGCTTGAAGCCCACCGTATGGCCTTGTTTAACCTTAATTACCTCCAGAAACTCCCGGTCCCCACACACAGTGCTTTGGGGTGGAGGCTTCGCATACGGGTTTGGGGAGGGAGGACACAATTCCACCCACGTCATCCTACGAGAGGAATCATATGACTTATGTCCTTTTGTGTTTGACTTATTTCACGTGGCACGATGTCTCCAAGGTTCCTTCGTGTTATGCATGTATTCTGGTTTTGTTTTGTGTTTTAGGTTTTTGCCATGGGGTGGCTGCCAGAAAGAGACAGAGGGAAGGTGAGAAATCACCCTTTGAGGGATGGCCACACCACAGTCCCTTCTCCTCAGGATCTTGGGTGCACACACACATGTGACCAGTGTGATTTTCTTTTCTTTCTTTTTTTAAAAAAAAGAATGATTTATTTTGGCATGTTAAACACGTGTAAGGTATGACAGTAACTACGCAAGGGGAAGATAGGATTTCTTTCTGCTTCTAAGTGTGACCCTGTGATGCGTTGGGCATTTCTAGGTTCACAGCAGCCTGTTTTAACGGATCGAGGTAATGTTTGTTGTAAGATGTACGTAGCCTGATGTTAGCTTGGTGGTCTAAGAAGTGTTTAGCTGTCCAAGCCAGATCTCTTGGAAGACCACAGCCTTTGTTGTTGAAGTGTTCTGAGTTATACCTTGATGTTTGAAAGAATTATTTGTTAAAATGCTTTTCAGTTTCACCTCCTGAGATCCACTTTTTAAACTTCCCATGCCCTGTAGGTACCAATTCTGCATGTGCTAGTCCTTTAGAAATAGGCTAGGCCGAACCAGCTTGAGGGAGGGACTCTCCCCAGGGTTTGTTTTCCAGAGAAAAGTGTTTAGAGGAACATAATTCCAAGCCAACCTGAGCATGTTGAAAGCTGTGGGAAAAGTAACTCAGTGAGGCTTACGACTGGATGTGTGCCCGAATTATACTCTGCTCACAGAGGTGGTAATAAATATAGATGAGTTAAAGGAAAAAAAAGGAATTACTTATTTGGGACCAGCAGATGGCATAGTGGCTATACCACTGAACTCCCATGATTTATTTTATTAATTTAATGTATTTATTTAAATTGACCAAATGTAGAGAGAGGTGAAATGAGAAAGCAAGCCACCGGGTCTGGGACTCGAATCGCAGTCAGCCATATGGGAGTCCAGTGCTTTAACCACCATGCCACTTACTGGCCTGGAGAATTTCATTCCTTTTTAAGGCTGAATAACATTGCACTGGAATCCATTCTATGTATATGCCACATTTTGCTCATCCATCCGTTCATCGATGGACATTTGAATAGAGCTGTTACGAAGCTGGTGCGCAAACACCTTTTCGACCTCTGCTTTCAATGCTGGCGTGCATGCACCCAGATCCAGAGTGGCTGGGTCAAGTGGCAATTCTGTGTTCAACCTTTGGAGGAACCACCCTGTGTCACTTAGACTCTGGCCACACGCACGTGTTGGCATGTAATTCCAAGGCCCGTCACATCTTCTCTGACCCTGGTGGAATTCGGAAGGGGAACTCTTTTTGGCTATAGGGTGCGTGTACTCACCAGAGAGGGGGGATGGTCACGCCATGATCTCTTCTCCTCCTGTCTCCGCTTGGGCTTCTGGGCATGCATGCTCATGCACCGGCATGATTTTTGAGTCACTGGATCTGGGACTCAAATTATGGCCAGTCATGTGGAAATTCAGCACCTTAACCAGCATACCACCTGCTGGCCCTGGTCACCATTTTAGTGAGGTGAGAGGACGTCTCATTGTAGGTTTTGATCTGCATTTTCCCTAATGATTACTCACAGCAGGAATGAATCTTTGAAGATTTTACAGGCATTGCAATAATTGCACATAAACAAAATTTTTGCCAATAAATTTAACAACATAGAAAAGAAGAGTTTTCTTGGAAGTCACAAATGTCAAAACCAATCCAAAGAGCACTAAGTAACTGAAATAGCCCTATGTTTATTAAAGAAAGTAAATGCATGACTACGAACTTTCTGCAACGTGAACTGCAGGCCTAGAAAACTCAAGTCGTCCAGGTTGCCCCAATTCTTCTAATTTTTTTTTTTCAAGAGGTTTTTTGCTATAGGGTGCATGTGCTCGCCAGACAGAGAGAGACAGAGAGACAGAAAGAGAGAAATCACCCCCCAGGGGGGATGGCCACGCTGCAATCCCTTCTCCTCCATTCTCCTCTCCAGATCTTGGACACGCACGCACACATGCCCAGTGTGTTTTAAGCCACCAGGTCCAGGATGTGAACCACGGTCGACTACATGGGAGTCCAGCGACATAGCCATTACGCTAAGTGCTGGTCCCTAATTTTGGTTTGAAAGCCCCAAGATTGGGGAAAACATCAGTCATCATGGACAGAGTCTCATGACGGGAAGAGAAAAAGAAATCTTGGGCCAGCAAGTGGTGGTCCATCACCGCTAACTGGGGTTAAACTTCAGTGAGGGGCCAGCATGCTGTGTGGTGGTTGAGGTGCTGGACCCCTACGTGGCTGACCACCGTTTAAGTCCTGGACCTGGCAGCTTACTTTCTTACTTTTGCTTTCTCTCTCTGCTACATGCAATCCCTTATAGCAAATTTTAAAATAATAATAAAATTAAATAAGTAATTCTTAAAAAAAAAAAAAAAAAGTAAAGAAATTCTGAGCAAAGAATGATATTCCTGGGCTGCCCTGGGGCTCAGCGTGGTTTGCTGTGCCTGGAAAGCAGGATCCTTCCTGGCCCGCGGCTGGGGTCCTGCCCCAGCGGTTTGAAGAGCATGCTGAGCGTGTGCATGCCTGCCTCAAATCTTCAAGAAGACAGGTCTTTCTCCAGCCAGTGTACACATCCTAGAGCAAACAGGAAAGAATACATTTTTACTTCAGAACCACTTTTCAGTTAGCCAGAATAAACGTAGTTCAGTTTAATTTTCTCTAATTTATCTCCATGTATCAACTGTATTGGGCTCAGCCCTCAGTCCCGACAAGATGAAAAAGGCCAATTTGTTGAGACTCGGGAATGAAGAAATAGCTGACTCCTCTGCCCTCGTCTCCTCCGTCCGCACTGTCACAGTCAGCACGGATGTGCCGGGGGATGGCTGAGGACCTCACGGCTCCTTCTGGTTCATGTCGACTGTCCGAGCTCCCTAGCTCCTTGAAAGGCAGACCAGATCATTCACGAGGGCAGAGGTCAGGAAGAGGGTGTCGTGGCCACACTCTAAAAAGTGCCCCACCCCAACTTCAGCCCATCCCCCCAACGCCATTACGTCAGCTTTGATCGGTTTATTTCCTCTTAAACTAAGAAATAGGGGTGGTAATTACTATAGGCTTACCAACCTTATTTGGTAATAACCAGTCATAATTAGGAATCAGTACGTTCTATCGGGCAGGTTGTGGGGACGGACAAAAAGCTGCATCTCTCTGGCCCTGCTTTCCTTGTCATGTCGCTCTCCGCCCACGGCTGGGCGAGACTGTCCATTTTTAAGGGCATAGGGGATTCGACTGGGCCCACATGAATAATTCAGGATCATCCCCCATCTCAAAGCCCTTAACCGCACTCCTGTCTGCCAACTCTCTTTGTCTATGTGAAGTTCACAGGTTCTAAAGACATGAACATCTTCATGGGGTCATGATGGTGCCCCTCAACCACTAAGTCTTTTGCTGTAATTCTTTACATGTGTGAGAGTGTATCATGTGTAACACACAGACACGTCTCTCACAAGCTGAGTGCACACAGGGCTATCCCCAAGAGCACTTGTTCCATCTGCTCAGCCTATGGTTCCAGAGGGAAATCCACACATTGTTAAAACACAGAGAAACCAGGACCAGCAGATGGCATAATGGTTACATCACTGGACTCCCACATAGTTGGACGGTGGTTCAAGTCCCAGATCTGGTAGCTCAAAACCACCACCAGGTGTGTGTGTGTGCATGCCCGAAGTCCCAAGAGGAGAATAGAGGAGAGGGGACTGTGACATGGCCATCCTCCTGGGGGGTGATTTCTTGCTTTCTGTCTCTCCGTTGAGCACACACACCCTGTATACAAAAACCTCTTAAAAAAAAAAAGAACGAAATACAAAGAAGCCATCAAGAGACTGAGGATGAAGAGAAGTACTTAAAGCCATTTAAATTTGTTCATTTTATGGAATTCTTCACTTTTTCCAGCTCTGTGTAGAGCCTCAATAGAAGGCAGTGACCCTAAACAGCTGTTCACCATCAAAGCTGTTAGGGTCTCTCAGCATCCACCTAAATCATGAGGAAAAAATCATTTCAAAAGGAGCAGTTAACCTCTGAGTTGATACTCACTGAGATAACCTGCAGCTGTGTTTGCTTATCCCAACAGCTTGAATTTCTTCCCTCTGTTGAATAAGAGTGCTAGGAAGTCATTGTTTTGGACGGGGTTTCTGGACTAGGCCCCAACACACCACACCAAACCAAAATGGAGTCACTTGTGCCAAATACCACATAATCCAACCAGAGCTTTAAGGAAGCAGACAGACTTCCAGACAGACCAGTTTCTCAAGAAAACAGGAGATTCCGGTCTCCCTGGGTTAGTGTAATAAGGAAGTGCCCTCTGCTTTAGCCCTTAAAAAAATAACTTGAAGGAGCTCATGTTGATCAATGCTTGTTTGTTTTTCTCACTGTTTTGTTTCCTTGTTCCCAACTTACAAAACCCTCTGTTTTGCTATTGCCCAGTGGGAGCTCTCGTTCTATTTTGTAGAATGGAGGCTGGCCCGATTCATGAATTGCAAATAAAAGCCAATTAGATATTTAACTGAATGTGTTGTAATTTTGACTTTTGACAGTGCAGAATAGCCCACAGACAAGGCAAGTCTACACAATAGCCCTAGGACTAGACTGAGGGAGGGGTACTCTTTTTTTTTTTTAGGTATTATTTTATTTAACTTTATTATCACTATTTTAATATTTCCAGAGAGAAAAAGAGAAAGTGAGAAAGCAAGCCTCTAGGTCTGGGACTCGAACCACGGTTGACCAGGTGGGAATCCAGTGCCCTCAACCACCAGGCCACCTGCTAGCCTTGAAAGAGGGGTACTTCTTCTTCTTCTTTTTTTTTTTTTGGGAGAGGTTTTTGCTATAGGGTGCGTGCGCTCACCAGAAAGACAGAGAGAGATAAAGAGACAGAAAGCGAGAAATCACTCCCCAGGGGGGATGGCCACACTGCAATCCCTTCTCCTCCATTCTCCTCTCGGGATCTTGGGCACGCACGCACACGCGCCCAGTTTGAGTTTAAGCCTCAGGGTCCGGGACTCGAACCATGGT
Source organism: Tupaia tana (assembly GCA_026018925.1). Lineage (NCBI taxonomy): Eukaryota > Metazoa > Chordata > Mammalia > Scandentia > Tupaiidae > Tupaia > Tupaia tana. The sequence continues at coordinate 6,906,802 of JAKSZU010000016.1, forward strand.
CGACTACATGGGAGTTCAGCGACATAGCCATTACACTAACTGCTGGTTTCAAAGAGGGGTACTTCTTAATGGTGGAGGGTTTGATTCCTTTGGTTAGCTGAACAACCAATTTTGAACTCAGCCCAAAATCCTGCTAAGAAAATTTTGAACTAAAAATAACAAAAGACTCAAACAGGGCCAGCAGGTGGCATGGAGGTTAAGATGGCTGGATCCCACATGGACTCTTGGCAGTTCAAGTCCCAGACCCACACCCCCTTGTATGTTGAGAAACACACAAGGCAAGGCACATGTGCGTGAGTGCCCAAAATCCTGAGAGGAGAATGGAGAAGGCATGGCCATGCCCTCTGAGAAGTGCTTTCTCACTTTCTCTCTCTCTTTCTCTCTACAAGTACATGTGCCGTAAAGCAAACTTAAAAAAAAAAAAAAAAAAAAAAAAAAAAACCTTAATAAAAAAATGATTAACAACTTAATAAAAAATTATTTAACAAAAATTTTTTAAAATATTTTATTTAGCTTTGTTTATTTATTTATTTTAATTTGACCCAAGGGACAGAGTGAGAAAGAGAGAGAGAAAGTGAGAAAGCAAAATCAGCTCCAGGACTCGAACCACGGTCGGCACCCTTAACCACCATGCCACCTGCTGGCCCCACGCATTTTTTTTAGAGAGCTTTTTGCTATAGGGTGCATGCACTTACCAGAGAGACAGAGACAGAGAGTGAGACCTTATCCCCTGGGGAATGGCCACACTGTAATCCTTCCTCCTCCGTTCTCCTTTCAGGACTTTGGCCACACACATACATGCTCCTGGTATGAGTTTTAAGCCTCCAGATCTGGGACTCGAACCATGGTCAGCCATGTGAGAGTCCAGTGATGTAACCACTACACCATATGCTGGTTCTAACAATTTTTTTTAATGTATAATTTGCATTTTATTTTGTTTTCCCAGAGGACAGTTCTTCAGTCCTTAAAGACTCAACTCCTTACATGGGCTTTGGTGGAGGGCGAGGGGCAGCACCTGCAGGTCTAAATCGGGGTGAAGGTGTTCGGTCCTCCCGAGCTTCATGGGATCGGTTCCTGACCGCCTTGCTATGAATGGCACAACTTACACGGTAACGTAGCTTCACCTCCAGCTTGGGGAGCACGTGGACGTGGAAGACCCTTGCTTCAGAGCTGTCCCTGATGTCCGCGGCCTCTGCTATGTTTCAGACGACTAACTTCTTAATGGCTCTGTCCGTGAGCACGCAAGGTGCACAGCCCATGCCGCCAGTAGACTGCGTGAGACCATGGCCCTTTCGGACAGGCTGGCCGTTCCTTCTTTACTTCATCATCTTGGAAGCGAGGCTGCCAGAGAGGCCCAACAAATGTTTTAACAGTATTCGGCAACCTCAAGCAAATAAGGAATTTTTTTTCATCATTTTTGGCATCGTTACCAAATAACTAGACACAGTACGAATTCTGACAATCTTTTTAGATAGCATCTTCTAAAATTTGTTAAACAGAAGAGTAATTCACATTACTTTGGTTAGGCACTGTCAAAAGAGTAAAGTATATGTAATCACCTCAAATTATGAATGATGTGAATTAGAATTCTTGGTGCAAGTTTATATGAAAATTAAAACATTCTTATTAATACCCTCATCATTTTTTTCTTAAGCTATGTGACATTAAGCTGAATACCATTATTTCTTGATGATCTTAATACTTTCTTCTCATTGGAAAACTATTTTGGTAACTTGATTAAATATACCATTGCTTACATAACATGATTTATTTCTGTTTCTCTCAGTTTTCCATGAAAGATAGTAATTTTTCTTTTAAGATACATTTATATTAGTAAAAATTAGTCAATTTAAAGAAAATAGTATACAAATTTGGGAAATACTGACAAAGTATTTGCTTAAGTAGAAGGCGAATCACAATGAAAGATAGCTACTGGGACCAGCAGTTAGCGTAATGGCTATGTCACTGGACTCCCATGTAGTCGACTGCGGTTCGAGTCCCGGACCCAGTGGCTTAAACTCACGCCGGGCGCGTGTGCATGCGTGCCCAAGATCCTGAGAGGAGAATGGAGGAGAGGGGATTGCGGCGTAGCCATCCCCCCCGTGGGGTGATTTCTCGCTGTCTGGAGAGCGCAAGCGCCCAACAGCAAAAACCTCTCAAAAAAAAAAAAATTGTACGATGAAAGATAGCTACTATTTTTTAAAGAATTATTTTATTTAACTTTATTTATTTTTATTTTAATTTGACCAGAGAGAGAGAGGGAAAGTGAGAGAGAGAGGGAAAGTGAGAGAGAGAGAGAGAGAGAGAGAGAGAGAGGGAGAAAGTGAGAAAGCAAGCCACTAGGTCCAGGACTCGAACTGCAGTGGGTCAAGTGAGAGTTCAATGCCCTTAACCACCACGCCACCTGCTGGCCCTAATAGCTACTGGGTTTTTTTGTTTGTTTGTTTTCTTTCTTTTTTTTTTTTGGAGAGGTTTTTGCTATTGCGCACGTTCGCTCACCAGAAAGACAGAGAGAGACAGAGAGACAGAAAGCGAGAAATCATCCCCCAGGGGAGATAGCCACGCCACAATCCCTTCTCCTCCATTCTCCTCTGTGGATCTTGGGCACGCATGCACACGCGCCTGGCGTGCGTTTAAGCCACCAGGTCCGGGACTTGAACCACGGTCGACTACGTGGGAGTCTAGTGACATAGACATTACGCCAATTGCTGGTCCCAATAGCTACTGTTTTTTAAACACTATTTTTTTACTTAAATTATTTTAAAATTCTACATTAACATTATTTTAATTTACAATTTATTTAAGAATTAGAGATTTACCTGCACACAACATGCCAGGCCTTGAGAATTCAAAAGTGAGAACTGAATGAACTAGCCCCTGCTTTCAAAGAGCCGAGTGGAAAGGGACTAAAAAACCAGTAAGGACATACTTTTTTTTCTTTTAAAAATTATTTTATTTTATTTACATTATTATCATTATTATTATTATTTAATTTGCTACAGGGCACGTGAGCTCACCAGAGAGAGAAAGGGAAAATGAGAAAGCAAGCCACCAGGCCTGGGACTCAAACCATGGTCAGTCATGTAGCAGACCAGCCCCTTATCCACCACACCAACTGCTGGCCCTGAGGGACATACTGTTTCATTTACCACTTTGGAGCAGAGGGGAGACCCCCTAGGTACACCAGACAGTGACAGGGAACTCTGCCTGGAGCGGGAGAGAGTGTGATGGGTTAGTAAACGGAGCCACGGCAGTTCGCACTCCGAAGGAGGATGCTGGTGGCAGGGAGTGGAGGTGAGCCTTGACAGGACAGCGCAACCCAGGGCTTGCATGCCAAGCACAGAGGCTCGGGTTTTCCCACACGGTTAGGGCGGCGCAGCCTGACCCCATGTGGAAGGCAGATCATCGGAGCTGTGTGTTGGGAAGGATTACCCCGGCAGGAGCGTTGAGGGGAGACCACGGAGGGCGCAAGGAGAGCAGGCCAGGAGCAGCGTCTGTGCACGGGGCCAGGGAGCCCAACGCCGCGGAAGCCCCGCAGAGCAGAGAGGGCGGGACGGGAGGGAGCCGTGCACCTGCTGAGGGTGGGGTGCAGAGGGGAGGGGGCGCTCTCCAGCCTTGCCAGAACATGCCAGATTTCTAGAAGATCCTGGAGCCAGTGCCACGTTCTTAGTCAAACCAGAGCCACCGTCTCGGTGGCCTCACTCTGACACTGTCCTGCCCACGAACGGGAACCGCTTGGTTTCCAAATCCAGCACACGTTGGTCTCCTGGTCTTTGGAGAGCAGTCTTCATCCGCGGCGCGGCGACTGCTGCTGCAGGTGGGGAACAGGCGTCGGGATGGTGTTTGGGCGACGAGGGCGCTGTCTGAGCGAGGTTAGGACCTGCCCACAATTTTCCAACATCACACTCCTCGTGTCTTTGCTAACTAAATCAGAGCCTTCGCCGTAGGCCTCGAGGAGAGAACGTAGCGTGGGACCTCGCCCAGCAAGACATCTGAAACCGCGACTGCGCGGCCGCCGCGGACGCAGTACAAAAGCGGGTTTGGGGGCAACGGCAGGCGGCCTAGGGCTTCAAGACCACGGTTCGAATGCCTGATCGGGGGCTTGGAAATCACACCCGGCGCCTGTGCGCATGTGCCCATGATCCTGGGAGGAGAAGGGATTGCAGTGTGGCCATCCCATACCCCCAGGGGGGTGATTTCTCACTTTCCCTCACACTGCATTTGTGCCGACCCCTGTATACATGCACTGAGGCAAAAATAATAATAATAATAAAATAAAATAAAAAGCAGGTTTGAGGGTTTTTTCTCTCAGAACGTGTGTTCAGGTCCTTTTAAGTGGATGCACAGAAAGCCTCAGGAATGTTTACTGCGTGAGTATTGTGAAGTGAAAACGCACTGATTAGGGAAATGGCAGTAAAGATGACAAAAAGGATCACGTTTTCCCCAACTTCCAGAAAATGGTTTGGACAACTCGGTGCCTTGCAAGCGTGTGTAGGTTCTTTGCGCCAAGTACTCCAGACCGGGCGTCAGGTGGCATGGTGGCTAGGGCTCTGGGCACCCACATGACAGACAGCTCTTTGAGGCCCAGACCTGGTGGCTTGCTTTCCCTCTCTCTCTGATCAAATTTAAAAATAAATGAAATAAATAAAGTTAAATAAAATAATTATTTAAGAAAATTCTCACGACAAACCTGGGCTATTTGAGACCAATCGCCAAGACACAGGATTCTTCATCTTCTGCTTCATTTCTTGTCCTCACTTAAGGTTTACGTAACTTAAAAAAAAATGTTGTCAGAGGATGCATGCACTCACCAGAGAGAGAGAGAGTGAGAAAGAGAAACTGAGAAAGCACCCTCCTCCCGCCAGGGCACGGTCACACCATAACCCTCTCCACGTCATCTTCCTTTCAAGATTTTTGGGTACACACACACACACACACACACACACACACACCTGGAAAGCTTTTCAAGTCGCTGGGTCTGGGATTTGAACTGCACGGTTGGCCATGTAGAACCTTAACCACCACACCACCAACTGGCCAGTTAATTCTTTTATAATTTTATTTATCATCATCATCATTTTTTTTTTTTAATTTGACCAGAGAGAGACAGTAAGAGAGAGAGAAAGAGGGAAAGTGAGGAAGCAAGCCTCCAGGTCCAGGACTTGAACTGTCGTCGGCCATGTGGGAGTCTAGTGCCTTAACTACCATACCACCTGCTGGCCGCTGGCCCAGTTAATTCTTAGTAATGAGGTGTACAGAGTGTTTACTGTCCACCAGCTATGGTTCTAAGAGCTGTGTTCTTATTACTCAATCCACTTGACAATTTTTTTTTTTTTTTTTTTTTTTTTTTTTTAACACACAAAATTTTTTTTTATTATCTATTTTTTTATTACATTGAATTACATACAACTTTACAATGTATTACATTGCTTTTTCAAAAGGGAATGCCATGCATGTCAGTCAGTACAGAGACATTAATCTCCCCGCTTCAACATTCAATATCTTTCCTATGTTTCCCCCAATCATTATTATTATTATTCTAATTATTTTTTATGATAAACATGATTTTTTTTTTCCAATTATCAGATCATAAAGTTCCCAACAATAGGAAACGTAGACTGCACTCAGGGCTGGACCAAGGGTGGGTCTCGTGCAGCCCCGCAAATGTAGGTGAATCTCCATGGAACACAGTTTCAGGAACGCGGCTCAGGAAAGCAGAGACGGCCATCAGCGGTTGCGGCACGCGGGGCAGATCCCGGCCACGGCCCGCGGGGGCAGACCCCGGCCATGGCCCGCGGGGCAGAACCCCGGCCACGGCACGCGGGGCAGAGTCCCGGCCACGGCACGCGGGGCAGACCCCGGCCACGGCACGCGGGGCAGGACCCCGGCCACGGCACGCGGGGGCAGACCCCGGCCACGGCACACGGGGCAGAGCCCCGGCCACGGCACGCGGGACAGGGCCCCGGCCACGGCACGAGGGGGCAGACCCCGGCCACGGCACGCGGGGCAGAGCCCCGGCCACGGCACGCGGGGGCAGAGTCCCGGCCACGGCACACGGGGCAGAGTCCCGGCCACGGCACGCGGGGCAGACCCCGGCCACGGCACGCGGGGGCAGAACCCCGGCCACGGCACGCGGGGGCAGAACCCCGGCCACGGCACGCTGGGCAGAGTCCCGGCCACGGCACGCGGGGGCAGACCCCGGCCACGGCACGCGGGGACAGACCCCGGCCACGGCACGCGGGGACAGACCCCGGCTACGGCACGCGGGGCAGAACCCCGGCCACGGCACGCGGGGGCAGAACCCCGGCCACGGCACGCGGGGCAGAACCCCGGCCACGGCACGCGGGACAGGGCCCCGGCCACGGCACGAGGGGGCAGACCCCGGCCACGGCACGCGGGGGCAGAGTCCCGGCCACGGCACGCGGGGGCAGACCCCGGCCACGGCACGCGGGGACAGACCCCGGCCACGGCACGCGGGGCAGAACCCCGGCCACGGCACGCGGGACAGGGCCCCGGCCACGGCACGAGGGGGCAGACCCCGGCCACGGCACGCGGGGCAGAGTCCCGACCACGGCACGCGGGGCCAGACCCCGGCCACGGCACGCCGGGCAGAACCCCGGCCACGGCACACGGGACAGGGCCCCGGCCACGGCACGAGGGGGGCAGACCCGGGCCACGGCACGCGGGGACAGGACCATGGCCACGGCACGCGGGGGCAGGCCCCGGCCATGGCACGTGGGGCAGAGTCCCGGCCACGGCACGCGGGGCAGAACCCCGGCCACGGCACGCGGGACAGGGCCCCGGCCACGGCACGCGGGGCAGACCCGGGCCACGGCACGCAGGGGCAGACCCCGGCCACGGCACGCGGGGCAGAGTCCCGGCCACGGCACGCGGGGGGCATACCCCGGTCACGGCACGCGGGGACAGACCCCGGCCACGGCACGCGGGGCAGAACCCCGGCCACGGCACGCGGGACAGGGCCCCGGCCACGGCACGAGGGGGCAGACCCCGGCCACGGCACGCGGGGGCAGACCCCGGCCACGGCACGCGGGGCAGAACCCCGGCCACGGCACGCGGGGGCAGACCCCGGCCACGGCACGCGGGGCAGAACCCCGGCCACGGCACGCGGGACAGGGCCCCGGCCACGGCACGAGGGGGCAGACCCCGGCCACGGCACGCGGGGCAAAGCCCCGGCCACGGCACGCGGGGGCAGAATCCCGGCCACGGCACGCGGGGCAGAGTCCCGGCCATGGCACGCGGGGCAGACCCCGGCCACGGCACGCGGGGGCAGAACCCCGGCCACGGCACGCGGGGACAGACCCCGGTCACGGCACGCGGGGACAGACCCCGGCCACGGCACGCGGGGCAGAGTCCCGGCCACGGCACGCGGGGCAGAGTCCCGGCCACGGCACGCGGGGCAGAACCCCGGCCACGGCACGCTGGGCAGAGTCCCGGCCACGGCACGCGGGGCAGAACCCCGGCCACGGCACGCGGGACAGGGCCCCGGCCACGGCACGCGGGGGCAGACCCGGGCCACGGCACACGGGGGCAGACCCGGGCCACGGCACGCGGGGGCAGACCCCGGCCACGGCACGCGGGGCAGAGTCCCGGCCACGGCACGCGGGGCAGAGTCCCGGCCACGGTACGCGGGGCAGACCCCGGCCACGGCACGCGGGGGCAGAACCCCGGCCACGGCACGCGGGGGCAGAACACCGGCCACGGCACGCGGGGGCAGACCCCGGCCACGGCACGCGGGGCAGAGTCCCGGCCACGGAATGCGGGGCAGAGTCCCGGCCACGGCACGCGGGGACAGACCCCGGCCACGGCACGCGGGGCAGAACCCCGGCCACGGCACGCGGGACAGGGCCCCGGCCACGGCACGAGGGGGCAGACCCCGGCCACGGCACGCGGGGGCAGAGTCCCGGCCACGGCACGCGGGGGCAGACACCGGCCACGGCAACGGGGCAGAGTCCCGGCCACGGCACGCGGGGCAGAGTCCCGACCACGGCACGCGGGGCCAGACCCCGGCCACGGAACGCTGGGCAGAACCCCGGCCACGGCACGCTGGGCAGAACCCCGGCCACGGCACGCGGGACAGGGCCCCGGCCACGGCACGAGGGGGGCAGACCCGGGCCACGGCACGCAGGGACAGGACCATGGCCACGGCACGCGGGGGCAGGCCCCGGCCATGGCACGCGGGGCAGAGTCCCGGCCACGGCACGCGGGGCAGAACCCCGGCCACGGCACGCGGGACAGGGCCCCGGCCACGGCACGCGGGGCAGACCCGGGCCACGGCACGCAGGGGCAGACCCCGGCCACGGCACGCGGGGCAGAGTCCCGGCCACGGCACGCGGGGGGCATACCCCGGCCACGGCATGCGGGGCAGAGCCCCGGTCGGGCCGGACCTCCGGATAGGGCATGCGGAGCAGAGCCCCGGCCACGGCACACGGGGCAGACCCTGGCCAAGGCACGCGGGGCAGACCCCGGCCACGGCACGCGGGTCAGAGTCCCGGCCACGGCACGCGGGGCAGACCCCGGCCACGGCACGCGGGACAGGGCCCCGGCCACGGCACGTGGGGCAGACCCCGGCCACGGCACGCGGAGCAGTGCCCCGGCCACGGCACACGGGGCAGATCCCGGCCAAGGCACGCGGGGCAGACCCCGGCCACGGCACGCGGGGTCAGAGCCCTGGCCACGGCACATGGGACAGACCCCGGCCAAGGCACGCGGGGTCAGAGCCCCGGCCACGGCACACGGGGCAGAGCCCCGGCCACGGCACGCGGGACAGACCCCGACCAAGGCACGCGGGGCAGACCCTGGCCACGGCACACGGGGCAGACCCCGGCCATGGCACACAGGACAGAGCCCCGGCCACGGCACGTGGGGCAGAGCCCGTCGGGCCAGACCTCCAGACAGGGCACGTGGAGCGGAGCCCCCGCGCCCTGACCCCGCACCCCAGCACGTGGATTGGAGCCCCCGCGCCCGCCTCCCCACCCCCACGCGACGGCACGCGGAGCGGAGCCCCCGCCTGCCATCCCTGGACGTTTAATTGTACCTAGTACTTCTTGCATATTAGTCTCAAAGTTTTGGGCCATTTTCTCAGTCTTTATGGTGGACCTTTCTAGGCCAGCCATTTTCTCTTCTACATTAGAGATTCCATTTTCTGAATGATCTAGTCTGCTTTTAATACTTTCAAGGGAGATTTTGACTTCTTGTATTATAGCCTTCATCTCTAACAGCTCGATCTGATTCTTTTGTAAAGTGTGAAACTCCTCTTTTAGATCTTGCATGAATTTCCTCACCTCCTAGAACTCTTCAACTCCTTTCTCCTTCCCCTTCAGCAGTTCCTTGTCTGTCTTCTCTTCGATCTCTGTTAGCTTTGCCATTATGAATGATCTGAATTGTTTATCAGACATTTCCATGAATTCCCTTGAGCTGTGTGTGGGTGAAGAGGAGCTATCCATTTCAATGGGAGGAGAGGCATTTTCCTGCTTCTCCATATTTCTTGTGGACCTGCAGCGATTTCTAGTCATCTGGTGGATGGTCGGTTTCTTCCCAAACTTTTGAAGTTTAATATGAGGGTTGGGAAGTGTGCAGAAAAGGAAGCAGAGAGAGGGAAACAATACCAACAACAACAACAAAAAAAAAAAAACAGACAAAAAACAGAGAAAAAGAAGAGAAAAGCTTTGGAATTCATCTAAAAAAGAAAAATTAATATTACAAAAATTTCAATAAAAATCAAAAATTAGAAAACTGCGCGGCGCGCTAGCGTGCCGCGCGAAATGTCTAGATCTCAAGAGCCATTGAGCAGACTGTCTCTTGAAGAAGGGCTGTTCTGGGAGGAGCAGAGGGGATTATTAACAAAACAAAGGCCTAGGAGGGAGGGGCCAAAGGGCCCTGTAAGAAGCCTCACCTTAAAAAATTCTAAAAAGCAAAAATTAAAAAAAAAGACAGACAGACAGACAGACAGAGAGAGAGAGAGAGAGAGTGAGAGGTAGAGAGAGACAAAGATTGATTCAGAGACAGGAGATATGAAAGGGGTTTTCCTACCACGTGGGTTTTGTATGATGGAGGCCCAGTTAGGAGTGGGACATCTTCATTTCTCCCAGCATGTCTACATCTCAGGAGCCATTGAGCAGGCTTTCTCTTGAAGAAGGGCTGTTCTGGGAGGAGCAGAGGGGATTATTAACAAAACAAAGGCCTAGGAGGGAGGGGCCAAAGGGCCCTGTAAGAAGCCTCATCTTAAAAAATTCTAAAAAGCAAAAATTAAAAAAAAAGACAGACAGACAGACAGACAGACAGACAGACAGAGAGAGAGAGAGAGTGAGAGGTAGAGAGAGACAAAGATTGATTCAGAGACAGGAGATATGAAAGGGGTTTTCCTACCACGTGGGTTTCGTATGATGGAGGCCCAGTTAGGAGTGGGACATCTTCATTTCTCCCAGCATGTCTACATCTCAGGAGCCATTGAGCAGGCTTTCTCTTGAAGAAGGGCTGTTCACGTGGGTTTTGTATGATGGAGGCCCAGTTAGGAGTGGGACATCTTCATTTCTCCCAGCATGTCTACATCTCAGGAGCCATTGAGCAGGCTTTCTCTTGAAGAAGGGCTGTTCACGTGGGTTTTGTATGATGGAGGCCCAGTTAGGAGTGGGACATCTTCATTTCTCCCAGCATGTCTACATCTCAGGAGCCATTGAGCAGGCTTTCTCTTGAAGAAGGGCTGTTCACGTGGGTTTTGTATGATGGAGGCCCAGTTAGGAGTGGGACATCTTCATTTCTCCCAGCATGTCTACATCTCAGGAGCCATTGAGCAGGCTTTCTCTTGAAGAAGGGCTGTTCACGTGGGTTTTGTATGATGGAGGCCCAGTTAGGAGTGGGACATCTTCATTTCTCCCAGCATGTCTACATCTCAGGAGCCATTGAGCAGGCTTTCTCTTGAAGAAGGGCTGTTCACGTGGGTTTTGTATGATGAAGGCCCAGTTAGGAGTGGGACATCTTCATTTCTCCCAGCATGTCTACATCTCAGGAGCCATTGAGCAGGCTTTCTCTTGAAGAAGGGCTGTTCACGTGGGTTTTGTATGATGGAGGCCCAGTTAGGAGTGGGACATCTTCATTTCTCCCAGCATGTCTACATCTCAGGAGCCATTGAGCAGGCTTTCTCTTGAAGAAGGGCTGTTCACGTGGGTTTTGTATGATGGAGGCCCAGTTAGGAGTGGGACATCTTCATTTCTCCCAGCATGTCTACATCTCAATCCACTTGACAATTCTGAGTCAAATATTATTATTACTTCCATTTTTTAGCCGAGGAAACCAAGGCACAGGGAGATTTATTAATTTGTCTAAAGTCAGACAGCTAGGAACTGGCAGAGTGGGTTTCAGACCTGGGAACTCTGAGCGCTTCATGGGACTGCTTCAAAGTAGGGGTAGGAGCCAGTGACCTCAGGGCTGGGAGTCGTCTCCAGAGGTTACATGTTAGGCAGAATCTCCTGCATGAGAAACCAGAAACCTACCACATTCTTTATTTCAATGAGAAACAGCTAGAAAATGTCATGAGAAAATGATATTTTGAGAGCCAGACAGAGCTAAAACATGATGCTCTGCAGGGCTGACTCTCCGGGGCAGATTTCAGGTCGATGTCGAGAAACCCCCTGAGTTGCCTGTCTCATGTGTGGGGCTGATCTGGGGCTGGCTGAGGGCTGGGAAAGCTGGGATCAAAACCCTGTGGAGAGGGCTTCCTCTCTGCATCTATCTCTCTGTCTTTCTCATTCATGGAAAATAAATATATATTTTTCCTTTTTTAGAGAGAGTTTTACTATAGGGCATGTATACCCACCAGAGAGACAGAAAGCATGAAATTGCCCCCAGGGGGGATGGCCACACCACAATCCCTTCTCCTCCATTCTCCTCTGGGATCTTAGGCACACACTCACACACACCTGGCAGGAATTTTAAGCTTCCAGGTCCGGGTCTCGAGCTGCGGTTGACTACATGGGAGTCCATCTGCTGGTCCCAATAATTTTTTTTTAAGAGGTTTTTGCCTTAGGGCGAGTGTGCTCACTGGAGAAAGAGAGACAGAGACAGTGAGAGGGAAAGTGAGATATCGTCCCCCAGGAGGGATGACCATCCCACAATCCCTTCTCCTCCATTCTCCTCCTGGGATCTTGGGCACACATGCACACGCACTGGCATGATTTTCAAGCCACCAGATAGATCCACGACTGGAACTGCAGTTGGCCACATGGGAGTTCAGCAATGTAATCGCTCCACTATCTGCTGGCCCCAGAAAAAAATAATTTTTTAAAGTCATATTTTATTTACAATGATGATCTCACCATTAGCAAAAATAGATTTGAAGTATTTGGACATTAATTTAGGACTGAAGAGAGGTAGTCGATGAAAACTGCAAAATATCAAAGTGAGTCCCTCATCATTAAAATATACGGAAATATTTTATATTCTTTCTCTTTTTTTCCTAGACAAACCTCCCCCTAATTTATAAAGTTCTAGAAAATATTTCTTGAGAATTTTAATTGAAATGAATACTACAAAGAGAAAAGTGCTTTAAAACCATGATAAAAACTAAACAAGAGTCTCCAAAAATCAACTTCAGTAATTATAGAGACTTAATGATTTATAAACCGGAAGTGGTAAGCGGATGGAAACCTGAAACTACCCTGCTGGAAAGACTGTCCCACCAGTATTTTGGTTAACCTGGATTTCTACATTACATGCTGTATTGCTTGCTTACTGAACGGGCTAATACTACTCCTACATAATGTTTACGGTAATTAAAATATTTGTGTTCAATAGATTGAATAATAACTTTAATTATTTTTACAACAGTAGTTTTGTTTTATAGTATGTCAATTTAAACATAATTTCTAAGATCCTTAGGTAACTCAAAAACTTCAATTAATATTTAATCAATTTAATGAATAACTTTTTTTTTTTTTTGAGAGGTTTTTGCTATAGGGCGCATGCGCTCACCAGACAGACAGAGAGAGACAGAAAGCGAGAAATCACACCCCAGGGGGGACGGCCACGCCACAATCCCTTCTCCTCCATTCTCCTCTCGGGATCTTGGGCATGCATGCACACGCGCCCGGCGTGAGTTTTAAGCTACTGGGTTCAGGACGCGAACCGCAGTTGACTACATGGGAGTCCAGCGACATAGCCATTATGCTAACTGCTGGTCCCATGAATAACTTTTAATATGACACCTGAATGATTTCTTATTATGACTGAACAATAAAACATTGTTACTAAGTATGATTTTAAGCTCACATAATCCTGCTTTCTATTTTTGTGACAGAGCAATAATATCTTTAGTTCATGCTAAAGAATATGTTCATTTTTGCCACTTTAAAAAGGTATCTGGGGGGACCGGCAGATAGTGTAATGGTTACATCGCTGGACTCCCATGCAATCGACTGTGGTTCAAGTCCCGGTCCCGGTGGCTTGAAACTCACACCAGGCACGTGTGTATGCATGACCAAGACCCTAAGAGAATGGAGGAGAAGGAATTGCAGCATGACCATCTCCTACAGGGGATGATTTCTCGCTTTCTACCTCTCTCTGTCTCTTCAGCAAGTGCATGCACCCTATAGCAAAAATCTCTCTCTAAATAAAGAAAAGAAGCTATCTGGGCCAACCAGTGATGTGGTGGTTAAGGTGGCTAGATCTTACATGGCTGACTATGCAGTTTGAGTCCCAGATCAGGCAGCTTGAAAAACATGTTGGGCATGTGTATATGTATGCCCAAAATCCCCAAAGGAAAAATGGAAGAGGGTGGTGTGACCATGCCCCATGGGGAGTGCCTTCTCACTTTCCCTCTCTCTGACTTTCTCTCTGTCTCTCTCCTCCAGCAAGCATGTGTGCCCTCTAACAAAACAAAAAAAGTATAAAAGAGGCTGGCACTGCCTCCCAGTTTTCTATTTGAAATATAATTTGGTTACTTTGGCTAGGTAAGGTGCTGGAGTCTCACTTGGCTGACTGTGGTTCGAGTCCTGGATCTGGCAGCTTGTTTACTCACTGCCCCCACTCTCCGGTCAAAATTAAAAAAAAATAATAATGATAAAAAATAAAATTAAATAAGTAATTTTTAAAGAAGTTATAACTAAGATGAATGGTTAATTAAGACTATATTTGCAGGGCCAGCAGGTGGTTGGGGCAGCTGGATTCCCACATGGTCTACCATGGTTCAAGTCCCAGACCTGGCAGTTTGCTTTCTCATTTTCTCTCTGTCTCTCTGTTTGTGAGTGCACACTCTCTGTAGGAAAAAAACAAAAAAAAAAGACTTGGGACCAGCAGTTGGCGTAATGGCTATGTCGCTGGACTTCCATGTAGTCGACTGCGGTTCAATTCCTGGACCCTGTGGCTTAAACTCAAGACGGGTGCATGTGCGTGCGTGCCCAAGATCCCGAGAGGAAAACGTAGGAGAAGGGATTGCGGCATGGCCATTAGCCCTGGGGGGTGATTTCTCATTTTCTGTCTCTCTGTCTCCATCTTTCTAGCGAGCGCACATGCCCTATAGCAAAAATCTCTCCAAAAGGAAAAGAAAAGGAAAAGAGTACATTTGCAGTAATAGTGACAGAAAAACACAACTATATATACAAAGTAATGGGATACCTTTTTATTTTTTTAAAGAATTATTCCATTTAACTTGTACTTAGTTAACTTTATTTTAATTTGACCATAAAGGGACAGAGTGAGATAGAGGGAAGATCAGAAAGCAAGCCACCAGGTCCAGGACTCGAACGACGGCTAGCCATGTGGGAGTCCAGCACCCTTAACCACCACATCACCTGCTGGCCCCTAAGTTTTTATTTTTAAGGAAAAAGGACTTTTGTCTAAAATAAAATGTTTGGTAGGATAAATAAGAGTATACAAAAGGTAAAATCAGAGTGCACGCCAAGCTTCCCAGGGCATGAGAGCGGGAGGTTCCGTTTGCCTTGGTTTGTACTGCTCGGTTTTGAAAAGGAATAACGTATGTGAAACGGTGACAAAATCTGCCTGGTTTTGATGGACTTCTTTACTAAGTAATTGTTAAAAGGTGGGCATTATGAAACATTTATTTCCTTGTACCTTATTAATGTAAAACTAGAACTTGCCTTTTGCTCTGTTAAGTGTTCGGATCTAGAGTTCTTATTCAGGGGTGGTAAAAAGTTATCGGTTCCCTCTGGATAACCGGCCTGGATAGCAGAGATTCCATACCTCATTGGAATAATGGCCTTGAGTAATTACAACAAAACAAAAATACTCATTGGAATAATGGCCTTGAGTATTCACAACAAAACGAAAATACTCATTGGAGTAATGGCCTTGAGTATTCACAACGAAACGAAAATACTCATTGGAATAATGGCCTTGAGTATTCACAACAAAACAAAAATACTCATTGGAGTAATGGCCTTGAGTATTCACAACAAAACGAAAATACGAAGTATCCCTTACTGGTAAAAGAGCTAGGTTCCCCGCCAGCCCCATAGCCCGGTGGCTAAGCTCTGAGCACAGGCAGCCAGATCCCACACAGCTGAGCCAGTTTAAATCCCAGTACCAGTGTCTTTGAAAATATGTCAGGCGTATGCACGTGCATGTGCGCTCCAAATCCCGATGGAGGAGAAAAATAATAAAGAAGAAAAGATAGTGGTGTGACCACACCCCACGGAGTGGGTGCTTTCTTTCTCCCTTTCTCATTCTCTCTGGCAGGTATATGTGCCTTCTACCATTTTTAAAGAAAAAAGAAAGAAAGAAAAGCTAGGCTTTTTCTTTCTTTTTTTAAATTATGCTACTTTCTACATTTATTTAAAATTATTTTCACATTAATTGAGTAAGTAACCAAGTATTGATTCTTAGACCTCCTATGATCCTACCTTAATCATGTGCCTAAATATCCCCTGCGTATTCTTTTGATTTCATCTTTCCAGAATCAGGCCTTAAAGTGAAGAAGCATGGTGGTGCGGGTCTTCCTTTTACACCTAAACTACGTTTGAAGTTTTCCAGAAATCAGAATGACGTATTTTTTCACCTCTGGAGGGAGAGATGCTAGAGAAGTAGGTTGGTTTGGCCCTCTCCAGATCACTCCATTTGCTCTACGCTATCGTAGGAGCTGCGTGGGGAACCGCCAAGTCACGAGGCTCTCAGCTTCCTTCTCAGTGAGGGTGTATGAGTAAAGTGCTATCGCATAAATATCCCCAAACTTCAATTTTTTATGGGAGATCTTGAAAATTTATAAATGACATTGTCATTTATAATGTAGCCTTACTTCTAGGTAAAATGGATGAAATCTTATGAAACAGTTATGCACGGACTCTGAGAGAGAATTAAACTTTCTTCCTTTCTGATACTTTTTTTTTTTTAGATAGAGTTGTTTGCTATAGGGTGCATGCGCTCACTGGAGAGAGAGAGAGACAGAAAGACAGAAAGCGAGAAATCACCCCCCAGGAGGGATGGTCATGTCACAATCTCTTCTCTTCTATTCTCCTCTTGGGATCTTGGGCACGCACGCACACACACACACACCCATGTGCCCACATGCCCAGCGTGAGATTTAAGGCGCGGACTCCAAGACTTGAACTGCGGAAGACTATGTGGGAGTCCAGACATAACTATCACTCCATTTGCTGGTGCAAATGAAACTGTTTTTAAAATGTATTTCTTCTATGCATGAGAGAGACACACAGACAGAGACACAGACAGAGACAGGGAGAAAGAGCAACAGTAACCCCCAACCGAGTCTTCACACCATGATCTAACCCAGCCTCAGTCAGTTCCAGATCCAAGTGCCACGGCCCCGGGTATTCCTGGAGGTCTCCAGACATGAACGAGGACCTTCCCACCTGGGCCAGCTGCTGAAAGTTTTGTCACTGCTGTGCTTGTCTGGGTCCCACTCTGGTACTGTTGACAACTCTCCTGGACTTGCCACAACCAGCGTTCTCATCACGTGGGTGTCTGCTTCCCTCAGATACTTGCATGAAGTCTCTGCTACAAGTAGGAACTTATTCAAGAAAGTAGAGTTGTGGAACCTCACAGAAAGGACTCATAGGTACTATTGGTACTGGCACCAACAGATGGTGTAGTAGTTACGTTGCTGAACTCCCGTGGTTCGAGTCCTGGACTGAGCAACTTAAAACTCACGCTGGGTACATGTGCACCCAAAATCCCAAGAAGAGAATGGAGAAGGGATTGCGGCATGGCTATCCCCTCTGGGAGTGATTTCTTGCTTTCTGTCTGTCTTTGTTCTCCAGAAAGTGCATACGCTCTATAGCAAAAATCCCTCTTTAAAAAAAAATTACTGGTACTTAGAATAGTTTCTGGGTACAGGTTTTGGGGCTGACGTGTCTTAGACAACAGCCAGACTGTAACCGTGAACCAAGTGGGGATCCTAGGATCAGATGCAGACATTCATGCCTCATGAAACCAGATCGCTGATCCAAGATCCAGCCACACAGGGATCAGTTACATAGGACTGAGCCGATGGGCAGCTCATTGCGGCATTTCGTTTGGAATATTGTCAATATTCTAGATTTCATGGAAATATGATGGTGCCCTTTCTCTTTTTAAGCTATAGCTAACTCTCAATTTCTCGATTTAGTAGCCCATGCTTTTGTGAACTAAAAGAAAACACATTTTAAAAAATTATTTATTTAACTTTATTATTATTATTATTTTAAAGTAATTATTTATTTAATTTTATTTATTCATTCATTTACTTTAATTTGACCAGAGAAACACAGAGAGAGAAAGGGAAAGTGAGAAGGTAAACCACCAGGTCTGGACTTGAACTGTGGTTGGCCATATGAGAGTATCCATCACCTCAACCACCATGCCACCTGCTGGCTCCAAAGAATTGTTTTTATTTAATTTCATTTATCTATTGATTGATTGATTGATTTTATTTGATCAGAGAGGGACAGAGTGAGGGAGAGAGAGAGGGAAAGTGAGAAAGCAAGCCGCCAGGTCTGGGACTTGAATCACGGTCAGCCATGTGGGAGTCCAGCATCCTTAACCATGCCACCTGTTGCCCCTATTATTAATTATTATTATTATTATTAACATTTGCTTTAAGGTACATGCACTCACCAGAAAGAGACACACAGAGAAAGCACAAAAACAAGCTGCTAGGTCCAGGACACGAACCACAGTCAGGCATATGGAAGTCCAGCACCTCAACCACCATGCCACCTGCTGGCCCTGAAAGAAGACACTTCTCATGGTTTCTGATGCATACTGACCCCTTAGAAATCAGAAACAAATATTTTCACTGAATGTCCTTACCTTTTATAACACAATAGTTATTTACATAGGATCCACAATAATTTGTCCTCCTCTTTACCAGAAAATAGTGGAAAAATATACTATGCAAGCTAGCTTCTTCCTGGAATGTCATATTTGAGAAAAATTCCCTTTTAGTCAGATCTAAATCCTACTTCAGGTGAAATATGGTGGAGTGTTTTGGGCTGGGTTATGCTCACTGTGTTATGCTCTAGGTTACAGAGCAAACTCAAGCTGGCCTAATAGTTAACTAATATTCTCGCTACACCTCTGTAAATAATCAAGCCAACCAAATCTTACAAGAACAGACCTTTTGTGATAGAGAATAATCTTAGATTATTTTTGATTGCAAGGGAGGGAGGCTGTTAGAATCACAATGCAAAACTTGGAAATAGGCAAAGAGATTTCCGGGTGTTCCTTGAGTACAACGCCCAGTTTCCATGTGATGCACTTTCCATTGACTGGACTGTGGTGCAATTCTTTAAAGGTTAACCTAAAGAGGTCTGGTATTGTAGATATGCAAATAATTTCTGTCTGGTGAAAAAGATAACCCCAGAAGTTACAGGTTTACCTTGTAGGATATTAAAGAGTTTTAGAACCCTGACGTGTTATTCTTATCCTATCTTTTATTAAATTACTTAGAAGTGCCTAGTTCCACAAATGCTTCTTGAGTCAGTTTTAACAGCTCATTGATTTCTTCTTAAATACTGAGTTGGATGCAATTTTTTTTCACATGTTCATTATTTATTTGCATGAAATTTAGGATTTTACCTATTTTGGTGGAGGTTCAAAATGTTCATTAAATAATAAGGACGAAGATCCAGAGTGTGCACTTTAAATATGTGGGCGGGACTGATGCTATCAGCCCACACTCTATCCATAGGGACATCTGCCCTGTCATGGGGCTGTGTCTATCCAGAAGAAGAGTGCTGCCCCTCAAAAATTCTTGTGCTAAAGACAGTCAAAGAGTTTCTGCTCAGACTTCACCCTCTAGATTCCAAGATCCACCAGACTGACACGAGAAGTAAAGGTCAGGCCCTTTGATAAGTCATCTGCATTTGAGCTGTGTGTAATCCCTTTCAGAGGCTAAGACAACTGAAGAGTTTCTGCTCAGGCTTCACCCTCCAGACCCCAAGATCCACCAGACTGGGAGAAAAACAGAACTGCAGAGAGACTGTAGATCACCTCCTCCTGCATAACTCTGAATGTTCAGATTTAACTTCAAGAAATTATGAAGAAACATATAATTCATCAGATGACCAGAAACCACTACAGAGGCACAAGAAATATGAGAAACAAAGAAAATATCTCTCCCCTAAGGAAAAGAACAACTCTTCATGAACAGACAATACAATGGAGCTTGGGGAAATGACAGATAAAGAATTCAGAATATTCATAGTGACAAAGCTAACAGAGATGCGAGAGAAGAGAGACAATAAATTCCAGAAGATGCAGGAGAAAAGAATCAATGAGATCCAGGAGGTGTGGAAGTTCTTGTACAAGTTGAAAGAGGAAATACACACCATAAAAAAAGAATCAAACAGAACTGTTGGAGGTGAAGGCTATAATACAGGAAATCAAAACCTCCCTTGAAAGTATTAAAAGCAGATTAAATCATGCAGAAGATCAAATCTCAGACATAGAAAACAGAACCTCTGTCCCAGAAAATTTCACCAAAAAGGTCAAGAAAATAACTCAATGAAATAAAAATAATATATGAGAAATACTAAATACCATTAAACGTCCAAACATCCAGATCGCTGGTATCCCAAAAGATGAAGGAACTAATAAGGGCATTGATAATCTATTCCATGAACTCCCAAAAGAAAACTTTCCAAACCTAGAGAGACAAATATTCAGACCCAAGAAATATGAAGGACCCCCACCTAGAATCAACCCAAGAAGAACTTCTCCAAGGCACATCATAGCCAGACTGACCAAAATCACAAAGAAAAGATTCTAAAATTGGCAAGAGAGAAACATCAAGTTTACTTACAAAGGATATCCCATCAGGCTAACAGCAGACTTCTCATCAGAAACAAGGTGAGCCAGGAAAGAATGGGAAAATATATTCAAAGTGTTGAGTGAAGAACAATTTCAACTAAGAATTCTATACCCAGCAAGATTATCCTTCTTATGGGAAGAAAAGAAAGACAAAAACATTGTCAGACAAACAAAATCTAGAGAATTTACCAACACCGGTCCAGCTCTCTAAGAAGTTTTGAAGTGAGTGCTATGCCAGGAAAACTAAAGACAGACACACAGAAATAAAAGTCCAAAAAACAACCAAGAAAATGTCCAACTTAATGGTAGGGACAAGTCTGGAATTGAATATTAACTTCCAGAATTTAAACAGAAAGATTGGACCACAATGGAAGAGAGATTAATTACGTGAGACTGAACTGGTGAAATAGAATTTACAACTTTTGACTAAAACATGACTGATTTTATCCTATGCTTTGTTTTCCAGATTTAAGCATGTTTTTTTTTATTCTCTTGAGCTGTTGATAGGTTCATATACCTACTATTTGAATAGAATCTTAACCTTTTTCTTGACTTTAAGTCTTAAGCAAATTTCTCTTAACATTTTGTGATTTTGATTTGTTAAAGCTGAAACTGCTTGTCTTGAAATTAAAAAATACATTTAAAAATACCTATTTAATGACCACAGTAAACTATATAGCCTCAGCTAGGTGGTACTTTATAGTATGTTCATTCTCCTGACAGATATGTATCTATCAGCTGAAGTTGCTGTTGAAAGTAATTAATTAAGATTTTTTTGCACATCAATAAAATGTGAAAATAAAAAAGGAAGCATGGAAAGTAACTGTAGATACCAGAGACAGTGTGGGAGGAGGGTGAGAAATGGCAGAGGGTGAGAAACAATCAAGGGGGAAAAAATGAAAAATATCTAAGAAATAAGAAAGGAAAAATTATTTGTTGATGATAACATGTATAGTAATAATACTGATTAAGCCAATATAAAGTTTATTCTGGACAGGAAATCTCATTTTGTATGCTATGATGATGTACAGTAAATGAATGTAGAATAAATTAATTAAATAAAAAATAAAAAATTTTAAAAGCAGCTAAAGAATTTCCTGTGTTGAGATTTGGTTGTGATGGGATTAAGAGTGTGAAAACTTAATTTGACTTCAGTGTTGAAAGGTAAAAGGAGATTGAGATTAACACAGGGTGGCAGCAAGGGGCATGGAGGCTAAGGCACTGGATCTGACATGGCCAGCTGCCTGGTTTGGTCTGAATCGCGTATCCCGAGACTTGAAAAGCACACCAGGCACATAAGCATACATGCCCAAAATCCTGAGAGGAGGAAGGAGAAGGGATCTCAGCATGTCCATTCCCCAGAGGTGAGGAGGAGTAATTCTCATTCACTTTCTCTCTCGCTCGCTCGCTCGCTCTCACGCACACACACATGCATGTGCTCTGCCCATCAAAGGCACATGCCCTATAGCAAAGTAACAAAGAAAGAAAGAGAGAGAGAGAGAGAAAGAAAAAAGGAAGAAAGGAAATAAGCAAGGAAGAAAAAGAAAGAAAAAGAAGAAAGAGGGAACGAAAGAAAGAATAGAAGAAAGAAAAAGAAAGAAAGAAAAAAGGGAGAGAAAAAAAAGAGAGATATAGGGTGAGGCTCTCTGACTGAAGCCTTGTGGACTTACAGGGAGCATGAATAAGACAGAGACACGTGCACACATATGCATGCATCCTGCCCCCCACACCCATGCTCTGATGCATCCAGAAGACCAGCCAGAAGACCCTCATCCAATGTGAGCCTTGGACCTTGGGCTTGGGCCTCCAAATGAACTGAATAAACCTCTCTTCTTATATATCAGCCAGTTTGGGGTATTTTCTGTTATTAGCAACAGAAAGGAATAGAAAGGCAGCTTTTTCTCTACAGGAGATGCCCTGTGCACATCCTGTTTTCTTCTGATCTGCACAAAGGCACTGATGGCCTGGGTTAGCCTCGAATGCACCTGTCAAAGTAACAAAAATATTTCAATATGATTAAAACCGGTGAAGAAGTACTATATGGAAACTAGTATAAATATGTTATGGGTAACCTAGAAATATTTTCAGTCTCTGGAAAGAAGTCTGTCAATACATAACAAGACTTAAAACACTATCATTTTAACTTGATGATTCTACTTTGGGGTATATTACTCAAGGAGGTAGATTGCACCCCTTCCTCTTCTAAAAACAAATACCT
Organism: Tupaia tana; assembly: GCA_026018925.1. NCBI lineage: Eukaryota > Metazoa > Chordata > Mammalia > Scandentia > Tupaiidae > Tupaia > Tupaia tana. Next base: position 6,929,297 of record JAKSZU010000016.1, read on the forward strand.
TTTTTTTTTTTTTTTTTGGAGAGGTTTTTTTCGCTATAGGGCGCGTGCGCTTGCCAGACAGAGAGAGACATAGAGACAGAAAGCGAGAAATCACCCCCCAGGGGGAATGGTCACGCCGCAATCCCTTCTCTTCCATTCTCCTCTCGGGATCTTGGGCACGCACGCACACGCGCCCGGCGTGAGTTGTAAGCCACCGGGTCCGAGACGCGAACCGCGGTCGACTACGTGGGAGTCCAGCGACATAGCCATTACGCTAACTGCTGGTTCCCAAAACAAATACCTTTTCATAGCACATTAATAATATAAAAAACGTAAGAATAGAGTTACACAATGGATTTTGCTAATACCTGAAAGTATCTATTAACTAATAGTATGTGGGGGGGAGCAGAATAAAAACATGTAAACAGCATACTGGCGGGATTGGGCATAGACCCCTGGAGCGCCTGGCACACGCAGCTGTGTGTTCATTAGAAATGTGAACACAGGATAAACGTGTACAGTATTTACTCTTACCATGGCATTGAAGAATTCTTATGCACATATAATAATCTAGTTCCAACGAGGCTGGAGAGGATTACCACTGTGTTGTGGGTGCTCTTCACCAGGCTGCGGAGTTTAAACTGGACAGTGTGGCCTGGGGGCACGGCCCAATGTTTTTCAGGACCGGAAACAATATGACGAAACTGTGTTCGAGGAAGTAGTTGTTATTTGGAGAAAAGTTAGCAGTAAAAGCAGTAAGAAGCTTAACCTTGATTCTTTTTCTGTAAAGGTGTCTACATTTTTCATTGGTATTGATAATCCTAACTTTTTAAGAAGTCTTAATAGACCTCACCGGCCGGGTAGAAACGAACACCTTGGATTTCCATGGGATCATCACTAGGGGGCGACCTAGTCAGAGCCCGAGTCCTGACCGGCGGCCCTTGGAGCCTCGGCCTCACCGTCAGGCTGCTTCTCAGAAAGGCCGCGCTGGGCGCCCGAGATCTGCAGAATCGCTATCTGCATTCACCAAGCTCCCCAGGGATCCGCTTGAGCGGCCCTACCAGGGCGCGCAGACCTCCCCGCCTCTTCCTTAAGGCTGGCCTGACCTGGCGTTTTTCCCTGGGGGGCCAGGCCTGCCACTCATTTGCTGTCCACCCTACTCCTCTGTGTTTTCCTGTGGCGCATTTTCACCTCTCCCCCCACAGCTAGACGAACAGCAGATGGCAAGGCCGGTGAGAGGTGGGTTTTAACCCCCCAGCAAGGCCTAGCTGCTGGGTTCCTAGACTCGGCACTTCTCAGGCCAGCTCACAGCAGCTGTTTCAGCTCTCTTGCATTTCTGTGGGATAAAAAGATAAATTCTGTTTTTGATTTACCAAAACAGAAACACAGGACAGCTGCTTTTCAAAGTGTGTTTATGTGGAGGAAACATGTCTAAGTAAGATTTAGCTCTCGAAATTACTCTGTCCGGAAACCCGAGGGGTAGAGCTAAACGGACTTGCAGCGAGGAAAGGGAGGAAGGGAAGTCTCTGGCTCTTCATCAGACTGGATCTTCTGGGTGGGGAGGCTCAGGGGTCTTCGCGATTGTCCTCAGGAGGGCAATGGCAGATCTGAGCGATTAGATGACCCTCGGCCACTTCTGCCCTTTGTGCTGGTGGATTCCCACCCACCCAGAGCTTTCCCAGTAATCTTGCTGCTCCCAGAGGAAGCCTGGGCTTGCCCGTGACCCCAGGAGAGAAGATGGCAGAGAGGGGACCTTCCAGGGCGGCCACCAGCTGGTTGGACTGTATCTTCCATGACGTTTAACCATGTTCTAAACTCAGAAGCCACAGTTCTCCAGTCTGCCAGTGGGACTTGGGGGGGCTGCCCTGCGGCCCAGTGGTTACGAATTTTGCAAAGGAAGCTCGATCCCCCGTGGTCGAGCAAGCTTGAAAACCTGAGCTTGCTTTGGGGCTTGCCCAGAATCCTGAGGAGATGGAGAAGTGGGGGAAAAAAGGATTGTGGGGTGACCACGCCGTTGGGAGGTGGTTTCTCTCTCTGTTTTCTCTCTCTCATGCAGGTGCCCTCTGGCATAAAAACGAACAAAGGGAAAACACACACACACACACACACACACACACACACACCACAAATCAGGCCCCTCCTACAAGCAGCTGGGTCAGTAAGTCTGAGGCGGGTCCTGGGAGTATGTGTCACTCCTGTGTCCCCAGGTGGTGCTGATGCTGCTTGGTTGGGGACCACTCTGTGAGGACCACTGACATGCTCCAAAGCATCTGAGTGCACCCCTAGACATTCCCACGTGAATTGAGCATGGCCGTGGCAGGCTTGGGCCATCTTTGTAGACGTTAGTCAGCATTGGGGGGAGGGAGGCTCTCCCATTTAAAAGCCCATTCTTGGTAGGTCCCATGGGCTCATAATTAAGGGAGCCAGATCCCACGTGGCTCACCACAGTCCCAATCTCAGTCCTCTGGGGGCTTAGAAAACACGCCAGGCATCTGTGCCCCAAACCCTGACAGGGTGGAGAAGCGGAGAAGGGATTGCAGCACGGCCATTCCCATTGTAAGGATGCTTTCTCCCTCTCGCTTTCTTTCTGTCTAGCAAGCACTCACACCTTCTGGCAGCTAAAAAATTTAAATTAAGGGACTGTACTCCCGCTTAGTTGACTACAGCTCAAGTCCAGACCTGGCGGCTTAAAACTCACGCCAGGCGCGTGTGCGTGCGTGCCCAAGATCCTGAGAGGAGAATGGAGGAGATGGGATTGCGGCGTGGCCATCCCTCCTGGGGGATTTCTCATTTTCTGTCTCTCTGTCTCTCCAGCAAGTGCAAATGCCCTACAGCAAAAATCTCTCTAAAAAAATTTAACTAAAAGTCCACTCTAAAAGCCAGCACAGATTAAAATATGACCTGATTTAGCCCAGCCGCACCAGGGGCAGGCTTACTCCCTGAATTCCAGTCTAGTTTTCAGACAAGCAGGCCTCCTGCTAAATAACCTAGCTCTGGCCTCTGCCTCTGTGACCCACAAGGTGGGGCTGCTGGGCTGCCACACAGGAGGCTGCGACCATCCCGCGGTCCCTGGGCACCCGCAGTGCGTCCCAGGTGGGCTTCAGCCTGAGGAAGGTGAGAGTGTCGGGCTACCCATGACTGAGCACAGGGTGCTACCCAGGTGGGCTCCTGCCGCCCCACCACCTGGGTACCTTCTCCCACCTCCTTACATCAACCACGGTTTGCAAGTAATTCCTGTAAGGGGAAATGGCGTGTTCCGTTAAGATGCATATCATCTCGGGGCCGGCAGGTGGGTGGTGGTGAAGGGCGCTGGACTCCCACAAGGCCGACCGCAGTTCCAGTCCTCGACCTGGCAGCTTGCTTTCTCTCTCTCTCTCTCTCTCTCTGCCTCTCATTCTGTCCCTCTCTGGTCAAATGAAATAAGTAAATAATGTTAAATAATTCTTTTTTTTTTTTTTTTTTTGGAGAGGTTTTTGCTATAGGGCGTGTGCACTCGCCAGACAGACAGAGAGAGACAGAGAGATAGAAAGCGAGAAATCACCCCCCAGGGGGGATGGTCACGCCGCAATCCCTTCTCCTCCATTCTCCTCTCGGGATCTTGGGCACGCACACACATGCGCCCGGCGTGAGTTTAAGCCACCGGGTCCGGGACGCGAACCGCGGTTGACTACGTGGGAGTCCAGCGACATAGCCATTACGCTAACTGCTGGTCCCAATAATTCTTTTTTTTTTTTTAAAGAGATGCATATCATATCAAGGGGGATGTCTTAGTTAGGGCTGCTATAATACTGGGTGGTCGGAAAAGTCATGACGTATTTTTCTATGCAAAATGGCCGGGCAGAATGTTGTAAACTGGCGGCTCACAGACAACAGAGATGCATCTGTCAAAGTCCAAGTGCTGGGAGTTCAGACGAGGCGCCAGATGGGCAGGGGCTGTCGGGGCCGCACGGGGCGTGCACTGCTGACATCTTGTAGCCTCACGTGGTGGGAAGAGGGCAGATTGGTCCCCAGGATCCGTTTTTATCAGGCGCTGATAGATCAGTCGTTCAGGACTTCACGCTCATGACTAACACCTCTCCAAGGCCTTACCTTGAAATACCATCTTTTTTTTTTTTTTTTTTTTTTTTTTGAGAGGTTTTTGCCATGGGTGTGTGCTTGCCAGACAGAGACAGAGAGACGGAAAGTTTAAAATCACCTCCCAAGAGGATGGCCATGCCGCAATCCCTTCTCCTCCATTCTCCTCTCAGGATCCTAGGTACGCACGCACACATGCACATGCACCCAACGTGAGTTTTAAGCCACTGGGTCTGGGACTTGAACCGCGGTCAACAACATGGGAGTCCAGCAACATAGCCATTACGCTAACCGCTGGTCCCACCATTTCGTTTTTGAATGGGAGGGAAGACAAACACTCAGTTCATGACCAGAGATAAACCATTATGTCACGGAAGTGTGAATTGGGACACTGAAGTATTTTATTGTTTGGTTATTAGGAAAGGAAGAAAGATGAATTCAAACATGGTAATTCACATTCAAGTTCCCCTCCGGAGATTTGAAAAACCATGCCCGCCACGTGTGTATGCATGCCCAAAATCCCAAGAGGAGAATGGAGGAGAGGGGATTGTGGCGTGGCCGTGGGGATGATTTTTCACTCCCCACCCCCACCTCCGTCTCTGACAAACATGCACACCCTACAGCAAAACTAAAAATAAAACACAGAAAAACGTGGTAACCTGAGTCCCCATGAAGGACTCAGCACTCACGTAGTCAGAGTGAGGAGAAGGAACAGGGAAGAATGAGGCGAGTCAGAGAATAGCAAAGGACACCTACTCTGTGTCATTTTTGTCCCCACGGATCCCTGAATGTGCAATGAGACAGACTGGCAAAATGTTCCACCCCTGTCCTCTTCCCAGAAAAAGAACCCTTTTCACTCTTACAAGACTCTAGCCTTAGTCTCATCTGCATTTTAAGGATGATGGCATTCCGTAACTACACTTGATGGCGATGCCGGGAAGTCATCCCTCAGACAACAGCAGGCCCCGTGACTGTCACCTCTGACAGCAGAGTTCTCGTCCCATAGGTGTGTCTCCACCAAGCTTCCACTCCCCTGTCCAACAAAGTCACTGAGCGGTGTTGGCCAGAATTTACATTTTAATTATCATTTTTTTCTTTTCTTTTAAAAAATTTTTTGCCAGATGGTACATGGGCTCAGCAGAGAGAGAGAGAAAGTGAAAAAGCACTCCCCGTGGGGAAAGGTCATGCCACAATTCCTTCTTCTCCATCTCTCCCTCCCTTTGGGATTTTGGTTACACACTCTTACAGGTCTGGAGTGCTTCTCACGTCATCAGGTTCCCTGAGGGATTAGGTGACACCTGTGCCTGCAGTGGGTTCTATTACAGGAAAGAAACCTGAACTTGGGGAACCCTAACCTTTTACAATGGGAAGTAAGCCTTCCTGACTGACTCTTGCCCTAGAGGGAGACATCACCCTTATAGTGCCCTTTGCTGCTGAGAGGCACTATCTCTATCTCCTCAGGCTGCTCATTTACAAACATTTTTTTTTTTTTTTTTTGGAGAGGTTTTTGCTATAGGGCACGTGCGCTCGCCAGACAGAGAGAGACAGAGAGATAGAAAGCGAGAAATCACTTTCGGCCACACCGAAATCCCTCCTCCTCCATTCTCCTCTCGGGATCTTGGGCACACACGCACACACGCCCGGCGTGAGTTTAAGCCACCAGGTCTGGGACTTGAACCGCAGTCGGCTACCTGGGAGTCCAGCGACATAGCCATTATGCTAACTGCTGGTCCCAATTTACAAACATTCTTGAGAAGACGATTCAGAGCAAAGACAGTCATTGCCTCTGTTTACAAAATGTGCAGAAACACAAGACACCCTTGAGGCCGGCAAGTGGCGTGGTGGTTAAGGGCATTGGACTCCCACATGGCTGACCGTGGTTTGAGTCTCAGACCCAGTGGCTTGCTTTCTTACTTCCTCTCTATCACTCTGTCCCTCTCTGCTAAAATTAAAATAAATAAATAAATAAACTTATTTACTAGAATAAACACTAGTAACAGAAAAAAAATTTATATATTAACTGCAACCCCATTTCTCAGAGATAATCACTATGAACATTTTGATATGTGATCTTTTTTTTTAGAGATTTTTGCTATAGGGCACATGTACTCGCCAAAGAGAGAGAGAGAGACAGAGAGACGGAAAGAGAAATCACCCCCTGGGGGGATGGTCACACTGCAACCCCTTCTCCTCCATTCTCCTGTCGGGATCTTGGGCACGCACGCACACGCGCCCAGTGTGAGTTTTAAGCTGCCAGGTCCAGGACTCAAACTGCAGTTGACTACATGGGAGTCCAGCGATGTAACCCTTAGGCCACCTGCTGGTCCCTGATAGATAACAGAGTTGTTCTAGGCCATATTATTTGTGTGCTTCCTCCCCAAATATATATTGACTAACTTTCCTGTGTTAAATTATTACTTCATAACCTAATGTTTCATAGTTGCATAATAGTTCATGTATAAATATACAACTTATTTATTGGTCCTCTGATGTTACATACTTTGTGTGTGTGTGTGTATAAATTCTTCAGGCCGAGAAGTCATATTTAAAGAGAGATTACATAAAGTGTAAAAAACAGTTTCAAATCTGACAACATAATGTGACATCTTTTTATTTTCCTTATATTTCAAGGCAACAAGTCTTTAGGGGGCAAAGAATAAAATGTGACTTCTGCCTTCAGTAAATCTAAAAAAAAATGATCAAGAAACTAACTTTTTAGTACAAATTCCATAAAATATGACTAGTTTACTGTAACATAGCAAGAAGGCCATTTATTACATAAAGAATAACATACCCAGAGCTGATCCCGAGCCATTAAACCGTGTGGGGAGCCAAGACCCCAAGGCCGGAGCAGCGTCTTGGAGCTTAGGAGGCCACTGAGGCAGAGACTAAGAACAGCGAGCTATGAGTACACACCTCCGTGTGTGTGTGAAGTCCATTTATACCTCTATGTAAACTGTCTCTGGTGTATACATCGTGGGCTGTCAGAAACGTCATGAAGGTATTATTCCTGTGCAAAAATGCACCATGACGTTTCCCACAGCCCGATAGATACACGAGTCTCACCTAAGGGAATTCTTTTCATAAAACAGAACGAAATGCAGAGCTCGGTTATCTCTGCACGTAGTGCCCAGCTGTTCGCAGGCGGCCGCGTGGGCCCCTGGCCCCAGCACAGCCCGGCCCAGGCGTCGGGAGCGTGCGATGGGAAGGCCACCACAGCCAAGGTCTCTGTTCCCAGGCCGCTTCCGAGGGCGGACGCAGCAGTGGCGAGGGCGACATTTCAAACTGAGTTCACGGATCCAGCTGGCTTTGATGAATGATTCAGGAACTGGACGTCGTCCTCCCTGCAGATAGAAAGGAGCTCTAATGAGCTAGACGAAGGAGGTGAATTTTACAGAGGAGGATGCGGAGCAAAGCGGGAAACGTGGCGGAGCGTCCTTTCAGGGGTGCCTCCCGCAGGGCTGTCAGCCGAGTCTTGCGCAAGGGAGCTTCGCTTCTCTTCTCTCCTGCTTTCTTGGAAGACCAGATCTGACAGGTCAGCCACTTAGATTTCAGTTTGGTGAAGGAGAATTGTGGCATGAGTGACTCCATTTTCGGCCTGTCTCTCTCCTTCACAAAGAACAGAAACTAATCAACAAATGAAAGTATGTCAAGGATAAGGAGAGTTATGAGGAGAAATAAAGCAGGAAAAAGGGTCAGAGAAAGTTTGCTCACTGTATTCTCAGTGTCTGACAAGTAGTAAGTAGTCAATACATTTCCAGTTTATAGACAATTAAATTGAGATTCCAAAGTAATAAGTGACTTACCTAAAGTCACGGCTAGTTGTCAGAATAGATCTTTGAACCCAGTTTTCTGGCTCTAGAGTCCAAGATCGCAGCCATGGTTAGTATGAACTACAACTCCCTACCCTTATGAAGTTTATGCTCTAGCTAAATTCTTTATAAATAATTATTTTAATAATTATTTAATTTAATTCATTTTTAAAGATGATATATAGACATCTCAATCTTTTTAAAAATTTTATTTAATATTATTATTAATTTTAACTTGCTACATGGTATGTATACTCACTAGAGAGAGATGAGAGACAGAGAGAGAAAGCAAGAAAGCAACCTGCCAGGTCTGGGACTTGAACCACAGACAGCCACGTGGGAGTCCAGCACCTTAACCACCACACCACCTGCTGGCTCCATTATTATTATTTTTAAAAATTTGCTATAGGACATTAGCATGAGAGAGAGAGAGAGAGAGAGAGAGAGAGAGAGAGAGAGAAAAGCTGCCAGGTCCAAGACTCTAACCTCAGTTCACCATGTGGGAGTCCAGCACCTTAACCACTATACCACCTGCTGACCCCCTGACTAAAGTTTAATAGGGATAGAAAATACTACTACTACTACTAATAATAATAATAATGGGACCAGTAGATGGCATAATGATTACATCACTGGACTCCCACATAGTTGACTACGGTTCAAGTCCTGGACACGGTGGCTTAAAACTCATGCCAGGTGCGTGTGTGCCCAAAATCCCAAGAGGAGAATGGAGGAGAAGCGGTTGCGGCATGACCATCCCCCTGGGGTGGGGGTAGGGTGCTTTCCCACTTTGTCTTTCTCTCCATCGAGAGCACATGCCTATATCAGAAATCTCTCTAAAAACAATTTTTTATAAAGTCATAATAATAATGGGACCATCTTTGCAATCCTACAGAGTAAAAATAGTGTCTGCATACTGTGTGTTGATGGGATGGAGTCGACACAGTAACCATTAGAAAACTGGAGTAGTGAGAGAGAGGTGACTGTTACGTGTGTGCTATCACCAAATACAACTGGTATTTTTAAAACAAACCCCTAAGGTTGTTTCAATCCATTTGAAATCCATTTCAACCCCTAAGGTTGAAAAACAAACAAACCTTGGAAACCAACAGTTAGCGTAATGGCTACGTCACTGGACTCCCACGTAGTCGACCGCGGTTCACGTCCTGGACCCGGTGGCTTAAAACTCACATCAGGCACGTGTGCGTGAGTGCCCAAGATCCTGAGAGGAGAATGGAGGAGAAGGGATTGCGGCCATCCCCCCTGGGGGGTGATTTCTCGCTTTCTGTCTCTGTCTCTCTCTGTCTGTCTGGCGAGCGCATGCGCCCTATAGCAAAAACCTCTAAAAAAAAAAAACCTTTAAAAAAAAAATGCCGTTTCCTGGGACCAGCAGATGACATAATGGCTATGTTGCTGGACTCCCATGTAGTCGACCATGATTCAAGTCACGGACCCTGTGGCTTAAACTCACACTGCGTGCTTGTGCATGCATGCGCAAGATCCCAAGAGGAGAATGGAGGAGAAGGGATTGCAGTGTGGCCATCCCCCTGGGGGGTGATTTCTCGCTTTCTGTCTCTCTGTCTCTCTCTGTCTTTCTGGTGAGTGCACGCGCCCTCAAAAAAAAAATGCCATTTCCTTTACTGAGGTTCATTTCATATGTAAGTTTAGTCCTTTTCTAAATAATATGTCATCTTCCCGCTTTCCCTGCTTTTTGGGAGAAAATATTTCCTGCAACCTCTCTGTGCTCCCCCACCCATGTAACCCCATCAGGTACATGAAGCCCCTCGGTGGAGATCTCTGGGGAGATCTCAGCACGGACAAGCATGCGAAGCTCTCAGCGATGAGGAACTCCCCACACAATTCCTGCAAGACCTATTTTGCTTCGTCTTGCCTCACAGATTACAGGCTGCCATGCAAAGGACGAGTCAAATGAGACAGGATCTAAGAGGCAGGAGGTGGAGACTGGCCGACTCCAAGACCACAACGTCCCAGGAAAGGAGATGGAGACACAAGTTAGAGGGAGGAGCATGAAGACCCAGCCAGCCCAGTAACAAAACTTCAGCAAACAACCTTGACGATCCTGTCCGCCATGATTGTAGCAGCTGCATGGACCAGCAAGTGCAACAGTGGCTCAGGTCACCTAAAATGGTAGCATGTTCAAGACACACCTCCGGGAGGAGCTCTTACATGCTAATGAGGCATATGATGTATGTTCCGCTAGAGAGCATGCGCACAAGTGAGCACCCTTGCAGGGGTCCTCAGGACCACCCTACATGCTAAAACCCACTCTCTATGAATATGCATGTGAACCTCCCAGAAAAGGAGCTCCCAAAGGCGCTTAGTGCTGTGTCCTCGGGGCAGTCCGCTCTGCGCACGAAGTGTATTCTCGCGCTCCTCAATACGTTCACTTTACTTCGCTGAGTCACGCTCGAATTCTTCCCTGCAACCAAGTGGAGACCCCGAGAGCCCCTCGTGCTGTGATGAAAGCATAAGTGCAAAGTTCCCTGCAAGGCGAGAGGATGGAACAACTTAAAGGGTGGTCCGTGTATGAGGCCAGCAGGTGGTGTGGCGAGAAAGGCACTGCATCTCCAGACCTCCTGGCTTGCCTTCTCACTTTTTCTTTCTCTCTCTCTCTCTGCCTTTTTTGGTGAGCGCACATGCCCTATAGCAAATTTTAAAAAGGTAATAATAATAAATAGAATTAAATAAGTAATCCTTTTTTTAAAAAAGAAAAAAGATTCCATTGGGACCAGCAGTTGGCGTAATGGCTATGTCGCTAGACTCCCACGTAGTCGACCCCGGTTCTAGTCCCGGATCCGTTGGCTTAAACCCATGCCAGGCGCGTGTGCATGACCAAGACCCAGAAAGGAGAATGGAGAAGAAGGGATTGCGGCGTGGCCATAACCCCTGGGGGGTGATTCCTCACTTTCTGTCTCTCTGTCTCTCTGGAGAGTGCACGTGCTCTATAGCAAAAACTTCTCCAAAAAAAAAAATGGTTCCAAAAAAGGAAAAAAAAAGCCAGAAAGTTAGTGCTCTGCAGGGCAACCCCACACTAGAAGGTTACTGGTTCAAGTTAAGGCACCTCCCTGAGTATGCTGGGCGGGTGCTGAGGATGAGGGGCGAATTGTGACATTGAAAGCCTGTTGAGGGTACCTGTGTGAGTCTCTCTTGCTTGCTCATGGAAGAAATAAAATACAAAATAAAATTGAAAAAGAAAAAAGGAATTAGCAAACCGTTGCGCTACTTCCCAGCATGGTGATAGTGTGAGAGGAGATGGTCGTATGTGAAGGTGAATGTGACTTACTACTTTTTAAAATATTTTTTTCATTTAAATTTATTTATTATTATTATTTTAATTTGACCAGAGAGAGAGAGAGGGAAAGTGAGAAAGCAAGCCACCAGGTCCGGGACTCGAACTGCAGTTGGCTATGTGGGAATCCAGCGCTCTTAACCGCCACACCATTTGCTGGTGACTTACTATTGATAAGTGCCTGGACAGCTAGCCTCTGCGCAGTAGCTACGTGACTCCTATTCCTATTAAAAGCAAATTTAAATGAAATAGCCACCTAGGTCAAATTAAGTAATTTAATTAGTGCCAGAAACTTTTAAAAGAAGCTTTTTTTGCCTTTTGATGAAAAAAAATAAACAGATTTCCATCCTCAAGGGATTCTGGGGTTCCTGGATGATCTGTTCCCAGAAAACGAGAACATCGGCCCTGCAGGGTGGGGCTCGGCCTGCTCACTGCCTTGGCTGTTCCCCTTTCCCCGATGCGCTTCTGCATCAGAGCGAATTCATTTTTAATGTGTCCCTAGATAATCGTCAATAATAGGTACCCCATGCAAAAAGCAGGAGGTCCTCAGCTGATGGAGATATTTCGCCAAGTGCCATAAAAGCACTTGGAAGCGTTAACTGTCTCGAAACATCCTGTAATTTGTCATTACTGATTTAGCTGGCCTTTTGAGTAACATATTTTGTGATGGGGGGGGCGGTTAGAAGCATGTATATTTTAGAGACAAAGTCTCTAAAATATTTAGAGAGCTGGTATATTTAGAAAGCCTCATATTTTGGGAGATTTATATTTATATTGTTTCAGCTGCTCGATGGTTGCTGTGCCTAAAATGAAGCCCATCAAATGTTGAGCTAAGGGGAACCAGCCTCCCTCTGTGGCGTCTGCAAATGCGGTCACAGCCCCGGCTGCCTCCTGCAGTCCGAATCCTGGCTCTCTGAGAGGCAATGAGCAGGGACAGATGAGGCCTCTGTGAGAACTAATCTTAACGGGGTTGTGAAAAGGGCAGGCTGGGAGATTTCCAAAGACCAGAGAGACTTTGTAGGTAATTTCTAGACATCGGTGATCAGTCCCGAGAGAGACAAGGGGGTGACTGGCTCAGTGCACTTTCCAAAGATGGCGGGAAGGATGTCTCTAGCCCACGTGCTCCTCTGCAATGTGGTCTTGCTATGCTCTCTTTTTTTTGGAGAGGTTTTTGCTATAGGTCGCATGCACTTGCCAGAAAGACAGAGAGAGACAAAGATAGAAAGCGAGAAATCACCCCCCAGGGGGATGGCCACGCCGCAATCCCTTCTCCTCCATTCTCCTCTTGGGTTCTTGGGCATGCACGCACACATGCCCGGCGTGGGTTTAAGCCACCAGGTCCGGGACTCAGCAGTCGACTACGTGGGTGTCCAGCAATGTAGCCATTACACTAACTGCTGGTCCCACTACACTCTCTTTTTAAGAGGTAGAGCGGGAACCAGCAATTGACCATGGTTCAAATCTAGACCTTGGCAACTTAAAACTCACACCAGGGGGGCAATAGGTGACTTGGTGGTTAAGGGCTCTGAATTTCCACATGGCAAACTACAGGTTTGAGTCCTGGACCAGGTAGCTTGCTTTCTCATTTTCTCTTTCTCTCTCTCTCTGATCAAATTAACAAATAATAATAACAAATGGAATTAAATAAATAAATATATTTTTAAAAAAATAAAGAGGTAGCACACGTGTGCCAGTTGGTGGTATGGTGGTTAAGGTGGCTGGATCCCACATGGGCCAACTCTGTGGTATGAGTCCTGACCCTGCGGCTTGAAAATCACTCCTGGCACATGTGCATGAGTTCCCAAAATATCTTTCCTGTGAGTGCACACACCCCATACCAAAACCAAAAAAAGAGGAGGGGGTAGAGTGTATTTTCCTCCCCTGGAACCTGGGTAAGCTGTGGCTCTCGAACGACACAGTATGACTGCAGTAGTGCTCCGTGACTTCCAGTGTTGGGCCAGAGAATATGTTACAACCATGCTTGGAACCTGTGCACCATGTGAGAAGTCTGAGTACCCGAGGCTGCGTGTCGTGAGGAAACCTGAGCCCCACGCAGAGGCTGCGTGTAGCACTCCAGCCGGCAGTCAAGTCTTCTAGTCATCCCAGCAGAGCCCCTCAGCTGTCCATGAGGCAGTCTCTGCTCGACTCCAGCCCCAGCTGAGACCCCAGATGGTCTTCATGCTTGGGTTGCATTCCTGATCACAGTATCCAGGCTCATAATCCGATCTGCGGGTTCGGGAGTCATTGACTGCACTGCAGGAACAGGTGGAAAAGAGGAAATGAACAGTGACGCGAAGCTCAGCTGGCTGGCCAGATTCCAAAAGTGCAATTTAACAACATATGGGAAGAAATTCTAAAACACACACAGGTACGCACATCTGTGTACATATATACGCACGAGTGTTACCTGGCAATTACTGAACTTACTTAGTAAATAAGGCTTTGAGTTCAGATGGTTGGAAGGGCAGAGTGTAGATAGCATGAAAAGTTCTTTCTTACCTGGTGGTTCGAACCAGGCCTTTAGAGAAGCCAGACCGTGAACTGATACCTGATTCTGCCACTTATGAGCTATGAATTTGTGCAGGCTATTTTATATCTCTGCCTCCCTCCGCTTCTTGTCTGTAAAATAAAAATAAAAAACAGTACCACTAATTTGATAGGGCCACTAGGCAAAAGATCAATAAGGAAAATGAGAATTTGAAAAACATTATAGTCTAACTGGACCTCACAAATATGTATAGAACACTTCAACCAACAATAGCAGAGACATTTCTCTCAAGTACATAGGCATTGTTCTCCAGGAGAGACCACACGTTAGGCCATAAAACACATTTTCAGAGGACGTGCGCACTCATGTGCATGAGAGAGAAAGAGAGAAAGCACCTTCCAGAGGGGTGAGGTCATGCCTACCTTATCCATCCTGTTGGGATTTTGAGCCCACATGTCCATGTACTGGCGTGTTTTTCAAGCTGCCACAACTGAGATTCATACAATGACTGGCCATGTGGGATCTGGCTCCCCATGGATAGCGTTTAACACTACGCTACAAGGCTACACCTCCCCTCAAAAACAACCATGTTTTAATAAACTTAAGAGGTTAAAATTTTATGAAGTATTTTTTCTAATCAAAATAGGAAATACTAGAGCTTAATAGCAGAAGGAAAAGTGAGAAGTCCACAAATATAGGGGACCAAACAAAACACTCTTGGACAACCAATAAATAGGTCAGAGAACAAATCACAAGATAAATTTAAAAATATATGAAGTCACAAAAATACAATTTACCAAAATTTATAAAATGAAAGTGGTGTTGGAGAGAAATTCATATCTATAAACACATGAAAAAAGAAGAAAGATCACAAATCAAAAACTTAACTTTGCACCTCAAGGAACTAGAGAAAGAACAAACTAAACCAAAAGCCAGAAGAATGAAGCAAATAATAAAGATGAGAGTAGAGGGGCCAGTAAGTGGCATGGTGGTTAAGGCACTGGACTACCACATGGCCGATCATAATTTGAATCCCAGACCTGGCAGTTTGCTCTCTCTCTCTTTCTCTGGTGAGCACGTGTGCCCTATAGCAAAATTTTTGAAATGATAATAATCAATAAAATAAAATAAATAATTATTTTTTAAAAAGATTAGAGTAGAAATAAATGAAAAAGAGAATAGGAAAAAAAAAAAAGAGAGAAATCAATAAAACCAAGACTTGGTTTTTGAAAATATCAACAAAATTAACAAGCCTGTCGCTAAATTGATGAAGTAAAAAAGAGAAACTTAAATATTACTAACTAAAATAAGAAATGAAAGAAGAGGGTTAGCCATGGCCTGGTGGTTAAGGCAGCTAGATCCCACGTGCCTAGCCACATGGTTCAAGTCCTGGTTCCGGTGGCTTGAAAAACACATTGAGCATGTGTGTGTGCATGTCCCAAATCCTGAGTGTAGGGAGAAATAGGACAGGGATTACAGCATGACCACGCCTTATGGGGGATGTTTTCTCACTTTTCCTGCCTCTCTCCAGCAATTGCACAAACCTTCTAGCAAAAGGAAAAAATGAAAGTGGGGACATTCTGAAGGTTTTATAGGAATTAAAAAAAAACTCGAAGAAAGTACTTGAACAATTGGACACCAAAAACCTAGATAATCCAGATAAAATGGACATATTTCTAAAAACATACAACCTGTCAAGACCGAGTTATGAAAATATAGAACATATCTAAAACTATAAGAAGACAGAATAAGTAATCACAAACCTCCCAATAAAGCAAGCCCAGGACCACATGGCTTCACGGGGTAATTCTACCAAACATGTAAAGGAGAATTAACACCAAACTTCCTCAAACTCTTTTTTTTAGAGAGAGATTTTTGCTATAGGGTGTGTGTGCTTGCCAGAGAGACAGAGAGAAACAGACAGAAAGTGAGAAATCTCCCCCCATGGGGGATGGCCATGCCACAATCCATTCTACTCTTTTTTCCTCTCTGGATCTTGGGCACGCAGGCACATGCACCTGGGATGCAAACCATGGTTGATTACGTGGGAGTCCAGCAACGTAACCATTATGCCATCTGCTGGTCCCATTCCTCAAACTCTTTTTTTTTTTTTTTAATTGAGGGGCCAGCAGATGGAGTAGCAGTTACATGGCCTGACTCCCACATGACCGACAGAGGTTTGGGTCCCCAACCTGGTGTCTTAAAACTTACGCTGGGTGTGTGTGTATGCATGCCCAAGATCCAGGAGGAGAATAGAGGGAAAGGGATTGCAGGGTGGCCATTGCCCTGGGAGGTGTTTTCTCACTCTCTCTCTGTCTCTGTCTCTCTCTCTCTCTCTCTTCAGTGAACACATGTACCCTAAGGCATAAACCTCTTAAAAAAAAGGAAGTGGAGGGAACCAGCAGTTAGCGTAATGGCTATGTCGCTGGACTCCCACGTAGTCGACCGCGGTTCGCGTCTCGGACCCGGTGGCTTACAACTCACGCCGGGCGCGTGTGCGTGCGTGCCCAAGATCCCGAGAGGAGAATGGAGGAGAAGGGATTGCGGCGTGACCATCCCCCCTGGGGGGTGATTTCTCGCTTTCTGTCTCTATGTCTCTCTCTCTGTCTGTCTGGCGAGCGCACGCGCCCTATAGTGAAAAACCTCTCAAAAAAAAAAAAAAGGAAGTGGAGAGAATATTTCCTATATCATTCTGCAAGGCTAGCATCACACTGATACCAAAGCCAGACATAGATAATATAATGAAAGAAAACTATAAACTAATATCCCTGATCACTATTAATGCAAAAATCTCCAAGAAAATACTAACAAACAGAATTCAGCAGCTCATTTAAGGATTATATACCATGACCAAGCAGAATTTGTTCCCAGAATATAAGGGCAGTTCTACATAAAAAAACAATCAATGGGACCAGCAGGTGGCATGGTGGTTAAGGTGCTGGATATTCCCACATGACTGACCATGGTTCGAGTCCCGGGCCTGGGGTCTGCCTTCTCTCTCTCTCTCTTTCTCTTTATGTATCTCTCTCTAGTCAAATTAAAATAAATAAATAAATAAAATAAATAATTCTTTAAAAAAGTAATCAATGCAGTACATCGCACAAACAAAATGATGGGGGAATTCACATCATTTCTATTTTATTTCTATTTACTTACTTTATTCATGATAGAAAGCATGTGCAGGCATGTGTGCATGTATGCAGTACAGAGAAGCATGATCCAACAGGGTCTGGTCATGCTGCAATCATCTTCCCCCAGACCTGTATAGAATTCATCAAGATCTTGGGCACATGTGTGCACACCAGCACATTTTAGGTTGACCTGACCAGGAATCAAAACCCAGTAGGCCATGTGGCTTCCACCGCTGCATTCCAGCACACTGTCACAAAGGCTGGGTCATGATGATCTCTACTGATACAAAGTGGCAAAGACAAACATCCCTTCATAGACACTGAAAAGGTAGATTAGAAGGAAATGATCCTAACATAATAAAGGTTATATATGAAAAGCCCACAGCTAACGTACACAACGAAGACTGAAAGCTTTTCCTCTGAGACCAGGAACAAATCAAGGATGCCCTCCTTCACCACTTCTACTCAAAGAGTGCTAGAGGTCCTTGTGAGAGCAATTAAGTGTGAGAAAGAAATAAAGGGCATCCACATTTGAAAAGAAGAATAAATTACCAGGACCAGCAAGTGGCATAACAGTTATGTCACTGGACTTGCACATAGTTGACCGAGGTTTGAGTCCTGGACCTGGCAGCTTAAAATTCAAGCCAGACACATGTGCGTGCATGTCCAAAAATCCCAAGAGGAGACTGGAAGAGAAGGGATTGTGGCATGACCATCCTCCCTGGGGGAGTGATTTCTCACTTTCTGTCTCTCTGGCGAGTGCACACACTCTATAACAAACAAATAAACAAACAAAAAACTCTAAAAAAAAAAAAAAAGAATAAATTACCTGTGTTTTCCAGATGATATAATCTTATATTTACAAAACCCTAAAGAGTCTACAAAAAATTTTAAATCTAATAAATTAATTTAGCAAAATTCCAAGGTATAATATCAACCTCCAAAAATGAAGTGCATTTCTATGTACCAAGAGCAATTTGTTAAGAAAATTAAGAAAACAATTCAATAGGACCAGCAGATGGCATAATAGCTACATTGCTGGACTCTCATGTAGTCAACTGTGGTTCAAGTCCCAGACCAGGTGACTCAAAATTCATGCTGGGTGCGTGTGCATGCATGCCCAAAATCCCAAGGGGAGAATGGAGAAGGGCTTATGGCACAGGAGGGTGGTGGTGGTGGTGATTTGTTGCTTTCTATCTCTCTGGCAAATGCATGTGCCCTATAGCAGAAATCTTTCTAAAAAAAAAAAAAAAAGAAAGAAAGAAAAAAGAAAACCATTCCATTTATAATAGCATTAACGAGAATAAAACTTAGAAATAAACTTAACCACAGAGATGAAGACCTGGACATTAAAAACTACAGAACATTGCTGAAAGAAATTAAACAAGAAGTTTAAAATGGTTATCTCAAGTCCATAGCTGATCAGAAGACTTAAAATTGTTAAGATTCTGTACTACCCTAAGTGACCCACTATCAAAATCCTAATGATATATATTTTTTTAAAAAATAGAAAAACCCAAACTAAATTTTGTACAAAATTTCAAGAGTTTATAATAGCCAGAACAACCTTGAAGGGGGAAAGAAAAAAAAAAAAAAAAAAAAAAAGGAAAAATCTGGAAGACTCCTACTTCATGATTTCAAAACTACAAAGCTATAGTAACTAAAACAGTGTGGCACTTGCACAGAGAAAGGATACAAAGCCTAAACCCTTCCATGTTTTGTCAAATGATTTTCAAAAGGGTGCCAAGATCATTTAATAGAGAAAGTACAGCTTTTCACCACTAATGGTGTGGTGAAAACTGAGTATCCACATGCAAAAAGAGTAAAGCTGGACCCTTTCCTTAGACAAAAGTAACTCAAAATGCACAGGCATAAATATAAGGTATATCAAAGACATAAATATAAGACCTAAAACTATAAAGCTCTGAGAAGAAAACTTATGGAGAAAACTTTATGACATTAAATTTGGCAATCATTTTATGGGTTATGAAACCAAAAATACATGCAACAAAAGAAACAGATAAATTGTACTACATCAAAATTAAACACTGTGGGTCAAAGGATACTACCAACAGAATGAAAAGGCAACCCATGGAATGGAATAACATACATGCAAATCACACATCTGATAAGGGGTTGATATTCAGAACATGTGAAGAACTCTCATAACTCAACAACTAAACAAATAATCCAACTTAAAAATGGGGGCCAGCTGTGGTGCTGCAGTAGAAGCATGCTGCTCCATAGAGCTGGGTTTATATTGAAGATGGGGGTTCAGTTCTCAGGTTGACTTGTGTACATCAAGTGTGTGCACGTGTGCCTGTGATCCTGATTGGTTGGGAAGGTTAGGGGAGGACTGCTGGGTAAACCCTGTTAGGGATGCTTGCCTCTCTCTCTCTCTCTCTCTCTCCCTCTCTCTCTCTCTCATGAAAGAAATAAGCAACATTTAAAAGTGGCAAAAGACTAGAATAGATATTTCTTCAAAGAAGATACACAAATGGCCAGTTAGCACATGAAAAGATGCTCAATATTACCTAGTGACAGAGATGTAAATCACAACCTCTGGGAGATATACCACCTCACATACAGTAGGATGACCACTATCAAAAATCAAAACAAAAGAAAAACAGAAAATAACAAGTGTTGGCAAGGGGTGGGAAAATTGAAACGCTTCTGCATGTTGGGTAAGAATGTACATGCAGCTGCTATGAAAATAGTATGGCAGCTCCTTGAAAACATAAGAAATAGAATGACCACATGATTTGTTAATTCCTCTTCTGGGTATATGTCTAAAATAATCAAAATTAAGGACTTGAAGAGATATTTGTACACCTGTGTTCACAGTAACATTATTCACAATAACCAAATGTGTTCATTGATGAGTGAAGGGATAAACAAATTGTGATATACACATGCAATGGCTTACTCTCCAGCCTTCCAAAGGAAGTGAGTTCAGACACATGGTACTACAAAGATGAAATATGGGGATACAATGTGAAGCAAAGAAAGGTAGTCATGAAAAAAGAAATGCCATATGATTCCACATGTATGTGGTGCCTACAGTAGGCAGATCCATAGGCAAAATGTAGAAGGGAGGTTTCCAGGGACTGTGGGAATGTGGGAAAGGGAGTGTTACTGTTAATGGTACAGTCTCAGTTTGGGAAGATGAAAAGATTTCTGAAGATGGATGGTGGTGACAGATGCGTAACAGTGTGACTGTATTTAACGCCACAGAACTACACATTTAAAATAAAATTGGTTGAGACCCGTAGTTGGTGTAATGGCTATGTTGCTGGACTCCCATGTGGTTGACTGCAGTTCGAGTCCTGGACCTTGTAGCTTAAACTCACACTGGGCACGTGTGCGTGCATGCCCAAGATCCTGAGAGTAGAATGGAGGAGAAGGGATTGCGATGTGGCCATCCCCCAGGAGGGTGATTTCTCACTTTCTGTTTCTCTGTCTCTGTCTTTCTGGCAAGCGCACTTGCCCTATAGCAAAAACAAAACAAAATAAAACAAAACAAAAACCTCTCAAAAACAAACAAACAGCTAAAATTGGGACCAGCAGATGGCATAGTTACATCGCTGGATTCCCACATAGTTGACCACAGTTCGAGTCCTGGACTTGATGGCTTGAAACTCATGCCAGGTGCGTGTGCATGCATGCCCAAGATTCGGACAGGAGAATGGAGGAGAAGGGACTGTGGTGTGGCTATCACCCCAGGGGGTGATTTCTCACTTGCTGTCTCTCTGTCTCTCTCTGTCTCTTCAGTGAGCGCACACATCCTATAGCAAAAATCTCTCTTAAAAAAAAAAAAAAAAAAAAAAAAGCTGGGACCAGCAGTTAGCGTAGTGGCTATGTTGCTGAACTCCCACGTAGTCAACCGTGGTTTGAGTCCCGGACACGGAGACTTAAAACTCACGCCAGGCGCATGTGCATGTGTGCCCAAGATCCCGAGAGGAGAATGGAGGAGAAGGGATTGCGGCGTGGCCACCCCCCCTGGGGGGGTGATTTCTCACTTTCTGTCTCTCTTTCTGGCGAGCGCACGCACCCTATAGCAAAAACTTTTCAAAAAAAAAAAAAAAAAAAAAGAAAGCTAAAATAGGGGGCCAACAGGTGGCATGTCAGTTACATCATTGGACTCCCACATAGCTGACCATGGTTCAAGTCCTGGGACCCAGTGGTGTGAAAATCACGCCAGGTGCATGTTCATGTGTGCCCAAGATCCTGTGAGGAGAATGGAGAAAGGATTGTGGTGTGGCCATCCCTGCTGTGGGTGGTTTTTCACTCTCCCTTTCCCTGTGTCTGTCTATTTTCAGCAAGTGCACCTGCCCTAAGGTAAATACCTCTACAAAAATAAATAATTATAAGGTTAAAATGGTATACTTAATGTTAGGTATATTTTATCACAATCTGGAAAAGAATCATTATTAGGAAAAATAATAGAATAGCCTACTTTCTATTAAAATTAATTATCATTGCAATAAAAACTTAGGTTGCTAAATTTTACGGACACCCTTTACCAAAATATAGAAATTTCCTTGTACTCACAGTTTGCTATGAGTTTTGTTTTTTTTTAATAATTATTTATTTAATTTTATTTATTCATTCATTTTTTTTTGAGAGTTTTTTTTTTTTTTTTTTTTTTTTTTTTTTTTTTTTTTTTTTGCTATACGGCGCGTGCGTTCGCCAGACAGACAGAGAGAGACAGAGAGACAGAAAGCAGGAAATCACCCCCCAGGGGGGATGGCCACGCCGCAATCCCTTCTCCTCCATTCTCCTCTCGGGATCCTGGGCACGCACGCACACACACCCGGCGTGAGTTTAAGCCACCCGATCCGGGACTCGAACCGCGGCCGACTACGTGGGTGTCCAGCGACATAGCCATTATGCTAACTGCTGGTCCCTTCATTCATTTATTTTTAATTTGACAGAGAGAGAGAGAGAGAGAGAGAGAGAGAGAGAGAGAGAGAGAGAGAAGGTAAGAAAGCAAGTCACCAGGTTCAGGACTCAAACCATGGTTTGCCATGTGGGAGTGTCCAGCTCCTTAACCATCACTCCACCTGCTGGTCCCCAGTTTGCTATGAGTTTTTACTTTGAATGGATGTTACATTTTATCAAAGATTTTCCTGAACCTATTGAATAAATGATATAATTTTCCTCTTTCATCCTCACAGTACACAAATTACTTTGATTTTTTTCAAATGTTGAAACAGCCTTGCAATTTCAAACTAAACATAACCTGCTTAAGAAATAATAAGACAACCAAGTTATCACAGGGTTATCATGAAGACTCTTAGCATAAGATCTGACACAAAGTAAGTGTGTTTTTAGCCATTATTTATCACAAACTTGAGAGAAAATTCGGGGCTGTGACTCTCCATTTTCTCACAAAACCTTGGTAAGTGGGAAACCAGCAGTTAGTGTAATGGCTATGTCGCTGGACTCCCATGTAGTCGACCGCGGTTCACGTCCCAGATCCGGTGGTTTAAAACTCACGCGGGGTGTGTGTGTGTGTGTGTGTGTGTGCCCAAGATCCTGAGAGGAGAATGGAGGAGAAGGGATTGCGGCGTGGTCATCCCCCCTGGGGGGTGATTTCTCGCTTTCTATCTTTCTGTCCCTGTCTGACAAGTGCATGCGCCCTAGAGAAAAAAAAAAAAAAAGCTTGGTAAGTTTCCTGTCCTTTGAATTCTTGGTGAAGGGTCTTAATCTGTGGCCAGCAAACTTTGCCACAGAATTATTAAATATTTTAAAGAATATATTGCTGAAATATTGAGAGCTCTTGAATGTGAACTATAATTGTCATCAGTGACTACTGAGATCATTCCAGGATAAATAGAAATTTAACATTTAACGTGCTTCAGTGTCAGTCACAATAATTTCTCCTCCTAAAGAGATCACATGCTGAAGGCTTGTTGGGACATAGCATTACACAGTGTTCCTGCCAGAAGAGATCTTTCTTCCCCGTATATTTACATTTGCCATTATTTGAGACCCAAATTGCTTACATTACTTTGACACATTAAAAGCCACCATGTCATACAGTTAGAGAGCACCCATGAAATATTTTAACGTACAAATTTGATTGGGTGGTTTTTAGGCCAAAAGTCTGCCATCTAGTGGCACTAATTATTAGTGTGCAAACATAAAGGGGGGAAGAGAACTGTACCTAGGGCCTTTTCTGTGCCGAATATTGCAATAGGCACTTTATTTCTTTACGTCTCTTAGTCTCCTATCTTGTTTGTAATTAATTTTTCACTTCTGTAATTTCTCCTCACACATAAATGATAAAAGACAAGAGAGAAATTTCTGCTTAAACTTCATGAAGGTAGAATAGGAAAAAAGCAAGAGAGGGATGCAGAATTAAAGCTCTAAGACTCACATATGTGATCACCCTCTTCTGTGACCATGTAAGTTAAATGAATCAATGGATACAAATATTGCCTGGGATAGACAATTCCAGAAAAAGTAGTGATAATATGGATTGTGACCACCGAAGACCCTCTACCCAGACTTCACCTTCCTGCACCCCAGTCTAGCCAGGAACCAGAGTAAGCCACTCAGCAACCATCTGTATTTGATCTGAATGCTTTTATGGTCAGATGAATCCTCAGTTTTCATTGAATCATCTGTGATAAAAATGGTACTGTTTGAAGACTGCAGGTCACCTTATTCTGCATTCCTCTGATTGCTCAGATTTAACTCCAAAAAATAGGAAAAAATATATGATCCATCAGATGACCAGAAACCACCGCAGAGGCACAAGAAATATTAGAAAACAAGAAAATATACCTCTAATGGAAAAAAATAACTCTTCTTCCTCCACAAAGAACACAAGGGGACTCATGGAAATGTCAGATAAAGAATTTAAAATATTTATAGCGACAAAGCTAACAGAGATGCAAGAGAATAGAGACAATTAAGTCTAGAACATGCAGGAGAAAAGAGATACTGAGTTCCAGGAGGTGAGGAAGTTCTTGCACAATTGGAAAGAGGAATTACACACCAAAAAAAAAAGAATCAAATGGAATTGTTAGAGATGAAGGCAGTAATACACAAAAATCAAAATTTCCATTGAAAATATCAAAAGCAGGTTAGATCATGGAGAAGATCAAATCTCAGATGTAGAAGATAGAACCTCTGACCTAGAGAAAGTTACCAAAAAGACTGAGAAAATAACCCCAAAAATAAGAATAACATAAAAGTAATACTAGAAACCATTAAACGTCCAAACTTCTGGATCATTGGTATCCTAGAAGGTGAAGAAACTAATAAGGAGGTTGATAATCTATTCCGTGAAATCCTGGAAGAAAGCTTTCCAAACCTAGAGAGGCATTCAAATATCCAGACCCAAGAAATACAAAGGACCCCACATAGAATCAACACAAGGCACATCATAGCCAGATTGACCAAAACCACAGACAGAGACAAGCTACTAAAATTGGAAAGAAAGAAACATCAAGTTACTTTCAAAGGATAGCCCATCAGGCTAACGTCGAACCTCTCATCAGAAACAATGCAAGCAAGGAAAGAATGGGAAAACATATTCAATGTGTTAAGTGAAAAACAGTGTTTTTCAAGAATACTATACCCAGCAAAATTATCTTTCATATGGGGAAAAAAGACAAAAAATTCTCAGATAAACAAAACCTGAAAGAATTTACCAACACCAGACCAGCTCTCCAAGAAGTGCTAAAGGGAGTGCTATACCAGGAAAATTAAAGTCGGACACATAGAAATAAGAGTATAAGAAACAACCAAGAGAATGGCCAGCCTAGTGACAGGGACAAGTCCAGAGCTGAATGTTAACTTCCAGAGTTTAAATGGCAAGATCAGACCAGAGTAACACTGCAAAGTCAATAGAAGAGAGATTAATTATGTGAGTCTGAACTAGTGAAATTGATTTTTTTTAAACTTTAGACTAAAACATTACTAATTTTCTTCAATGCTTTGATTTCTATATTTAAGGATGTTTGTCTTCTCTTGAACTGTTGATAGGTTCATCTACCTACTATTTGAACTGAATCCTAACCTTTTTTGATTTTGACCTATTATATCTAAAACTTTTTTTTTTTTGGAGAGGATTTTTTTTTTTTTTTGCTATAGGTCGCGTGCACTCGCCAGACAGACAGAGAGAGACATAGAGACAGAAAGGGAGAAATCACCCCCCGGGGGGATGGTCACGCCGCAGTCCCTTTCCTCCATTCTCCTCTCGGGATCTTGGGCACGCACGCACACGCACACGCACACGCACCCGGCGTGAGTTTTAAGCCACTGGGTCCAGATGCGAACCGCGGTCGACTACGTGGGAGTCCAGCGACATAGCCATTACGCTAACTGCTGGTTCCCAAACTTTTTTGAAATTAAAAAATGCATTTAAAATTCCTGTTAATACCTATTTTATGTCTCTAGTAAGCTTTATAGCCCCAGTGAGATGCTACTTTATAGTATGTTTGCTTTACTTACTGAGGTTTACACCTAAAGTCAGACACGTGTTCATTAATATGTATATATCAGCTGTGCTTGCTATTGAAAGTCTTAAAATTAAAATCTTTAGTGAATCAATGAAATGTGGAAAAGAAAAAGACATGGAAAACAACTGTACATACCAGAGACCATGTGGGAGAAGGGGACGAGTTGGCAGAGAGTGAGAGGTAGGGAATCGGGGGGGAGGGGTGAAAGCAAAATATGTAAGAAAAAAGAAATAGAAAATTATTTGTTGATAACACATATGGTAATATCCTTGATCAAGCAAACATACAATGTATACTGGATGGAAAAATCTCATTTTGTATACTGTATTGATGTTCAGTGAATGACTGCAAATAAATAAATACATTAATTAATTAATTAATTATTTTTTAAAAAGTAGCAATAATATGATCACAATGCTGATAATTATATGATCAGCTTCGTGAGGACATGTAAAATATCTATAGAGGCTTGCATTCTCTATGTTCGGTGCAGTAGTACACAATAAAAAGTGGAGGTGGGTAGGGAAAACGTGTTATATCAAACTGCTTTGTATATTTTTTGTTTGTTCATGCACTAGATAATTATTATTATTATTATTATTTTTTGGAGAGGTTTTTGCTATAGGGCGCGTGCGTTCGCCAGACAGACAGAGAGAGACATAGAGACAGAAAGTGAGAAATCACCCCCCAGGGGGGATGGTCACGCTGCAATCCCTTCTCCTCCATTCTCCTCTCGGGATCTTGGGCACGCACGCACACACGCCCGGCGTGAGTTTTAAGCCACCGGGTCCGGGACGCGAACCTCAGTTGACTACGTGGGAGTCCAGCAACATAGCCATTACATTAACTGCTGGTTCCCGATAATTATTATTATTATTATTACTTTAGTTTTACTATAGTAAAGGGAAAGTAAGTAGAGGGAAAGTAAGAAATTACCCCCCAAAGGGAATGACCATGACACAGTCCCTTCTCCTCCATTCTCCCCTCAGGATTTTGGGCATGCACTCTAATGTGCCTGGTGTGATTTTTCAAGCCACTGGGTCTGGGACTCAAACTGCACAGCTGGCCATGTGAGATCCAGTACCTTAACCTCCACACCACCTGCTGGCCCACATTCAAATATTGGTGAATCTGTGCTGAAAGGAAGGATGCGATCAGAGTGGGGTGGAGCCAATCGGGATAGTCTCTTCTCCCAGTGTTTGAACGTCTACTCCTAGAATTTGACATGGCTTAGGCCATATAATTGATTTTTGAGGAATGACACAGGGTTTCTGGGAAGGAAGTCTAGAAGACAACTACATAGAACATCTTGTAGAGGAGCATTCTCCACATTCTTGGCCTTTGGAGAGTGAATTTTAAATAAGGTAAGAATATTGTCGGCATATCAGTTAGGACATATCGTAATAGGAAATGTGACTATTGAGATATTTATTACTTCCTTGGCAAGCTGTCTGAAGGTGGGTGACTCAATGATTCCAGTAATGGGGAGAATATCTCTTTCCTCATGTTCACAGGATGGCTGCTATGCTCCAGCTATCGCACTGTCACAGAATTGCATTTAAGAGAGAAAAAGTGGAGGTGGGTAGGGAAAACGTGTTATATCAAACTGCTTTGTATACTTTTTTGTTTGTTTGTTTTTTGCCATAGAGCACACACATTCACGGGAGAGAGACAGAGAGGGAGAGACACATTGGAGGGAAAGTGAGAACTCATCCCCCAGGGGGGATGGCCATGCCACAATCTTTCCTCCTCCATTATCCTCCTGAGATTTGGGCACACACACATATGTGCTCAGCATGAATTGCAAGCCACTAGGCCCAGGACTCAAACCACAGTCAGCCATATGGGAGTCCAGTGTCTTAACCACCACACCATCTGCTGGCTTCCTCAGACTGGTTCACAGACTCTCTTTTTTTTTTTTTTTTTTTTTTTTTTTTTTTTTGAGAGAGGTTTTTGCTATAGGGCACGTGCACTCGCCAGAAAGACAGAGAGAGACAGAGAGACAGAAAGCAAGAAATCACCCCACCCTCCGCCCCGGGGGGATGGCTACGCTGCAATCCCTTCTCCTCCATTTTCCTCTTGGGATCTTGGGCATGCACGCACAAGCATCCGGCGTGAGTTTAAGCCACCAGGGACTCGAACTGCGGTCGACTACATGGGAGTTCAGCAACATAGCCATTATGCTAGCTGCTGGTCCTGACTTTTTTTTTTTTTTTTTAAGAATTATTTTATTTAACTTTGTTTATTTATTTTAATTTGACCAGAGAGAGAAAGAGAGAAAGTGAGAAAGCAAGCCTCCAGGTCTGGGACTTGGACTGCAGTGGGCCATGTGGGAGTCCAGCGCCCTTAACCACCATGCCACCTGCCAGCTCTGGTTTATAGACTTTTAGATGGAAAAATTTACCTTCTTCTTTGGTATTCTTTTACTTTTATTCAAGAAGAAAATCTTTTCATTAAAACAATTTTTAAAGCCTAATCCATGGCCTGGTAATTAAGGCAGCTGGACCCCACGTGGTTAACCATGCCATTCAAGTCTCATTCCCAGCATCTTGAAAACCACATGTCCAAAATCCTGATGAGACGGAGAAATCAAGGAGCGGGGATCGTGGCATGGCCTTGTCCGGTTGGGAGTGCTTTCTCCCTCTCTCTCATGCTGTTTCTCTCTCTGGCAAGCACATGTGCTGTCTGGCAAATTAAAAAAAATAAATTAATTAACATATAATAACTGTACATAATTGTGAGGGAACAATGTGATTTTTTTTTCCTCCAAAATCCTGGTTTAATGAGGACTTATTTATTTTTAAAGAAAAAAGTCCCAAACATCAGGCTGTTGACAAAAATAACCCACAGTATCAACTTTAGAAAACAAATCTTAAAACTATTACACTATTTTCTAGAGGATATATTTGACCGCCAACTGCCATTCACAAAAATACACTGTCACGTTTGTGTTGAGCAGCCCCACACAGCACTCTAATGTGGGGCATAAAACATACGTCTAACTCAAAGCTGCTTCAGGTGTTACTCGACTAAATGATACTGCCTTTGCAGTTAGGGAAGCTACTTCTGAACTCATCAATGAGTGAAAAGAACTGTCCTCCCTGCATAGCAAGAGATTATTTTGGAGACAGTTGATAAAAATCATACATCCTGGGACCAGCAGTTAGCATAATGGCTATGTTGCTGGACTCCCATATAGTCGACCCCAGTTTGACCGGGTGGCTTAAACTGACACTGGGCACGTGCACCATAGCCATTACGCTAACTGCTGGTCCCAGGATGTATGATTTTTATCAAGTATGTGCCCAAGATCCTGAGAGGAGAATGGAGGAGAAGGGATTGTGGCATGGCCATCCCCCCTGGGGAGTGATTTCTTGCTTTCTGTCTCTATGTCTCTCTGTCTTGCCGGGGTCCAGCCTCGGCGGGGGTGGGTTATCTCGATGGAGGCGGTGCAGGAAAGAAAGACTAAGGTCTCGGTGCCTTTTTATGTACGTCCTCAGCGGGACATCCCCCAGAGATCGCTCTCTGAGGAGTGACTACTGCTAGGAATCATTGTGCATTTTTATTGAAAATGTGATATATGCAAGTAAAGGGAGAGGGGCTACGTGTTTCAATTATTAGCTCATAAAGTTTTTAACAGGAAACATAGATTCTATTTAGGGTTGGATTAAGGGTGGGTCTCATGCAGTTCCGCAATTGTAGGTGGGTCTCCATGGAATGCAGTTTCGGGAAAGTGGTTCCAGTAAGCAGAGATGATTATCAGCTGATGCAACGCAGCAGCCATCTTGTGATTACTGGGAATGGTTCTGAGAAAAGAAAATCTCAAGTATAGATATTAGTTTTTATGGATCTTAATGAAGAATGATATTTATATAGTTTTATAGGGATCTAAAACTTAATTTGAGGAATCCTAATATATTTATCTATTTCACTTGGTGAGGGCGGGGGGTGTCCTGGGTCAGTTTTGGCCTAATCCTATTTTATGTAAAGAAAAGATTAAGTTTACCTTAAATGTATTTTGAAGGGCCTTCCAAAGGTCAAGATTATTTCTGCCTAGATAGAACTTTAGCCCACCCTCTATTGTGACCATGGAGATAAAGCATTGTAATTAACAGTAGGTGATCAGAGCAAAGGGGAGTGGTTAGGGGACTTCCTGGAAAGTTTTATTATATATTCAGGATGTATAAGAGAGCTATGTAATTCTTTTACAGTAGTATATTGGGGAGTCAGGGGGGGTCGCTTCCCAGCAAGGCTACCAGTTTTCTGGAGCAAATAGCAAACAGCCTTGCTGACATGCTAATTGACCCAAGCTTTGTTCCTGGGGGGTGGGGGGTGCACAGTAGCAGCCTTACCAATGTACTGAACTGACCGGAAGTGGAGCTCAAAGGTCGGGGGGCTCAGACAGATTCTGGGGCCTTGCTGGGTCGGACTCCTCCACTGTCTCTCTCTGTCTTTCTGGTGAGCGCACGTGCCCTGTAGCAAAAACCTCACCAAAAAAGAGAAAGCAAGCAAGCAAGCAAGAAAGTCATAATCTAAGTCGAAAGAGGAGCCGTACATCTCTGCTGCGGGTTGTTGCACACCTGCTTTTCCTCGGCTCACTTTTGGCTCTGCAGCCAGATTAATATCTAAAACCTGGACGGCAATCATCCTGCCATCCTCTCCTGCCACAGTGGCCCGGGCATCCTCTCATTAACACACCGAACGAAGGCAAAGCCCGTATAAACAGAGCAACCCACAATTTGGCCCTGCTTGGAGAAGATTGCCTCCACATCAGACTTCTTGACCACAAGAGTGTTGAGATTCCCAGCGAGCACACGGAGTTCACGGGGAGGATCTGTCTTCTTGGTAACATGGCTGGCCATTGCGATTGACGGTAAGATTCCTCACAAAGCCAAAAAGTGTAGCTGAAGATCAAAAAAAAAAAAATCTCACTCAAGCTAAGTTCCCACTAACTTAATATATTTCAAGAGATTTGTAACCAAGAAAGGAGAAGGAAAAGAGATTTGATTCTGAGTCTTCCCCTCCCAGGTTCTAGGCAAAGAAACCGACGGCAGCTGGAGGTAGGAAATGCGGCTACAACCACTCTGTCTCCAACTCTTCACACACAAAAAATCACAATGTGGTCTTTAAGTATAAGCACACAGTGTGTAACAGTCAAATCCGGAGAATCAGCACACCCATCGTCTCAGCCATTTGCTGTACCTTGTGCTGGAAATAATCAGAATACTCTGTTTCTGTTACTTTGAGATACTTAGCAATTTGTTGCCTTTTTTGTCGTTGTAAGGATTTATTTTTTTCTTCTTTAAACACTAAATTGCTATACATCATTTGGCTTGTGAAGAAAATTTACCCAACATGAAATACATCTCAGGGGACCAGCAGTTAGCGTAATGGCTATGTCATTGGACTCCCATGTAGTCAACCGCGGTTCGCGTCCTGGACCTGGTGGCTTAAAACTCACGCCAGGTGCATGTGCATGCGTGCCCAAGACCCCGAGAGGAGAATGGAGAAGAAGGGATTACGGCGTGACCATCCCCCCTGGGGGGTGATTTCTCGCTTGTGGGAGGCTGTGCACCAGCTAATATTGCCGGTTTCTCAGAGAGCAAACAATTACACAATGCCAAAATCCATTATTGGCTTCCCTTCAAAACCTCACCTTCAAAACCATACTCTGATTGGCCACTAGAATCCCTCAGATTTGCATATCTGGTACCTCATGATTGGTCCACAAAGCAACCAATCATAACCCACCTTTTACAACCAATCATAACCCACCTTTTACAACCAATCATGGCCCACCAACATGTATATAACCATGATCCCTGGCCCACAGTCCCCAGACAACCCTGAAGACCCTGAAGAGTTGTAACACCGTGACGTCTCCGGAAGAGCCTGAAGAGTTGTAAAACCGCATCATCTCCAGATGACCCTAAAGATCCTGAAGAGTTGTGACACTGCGTCGTCTCCGGAAGACCCTGAAGAGCTGTGACACTGCATTGTCTCCAGACGACCCTGAAGAGTTGTAACACCGTGTCACTTATAAATATCTATGCACCCAACTCAGGAGCACCCAAATATGTGCAGGAAAGACTGCTTGATCTAAAAGGAGACATAGACTGTGACACACTAATTTATTTATTTATTTTTTTGAAAGGTGTTTGCTATAGGGCACATGCACTTGCTAGAAAGACAGAGAGAGAAAGAGAAGCAGAAAGTGAGAAATCACCACCACCACCACCACCACCACCACCCCCAGGGGGAGATGGCCATGCTGCAATCCCTTCTCCTCCATTCTTCTCTTGAGATCTTGGGCACGCACACACATGCTCCCAGTGTGAATTTAATCCACCAGCTCTGGAACTTGAACTGCGGTCGGCTACATGAGAGTCCAGCGACATAGTCCAGCTATCTGCTGGTCCCAGTGACACACTAATTGTTGAGGTTCTCAACACCCCAGTATCTCCTTTGGACAGATCATCTAGACAAAATATAACCAAAGAGATATAGGATCTAAATGATACCATAAATAAAATGGACTAGACAGACATCTACAATGTATTCCACCCAAAAAACATGAAATATACATTTTTCTCACCCCCACATGTAACCTTTATGAAGACTGACCACATGATAGTACATAAAATAAGCCTTTACAGATTCAAAGGCATAGAAACTATATCCAGCATCTTCTTCGATTATGACGGAATTTAACTGATAACACTTTCAGAAAACAACCTTGAAAATATACAAACATATGGAAACTAAATAATCTACTCCACAACTACTGAAGAAATTAGGCTGAAATCAAGACTCATTGAAACCAATGATAATGAGTATACGAGTTTCCATAACCTATGGAACACAGGAAAAGCAGTCATAAGAGGGAAAGTCATAGCAATTAGTACACATAAGAAAAAGATGGAAAGATGGGAAATGGACAACCTAACTTCATGCCTCGAGAAATTGGAAAAACAAAACAAAAAAAATCCAAAAAATGCCAGGAGAAAAGAAATAGTAGAGTTAAGCAGAAATAAATGAAATATAAAATAAATGAACTATACAGAAAATAAATTAAACCAAAAGCTGGTTCTTTGAAAAGATAAACAAAATTGACACACCATTAGCTAGACTAATTAAGAAGAAGAAGAGAGAAAGGGCAGATAAATAAAATTCACAATCAAAAGGCAACATTACAACAGACATAATAGAAGTACAAAATATCATTAGAGAATGCTATGAGTGATTGACTATATGCCAACAAACAAGAAAATCTAGATGGGATGGACAAATTCTCAGACACATATACGTAACCTAGATTGAATCAGGAAGACTAGAAAGCCTGAAGAGACCCATAACAAGCAATGATATTGAATCAGTAATAAATAACGTCCCCAAACCCAGGCTGTGGTGGCTTTGCTTTGGAATTCTACAAAACTTTTAGAGAAGAGTTAATCCTATTCTACTCAAACTATTTTTAAAGATTCAAAAGGAAGGAACCCTCTCGAATTCATTTTAGAAAGCCTCCATCACCCTCGGCCCCAAAAGAGATAAGGACATGACCAAAAAGGAAAACTACAGACCAATATCTCTGATAAATATAGATGCAAAAATTCTCAATGCAGTACTAGCAAATTATATTCAACAACATACAAAAATGATTATACATCACAACCAGGTAGGTTTTATTCCAGGGATACAAGGATGGCTTAACATGCACAAAACCATAAATGTAATACACCATATTAACATAAAGAAAGATAAAAGCTATATGATCATATCAATCAATGCAGAAAAGTCATTTGATAAAATACAACATCCTTTCATGATTAAGATTCTCAGAAAAATTGGCATAGAAAAGACATTTTTTTAAAAAGTTTTTGCTGTAGGGCACGTGTGCTTGCCAAAAAGACAGAGAGTTACAGAGTGACAGAAAGCAAGAAATCACCCCCCCCCCCCCCGGGGGGGGGATGGCCATGCTGCAATTCTTTCTCCTCCATTGTCCTTTCAGGATCTTGGGCACACACACACACACGCTCCTGGCGTGAGTTCAAGCCACCGGGTCTGGGACTCAAACCATGGTTGGCTACGTGGGAGTCCAGGGACATAGCCATTACACCAACTGCTCGTCCCCGAGGACATTTCTTAACACAATGAAAGCCATGTATGAAAAACCCATAGCTAGCATCATACTGAATGGGGAAATGCTGAAAACTTTGCACTAAAAACTGGGTCCAAGACAAAGCTGCTGCTCACTTTCTCCACTCCTTTTCAATATAGCGCTGTAAGTTCTAGCCAATGCAATCAGAAAAAAGAATAAAATAAAAGGCATTCAAATAAGGAAAAAAGAAGTAAATGTATCTCTATTTGTAGATTACATGATTGTATATATTGAAGACCCAAAGGTATCCACTCCCTGACCCCTAAATATATTACAAAGCTGTGATAATCAAAACAGTATGATAGTGGCACAAAAATAGACAGGTGGAACAGAATAGATCCCAGAAATAAACCCTAAAACACACAGCCAACTGATTTTTGACAAAGGGCATCATTCAAACCAGCAGGGAAAATAAAACCTCTTTAGCAAATGGTGCTGGAAAAACTAGGCATTCACTTGCAGAAAGATGAATCTGGACTCCTATCCCTCACCATTAACAAAACTCAATGGATCAGAGGTCTAAACCTAAGACCTTAAACTATAACACTACTGGTATAAAACACTGGGGAAACTCTGGGAGACACTGGAGTAGGCAGGCTTCTTCAATAAGACCCCCAAACCACAGGCAATAATCCCCAAAATAGATAAATGAGGTTACATCAGATTAAGAAGTTTCTGCACAGCAAAAGTCACAGTAATTAGTGTGAATCAACAGCTCTCAGAATGGGAGAATATTTTTGTAAACTATGCCTCAGATAAGGGACTGATAACCAAAATACATAGAGAACTCAAGCGGCTTACACCCCCACAAAAAAATGATCAGCCTAATTAAAAGATGGGAAAATAGATGGGAAAATGAGCCAAACAAACAACTCTCTAAGGAAGACATACAAACAGCCAAAAAGCATATGAAGAAATGATCAACATCATTCATCATAAGGGAGATGCAGATCATAACCACAATGATATACCACCTAACTCAGTCAAAATGGCTAAGATTTAAAAAAAAAAAAAAAAAAAAAGATAGGTGCTGGCAAGGCTATGGCGAAAAGGGAACTCTCCTACACTGCTGGAAATGTAAATTAGTACAACCACTGTGGAGATCAATATGGAGTTTCCTCAAATATCTACAAATAGAACTACCAGTATGATCCAGCAATTCCACTCCTGGGTATCTACTCAAAGGATAGTAGAACACTCAGCCAGAAAAGTGCTTGCACATCACTGCTTATTGAGGCATTATTTACAATTGCTAAGACATGGAATCAATCCAAATGTGCATGAACAGATGAATGGATTGAAAAAGTGTGGCGCATATACTCTACGGAATTCTACTCAATCATAAAGGACAAGACCCTGGCTTTAGATAGAAAGTGGACAAATATGGAAGATTTACAGCTGAGTGAAATAAGCCAGGCTTTGAAAGAAAGACACTATATGTTTCCGCTTAATATGTAGCGACTGGGGGCCAGCAGGTGGCATGGTGATTAAGTACACTGGCTTCCCTCCTGGCTGACCACGGTTTGAGTCTCAGACCTGATGGCTTCCTTTCTCACTTTCTCTTTCGCTCGCTCTCTGTCCCTCTCTGGTCAAATTAAAATGAATAAATTTGAATAATATAATTCATACATATATAAAAGAATGTTCACATTCTATGGCAGAAACTGAAAGATTAGAGAATACAGAAGCATGGAAAATGGTTATGAATACTGGAGACAGTGTGAGAAGAGGGTAGGAGATGGGGGAGAGTGAGAGGAAAGGAATCAAGGGAAAAAATAAAGAGGCAAGACATTTAGTGGACACAGAAATGGAGGATTGTCAGTTGATAGTAATGTGTATGATATCTTCAACCAGACTGGTGCAAAGTGTATTCATGTTGGGTAAATCGGTTCTATAAGCTATAGTGATGTACAGTGATTGAATGTATAAAATAAATTAAAATAATAAGAAAGGGGGAAAAACAACAGCAGTAATGAATTATGATGGTCAATTCCTACCCAAAAGGCAAAGAGGAATAAGAAGTAATAGAAATGGTTACTTAATAAAGACAGCTCGAAACAACTTTTTCAGAAAGGTTGAAAATGACCTAACACTCTTCTGCAGTTTTGTTTTTTGGTTCTGTTTTGTTTTGTTTTTAAGAGACAGGGTCTTACCACATTGCCCAGGTTGGTCTCAAAACTTGCGATCTTCCACCTGAGCTTCCCCAGAAGCTGGGACCACAGAGCACGCCCCATAACCAGCTCTCCTTGCTATTCTTGAAACACACAAAACATACTTCCACCTTAAGACCTCACTGAGTTCACTCAGCCTCGAATACATTTTCCCCTGATATTATATCACTAACTCCTTCCTTCACCAGCATCGAGTCTTGCTCTTGTATCTCCCTCTCTTCCTTTCCTCAGCTCCATTTCCCATAATTTCTCACCAAATCTCGTGTGGTCCCATCAGCTGAACCAATAGGGAGCTCCTTGAGCACTCAGGGCTTTCCCTGCCTCTTGGGCCTCCACCTCGGCTAATTCCTTTTCCTGGAAGGCATTCCTTCCCCATCAGGTTTCCCTTCCATTCATTCTATTTTTTTTAACATTTATTTATTTATTTTTACATTTTCCCACAAACATTTACTTTACATATCAAAAAAATTTTATTCATACTTCATAGTTCTTGACAGTTAATAAACAACTTCCAAAATTTCAAGAAACTGAATTTAAAGATAATTATCAAAATACCTGTTATGATTTTGTTTGTGACTCTAAAACAGAGACAGCATGGTTTTAAATATTCTTGAGAAAATATTTTCATGTCAACTACTCAAACTATTGGAAAGCACACAATTCACCCAGCACATAATTCACACATGAACCTTCTCAATTCAACCCTGCCTACCAAGTATTCTGTGATATACCATCTGCTAGCAAAGATCAGTCTTTTTTCAAAGTCTTCCTCAAGATGAACTTCTGGTTGGGACTGCTCTTTTTGCAATCTCTAGTGGTTAAAATGCAGAAATGGAGAGGAGAGGCAAGGGAACAGGCCTTCTTGAAGACACAGTCATGGCTCCTGAGAACTAGCCATTTCAGGGGAAACAGAAAAATGAAGATTTTCCACTGATAATTCAGCCTCCAGCACACAAACTCACGTGATATGAAGACCCCTTTCAAGCCTCTTGTCTCTGTATCTATCTTTGTCTCTCTATACCTCTGTCTCTGTCTTTTCATTTTTATGTAATTTTTCCTTTTTAAAATTTTTAAGGCAAAGAATTTTCTGGGCTTTCTGGCCCCTCCTTTCCTTTATCTTGTTAATAATTCCCTCTCCCTCTCCCCCTCCCAACCCTGGAGAGGCAAGGGAACAG
This sequence comes from Tupaia tana, assembly GCA_026018925.1. Taxonomy (NCBI): domain Eukaryota; kingdom Metazoa; phylum Chordata; class Mammalia; order Scandentia; family Tupaiidae; genus Tupaia; species Tupaia tana. The sequence goes on from JAKSZU010000016.1 coordinate 6,966,069, forward strand.
GCCTTCTTGAAGACATCTTTATGGCTCCTGAGAACTAGCCATTTCTTGGGCAAGTGTGCCGTGTGTTTTTCTAATTTTTGCCTTTAAAAAAAATTTTTTTTTAATATTAATTTTTTTCGTTTTTTTTCTTTAGTTTTTCTTTTAGTTCTTCCTTCTCTTTTTCTCTATTTTTTGTTGTTTTGTTGTTGTTGCTGTTGTTTCTCTCTCTCTCTGTTTCCTTTTATGCACGCTCCTCGATGCTCAGATTGAACTTCAAGTTTGGGAAGAAACACACCATCCATCAGATGACTAGAAATCACCACAGGGCCACAAGAAATATGGGAAAGCAGGAAAACACCTCTCCTCCAAGGGAAAAGAATAACTCCTCTTCATCCACAGACAGTTCAATGGAAATCATGGAAATGTCTGATAAAGAATTTAGAACATTCATACTGGCAAAGCTAACAGAGATGGAAGAGAAGAGAGACAATGAACTGCAGAAGAGGCAGGAGAAAGGAGCTGATGAGTTCCAGGAGGTGAGGAAATTCATGCAAGATCTAAAAGAGGAATTACACACTTTACAAAAGAATCAGATGAAACTGTTAGAGACAAAGGCTATAATGCAGGGAGTCAAAATCTCTCTTGAAAGTATTAAAGGCAGACTAGATCATATAGAAAATCGAATCTCAGATGTAGAAGAGAAAATTGCTGACCTAGAAAAATCCACCACGAAGACTGAGAAAATTGTCCACAAATTTGAAAATAATATAAGAGAAATACTAGATACCATCAAACGTCCAAACATCCTGATAACAGGCATCCCAGAAGGCAAAGAGACTAAGAAGAGAATTGATAATCTATTCCATGAAATCCTGGAAGAAAACTTTCTAAACCTAGAGAGGCACATAAAAATCCAGTCCCAAGAAATACAAAGGACCCCAAATAGAATCAACCCAAGAAGATATTCTCCAAGACACATTATAGCCAGACTGACCAAAACCGCAGACAAAGACAAGATACTAAGATTGGCAAGAGAGAAATGGCAAGTTACCTACAAAGGGTATCCCATCAGAATAACAGCAGACCTCTCATCGGAAACAATGCGAGCGAGGAAAGAATGGGAAAATAGATTCAAAGTGCTAAGGGAAAAGCAATTTCAACCAAGAATACTGTACCTGGAAAGATTATCCTTCATGTGGGAAGAAAAGACAAGAACATTCTCAGATAAACAAAACCTGAAAGAATTTACCAGCACCAGACCAAATCTCCAAGAAGTTCTTAAGTGCTATGTCAGGAAAATTAAATGCAGACACACAGAAATAAGAGTTCAAAAACTAAAAAAATGGCCAACTTAATTGTCGAGACAAATCTGGAGTTGAATATTATATCCCAGAATTCAATCGGGAAGATCGGACCACAACAGAAGATAGATTAAGTACATGAGACTGAACTGGTGCAATAGCATTCTGTGACTTGACTAAAATATTTCTGCTTTTCTGCTAAGCTTTGTTGTCTGGTTTTAAGGATTTTTGTCCTGTCTTGAGCTGTCAATAGGTTCATGTACCTACTATTTGAACAGAATACTAACCTGTTTCTAGGCTTTAAGTTTCAAGGAAATGTCCTTACCCGTTCAAACTGCTTTTCTTGAAATTACAAGCTGAACTTGCTATTGAAAGTAGTTAGATTATTTATGAAATCATGTGATCAATAAATGTGGGGGAAAAGGAACTGAAGACAACTGTAGACAGCAGAGACAGTGTGATAAGAGGGTGCGAAAGGGCAGAGGTTCAGTCATGGGGTTAAAATATATATATATATATATATATATATATATATACACACACACACACACACACACACATGTACATGTATATGTGTATATATATATATATATATATATATATATATACATATATATATATATATATAAAACTAGGAATGGAAAATTATTGATGATAACATGCATGATTAAGCCACTATGCAGTTTATTCTAGATGGGAAACCACATTTGGTATGTTGTGATGATACTAGGGATGAATGTAAATTAATTAATTAAAAAAAAGTTTCAGGAGAAAAAAAACCACAAAAACTGTTTTATTGAAATTTAAAAAATGTGTATTTGATTACTTCTGTAAGCTATATAGCCCCAGCTAGGTGCTACTTTATAGTGTGTTCATTCTACTCACTGAGGTTTATTTCTCACTTTCTGTCTCTCTGTCTCTCTCTGTCTTTCTGGCGAGCGCACATGCCCAAATAGCAAAAACCTCTCCAATAAAAAAGAAAGAAAGAACTTTTTGAAGAGCTGGTCTAGTGTTGGTAAACTCTTTCAAGTTTTGTTTATCTGAGAATGTTTTTATCTTTTCTTCCTATATGAAGGATAATTTTGCCAGGTATACTACACTTGGTTGAAACTGTTTTTCACTTAACACTTTGAATATATTTTCCCATTCTTTCCTTGCTCACATTGTTTCTGATGAGAGGTCTGATGTTAGCCTGATGGGATAACCTTTATAAGTAACCTTACATTTCTCCTTTGCCAATTTTAGTATTTTGTCTTTGTCTGTGGATTTGGCCAAGCCAATCTAGCTGTAATGTGCCTTGGAGAAGATCTTCTCGGGTTGATTCTATTAGGGGTCCTTTGTATTTCTTGGATCGGGATATTTGAATGCCTCTCTAGGTTTGGGAAGTTTTCTTCCAGAATTTCGTGGAATAGATTATCAATGCCCTTATTAGTTTTTTAACCTTCTGGGACACCAATTATCCAGACGTTTGGGCACTTAATGGTATCTAGTATTTCTCATATAATATTCTCTCTCTTTTTTGTGGGGGGGTGGTATTTTCTCAGTTTTTTGGTTGCATTTTCTGGGTCAGAGGTTGTGCCTTCAACATCTGAGATTCACTCTTCTGCATGGACGAATCTGCTTTTAATACTTTCAAGAGAGGATTTGATTTCCTGTATTGCAGCCTTCATCTCTAACAGCTTCGTCTGATTCCTTTTTTTTTTTTTTTTGGAGAGGTTTTTGCTATAGGGCGCGTGCACTCGCCAGACAGACAGAGAGAGACAGATAGATAGAAAGTGAGAAATCACCCCCCAGGGGGGATGGCCACGCCGCAATCCCTTCTCCTCCATTCTCCTCTCAGGATCTTGGGCACGCACGCACACGCGCCTGGCGTGAGTTCTAAGCCACCGGGTCCGGGACGCAAACTGCGGTCGACTACGTGGGAGTCCAGCAACATAGCCATTATGCTAACTGCTGGTTCCCTGATTCTTTTTTTATGGTGTGTATTTCCTCTTTCAGATCATGCAAGAACTTCCTCACCTCCTAGATCTTGTCTCTTCTCCTGCATCTTCTGGAGTTCCTTGTCTCTCACCTCTTGCATCTCGTTTAGTTTTGTCACTACGGATATTCTGAAATCTCAGACATTTCCGTGAGTTCCACTGTACTGTCTGTGGATGGTGCATGGTTGTTCTTTAAACTTATAGAAGAGCTATTTCCTTGGTTTCTCAAATTTCTTGTGCCTTTGCTGTGGTTCCTGGTCATTCTGTGATAAAATTTCTCCTCTACTGTGTTTTGTGATGTGGTATCCACAGAAAGAAATTATGAGTTCAGCTATATAAACATATATATATGTATGTGTGTGTGTGTGTGTGTGTGTATATATATATATATATGTATATATATATATATACATATATATATGAAGTTTCTTCCTTAAAGCAGGAAGTTCAAGAAGTGTTGAGGATTTCAATAAACCTAAAAGTATTCAGATGCTTGACTACTGTGCACCTAAGCCTATCTAGACACTTCTTGTGAGTAGACTGAAGAGTAGAGTAGGAAAGTAAGGGAGGAAAAAAAGCAAGAGGAAAAGAAAAGAAGGAAAAAAACTAGAAAAAAAAATGACTGAAGAAAAGGAAAAAAAATTATTTTAAAGGTAAAAAACAAAAACTGAACGCACACTAGGACACACCTCAGATTTAAAATGGCTTCTGAAATTAGCAAGAGAAAGAAAAGGCCTGAGGTGAGAAGAAGTGGTTTAAAAATTTTTTTAAAAGAAAAAAATTAAAGAGAGAAAGAGACAGAGACAGAGAGGGCAGAGGTCGCCCTACCTTGTCCGAGTGTTTTGGGAGTCTAGAAGATGAGGTTTAGAGGTTCAGTCACCTTGGTCCCTGAACACATCAGGACACACCCCAGATTTAAAATGGCTTCTTGTGTGAATGTTTCGGGAGTCTACCCTCACACTCATTCTTCACAAGCAGCTTCCTCCCACCCAGCCGGACCATGACAGCCATTCATTCAGGGCCTGTTGGGTTACTTGCCCATCTCTACAGTTCGTAAGCTCCTTAAGGCCAGGGGGCTGTGTCTGTAAGGCTTGGACTTAGCAAAACAAATCTTTCTTGAACAAGTGAGCAAATGACCAACAATGGCAGCATAATAGCATTATGCTCAGTGCATGTGGGACTGCTCCCCTGGACCTGAGGGTGCCATCCCACTCACCTGGAGTCCTAGCCAATGGGAAGGCTGCGCAGGAGGATGGGGATGCAGTGAGACCCTGTCAAAGCACCTACCTCTGTCTCTCTCCCTTCCCAGTCTCTCTCATAAAAAAAGAAAAAAAAAAAAAAAAAGAAAAGGGACTCATTATATATGTATATGTGCACACACACGTATATATTGCTACAGGACACATGTGCTTGCTGGAGAGAGACAGAGAGAGACAAAGAAAGTGAGAAATCATCCCCAGGGGGATGGCCACGCTGCAATCCCTTCTCCTGTCAGGATTTTTGTACACATATGGTGTGTTCTTCAGGTCACCAGGTAAAGGACTTGAATTGTAGAGTTGGCCATGTGGGACTCAGTCCCTTAACATCCATGCCACCTGCTGGACTTGACTCATAATATATTTTAAGTAAACGTTTATGCACTGTATGTTGAAACAACCCCAGACTTGGTATGCCACTGTAGTGCAAGACTTAAACTTCATGGGAACCAGCAGTTAGCGTAATGGCTATGTCGCTGGACTCCCATGTAGTCGACTGCGGTTCGTGTCCCGGACCCGGTGGCTTAAAACTCACGCTGGGCGCGTGTGCGTGCATGCCCAAGATCCCGAGAGGAGAATGGAGGAGAAGGGATTGCAGCGTGACCATCCCCCCGGGGGGATGATTTCTCGCTTTCTGTCTCTATGTCTCTCTCTCTCTGTCTGGCGAGTGCATGCACACTATAGTGAAAACCTCTCAAAAAAAAAAAAAGATTTAAAGTTCATCTGCCATGTGGGATGCAGCTCCCTTACCCACTGCACTCCAGTGGCATACCGAGGGCTATCCAAGGGTATTTCGCCCAAGGGCTACCCAAGGGCATTTTAAAAAATAAAGATTCCAAACCCCGACTCAGCTATGCGGAACCTGAATCTCCAGGGAGGAGCTGTAGATTAGCAGTGAAGAGGCTCTTCCTGATCTCCCGCCTCTTCTGATCACTTCCTTATGCCCACTATCTAGAAGGCCCTATAGTACCCTTCCACAGTGAGAGCCCAGTCTTCCTCTTTGACAACCCAGAGCCAAGTTGGGCCCAGCCCGGTGGTGCAACAGCGGCACAACCACTCTGCGACGCTGGAGCTTTCTGGAAGATGGGGTTCAGTTCCCGAGCTGGCTTGCATAGGCGGCAGGAGTGTGCCTGTGCTCATGGTCCTGGCTGGCTGGGAAGACTGGAAGAATGATTGCGCCTGAGAAACTTTTGAGGGTGCTTGTCTTTTTCTCTCTTTTTCTCAATAAAGACAGGAAGGAAGGGAGAGAGACACTTATTGGCAGCTAGCATCTGCCTCTCGGCCTCGAGCTCCACACACCACCCTGCACAGCCTCCCAGGGGGTGCTAAAGCCTCTAGGGATCACTGTGCTGGGCCCTCACCCTAGCGTACACCAAGGTTCTGGCGTACTAGGTCATCTATGGATGGTTTTGACATCATTAGGGGAGAGATGACCGTAGACCTGGTAAATGGAAGGTTGGAAGCCAGGATCATAAATTTACCTGGCTAAATTTTGGAACAGAGATTTAAAAAGAAGAAAAGGAAGAAAGGACATTTGAGAAGGGCAAATGAAGGAAAGAAAAAGAAGAAAATGTTGGAAATAAAGATGAATTAATTTAACACCAGTAATGGAGAAAATGAGATCGTATAGTCACCATGACAGGAACACCATGAAATGAACAAGACGGCATTTTTCCTCCTAGACAATACATCATGTTAAATTAGCCAGATTTCTTTTGACAAGATTACAAATTTACTGCCTAGAATAACATGACAAGCATATTTCTGTACACGTTGGATCTATACAGAAATGAATGTGATGTCACCTTCTCTGGATTCCAGCCAAGTATCTCAACTCAGTCCTATAAAGAAATGTTTGTATTCAAATCCTAATAGCATAGGGTGGCTGTCGGTCCCACGGTGGTGTCAGTGAGTGACTGGCAAAGATGAGGCCAGCGTCCCAGTTCCAGGCTGGGCCCATCAACACCCGTTCCCCAACTTCAGAGGTGCAGTGGGAGCGGCAGGAGAAGCGATTCTTTAATACCCAGTCCCCGCCCTGCAGGGCTGTTAGGCAGTATCTTTGTCCACGGAGATGAAGTTTCCAGACTCACTAGGGGCCTTTTCCCGTAGGAATAGTGTGGGCTCATCCTCCTGCGAATCCCTGTGGGCTGGTAGGAATCACCTCATCAGTAAGGGGGGGTGAGGGGCGCTATCAATGTGCCCGGTAGGGGGCAGCACTGGCACATTTACAGGTAAAACGTGTGGCGCTGAGGTTGGCAAGACGCTGAAAACTGCAGTGTCTGGTCTCCGGCTTTCCAGTCTCACCTGTAAGAAAATACTGAAGAATACACTTTCAGGTTTCCGTTTTCTAGAAACTAGATACTTGTGAATCCTGCTTCCCAGCATCCTCCTCTTGCAATTAAAAAAAAAAAGAAAGTCTCCACTCAATCCTTCTATTTTGTGTTTTTTTTCAAATCATGCTACTTCAGTGGGGCCCAAATAAAGTCTGATGATGACTGATAACTTACCTATTTTACTGTCACTCTGTCCCTTCTCAACCCCTGGTGCATTTTTAGACTTGTTTCCAATACAGAGAGAAATCATTTCACAGGTCAGCCAAGAGAGTCCCCATGGAACCAAATCTGTGTCACACTTCAGGGAGTCCTCCTTCCCCTGAAATGTGCCCCACTGCCAGACTCTCAGGGCCCCTTTTCCAGATACCAAGAGCCTCTTTAACTTGTAGCCAACCCTGAAAGTCCTACATCCATCACACACACACACACACACACACACACACTGCATGTAAACGCAAACACACACACACATATCCACACACACATGCACACGTTGCATGTAAACATAAACACATACACACACACACACACACACACACACACAACCCCAGAGCTCATTTACAGACACCTTCCCTATAACAGCTTCTGTAAGAGATTTTCTTGAGTTATCTCCCAGGGGCAACCCTCAACTCATGAGTGGAGGTGGGTAGTGCGGATTTGGGAAATACCCCACCTCCGTCACTCCTTGGGGGGACAGTTTGGAAGCAATTTCTACATAGATTCTCAAATGCTCCAGCAGGACTGAGCCCTTACTGCCCACAGCAGCAGTTCGCTCAGTCACATGCCCAAAGACACTAGCTGCACCCAAATCCTTGTCTTACCCAAATCCTTGAGTCACCCTCAAGGAACTAGAGTCATCCGTAGGGGTGACTCAAACTACAATGAACTGCCTCTCTCCTCAAAAAATGCCTTACTCAGGGACCAGTAATTCGTGTAATGGCTATGTCACTGGACTCCCATGTAGTCGACCGCTGTTTGAGTCCCAGACCCGGCGATTTAAACTCACACAGGGCGCATGTGCGTGCGTGCCCAAGATCCCAAGAGGAGAATGGAGGAGAGGGGATTGTGGCATGGCCATCCCCCCCCAGGGGGTGATTTCTTGCTTTCTGTCTCTCTGTCTCTCTCTGTCTTTCTGGCGAGCACATGCACCCTGTAGCAAAAACCTCTCCAAAAAACAAAATTCCTTACTCTTCATTCTCATTTTCCTTTACCATATTTCAAAAGAGGCCATACAGATGCCCCTTGACTTATGATGAGGTTAAGTCTCAATAAACACATTGGTAAGTTGAAAGCATTGTTAAGTCAAAATGCATTTAAGGGCCAGCCCATAGCTTAGTCGGGGAGCCAGGTCCCACATGGCTGGCCATGGTTCTAATCCTGACCCCACAGCTTGAAAAACACTCCAGGAACATGTGTGTGCATGCCTCAAATCCCAACAGAATGGAGAGATAGAGAAGAGATTGTGGGGTGACCAAATTCCACTGGGGATTGCTTTCTCCCACTCTCTCTGGTGAGCAGACACCCTCCTTTGGGAATTAAAAAAATAGATTTAACACTTTTAAAATTTTTTAGGTTTTTGCTATAGGGCATGTGCACTCATTGAAAAGAGACAGAGAGAAAGAGAAAGTGAGAAATCCCCACATTGCAATTCCTTCTCCTCCACTCTCCTCTTGGAAGTCTGAGTACACACATACACATGTCCAGTGTGATGTTCAAGCTACTGGATCCAGGACTCGAACTGCAGATTTGACCGGGTGGGATCCAGTTGCCTTAATCTTCACCCCACCTGCTAGATCCACACTTGATGCATTTAATCTGTTGATCATCATAGTTTACCTAGCTACTCAAATATGCTCAGCACACTTAAGTCAGACTACCGTTAGGCAAAATCACCTGATGCGGTGTTGAATATCTCATGTAATTTATTGACTACTGCACTGAAGTGACAAAACAGAATGGCCGCGTGTGGAACACATAGCCCTTTCTCAGCACTGTAAAGGCTGACGTCTGTGTCTGGCCCCAGGTGAAGCCCCGCCCTCCCCAATGGCACTGTCGAGGAATCTCCCACTTCCTCTGAACCTTCATTTCCCTTCCTCTGGGCTTCCTTCCCTCATCATGTAGACATTCATTCTCAGAGGCTGAATGATCCCATTCTTCTGGATGGATCTTCTTTCCGGGCACAGCACACCCTGGTTCCTCCCATCTCCTTGACTGTCCTCTAAATCTTGTCCTCTAAATCCTTTCATGAATCCTTCTCCAGTTTCCCTCTCTGCCCCTTCCAACTGTGCTCCCAAGGTGTGTCCTTGGCCCTCCTTGTTCTCTGCAGTCCCCTCTGCAGCCTCTTCCATTCCAACTTCAACCACAAGCTTTCAGATATGACTCCAAATTCTGAGTTTCTAGACCACCCTCCCCTGCTGCTCCAGTTTCATGTTGGTTTCCCTGAAATAATCGAACTTCTCAATGCTTTGTGGCATCCCCGAGAAAGTGGCAGTGACAGGCAGGGTTCTCCAGAATGGAACTGGGACTACATCACAACCACTCTAACTTTCAGCTGGGCAAAGCAGGCAGATGCGACCGTGGTGGCCGCCATTACAGAAGCTTTGTCTTGTCTTGGCTGTCCCTTCTTAAGATGGGGAGATCATGGGACCAGCAGTTAGCGTAATGGCTATGTCGCTGGACTCCCACGTAGTCGACCGCGGTTCGAGTCCCGGACCCGGTGGCTTAAACTCACGCTGGGTGCGTGTGTGTGCGTGCCCAAGATCCCGAGAGGAGAATGGAGGAGAAGGGGTTGTGGCGTGGCCATCCCCCCTGGGGGGTGATTTCTCGCTTTCTATCTCTCTGTCTCTCTCTGTCTGTCTGGCGAGCGCACGTGCCCTATAGCAAAAACCTCTCCAAAAAAAAAAAAAAAAAAAAAAAAACGATGGGGAGATCATGAAGCCTGACTTGGGGAGCTTCTACTCTGGGGACAGTAGCAGGCACTGACTGGGACTTGAATCCCCAGAACAACCTCCACCTGAATCAGAGCTGCTCCCCAGAACCAAGCCATGGTTCCTGCTTAGAAAGTTTATTATTATTATTATTATTATTAGATTCCTAAACAACCCTATTGACTTAACAATGACCTGAAATCATTTGTTTCTGATTCTCCTTAACACCTCAAAAGAGCTGCTCTTTCTCCTGTGAATCCACCTTCACCCAAGCACTAGGTTTAACACCTCAGAATAGACTGATCTTGGCTTTTCTTGCCCATGCATATGACTTGCCAAGACTTACTGGTTCTGAAATGATTCCCTTACACCTATCCTTTCCTCTCTGGTGCTAGGGAAGCATGCTATTGATAGTTCAGGCTCCCAACTAGACTATGACAATGCTTCCATTTTGCCTATGTACCTCATTTTTCTGTCCCCCTCTATTTTACCGCCTAAGACTCAACTCTGATGTCACTTGAAAGAACATTTAGTAGCTCTTTGTTGCCTGCAAGACCAAAGCACAAATTCTGCAGGCAGCCTTTCAGCTTCTTCACGACTTGGTCCTGAATATCTTGTTTATTTTTTTTTAATTTCTTAAATGAGATATTGTTTTATTGAGGTGAAGTTCACATAATATAAATCATTTTTATTCATTTGAATTAACAAGTCTGCAGCCTTTGTGCATGCAAAATATTATGCAACCACCAGGCCTGTCTAGTTTCAAGATTCTTCTGTCACTCCAAGAAAAAAACTACTCATTTAATAATCATTCCCCATTTCTTTCTTGTCCCATCTTCTAGTGACTTCTAATCTGTCTTCTGTCCCAATGAATTTGCCTATTCTGGATGTTTCCTATCTATAGAACCATTTCATTTGTGTCCTTTTCTGACAGACTTCTTTCACTTAGCACAGAGTTTTCATTATACATGTTGTGTAGAATATATATATTGTGTCAGTACTTCATTCCTTTTTATTGCCAAAAACAATCTCATTGTAAGTATGTACCACATTTAGTTTACCCATTCATCAATTAGTAGACATGTAGGTTGCTTCCATCTCTGACTATTATAAATGATGCTGCTATAAGTTTTTTTTTTGTATAAATTTCCAGTGGACATATGTTTTATTTTCTCCTAGTTTTTATTTAGGAGTGGAATTGGTGAGTCACATGAAAGCTCTATTTAACCATTTAAGAAACTGCCAGACTGTTTTTAATAGGAACTGCAACATTTTACATTCCCACCAGAAATGAGCAAGGATTCTAGTTTCTCTCCATCCTCATCAACATTTGTAATTTTCTTTTTCTCTTTTTTAGTTCTAGCCATACAATTGATATGAAGTGTAAAGTGGTATGAAGTGGAGTCTCCTTGTGGTGATTTACATTTCCCTAATGACCAATGACACTGCACATCTCGTCATGTATTTTTTTGGCCAATTGTATATCTTATTTGGAATAATGTTTATTCAAGTACTTTGCCCATTTTAAAAATTGGTTTTCTTTTTGTTGTTGAGTTGTGAGAGTTATTTATGCATTCTGAATATTAAACTCAGAACAAACATACGATTTGCAAATACTTTCTCCCATTCTGTAGGTTGTCCTTTCACATTCTTGATAATGTCCTCTTACGCAAAAGATTTTTTTAAGAAAAGAAAAAGGAAGGGAAGATGAGAGCTATATTTTACTTTTGTAGTTGACTGCCTATATATATATTTAAAAACCAAGCTCTTCTAATTATTTTTGGGAGGGGGGTGGTTCTTACATAACCTCAGATCCATGAAGGCCCATTCACCGTGGCCCATTTTTGTCTCCTTCTAGAAATATCCTGACCAATACTCACACACACCACGACAGAGCACAATGGAGCTGGGAGTGCTTAGCTTCAAATCCTAGCTCTGCCACTTTCCAGTTGTGTGACCTTGGGCAGGTTTTATAATCTCTTTTTCCTCAGTTTTCACATCTGTAAAATGTAGAAGTTGCCTTTCTGCAAGTTCCAGGGAAAAGAGATTTTTGCTATTCCCTGTTGTATTCTTAGCATCCAAAAGGGCTTAGAATACAGTAGTTGTTTAATGACTATTAATTATTATCACACCCACTGTTGATTGCATTCTCACATAACACAATTTTCCTACAACTCTCTCCTTCAGCATTCTTGGATACAAGCAACCTAAACCAACTCTGACTCATTTAGCAGAACAGGAATTTATTCTGAGAATTTGGATAACTTACAAACTCATAGAGAGAACACTATCTTTTCAGATTTTCCTCTTCCTTCCTCCATGCAAATCAAACCAAACTAATCACCTTTTCCATATGCTTTCTCGGCTCATCCTTTTGTTCACCGATCTCTTTCTATTAAAAGTTTACTCAGGGTCAGTTCCTTAGTGTGGTGGTGAAGCTGTGTACACAGAGAGTAGGACCCCACGTGGCCAACCACAGTGCAAATCCTGGCTCTGACAACTTGAAAAACACAGGATATGTGTGTGTGAGTGCTCCAAGTCCTGACAGGATGAAGAACTAGAAGTAAGTGCAGGATAGCCAGGCCCTGTTCGGGGGTGCTTTCTCTTTCTCTCTCTCTCCCCCCACTTCCTTCCCTGGTGAGCACACATGCCTTCTGACAATATCGAGACAAAAGCGTTCTTGACTTCAAGGCTCAGGGGGAACTCCACGTGCTCCATGAAGCCTGTCCTGACCGTCCTGGCTGGCAGTGACTTCTCTTCTGAATTCTTTTTTTTCCCAAAGTACTTATTATTTAATTTTATTTATCATTATGATTATTTTTTTAATTTGTTATAGGGCATGTGTGATCGCTACAGAGAAACAGAGAGAGAGAGAGAACATGAGAAAGCAAGCGGCCAGGTCTGGTACTCGAACCGTGGCCGGCCATATGGGAGTCTGGCACTCCAAACACTGTGCCACCTGCTGGCCCCATCTTTTCTGAATTCTTAAATGTCAAATGTCTTAAATTCTGTCTTATACATAGTTATGTGTCTATCCCTCTGACTAGATTATATGTTCCTTGGGGTCAAAAACTATGCTTGCACCATTGCATGCAAGAAACTAAAGAAATTTCTGTGGAAGAAAATGTTAATTTGCCCTTGAAGTAGTTCTCCTCTAATAAGCTTAACAAACAGAGCCAGAACCCAGACTGCTCATCAGCGAGACCGTTTCTTGTGGTTTCTTTTCCACCTCTTCTCTGCTAAAATCAGAAGCTTCTAGTAATATTTACCTGCAAAGTTTCCCTAATCTCACCTGGCTCTTGTGTTTACTCTGACTGTCATTCAGCAGCTTCATTGTTGAATACAAATCATTCTCCACTTTAGTCCCTGACTCCAGAGATCTGGCCTTTCCCCTGGGGTGGGCGGTGCCCAGAGGCGTGGCTAGGCAACTGCTCCAGGCGCTGACATCATCAGAGCCCCCGGGGGCTCAAGACTGTGTTGATGTTCCATCGTGAGGCCTCTGAGGAGAGGATGCTCTTCCACCCTGTGTCTGCTGGCAGCTCTCCTCCCTGGCTCTCGTGCACCCACCAGGCACTATTGTATGACCCTGAATATGTCCCTGCTCAGATCAACGGGCTTCCCTCTGCCTCAGGACCTGGACCGTCTGTAACCTACAAAGGAATCCTGTCTCTTCTTCCTGAGTGTCTCTCTTCCATCCTTTCCATGGATAATAAAAACTTTGTAAGGCGAGGCCAGCAGGTGACATGGTGGTTGAGGTGCTGGACTCCCAAATGGCCAACTATGGTTGGAGTTCTGGGCCTGATGGCTTGCTTTCTCATGTTCCCTCTCTCTGTCTCTCTGGTGAGCACAGATGCCCTGTAGCAAATTTAAAAATAGTAATAATGATAAATAAAATTAAATAAATAATTCTTTAAAAAACAACTTTGTGGGGACCAGCAGATGGTGTAGTGGTTGTGTTGACGAACTCCCATGTAGTCAACTGCGGTTCGAGTCCTGGACCTGGTGGCTTAAAACTCACACCAGGCACATGTGTGTACATGCCCAAAATCCCGAGAGGAGAATGGAGAAGGGATTGTGGCATGGCCAACGCCCCTAGGGGGTGATTTCTCGCTTTTGTCTCTCTGTCTCTCTCTTCCTCTTGTGACTGCACACACTCTATAGCAAAAATCTCTCAATTAAAAAATACTTTGTAAAGCATTTTATTTCATAATTCAAATCATAACAACCAAGGGCAGCTTTGTGGCCCAGGGGCAAATACACTGTACAAGGGAAGCAGATCCCACACGGCAGCAACCATAGTTGGAATCCACATCCGGTCAGCCTGATACTGGGCACATGGGACCTGACTGAGTAGAAGACTGGAGGAAGAGGACTGCAGTGTTAACAGACCCTGTGGAGTGTACTCCTTTCTCTCTCTCTCTCTCTCTCTCTCTCTCTCTCTCTCTCACACACACACACACACACACACACACAAAAGAAGACATGCTCTCACTTGTACATGAACATATTCTATCACAGATGAAGAAAAATAATTAGAGGGACCAGCAGTTAGCGTAATGACTATGTCGCTGGATTCCCATGTAGTCAACCGCGGTTCAAGTCCCGGACCCGGCGGCTTAAACTCACTCCAGGCGCATGTGCATGCATGCCCAAGATCCCGAGAGGAGAATGGAGGAGAGGAGAATGGAGGAGAAGGGATTGTGGCATGGCCATGCCCCCTGGGGGGTGATTTCTCCCTTTCTGTCTCTCTGTCTCTCTCTTTCTGGTGAGCACACAGGCTCTATAGCAAAAACCTCTCCAAAAAAAAAAAAAGAAAGAAAAAGAATTAGAATACAAACTAACTTGGAGCCAGCAGATGGCATGGTGGTTAAGGTGCTAGACTTCCACATGTCTAGCCACAGTTCAAGTCCCAGACCTGGCAGCTTGCTTTCTCACTCTCTCTCTTGAATGAGTGTGCACATGCCCTGTAGCAAATTAAAATAATAATAATAATAATGATAAATGAAATTAAATCAATAATTTTTCGGAGAGGTTTTTGCTATAGGGCACATGCGCTCGCCAGAAAGACAGAGAGACAGAGAGACAGAAAGCAAGAAATCACCCCCGGGGGGACGGCCATGCTGCAATCCCTTCTCCTCCATTCTCCTCTCGGGATCTTGGGCATGCATGCACATGCGCCTGGTGTGAGTTTAAGCCACCAGGTCCAGGACTCGAACCATGGTCGACTACATGGGAGTCCAACAACATAGCCATTACGCCAACTGCTGGTTCCAATTATTTTATATATATATATATCGACAAAACTCCTAAACCACAGGTTTGAACTAATACCGTGGTGCTAATGACTGCACAGATGAGGTCTGAGTGGGGTCTGTGGACTGAACCGATCTTTGCTGCTCAGTGAGCAACACGTGCTGTCACATGTGGTGGCCGGGTAACAGGTGTGTAACTGAGTGAGCAAAGCAATCAGATGAAATGCTCCAAGGCCAGTTGGGGAGGACTGAAATAGCACCAAGTACTAACTCAGGACACTTAAAGCAGGACAGGAGGGGCCTGCCCCGTGCGGCGAAGCTCTGCCTTCCGTCCTGTCCTTTCCACAGTCGTGTCAGAGCTCCAGTTTCTCCCCCTCTGGTCTTCCTCTTTCCCTGATGTGGCTTCCAGACATTGTTCTGCTCTCACCTGGTGAGGATGAGCAAACACTCCGGGGGTACCACGTGTGCAGCCCCCCATCCCGTTATCAAGGGAAGAGGCTCGCCACCCCTCCTCCAGCAAACACAAATCGAAAGGTGACGACAAACAGATCAGTCCTTGTTTTGCCAACAGCTGGCACCCCAGGCCAGCCCTCGCTCCCATCACTCAGCGGGTTGAGAGAGCACGTCAGACGCAAGAGTAGAGCAATCTCTTCATGGCTTTGCTGACCGACGCCTCAGGACTTCAGCTTGCTTCAGCCCTCCACACAGCTGAGGTTTTCCTTCTTGAAGAATCAGCAGGGCACAATTACGGAGTTGCCAGGTGAGGCCATAGCACACATGAGGGGCTCAGGTTCAGGTCCCGGACCACCTGATACAGTAGCACACTCCTGTAATCCTGGCTAACTGGGAGGCTGGGGCAGCAGGATCATGGCATAGTGAGACCCTGTCATTAAAAAAAGACAAAGAAAAGAAACAGTAGTCAAGAGCTCGGGTTGCTGCATCAGGCACTCCTAGGTCTGAGTCCTTGTTCTTCCACTTACCATCGCTGTGACCTAGAGCCACTTTCTACTCTCTTGAAGGGATAATGATCATATATTGGGTGGGAAAACTCAAGATGTAGTTTTGCCTAGAAAAATAGAAAACTACATCGTGACTTTTCCAATGACCCAATAGTTGGAGCACCCCTTCCCTTATCTGAAATCCTTGGAGTCAGAAATATTTTGGATTTCAGATTCTTTTAACTTTGGAATATTTTCATATGCATGCTGATGTATCTTGGGCTGGGATTCAAGTCTAAATATAAAAATCATTTATATTTCACATACACTTTTGGCACAGAGCCTCAAGGTAATTTTATACACTATTTTTGCATTGTAGCATTTTGACCATAGCGTGTCACGTGAGATAAGGTGTGGAATTTTCCACTTGTGGTGTCAGGTTGGTGCTCAGAAAGTTTGGATTTTAGAGCATTTTGGGTTTTGGATTTTCAGATTAGGGATGCTTAACCTGTAGTACATATGCATTAATTTATTGAGAGGACTAAATTAAATCAACCATTTGAAGTATTTGGCACAATTTCTGGCACATAGTACGCACCCAAAATGCCTAAGTATTGGGGTCCGCACGGCCGGAGCTCTGCCTCGCATGCCGCAGCCGGGGCTCTGCTTCGCGTGCCGCGGCCTGGACCTCCTGGCCCCCGCTGCCTCTCCAGCGCTGGGTGTGTCCCGCGCTCGGCGCCTACGCAGGCCGGCGGCACAGACCGGCCAAGCTCGCCGTCCTTCCTTTCTCGGGCCAGGCGGGCGAGCGGGAGGTGGCGCTGGATCCCGTGCACATTCGCGCGCTCGGGGCTGGCGTGTGGCCGCCAGGCCCGCACGTGTCCGCGGGGCCTGCACCTGCGCGTGGCCACCGGGCCTGCGCGTGGCCACCGGGCCTGCGCGTGGCCACTGGGCCTGTGCCTGCGCGTGACCACCGGGCCTGCCCGTGGCCGACAGGCCTGCACCTGCGCGTGGCTGCCGGCCGCAGGCGGCAAACTGAATCCGAAAACTAGGATTAAGAACCTGCAACTACAAGCAACAGAAAGAAACTTTAGCTATCTTAAACCAATTGAGAAATATATTGTATAGGAGGATTTTCTCTGTCTATGGACAGTAAGAAGATGATGGTTACCAGCCCTGCATTACCTCAGGGAAAAACAAGAACTACTCTACCATTCTTAAGGAAGCCAGATACCCAAGGATGACTCACGCTGCAGATCCCCACAACACCATTCCCGGTAATCACAAGATGGATGCTGTGCCGCATCAACTGATAATCATCTCTGCTTTCCAGAACCACTTTCCTGAAACTGTATTCCATGGAGATTCACCTACAATTGCAGAACTGCACGAGACCCACCCTTGATCCAATCCTGAATAGAATCTATGCTCCCTATTGTTAAAAACTTTATGAGCTGATAATTGAAAAAAAAACTGAAAGAACTGGAAGGTATAATAGCAGGGAAGGCAACTGCAGATACTAGAGACAGTATGGGAGAGGTAATGGGAATGAGTAATTGAGGGCGGAAGGGAGGGATTCAGGGAACAAACAACACACTTAATAGACACAAAAATGAAAAGTTGTCTGTTGATGATAATGTAATATGGTAATATCATTGTTTTGACTAATGTGCACTGTATTCATGCTGGGAAAAACCATGTTGTACACGGTAAAGAGGTGCAATGATTAAATGTAAAAATAAAAAAAATGCCTAAATATTAAATTATTTAGTTACGTAGGTTGACCCATATTTTTCTCCTTGGTTTACGAAGCCATATTCATTCTACTATCCTTCTACCCACCCAAGTCGCTGACCTCACTGCACCAGAGAACTCAGGAATTGCTTTTGATTTCAGTTGAGGTCCTTTGACTTCCTTACATTCCATAGGAGTATGGTGTGTAGAAATTTTATTCTAGTCTCTACTTTTTTCCCCAGCAAGCACAGGGGCAAGAGGTTATCAAGGGCCAGCAGATGGCATAGTGGATAAGGGCACTGGAATCCTACATGGTTGACTGCAGTTCAAGTCCAGGACCAAGCGACCTGCTTTCTCACTTTCTCTCTCTCTCTCACCCTCTCTGGTCAAATTAAAATAAATAAATAAATAAAGTTAAATAAAATAACTATATATAAAAAACAGAAGAAGTTACAGGGTTAGTTCTTGGGGGTGGGGCCTGATGCCCCCAGAACCCCCAGAGCAGACTGGTCTTTCTCAAGAAGTTTCCTCAAAGCAGGTCCAGCTCTATTGGCAGAGGAGCAGCTTTAAGGAGAAACATTTTTAAGGTTGGTTGTGTTGTGGCCTCCCTAAACCAAAGTGATAGTGCACAATCATTAGTCTCTTAAAAATGAATAGATTGGTGGTGCCAGCAGGTGGCATGGTGGTTAAAGGCACTGAACTCCCACATGGCCAACCATGGTTCAAGTCCTGGACCCAGTGGCTTGCTTTCTCACTTTCCTTACCTCTCTCTTTTTCTGTCTCTCTCTGATCAAACTGGAAAATAATAATAGTAAGTAAAGTTAAATAAAATAATTCCTTAAAAAAATTAATAGATTGGGTCACCACGAAAAGTTAGAAGTAGGTGAGCATGCCTTGCAGTTTGTACAATGAAACCCCTCCTCTGTCTGAGGCCATTTGTCCCAACGAAAGCAAGTCTCAGAGAGGAGAACCCTGCCACACCTACAAATATTTACGAGCAAGCTGGCAGGTAATAGTTGCAGATCCTGTTCTGTCAGCTCTCGGTTCTTCCGGAACCTTGCATGGAAAGTTTGCCTAAGACTAGCAGCACTGGGCAGACTTGGTCAGGACTGGGTGAGGGAGGCCTCTGGGAGCCCAGGACACAGGCTGTGCCTGGAGCCTTGGGCACCAAGCCCAAGTGCAAGGACTTCTAGGCTAGGCTCCCAGGGGAGCACCTATAGCAATGTTCGAAGTCAGTCTATGGTGCTTGCCCAGAAACCAATGGGAAGCCGGTTACAAAATCCATTATGCCAATCAGCGACGGTGACTAGCGCTTAAGGTTTTCCTCTCTAGAATATGGGCCTCTAATTACTCTTTCTAATGTCAATCAAACAGCCTTAAAAATGGAGTAGGGCTGGCTCTGTGGTGCACTGCTCACAGGGAAATAAGATCTCACATGGTGACCCCGGTTTGAATCCCCACTCGGTCAGCCAGGGATCTGACAGGGCGGAGGACCGGAGGGAGGAGAGCATGGTGTGACCGTACCCCTGGAGGATGCTCATCTCTCGCTCGCTCTTTCATGCGTGTGCAAGGTCTATCACAAATAAAGGGGGGAAATGGTGAAGATCAAAATATGCACACACAGCTCTTTGCTGAAGTACTTAACAGTGAACCAGACAACGTAACTGTTTACAGCCCTCTCAGCTTCTTCTTGCACTATCCACGTCGGGGAGTGGGGGTGGGGATGGCGATTTCTATTTAACCTCCAGTTTATGGAACTAGCCACAAATTCGCAGAACGAAGGTCACACATGGGCTTGGTTTACACCCAGTAACAGACAGCCACCTGCAAGACCTCCAAGCCTCAGTTGGCTTACCAAGTGCCTTATCGCCGGTTTTATCTGTGGTTGGGGGCCTGGTGCACCCGGGAGTGTCCATGGGGTGGCTACACACGGAGACACAGTGACTGAGGGTGGCGCTTAGGCCCTAGGCATCCACTGCCAACCGCTTAGGGGAAGGTGGTGTCGGCGGGGAAGGAAAATCCGAGACAGGAACCCAGAGGAGAGAGTCCCTGATCTTGGGGGAGTCCACGGGTGCCAGTGTTCGGGCTGGCAGAGTCTGAGGGTGTACTGTACTGTGTCGACCCAGACGGGGAGCTGCCTCTCTCTGTCTCTTCCTCTCTCATGGAAGAAATAAACTTTAAAAAGACAGTCACACATACACACAGCTCTGCTACTGTGTAGCAGGAAAGCTCTGTTTTCCTTAAGACTCTTGTATCTAGGGGTTGTTTACATGTGTGTACACACACATGCACACAGACACACACACACACACACACACACACGGCATTCACTGAATTCCTATCACCTGAGATGTTGTCTGGTTATCTTATTAACATTTTAGAAACTATCATTGTAGGAAATACACAGTGCTTGTGTATATAAGAAGCAGAGAGAGAGAGAGAGAGAGAGAGAGAGAGAGAGAGAAAGCTTCCCAGTGGGGCCTGTCAGGATCCTGGGCACACACTCAACCCTGCCTGTCACCACTGGGGTCAGGATTTGAACCCCAGTTGGCCATGTAGGCTCTGGCTTCCCCTGTTCGGTGTTTAGCCACTGTACTACGGGGCTGGCCCACATATGTATACTTTTGCATAAGTACAATCATATCTACTTGGCAGGTATTTAAACGCACTCTTCCTTTTTCACCCTCCACTCCTGCTTTCATTCCCCTCCACTCCGGTTAGCACTAACCATTCACGCAAATACTGTGTCCTTTCATACTGTTCTCCTGGCTCACCCCATCATGCAGCCATAGGTACACAGGACTTCTTCACTGTTCAGCAAAAATGGCTTCCTATTGTCTATTCACTAGACCATGATATTTTAAAAAATAATTATTTAATTTTATTATTATTTTTTAATTTGACCAGAGAGAGGGAGCAGAAAAGGGAGAAAGTAAGCCTCCGGATCCAGTACTCGAGCTGCAGTAGACCATGTTGGGAGTCCAGCGCCTTAACCATTATACCATCTGCCAGCCCCACTACACGTGATTTTGCTTTCCTTCCCCACTAATACCTCTAAGTCGGTGGGCAGAGGTCTAATGCTTCTTTCTAATGGCTGTGTGATATCCCCGGAGGGGGAGGGGGGTGAACTGCGAGCACTGTTTCTAATACTCTCCCACCCCAAATGGTGCTGCAAGAGGCGTTCTTACCTGCAAGGAGTGTATGATATTTCAGGCTAAATTGTTGTGTTTGGAGGAGGATCTGTTAGCTTTGGTTGTGTAACACGCCGTTCCAAAACATAGTGCCTTAAACAATCTATGATTTGATTTAGCTCCAGGTCAGCTGGGTGGCTCTCCCCATCGGGCTGGCTCTCTGATCTCTACCGGGCTCGGTCAGCTGGCAGTCTGAGAGGCAGCTGGCTGGCCTCACTCATATATCTGGAGCTCGGGAGGTTGGTTGGCCTGGGAGCAGGAGGATCTCAGGTGGAACAGCTTGTTTCTGCTCCACGTGGCCTTGCATCCTCCAGGAGGTGAGCCCTGGCCTCTTCGCATGGAGTTCTCAGAGTTCCAAGGAGCAGCGAGAGAGGACAAACCCACAGGTACAACTCCTTTTCCCAGTTCTCCTTGTGGCATGCTTGCTTTTATCCACTGACCAAGACAAGCCATGTGGCCAAACTCTGAGTCAGCATGAGAGCCGACTGCTCGAGAACACAGACAGGGGAGGGCATTATGCCCACAGCCTACCACAGAGAGAGCCGCTAAAAGGTTCTAAATGCTTAACAGGAAAAAGGAGTCTTAGACAAATCATGAATCAGCAGACAGGAGGCTCGTTTCCTGCCCAAGGATCGGTTCCAATGCTGTGACAAAGCCAGCATATATTTTTTTTAATGATCCCAGAGTCAGAATTACCCCGAGACTCCTGGGACATGGTCTTTGGAAGAGCTGACACCATCTGGTCTGCTCTCCAGATACTCCCAGTGGACAACCTCTCCCAGCAGGGCCTCTGCACCTGCCACCATGAGGCCTCAGGAAATTTCCTTTTTTCTTTTTCTGGAGAGGTTTTTGCTATAGAGCGCATGCACTCGCCAGAAAGACAGAGAGAGGCAGAGAGACAGAAAGTTAAGAAATCACCCCCAGGGAGGATGGTCACGCCGCAATCCCTTCTCCTCCATCCTTCTCTCGGAATCTTGGGCACGCACACACACGCACCTGGCGTGAATTTAAGCCACCAGGTCCGGGACTCCAACCGCGGTCGGCAACATTGGAGTCTAGCGACATAGCCATTGCGCCAACTGCTAGTCCCCAAATTTCTTTTTTTCTTAGGACTCTTGTATCTAGGGGTTGTGTGTGTCTACACATCCCCCAGCCCAGCCTCCCACCCCCACACACAACCTGTGGTGTAACCTGGTTAAAGAAAGTCCAGACTTCTGCTGGTGGTGTTTTTCGGATGCTGCATTGCCACCACTGGGGCTAAAGGCAGTTCAGCTCTCCGGCCTGTGACTTCAGTGTATGCGGGAGACGGGCTTGGTCCTATGTATTCTCCAACGAGTCACTTTATGTCTTTGCAGCCTGTCTTTTTAATCTGTTAGATGAAGGTGCTGGCCGGGAACAGTGCTTCTCTGAGTTTAACGTGTGCGAGAGTCACCTGGAGATCTCGTTAGACGTGCAGCAGCTCAGCCCCACCTCAGACGTGCTGAGTCAGCACCTGCTTGTGAACAGCCGCTCCTGGCCTAGAGCCGTCATTCTAGGCCGCAGCTGCATGCAACAGTGTCCTAGGGGAGCTACGAGTGCCTAGGGATTCTGACTCAACTGCTCCAGGGTGCATCCTGGACACTGGGCACTCCCAGCTCGAAGGGGTGAAGAGAGGGGAGCTAGAGGAGCCTGGCGAGAGGAGCTGTAGGAGAGTTCTGGGCTGCCGCAGGGGAAGGCAGCCTGGCCAGGAAGGGGCCAAGGCCTGAAGTCCCGCCCTCTCTCTCCTCCCAGCTCTCATTCCTGCCGGAGCCCACTTGCTGAGGCTGGCTGGACTCCAGGATATAAGGCAGCCCAGCCAATGTCATCCACGTGTACCAGCCTCCTGGGACACATGGCTGGATGGAGGGTGACAGGCCTGCAAAGTAAGTGAAATTGTCCAGCGGAGGGTGCTTGTCTGAAAAGGCAGGTTGCTGACCTACTGAAGCGGGCTCTTTGGAGCTGAGGCCCAGAGGCCCGAATTTCTAAAAGCCTGTCCAGATATACACTCTCAACTTGGAAAGCGCTCGACAAGATGGCCTCCGAAGTCCTTTCCATCTCAGGGCCTACAATGTCACGACGTACCTGAGTGACTTGTTTCTCCCTGTCATTTTCTGCTGCGGTGCTTGGCTTGGCTTTCGACTTTGGAATTTTGCACCCGAGTCTGCTGGCTACAGTGTGTGTGCTTAGTCTGCTTCCCGAGTTTACAGTCTCTGGCCTGAAACATGTTGGAGGTTTGTGGGGTGCCCAGGCCTTGCCTGCTGCCTGTAGATGGGGAGAGCTGCAGGCGGGCCAGACTGTAATCCCTGCCTCTAGTGCCAGTGTTCCCAGGAAACCTCAACCGGCGCTTATTTAAGCTCACCGCTGTGCAACGTAGTTTCTTTTCCTTGCAGCTGCAGCATATCAGGATCCCACACAAACAGTATGGAATTGCACTTCCAGAGGCTTTGGGAAGCAATTTCTCCACACGTGCATTTTAAGAATGGTGCTTTAGGGAACCAGCAGTTAGCATAATGGCTATGTCGCTGGACTCCCACGTAGTCGACCGCGGTTCGCGTCTCGGACCCGGTGGCTTACAATTCACGCCGGGCGTGTGTGCGTGCGTGCCCAAGATCCCGAGAGGAGAATGGAGGAGAAGGGATTGCGGCATGACCATCCCCCCTGGGGGGTGATTTCTCGCTTTCTGTCTCTATGTCTCTCTCTGTCTGTCTGGCGAGCGCACGCGCCCTATAGCGAAAAACCTCTCCAAAAAAAAAAAAAGAATGGTGCTTTAAATATTTACCAGAGGAAAGTGGAAGGGGTATCGTTTTGATAAGACATTGACTAACCACGGCATTAAAAATCCTTTGACAGGGCCAACAGGTGGTCTGGTGGTTAAGGCACTGGACTCCCACATGACCGACTGCAGTTCAAGTCCCAGACTTGGTGGCTTGCTTTCTCACTTTCTCTCTCTCTCTCTCACTGTCTCAGGTGAGTACGCGTACCCTATAGCAAATTCTAAAATAATAATAATAAATAAAATAATTCTCTTTTAAAAAAATTCCCAGGCCAGCAAATGGCGTAGCAGTTATGTCACTGGACTCCCACATGCCGACAGCAGTTCAAGTCCCAGACCCAGTGGCTTGAAACTCACTCCAGTCGGGTGTGCATGCATGCCCAAAATCCCAAGAGGAGAATGGAGAAGGGACTGTGGCATGGTCATCCCCCTGCGGGGGGGTGATTTCTCACTTTCCCTCTCACTGCCTCTGTCCCTCTCTGTCTCTGGCAAGCGTGAGTGTCCTATGGCAAAAGACCTCTAAAAAAGTAGGAAGAAAGTTCCTTTGAGAGGCCTGGCCACACTGGTGCAGGCAGCTGGGGCACTGCTGTGCGATGCTGGAAGCCACTTGGACAGGCTCCAGGTCCACACCCCAGGTCTACCTGAAGTGCTGAGTGTGTTCCTGGGCACATTCGTGTCCCAGCTGCTAAAGCCTTGTTAAGAGTGCCAGTCTCTCACTTTCTTTCTCTCCACAAAGGAAAGCAATAAGTTTCTAAAATTTTCTTCTAGTAGGATCAACTTTATGTTACCAAAACATCCAGTATCTCACCACCTGTGACTCCAAATGGAGGTCACATCTCATTCTGACACGTCCCTTCAGGTCCCACAATTCCTGCTTACTCTTCTCTCTCAGAGAGCCCCACCTCCACCCAGGATTTCTAGGGGTCGACGTGCTTCTCCCCCACCACAGGCATGCTGTTGGCTGCAGTCACCCCAAAGCATTTGCTCTCTCCTTCCCAGGTCCCTTGGGCCACAGCTGCTACCCACACATCTCTGGGAGGAACCTCACCGCTACCCCTGCCCATCCAGGAGGGTCATGCATCATTCACAGGGTGCTGCGTCTGGGGGAGGCCACATTTCCAGTCCTCACAAGCATTCAATTTGACCTGGCTTTCAGGCAGAGGCAGGGGACAGTCCCCTTGTCCGTCCTTCACCACACCTTTAATGATGGAAACTGTATGCCAGGCACATGCACGTGCCCCGAATCCTGACAGGATGGAGAAATGAAAGAGGAGGGATTGTGGCATGACCACACCCCACTGAGGGGTGCTTTCTCCCTGCCTCTGGCAAGCACACATACCCATTAACAATTAAAAAAATAAATTTATGTTACAAATATCTACATTTTCTTCCACTTCTCTATAGCATTTCTCTTTGGAAATTCATCCCACTGGATTCAGTGACGATCTGGTCCTGGTCTTTTTATCTGGCCGTGGTGTCTCAGTCTAAAATTTCTCTTACATGCCTGTCCCTTAAATGTCAGTGTTTCCCCAAGTGCCGTCCTTTGTCTTTGTTCTCATACTTCTCCAAGCCAACGTCACAGGCACACACAGTTACAGTCCCAACCACGTGCTTCCAGGCAATGGAACAGGCTGGAGTCACAGTTGTCTAGCACACAGCTTCACCGTGGGCCTGACACCCTTGTCAACACCAACATGTCTCCAACCAAACTCACTTTGTTTCCTGAGAGCTTGCTCCTCCTTCAGATTCACTGTTTTGGATAATGACCTACCATCCAATTGCTCAAGTCAAAATTCGGTCTAGGGCCCAAACCTCTCTTTCTTCCTCTCTTCCCCAGTTCGGTACCTAGTGACCTATTTTTTAAAATTGGGTGTTCCAAACCATCCCCTCTCTCAAGATGCCTATCCCACTTGTCTTCTCTCTCAGTAAGTGATACTGCCTTACATCCCATAGAAGACGAAAACTAGCAGGCGGGAATTCCCTCACCTTCTCTGCATGCTGTACTGTGCTGGAAGCTACAGATATGAAGATGAGGCTGGTCTCTGGAGCTTCTACTCTAGTGAGCTTCGGGGATTCGTTTACACATTTTGCTCTCAACTAGTGTACATTATGTTACACAGCTTGTGACTTGCCTTGTAGCTTATCAATTTGTATACAAGTTTAACAAGTATGCTAACATATCTGAGTGCTGTCTGCTTCCTGAGGTGTGCAGAGAGGACCAGAGAGCCCTCCAGGACCAGTAGAGATGAGTGACCACACAGAAGGCATTGGAGTTGGGATTTGAAGGACACCTGCTACCATTTATTCCTGTATGTCCTATCAGATTCAAAGGGAGTTCATGCATTTTCAAAACTAATTGTGATTCTACATCCAGAAAGATAGAGTAGATATTGTTTTCTCTATTCCTCTCAGCAAGTACAACTGAATATCTGACATTATGTGTAAAACATAGAAAGATTCTAAAAGGTGGACAGAGAAGGCGGCATGACTAGGGACCTCAGGACTTGAAGAGCAGCAAGGAGTTTATTCTCTAGGTTTTCTTTTTGCCTCTTCTAATCCAGACTAAATGCTGGAGAAGCTGGTAACACAGCAACACCAACAGGAACAGAAAACAAAAATGGAACTCCACCAAAGAAAATTAAAACCTAAAAAAAAAAAAAAAAAAAAAAGAAAGAAAAAGTTTGAAGAAAATCCTGCTCTTTCTATCCAAAGAACCAGGAAAAGAGTAGCCTGACCAAAACAAAGCAAAAACAAAAACATAAACAAAACTTTTAGACAAATAACTTCTCTGTTCCAGTCCAACAGCACAGATATCAGAGGCTCTGCCCTCTCTTGGGCTATTGAGACCCCTGCCCTGCCAAGCTTACAGTGAGGAGACTCCTGCTGGGGTCACACTGGAGGAAACTCAGTGGAGAGCGAAGACTTTCACCACTGCCCAGAGGTACCGGGGTGACCTCTCCTTCGTCTCACTGGAGGCCGTGTGGGGAGCAATGACAAAGCATCCCTGTGCCCCTCATCCAGGATCATATCTGTAGAAGAATAGTGACATGATAAAAGAAAAACATCTTGGGGCAAAGCTAATAGGGATGGAAGAGAAGAGAGACAATGAACTGCAGAAGAGAAAGGAGAAAAGAGCTGACGAGCTCCAGGAGGTGAGGAAATTCTTGCAAGTTCTAAAAGAGGAATTACACACTTTACAAGAGAATCAAATGGAACTGTTAGAGATGAAGGCTGTAATACAGGAAGTCAAAATCTCCCTCCCTTGAAAGTACTAAAAGCAGACTAGATCATACAGAAAATAGAATCTCAGACATAGAAGAGAAAATTGCTGGCCTAGAAAAATCCACCACGAAGACTGAGAAAATTGCCAGAAATTTGAGAATAATGTATGAGAAATACTAGATACCATCAAACATCCAAACATCTGGATAATTGGCATTCCAGAAGGCAAAGAGACTCAGAAGGGCATTGATAATCTATTCCATTAAAATCCTGCAAGAAAACTTTCCAAACTTAGAGAGGCACTCAAAGATCCGATCCCAAGAAATACAAAGGGCCCCAAATAAAACTGACCCAAGAAGATCTTCTACAAGACACTTTATAGCCAGACTGACCAAAACCACAGACAAAGACAAGATACTAAGATTGGCAAGAGAGAAACAGCAAGTTACCTACAAAGGATATCCCATCAGGCTAACAGCAGATCTCTCATCGGAAACAATGCGAGCAAGGAAAGAATGAAAAAATATATTCAAAGTGTTAAGAGAAAAGCAATTTCAACCAAGAATACTGTACCCGGCAAGATTATCCTTCATATGGGAAGAAAAGACAAGAACATTCTAAGATAGGGAACCAGCTGTTAGCGTAATGGCTATGTCGCTGGACTCCCACGTAGTCGACCGCGGTTCGCGTCTCGGACCCGGTGGCTTACAACTCACGCCGGGCGCGTGTGCGTGCGTGCCCAAGATCCCAAGAGGAGAATGGAGGAGAAGGGATTGCGGCGTGACCATCCCCCCTGGGGGGTGATTTCTCGCTTTCTGTCTCTATGTCTCTCTCTGTCTGTCTGGCGAGCGCACGCGCCCTATAGCGAAAAACCTCTCCAAAAAAAAAAAAAGAACATTCTAAGATAAAGAAAACCTGAAAGAATTTACCAGCACCACACCAAATCTCCAAGAAGTTCTCAAGGGAGAGCTATGTCAGGAAAATTAAATGCAGATATACATAAATAAAAGTTCAAAAACTAAGAAAGTGGCCAACTTAATCATAGGGACAAGTCTGGAATTGAATATTATGTCCCAGAATTCAATCGGGAAGATCAAACCACAACAGAAGATAGATTAAGTACATGAGACTGAACTGGTGAAATAGCATTGTGTGACTTTTGACTAAAATAGTGCAGCTTTGTTGTCCGCTTTTAAGAGTTTTTGTCCTGTCTTGAGCTGTCAATAGGTTCATGTACCTACTATTTGAACAGAATACTAACCTGTTTCTAGGCTTTAAGTTTTAAGCAAATTTCCTTACCAATTTAAAACTACTTTTCTTGAAATTACCAGCTGGGAACCAGCAGTTAGCGTAATGGCTATGTCGCTGGACTCCCACGTAGTCGACCGCGGTTCGCGTCCCAGACCCGGTGGCTTTAAAACTCACGCTGGGCGCGTGTGCGTGCGTACCCAAGATCCCGAGAGGAGAATGGAGGAGAAGGGATTGCAGCGTGACCATCCCCCCTGGGGGGTGATTTCTCGCTTTCTGTCTCTATGGCTCTCTCTGTCTGGCGAGCGCACGCGCCCTATAGCGAAAACCTCTCCCCCCCAAAAAAATAAAAAGAAATTACCAGCTGAACTTGCTATTGAAAGCAGTTAGATTATGTAAGAAATTGTGTGATCAATAAAATGGGGGGGGGTGGAGGAATGGAAGACAACTGTAGACACCAGAGATAGTGTGAGAAGAGGGTGGGAAAGGGCAGAGGGTCAGACATGGGGGTAAATATATATATATATATATATATATATATATATATATATATACACATATATACACATATATATGTGTGTGTGTGTGTGTATGTGTGTGTGTGTATGAAACTAGAAATGGAAAATTACTGATGATAACATGCATGATTAAGCCACTATGTAGTATATTCTGGATGGGAAACCATATCTTGTATGCTGTGATGATGCTTAGGCTATGAATGTAAATTAATTAATTAAAAAAAAAAGTTTCAGGAGGAAAAAAAAAACACGAAAACTGTTTTTCTTGAAATGAAAAACAATGCATATTTGATGACTGCAGTAAGCTATATAGCCCCAGCTAGGTGCTACTTTTTAGTATGTTATTGTATTCACTGAGGTTCATGCCTAAAGTCAGACTGGTGTTCATGGATATGTATATGGAAAATTATTTGTTGACGATAACACGTATGTTGATATGCTTGATTGAGCCAATATACAGTGTATTCTGGGTGGGAAATCGCATTTTGTATGTTGTAATGATGTACAGTGAATGAATGTAAATAAATAAATTTAAATTAAAAAAAAGAAAAAAGAAAACCATCTTGCAACATTAGGAAAGAAATAAAGAACAGAGGGCCAGCCAGTGGCATGATGGTTAAGGTGACTGGATCCTACATGGCCAACTTTGAAGTTCAAGTCCTGGACCTGACAACCTGAAAAAAAAACACCAGGTCCGTGTGCATGTGTGCCCAAATCTGTGAGGAGAATGTAAGAGAAGAGACTGCCTTGTGGCCACTGCCATCTAGGGGATGGCTTCTCACTCTCTCTCTCTCTCTCTTTCTCTCTCTCTCTTTCTCTCTCTCATCCGAGGGTACATATACTCTATGGCAAAACTAAAAAAAGAAAAATATTGACAAATACAATAGACTTTCCTTCTCTTTCAGAATTTCCTGAATTATGTTTGGTAGTTGAAGCAAAAAGTATTACAATGTCTGACATTTTGGTGTATACAGAGGAAATATCTATGACAATTATTCTATAATGGGGGAGGTTGAAGTGACATAAAGGGAGGTAAGGTTTGTACCCTTCATTCACACGACTAAAATGTTGACACTAGGGGCCAGTAGGTGCCATAGTGGTTGAGGCGCCAGACTCCTGCATGGCCAGCCACAGTTCAAGTTCCAGATCAGGCAGCACAC
The DNA here is from genome assembly GCA_026018925.1 of Tupaia tana. Taxonomy (NCBI): domain Eukaryota; kingdom Metazoa; phylum Chordata; class Mammalia; order Scandentia; family Tupaiidae; genus Tupaia; species Tupaia tana. The sequence goes on from JAKSZU010000016.1 coordinate 6,995,895, forward strand.
GGTCTCACTTTGTCTCTGTTTCTCTCAAGTGAGTACATATACTCTATAGCAAATAAAATAGTAATAATAAAATTAAATAAATAATTCTTTCTTTAAATAATTATTTTATTTAACTTAATTAATTCATTCATTTTAATTTGACCAGAGAGGGACAGAGTGAGAGAGAAAGAGAAAAAGGAAAACTGAGAAAGCAAGCCACCAGGTCCAGGACTAGAACAGTGGTCAGCCATGTGGGAATCCAACGTCCTTAACCACCACACCACCTGTTGGTCCCTTTTTTTAAAAAATAAATAAATAAATAATTCTTTAGAAAAAATGTTGACACTAGTGATCAGTTACATACTATGAATGGTTAGCACAAGAGACATCTTTTAGTTCTGGACTAGTTCTATATTTTCATTGCAGTGATGGTTGCATTTGTCTATACATGGGGTAAGAGGACATAGAACCACACATACACACTTTGTCCCAACAATTTAATTTCCTGCTTTCCTGTCACAATTTTAATTTCCTATTTAGGATATTATACTATAATTATATAAGATGTAACCATTGGGGAAAACAGGGGGAAGGGTACAAGAACTTCCTTGGATAATCTTTGTAACTTCCTATGAACTTGTAATTGTTTCAAAATAAAGAATTATCTAGAAGTGAATATAGTACACCATGATAAAATATGCATGGAACCTTAAAGATGAGGTTATATCTTTTTTTTTAGAGGTTTTTGCTATAGGGCGCGTGCGCTAGCCAGATAGAGACAGAGAGATAGAAAGTGAGAAATCACCTCCCGGGGGGATGGCCATGCCACAATCCCTTCTCCTCCATTCTCCTCTCGGGATCTTGGGCACGCACGCACACGCGCCCAGCGTGAGTTTAAGCCACCGGGTCCGGGATGCGAACCATGGTCGACTACATGGGAGTCCAGCAACATAGCCATTACGCTAACTGCTGATCCCAAGATGAGGTTATATCTTAATATCTTAATCAGAATTGTTTGGTTGCAAGTGACAGGATCTTGAATGCAACTAGATTAAGCAAACAAGAAATTTATTAATACTCATGACTTCATGGCTCAGTTTTGCTTCTCTCTGGAGACTGGTCTCATTTATTTTACAGGAGCCAAGCCTTCTCCAAGAACAGTGACTAAGGAGTAGCAGTCTTGGTGCTCAAGATCCAAGGAAGAGGGGCCGGATGGTGGCACAGTGATAAAAGGTAAAGCTCTGTGAGCTGAGCCATGTGGGAAGGGTCTGGATTTGCATCCAGAGACCTCCCTGAGTGCTCTGGCTACGTGAGTACCCAGAATCTGGGGCTGGCTGAAGGCAAGGTGGATTGCGGTATTGGGACTCCATTGGAGGTGCTGTCTCTCTCTTTCTCTCTCGTTCGTGGAAGAAATAATGAGCAAGCTAAAGACCAATAGAGTCTGTCTCTCTCTCCTAGTACTCAAATGGAACACCCTAAGGAAGGACCTGACTTGGTCACAGGCCCATCCTTGGGCCAATCACTGTGGCCTTTCCCTACTCACCAGATGGAGGAAACGCTGCTGACAGAAGGAGTGCCATGTAGCAGCATATTAGAGAATTACCTTTTAAGGCCAGACAATATGCCCTTGTCAGAAATACCATATTTATATGTCCATTCACTCATGGGTAGACACGTGGGTTGCTTCCCCACTTTAGCTATTGTGAATGCTGCTGCTGTGAACATGAACATACAGGGGTGAGAGGGTTTAAAAGGAAGGAAAAGCCACAGAGAAACACAAAACACTTATAATGGACACAGGAGGGTGAATACTAAAAATGGGGGAATGGTGGGGGCGGCACATGTCATGGTGGTTAAGGTGCTGGCCTCCTATATGGCAGACCATAGTTCAAATCCCAGACCTGGCGGCTTGCTTTCTCACTTTCTCTCTCTCTCTCTCTCTCTCTCTCTCTCTCTCTCTCTCTCTCTGTATGTGTGTGTATGTGTGTGTGTGTGTCTAGTGACTGTATGTGCCCTACAGCAAACTGAGAAAAAAAAGAAAGAGAGAGACTACCATGTGGTATAATGGTTACATCACTGAACTCCCATGTAGTCAATTATAGTTCAAGTCCCAGACCTAGTAGCTTTAAAATTCATGCCACACACATGTACATGCATGCCCAAAATCCCAAGAGGAGAATGAAAGGGATTGTGGTGTGGCCAGCCCTGCAAGGGGTGATTTATCACTTTCCCTCTCACTGTCTCTGTCTCTCTCTCTCCAGCAAGAACACATACCCTAAGGGGGCAAAAAAAGAGAAAGAAACAACTCTAAAAAAAAAAAAAAAAAAAAGAAGAGGAAGAAAAAGAAGAAATTGAATTTAAAGGGGGCCAGCAGGTGGTGAGGTGGTTGGGGTGCTCAATACTCCCACATGGCCGACCATGGTTCAAATCTTGGACCTGGTAGCTTGCTTTCTCACTTTCCCTCTCTCTCTCTCTCTCTCTCTCTCTCTCTCTGGTTGAGTTAAAATAAATAAATGTATAAAAAAAACTTGGGTAGATAATTCTTTAAATTTTTTTTTTTTTAATTTAAAAAGAGAGAGCAGGGAACCAGCAGTTAGCGTAATGGCTATGTAGCTGGACTCCCACGTAGTCGACTGCTGTTCGCGTCCCGGACCCAGTGGCTTAGAACTCATGCCGGGCGCGTGTGCGTGCGTGCCCAGGATCCCGAGAGGAGAATGGAGGAGAAGGGATTGCGGCGTGATCATCCCCCCTGGGGGGTGATTTCTCGATTTCTGTCTCTATGTCTCTCTCTGTCTGTCTGGCGAGCGCAATGCACCCTATGGCGAAAATCTCTCTCAAAAAAAAAAAAAAGAGAGAGAGCAGAAGCAACAGGGCTCCTGGTCACAGACATGCCAAGTCCAGGGAGTAAACCAACACAGTTTTCTGGGGGGGGGGGGTGTTTGAGAGAGTCAAAGAACTTTTGGGGTGCCAGTACATGGCATGGTAGTTAAGGTGCTGGACTCCCACATTCCCACATGGTTGACTGTGGTTCAAGTCCCAAACTTGGCAGCTTGCTTTCTCACTTTCTCTCTATTTCTGGTGAGCATGTGTGCCCTGCAGAAAATTTAAAATAATAATAATAATAATGACAAATAAAACTAAATAAATAATTCTTTTTATGAACAAAATGCTTTCGGGGGCCAGCTCTCTAGTGGCACATGGTGGTGCTCTGTGAGGCAATCCCACATAGGAAGGTTCCCAGTTCAAGTTCAGCCCATGATGGGGGTGGCCTAGGCTGGGAGTAGACCATGACATAGAGACCTTGCTGGGATGCTGTATCTCTCTCTCGCTCATAGAAGAAATAAATACAGAAAACTTTTTAAAAGTAGATAATACAACTTTTAAAAAGAAGCACTTGGAACTTTATACAACTTCAGTGAAAAATCAGATTCAGATTCCCTTTCTAAATGCAGAAACCGTAGCAGCTTGTAGGCAGATGGTAAACATGAATGATTTCATTTCTAGTCAGAGAAAAACAAGGCAAAAACCACAGGAAATTGTTTTTAGTTCCTAGCCCGATTCGGATAACACAAAGCTGAATGAGAGCGCCAACTAGGAAATCAGATAGATAAACAGCAGAACGACAGCAGAAGGAGTCCGCGAACGGAAGGGAGGAACGTGATGCAAACGTTTTGCTGAAGGAACATGTTGAAGGCCATCTGGTGTTAGTCCGAGTTTAATTTTTGCTTCTCACAGCAACTCGGGTTAGAGAAAGAAAACTCTGCAGACTGCAGATCCCGGAGCGCTCAGTGAGGTGCTGCCCAGCAGGCAACGCTCCTGTTAACTGCCTCGGCAGAATTCCACATTCTTCCGGGGCCAGCAGGTGGCATGGTGGTCAGGGCGTTTGAGTCCCAGACCTGGTGGCGTGTTTTCTCACTGTCCCTCTATCTCTTTCTCTGTCTCTGGTAAACACACATGTCCTGTAGCAACGTGAAAATAATAATAAAATAAATTATTATTCCATGTGCTTCCCCAAACCTTGCATGTGTACAGGGCTTGTGGGTGACAGATACCTACAAAGTACATGGGGCCGGATCGTGGCTCACATAAAAGACACCGCTCTGCAAGGAAATCGCCCGTGGGAAAAGGCCTGGCTCAAGTCCAGAGGCCTCCCTGCGTACCCCGGGCACATGTGTGTCCATGCGTGGGGCTGGTTGAGGCCGGGCTGGATCGCAGTCTCTCTCTGTGCCTCTCTCTTTTGAATTGCTAGAGGATTTGTATGCTGACGGGGGCAGGGGAGGGTGCGGAGAAAGCATCCCCCGGTGAGGTATGGTCGCTCCACAAGCCCTTCTGTTCCATCTCTCCACCTGTCAGGATTTGGGGCACACATGCACCTGCCCTTCGCATAGTTTTCAAGCTGCTGGAATCAGGATTTAAACTGTTGTCAGCCATGTGGGATCTGGATCCCTTAACCACCAGACTACGGGGTCAGCCTTCTCTCTGCCCCTTGCCCCTACCCAACCGTCTCTCCTGCTCATGAGACTACATGTTTACAAATACGAACATAAATGAAAACTGCCCTAGTCGTCGTGTACCTACAGAGCATCGGGCTAAAACATCTTGTCTCTTCGATTGCCACCACAACCCTGTGAAGCGTCGGATACGATCAGTGCCTCTTCCAAAGGACACGGGGAGTCGAGTGCAAGCTTCGGTCTGACCCCGGCTGCCTCCTCCACTTCTTCCCCAGGGCCTCTGCTGAAGAATTCTAGCTACTGGTCCCAACTACAAGAGCACCCGCTTCCTTGCCTGTACACAACTGGCACTTTCTTGGGGGTGGGGAGTAAATTAGGGAGACTTGCGTTACATGATGGTATTTTCATACCAAATATGAGCTAAAGTTCCAACGACTTGCTGTTGGTTGTCAAAACAGAGATTAACAGTCTGAGTCACAGGGTACTTTATTTCAAAGTTGGCTTCTGCGCCCATGGCTAAGCCATTTCAAAAGTGGGCCGCAGGTGTGGGAACCGCTCGAGTGACGTCACGATTAGGCAACGGGCTCCCACCCTGGGAGCTGAGGCCTGGATTCAAACCCAGGGCTGCCTCCCGCCGCCCCGCCCCACCCATCCACGGTTCCGGCTCGTGAGTTCCTCCCTGTCGGCGGCACTCCCGCAGCAGCTGCCCGACGCTCTCTCGTCTTTCAGGCCGAGCTGCCAACTTTCCATTCTGAGCTCCAGAATGAAGACAAAGAGTCGTCCTCCCGAGTCGTGCCAGAGCTTTTCTTTTTCCACTCTTTGGGCATCCGTGTTTTTAATGGAAACCTGATTCACTTGTCACCAAAAAAATAAAAACACAGAGTGCTGCATCAGAGGAGCCGGACAAACCTGTCCACGGATCCTGTTTCATTGGCGATCATCTACGCTGAAAGGAGGGCTTCTCCGAGACCGAGAGGGGCGCCCCCGGGGTCAAGGGGAGCTTCTCTGAGACCCCGAGGGAATGTTCTTGAACAGGTGTGTCCTGAAGCAAGAATGCCAAACCCTGTCGGCTGTGAGGACGGCCCTCTCTGGGATGAAATGTACACAACCGACCACGTTAGACACAGCAGGGCTGGCCTGTGGGTGGCCTGCGGTTCAGGCAGCGGATCTCACAGGGCCCACTGCGCAGTTGGAGTCCCGACTCTGGGGCTTGAGAGACACGCTGGGCGTGTTCACGCGGGCACACCCTGCTGACGAAAATCCCCACTGAAGTGCAAATTTCTGACATTGGATCCTTTTTGCATATCAGATTTGGCTGTGACAGGGACCAAGGGCACAGGTCCCAGGAAGAGGAAACCAGATCAAATTTGGGTCACGACCTATTACCTTCCTGGTAAATTTTACTTACTCTAGGAAGCTCTGAGTGTTAACATACGGTCCCTTTTAGGTGATCAGATAGCTTAGTCTGTTATTGTGTTGCTTACAGAAATACCTGAGTCTGGGTGAATTACTCAAATAGAGGTTTATTTGCCTCATGGCTGGAAAGTCCAAAGACATCACAAAACAGCGGAAGGCAGAACCTTGAGCAAAGGTGTGGTCTGCACCCAAGTGGCTCTGCCCACCACACACCCACCACAGCCCCATTAGGGATCCTCACCCAACCACCCAATCACAAATCTCCCCCAAGCCCCACCTTATGACATCATGCTAGGATCAAGTTTTCACCCTCTTACTCCTTTTATAACGGCTCGACTCATAAATGGAGGGGAGGGGAAGTTCAAACTACAGCACCAGACTTAAAAAATAATAATTACAGGGAACCAGCAGTTAGCACAATGGCTATGTCGCTGGACTCCCACGTAGTCGACCACGGTTCGCGTCCCGGACCCGGTGGCTTAAAACTCACGCCAGGCGCATGTGCGTGCGTGCCCAAGACCCCGAGAGGAGAATAGAGGAGAAGGGATTGCGGTGTGACCATCCCCCCTGGGGGGTGATTTCTCGCTTTCTGTCTCTCTGTCTCTCTCTGTCTGTCTGGCGAGCGCATGCGCCCTATAGAGAAAACCTCTCAAAAAAAAAAAAAGAGAGAAAAATAATAATAATAATAATTACAGGGCTGACAGGTGGCATGGTGGTTAAGGGCCCTGGACTCCCACATGGCTGACTGCAGTTCAAGTCCCGGGCCTGAAGGCTTGCTTTCTCTCTCTCTCCCTCTCTCTCCCTCTTGCTCTCTCTTACTCTGTCCCTCTCTGGTCAAATTAAAATAAATGAATAAAGTTAAATAAAATAATTCTTAAAAATAATAATAATTACAATAATGATGTTGTTACTGTACCTACTAAAATATTGTTTTTTCAACCTGACACTCATAACTGGACATCCTAGATTTACCTGGCAACCCTGGCTCTTGCCCTGGAAGTTTTCCACTGGCAACTCACAGCCAGAAGCAGGAAGGAGGTCATCACTAAGCACGTGGACCTCAGAGAAATAGGCCACGCTTTCCTACCCCAGCCGGTCATGATGAACTTTGAGTTGCACTCAGGAATGTCTGGACTGGACAAAAGAATTCTCCACGCTGTAACCAAAAGGACAAGTTTAAAAAAAAAGAGTGGTGGCCAGGCCTGACAGTGGTGCTGGCAGGAAGGTGAGCAAGGTGGGCAGGATCGCTCTCCATGGCGGGCTTTTGCACTCTATTGTTTTCTATTACAACCGTAACAAACTACCACCAACACAGTGTCTTAAAACAACACCACTTATGACCTCACAGATTCTGAAGGTCACACGTCCAGGTGGGCTTTCCTGGGTACTCTCTTAGCATCTTGCAAGGCTGAAAGCAAAGGGCCATCTAGACTGGGCTGGGGAAACATTCTCTGCCAGCCTCACCCAGGCCGTGGGCAGAATCTCCCTCTCGTGTTGTTGGGGGATTTATAGCTCTGTGACTTTGCTGGCCGTTAGCGTGGGCTATTCTCAGCTTCCTCCTGCTTCAGAGGACTCCGACTTGCCTTTCCACTGCACCTCTCTGGCAGATCCACTTTCCTCCTGTGCTAAAAGCCCATGAGATTACACTGAGCCCATCCAGATAATCTGGGACAATTGCTTTATTTTAGGGTTAATTGATTAGTTATCTTATTGCAATCTTTCCTGCTTTGCAATGCAGTACGTCCACAGGTATATCGCCAGGCGGCAAAGCCCTGGTGTTGAAATTCTCCCTGCCGTGACAGGCTTGGAAGTTGGCAACTCCTCTCAGCTGGCCAGGGCTGGACAACCTCCGAGACCGAGAGTGACTTCCCATAATATCACTGATCCACTTCCGGCCCAGTGTGAAATATCAGCCCAAGGCCAGAAGAATTTGTTCTGATCCTTGCTCTGTACTCACCAGACCAGGCACGTGTAGACGAGGTTTTTAAAGTCTCTGGCTACTTCGTTGTAACATGCTAGGTGGGGATCGAGCTCCTGGCCAAACATCTCTGTGTGACTTCTCTTTTTCTGCCCCTTCCATGGGCAATTACGAAGCCTTGTCTTTCAGGCCTCACTGGGAAAAGCTGCCCTTCCACACGACTTTGGTGCAGAGCCCTTGAGGGCACCTTAGGAAGGTACGTTAGTCTTGGACTCGGGCCTCCCGGCCAGCCTTGTTTTCACCAGCAGCTGTGCTCTTGACCCGGACACCTTCATCTGCAGTCTTGACCCGGCAGCTTTCAGCAGAGGCCTTGGGAGGCTCTCCCAAGCTCTGCTTAGAGGAGGAGAGAGGGGACACTTGGAGACATTTTCCTCCTACTCTGACTCGGGATTCAGTAGTTACCTGCTCCCCGGCCTCCCCATCCCCAGCCCCTCCCGCAGGTCTGTTAAACTACAGGAGCCCTTTTCTCGGGGCTCCCTCAGCAGCAAGATGATTCCCACCGTGTGCCGACGCAGATGGCCCTCACGCGGTGCCATTCCACGGAGAAGCTGGAGCCAGGACTCGGGCGCACTCTCCAACTCCACACCTTGGTTTTACGTGTTGCAGTAAGTGGCTGTGACTTCTGTTCTGGCTCCTTGTCCTCACTGGCTGCTCCAACACCAGGCCGGTGGGCTCCCTCCAGGTCAGCAGGGCTGGCAACACCGTGCCCCAGGTGCCCTCGAAGTGCCATGCATTACAGGACTCACTTGTCATTTATTCGGTAACATTAACTCAGCACCCATGACAGCCTGGCCATCGCTGGGACCAAGGTCCCAGAGATGGGCCAGACCTGGCCGTCACTGGCAGGAAGTATGCATCCAGCTGAGGCAGTGCCTGGCTCCCTGGGCCGTGGGGCCGTGTGCTCTCTCTCACCAAGCATGTATTGAACGTGTTCCCTTGAAGTCTCACGTCATCTTCACAATGATTCTTTAAGGTAACAGGGTCATTTTCATTTTATGCACAAGCAAACCAAAGCTCTGAAAAGAAAACATTTTAAGTAAGTACTTTAGGCCCATCTACCAGTAATAGATCAGAATTCAAACTCAGGACTTCGGATTTAAATTCAGTGCTCTGTCTCCTTCATCCCAGCCCAAAACAAGCTCTAAATGAAATTACAGAGGGGGCGATCCTGTGGCCTAGTGGTTAAAGAAGCCAGATTCCAGAGGGCCGATTGTGTAGTTAGAATCCTGGCCCCAGGGACTTGAAAAACATACCAGGTGTGTGCGTGTAGGTGTGTGTGCGTGTGCCCAGAGTCCCAGTAGGATGGAGAAATGGAGAAGTGATTGTGGGGTGACCATGCCCCTGAGGGGGTAATTCTTCACTTCCTCTCTCTCTTTCTCTCATGAACACTCACAACCTCTGATTATTAGAAACAAACAAGAACACAGAGGAAGAGACTGATGTTTCCTGGAGTTAAAGGGGAGGGATGTTGTATTACTCGAGACTTTGAAAAATTAAAGTGCTATGTATAATGGTTCCTATTATAATACTTTAAACTCTTACCGCTTTTAAGAAAGGTAGTGTCAGCTGTCCTGCAAAGACCCGACTCCTCTCTGCGGTAGAGAATCCTCGGTGTCTGTCCTGGGACCTACTCCAGGTGGTTGCTCTGAGCTGTGTGCTGATGGTACCAGTGAATGGAGACCAGGGTACAAAAGGACCCCCTCAAGGAGATTTCAGAAAGTCTGTCTATACAGGGTCAGTAGTTGGTGTGGAGGTTAGGGCACTGGATCCCATCTGGCCAACTGCACAGTTCAAGTCCCAGACCCAGGTGCATGTATGTGCCCCACACCCTGAGGAGACTAAAGGGGTTGTGCAATGGCCGTCCCCCCGGGAAGTGAGTTCTCTCCTCTCTTTCTTGTCTCTGACTGGGGAGTGTATGCACCCTATAGCAAAAATAACAAAAACACAAACGAAAAGTAGAAAGTCTGTTGCACAATGACCCACTGAACACAATGACTCTCAGGAACACTCAGGGCCACGTTTGGTTCAGCCGTGAGGCAGGAAGTTCCCGATGTGGCCCATATGCAGGGGCTGGTTCCAGCTTCCTGTCTAAGAGACCTTCCTGAAAACATTAGGCACATGTGTGCCCATGATCTGGGGTGGCCTGAGGCTAGGGGTGGATGGCAATGTTGAAACCATGCTGGAGAGACCTGCTCTCTGGCCTGATAGTTAAGGGAGTTGGATCCCACATGGCCAACCACATGGTTTGAATCCCAGATCTGGTGGACTGAGAAACACACTGGGTGCATGTGTATGTGTGCCCAAATTCCCAACAAGATGGAGAAATGGAGGAAAAGGGATTGCAGCGTGATTCACCCCACTGGGGGGGTGTTTCCTCCTTTCTCTGCGTCTGGTGAACACACACCCTCTGGCAAATTTTAAAAAATAAATAAGAAAGAAAGACCCTTTGGGGTGCTGTCTCTCCAGTTCTCACTCTCAGAAGAGGCAAATAAACTTTCAGGAGTGATAATGTGGTCCTTGGGCCTGCAGGTAGTGTGGAGGTTAAAGGAACGGATTCCGGTACCAGCAGTTGGCATAATGGCTATGTCGCTGGACTCCCATGTAGTCGATCACAGTTTGAGTCCTGGACCTGGTGGCTTAAACTCATGCCAGGCACTTGTGCTTGCATGCCCAGGATCCCAAGAGGAGAATGGAGGAGAAGGGATTGCGGCGTGGCCATCCCCCCTAGGGGGGTGATTTCTCACTTTCTGTCTCTCTGTCTCTCTCTGTCTTTGTGGCAAGCACATACGCCCTATAGCAATAAATCTCTCCAAAAAGAAAAGAAAAGAAAGAAGAAAGAAAGAAAGAAAGGAAGGAAGGAAGGAAGGAAGGAAGGAAGGAAGGAAGGAAGGAAGGAGAGAGAGAGAGAGAGGAAGGAAGGAAGGAAGGGAGGAAGGGAAAGAAAGAAAGAAAGAAAGAAAGAAAGAAAGAAAGAAAGAAAGAAAGAAAGAAAGAAAGAAAGAAAGAAAGAAAGAAAGAAAGAAAGAAAGAAATCCACATGGCTGATTGCTTCCATCAAGTCCCAGACCAGCCACTTAAAAACTGCACTGGGCACGTGTGCAAGCCAGCCCAGGATCCTGAAAGGAGATTGGAGGAAAAGGGATTTGGAGTGGCCATCCCCCTGGAGAGGTCACTTTCTCTCTCTCTCTCCTCTCTTTCTGTCTCTCTCAGCAAGTGCACATGCCCTATTGCAAACTAACACAAACCAAAAAATGCTGGTTCTTTAAAGGCCATTTAAGGATCCAGAATCCTATCTAGACATAAAAGCATCCACTCAAATCCATCTCACTGGCTTGAAGGGAACCGGAATGTGGGCGTCTGCAGAATGTGGCGCAACCAGAAAGGCGCTGCCCGGCTGGGCTGAGAGCGCAGCCCTGACGTCATCGGCCCCGCCCTGAAACGCTGTCTCCAGGCCGCCTCTGTTTAAGATAAGTGCTCTTGTCTGGTGCCCCGGAGCTGTCTCCTGACAGGGACACAGGCCACGGAGGCCAGCCCTGGCATGTGCCCATCCGGGGTGGCTTCTGTGTTTGCTGGTTCCATCCCCACCCCAGTTTCTCCTCCTTTCCAGGTTCGTCAGGGAAAACAGGCCATGGGTCTAGGATCCAGAGGCCCAGCCCCTTGGCTTTGCATCCACCCCCTGAACAATTCTACTGCCACAGAGAGAGAATCGTTTTCTTGTCTCAGATCCCCTCACTTGGCCCCAGTGCCTGGTTGTGATCCTCTTTTTTTCCTCCTAGATCTCTGCCGTTCCTAGATAATAAAACCTCACTGTGTAAACAAGGAACACTGAATTTTATCCTGCAGATTGAGTGGAAGCCGGATTGTAACTTCACTCAACTTCAGCCTTCCCAGTTATCAAATAGGACTAGTATAAACATTCATTATCTGAAATTGTATACAGTTTGGATCAGCTGAGTGATGTGGTTAACGTGGATCCCACACGGCCAACGACACAGTTCAAGTCCTGAATCTGGCAGTTTGAGAAATATACCAGGGGCTGGGAGCAGCAGTTAGTGTAATGGCTATGTTGCTGGACTCCCACATAGTCGACTGCGGTTCGAATCCCAGACCCGGTGGCTTAAACTCACGCCGGGCGTGTGTGCATGCGTGCCCAAGATCCTGAGAGGAGAATGGAGGAGAAGGGATTGTGGCGTGGCCATCCCCCCTGGGGGGTGATTTCTCGCTTTCTGTCTCTCTGTCTCTCTCTGTCTGTCTGGTGAGCGCATGCGCCCTATAAGAAAAAAAGAGATAGAGAGAAATATACCAGGGGCTTGTGTTTGTGTGTGCCCCATAATCCCCAGAGGAGATTGGAGAAGAAGGGATTGCAGCACCGGCCATCCGTCCTAGTGGGTGCTTTCTCACTTTCTCTCACTCTCTTTCCAGCAAGCACATGCACCCTAACCGAAATAAGAAAATAAAAGTCAATTTATTGGAGGAGGAGCCTGGAAAGCCACAAAACACCATGAAGCTCTTTTTGGCTCTTGAGTAATAATAGTAGTCACTGGAGACCGTGCAGTTGTAGCACTCATGATAAACATCTACTGAGCGCCAACTGCATGTGGGGCCCATGAGCGGACGGTGGGGGTACAGAGTAACATCTCTGCCCTTCCAGAATTTAGCATCTGATGTTCAAACAAGCAAAGCAGAGACCCAGAGAGGAGCTAGAAGGGTCCATGGTCCACAGAGTGGAGTTGGCTCTGAGCAGACATACCCCAGACCTGCACTTTCATAAACCAGCCAGATTGGCCTCAGTCGGCCACCGCAGGCTTCACCCTCACACCTGTGTCATCATCTGAGAGGCGAGCCCCCTTGCCCACACAGACCTTAATGCATGTGGGTAGTCTGATGTCTGCCAAGGGCCAACAGAGTTAATTTAGCGTGTTAGTGGGCACTTTGGGCTTTAAGTGCAGACATTTTTAATTCATGAGATCCAAAAGAGGCACTGAAACAGTTGGCTTTCAAGACTTAACAGGCCGGCTTGAGCATTTTAGGGTGGAAGCATTTTGAAAGGGATTGGAGGAGCCACGCCTCAGCTGGGGCAGGGAAAGTGATGACTCACCGAGCCACTTAGGTTGGGCAGGAAACAGCTGATTGTTCTGCTGCTGTCCCAGGCGGGCTGCATTCCCCCAGTGCACGGCTTGCATTAGGATTTTGGCTTGCGTTTATCAGGCAGCTCTGACTGTTTCTGGATTCTTCTTGAGGGTTAAGGAGAAGGGAGTTAACAGTAGGATGAGGTGATAGCCAGGACATGAGGGTGTCTGTCACTGTCCCTTCAGAGCGGGGGTGGGGGGCACACTACACAGCCCCTTAGAGAGTCAAGTGGAACCAGGAGAGAGCGTGACAGACATGTCATCCTTTCCATGCTGTTGAATGTCATGTGCTGTGGGAGCCCAGATCACCTGGGGAGCCAGTCCTGAAGCCGCGGTTCTCCAGGAACTGCAGGAGGCTGGAGAGGTCCTCTGCATAACTGAGTTGGAGCCTGGGCTGGGCCATTGTGACCTTAGCTCACCTCCATTCTTTGGGTCTCAGAATCCTCATTTGTAAAATAAGATTAATAATTGGGACTATGGGAACCAGCAGTTAGCGTAATGGCTATGTCGCTGGACTCCCACGTAGTCGACCGCGGTTCGCGTCCCGGACCCGGTGGCTTAAAACTCACGCCGGGTGTGTGTGCGTGCATGCCCAAGATCCCGAGAGGAGAATGGAGGAGAAGGGATTGCGGTGTGGCCATCCCCCCTGGGGGGTGATTTCTCGCTTTCTATCTCTCTGTCTCTCTCTGTCTGTCTGGCGAGCGCACGCGCCCTATAGCGAAAACCTCTCCAAAAAATAAATAAATAAAATAATTGGGACCAGCAGATGGCATAACGGTTATGTCGCTGGACTCCCGCGTGGCTAACTGTAATTCGAGTCCCAGACCCGGCGTCTTGAAACTCACGCAGAGCACGTGTGTGTGCATACCCAGAATCCCAAGAGAGGAGGAGAAGGGACTAGTATGTGGCCATCCCCATGAGGGGGGGCAATTTCTTGCTTTCTATGTCTCTGTCTCTGGTGAGCACATACACCCTATAGCAAAAATCTCTCTTAAAAAAATAGTAGAAGCCACCTAGGGGGATATTTACGGGGATTAATAAGTCAAAATGTACCAGATGCACCTGGAGCAATGTAGGCTCAGAGTAGGGGCTTAATAAATGTCGAGCTGTTTTTATGAGACGGTCGGGCAGGAGGCATGGGCCAACCCCAACAAGTGTAGAGACATCAATTGCTGAAGATAGCTTTAGGTAACTGTGTGTTTCTCTTGAGAAGGTTTTAAGAAGCCATAGCAAAGGTACATTCCTAGAGAAAGGACTATCCCTCCTGAGCCCGCTCTGCATGTAGTTCTTTCCCGCTTCTGCTAAGGCTTAGGGTGTGCTTCCTCAAATGTCTAATCTAGTGCTTTATTATTTTTATTTTTTTAATTGCCAGAGGGCACGTGTGCTAGTCTGAGAGACAAAGAAAGAACCCCCCATTGGGCATGGCCACACCAAACTCCCTCCTTCATTTCTCCATCTCGTCAGGATTATGGACACATACACACGTGGCCAACATGCTTTTCAAGCCACCTGGACCAGGATTTGAATCATAGTTGGCCATGTGGGATGTGGCTCTCTTAACCACTAGGCTATGGGGCTAGCTCTAGACCAGTGCTTCTTAAATGTGAGTGGCATATATACAAATCATCTGAGGATCTTTGTAAAAAGCAGGTTCTGACTCAGTAGATCTAAGGAAGGGGTATGACTGAGATTCTACATTTCTTTTTTCTTTTTTTTTTTTCTTGTTTTTTGCCATAGGGTACATTCACTAGCGGGAGAGAGGCAGAGAAAGGGAAAGGGAGACGTCACCTCCCAAGGGGGATGGCCACAATGCAATCCCTTCTCCTCTACTTTCTAGGGATTTGGGGCACACACACACACACACACACACACACACATGCATGCACCTGGTGTGATTTTTTTCAAACCACCAGGTTCAGAACTTGAACCACAGTCAGCCATGTGGGAGTCCAGTGCCTTAACTACCATGCCACCGGCTGGCCCATGATCTGCAGTTCTTACAAGTCCCAGGCGAAACTTCTGCTGCTAGTTCTCAGCTTCAAGTACCGAGGATGTAGCCCACACAGCCCGGGGAACGTCCAGTGGTGATGGAGACCTCGGTCCACACTGCCCAATACCATAGCCGCTGGACGCTGACCGTGTGTGACTATGGAGCACCAGGAATGGGGGTTGGAAAACTGAGTTTCGACTTGATTTCATTGCAGTGTAAATTATTCCATGCGGCCACCTTACTGGATGGCACAGCTCTAGACCCTAATACTCAGGAAGTAGAGGTAGTGATTCAGGTCCCTGTTAGAGTCACGAACAACGCTATGAACCATGCTCAGACCACATGTTACGTCTTAGACAACCATGAGGACAGGGCAAAAGTGTGTGTGGTTTCCCCCAGGCCAACTACTTATCCGGAAATACAGGCAACACACGTACTCTGGGATCTGTAAATGTCAGTAAAATAACCTTCCTATTTGCAGATAAACTTCCTAGAAGACCTGCCTTAATTCCTTCCCTCACCTTTGGATCTAGGCTACAGACACTGTTTATCCTCTGTTCACAATGAAAAAGTAAAAAGAAAGTGTTTAGAGCCGACCCATAGCCTGCTGGTTAAAGTGAGGTGGATCGGCGTCAGCAGATGGTGTGGCAGTTATGTTGCTGGACTTTCACATGGCTGCCTGTGGTTCAAATCCTGGACCTGGTGGCTTGAAACTCATGCCAGGCCTGTGTGTGTGCATGCCCAGGATCTCAGGAGGAGAATGGAGAAGGGATGGCAGCAGGGCCATCTCCTCTGGGAGCTAATTTCTCTCTTCCCCTCTCATTCTCCCTCTCCTCTTCCCATGTGTGCATGTGCCCTAAGGCAAAAACTTCTAAAAAACATAAAGTGAGCTGGATCCCGCATGGCCAACTGTGGTTTGAATCCCTGTCTGAGTGGCTTGCAAAAATACCAGCATGTGTACATGCATGCCCAAGATCCTGACAGAATGGAGAAATAGGGAGAAGGATTGTGGAATGGCCATAGCCCATTAGAGATGCTTTCTCCCTCTGTCTCTTTTTCCTTCTGGCAAGCACACACACTGGCAATTAAAAGGAAAAAAAGAGTATTGAATTAATATTAATTCTGTGGTAGCCTCAGCTCTACAACTTTTCCTACTCAATCCTTTTCTTTGCATGTCTTCAGTGTGTGCCTTTGGTATCTGCATACATCACAGAGACAGGCATTCTCTATACTTAAACAACTCAATGTTGAAGGGCCAGCAGGTGGAGTAGTGGTTAAGGCACTGGACTCCCACATGGCTGACCATGGTTTGAGTCCTGGACCCAGTGACTTGAAACTCATGGCAGGTGCCCATGCGTATGTGCCCAGAATCCCAAGAGGAGAATGGAGGAGAAGAAATTACTGTGTAGCCATCCCCCGGGGGGGGAGGTAATTTCTCACTTTCTCTCCCTCTCTGTTTCTCTAGTGAGAGCATGTGCCTTGTAGCAAAAATCTCTCTAAAAAAATAACTCAAAGTTGAATGAATTTAAACAAGTTAAAAGGCATTTAGCTGACTATATTGAGAAATAATCATTTAAGAATTTAGACTGTCTGGTAAAGAGGAAGTGTTCTCAAGTTGAAGATTATACCCAAGTCTAGCTTTTTCCCTAGGTTAATCCTAATAATCCTTGATTTCTGCTGGTGCGTTGTTGGATGTGGCAGGCATGTCAAACATCCTGGATAAATGGTCATGAGCTTGTCACTCATGCCCATGACAGATACTGACTGATCCCAAGCATGCAGCTGGATTCTGAATAGATGTCTGGGCCTTGTGCTCAGAACTGATAGGAGGAGAAGGGATGAGCAGATGGCATAATGGTTACATTGCTGGACTCCCACATAGTCGACTGAGGTTCAAGTCCCGAACCCAGAGGCTTAAAACTCAGGCTGGGTATGTGTGTGTGGATGCCCAAGATCCTGAAAGGAGAATGGAAGAGAAGGGATTGTAGTATGACCATCTTCCCGGGAGGTGATTTCTTGCTTTCTGTCCCTCTGTCTCTCTGGAGAGTGCACACACTCTATAGCAAAAACAATCTCTCTCTTAGAAAAAAAAAAAACAAAAAAAAAAAAAACCTGATATGAAGAGTAAGCCAGCCCTATTTTTCACTACATCTTGCTGAGAAATATGTCAATGCTCATACATGACTTTTGCTATTATATGTAAGAAATCAATTTCAACTGTCTCCAAGTTACCATGCTGATTTTATAAATGACTTTGCATTTTCAGTATTTTGCATTTTTAGCGTATCACTAGTTGGAACCATAATAGATGATACTTTATATGTAGAACAAATAAAGAGCTATTTATTATATTAGTTATAAAAAATAACTACTGCGACAAAAAAATTCAAATTGGATTTAATAACAAATAAAGGACTTTAATTCTCACTTCTTATTTTATGGTAGTAGAAAGTAGTTTCTATATCCTTATTGATTTTATTCTAAGTATTATAGAGGCCAGTCAGGGGCACTAGGGTGAAGGCAGCTGGTTCCCACATGGCTGACCGTGCACTTGACCAGGCAGCTTGGAAACAATGTTCATGTGTGCCCCAAATCCCCGAAGGAGAAATGGAGGGGAAGGGACTGCAGTGCGGCCATCCCCCATGGAGGCTGCTTTCTCACTGCACCCCACCTCCCTTTTTCCTCTGTCTCTCCAGCAAGCACACATGACATCAAGCAAATCAAAAGAAAAAAAAAAGCATTACAGACCTAGCCATGGTGGTGCACTGCTGTGCCCTGCAGGCTGGGACCATACCGGAGGCCCAGCTTCGATTCCCAGTCCAACCTAAAGGCAGCGCAGTGGCCCTGGGCCTGTGATCTCAGTGACGCATGGAGGCTGATGCAGGAGGATGAGAACTCAAGGCTCACCTAGAAACACAGCCAGACCCTGTCTGAAAGAGCCAGGATGGCGGTGTGCACCTACAGCCCCAGCTGGAGGGCTGAGGCAGGAGGCTCGCAGCAGCAAGCTGCTCCAGGAACGGGATACCCTGAGCGACTATCAGGTGTATGCCCCACACAGTTCTACCAAGGTGTGTGTGTTGAACTTGTGTTGAGAGAGGCTACAGGTTCTTGCAAGCTGTGCCTTGATGACTGATTGAAATGCCTACTGTTTGGGATGAATCATTGAAGACAAAATAGTTCCTGCCATAGTGAATAGTGAAAGGAAGATCCTTGCAGTCAACATTCACATAGAAATTGGAATCTGTTTAAACACTGACTGCCTTTGACAATGAGCTATACGTGACATATACAAGAGCAGGAGGAAGACACAAAACATGCTAATTTTTAAACTCCAAGCTTGAGAACTAAGGGACACCAAGGAGATTGTCTACATGGTATCACAGATCCGGAATGTTCAAAAGTCACACAATTATTTTCTTTATTCAGGCCAATGCCTACGACTCTGCCTTCTCTGCTAAGCTGATGAATAGACTTTTGTCACAAGTGTCCTTGACACAAGCATCTGTTGAGAATCCCTGAAGGACAGGGAGAAGCGAGTAGGGGAGGGATAATGAAAAGCAGCTTAGAAGACAGGAGAGTTCTGAAGGCAACTAAATCTTTTCTGTTAGAGCTCCAGGATACATCCAATTCATAGAACCCTACCCAAGCCGTTTTCAGAAAGCTTCTTGCCCCATGTGAAGCCTAAAGCCGAGAGCTCTCC
This sequence comes from Tupaia tana, assembly GCA_026018925.1. Taxonomy (NCBI): domain Eukaryota; kingdom Metazoa; phylum Chordata; class Mammalia; order Scandentia; family Tupaiidae; genus Tupaia; species Tupaia tana. The sequence goes on from JAKSZU010000016.1 coordinate 7,014,538, forward strand.
CTTCCCCGATGAGATGTTCATCACTGTGTGACCCCATTGCCCAAGGCAGCAAAGATCAACGCAGTTCTGCAGACGTATTTGACATGTGATCGGAGAGAGAGAATAAATAAATAAATAGGCATCACAATTCAGAGGTAATCATTGCCTTATGAGAAAAAATCCAGATAATGGGATTAGATCAGTCCAGATTCTTTTTTTAAATTTTATTTTGTTTGCATAGAGTGCGTGTACTCAACAAAGAGAGACAGTGAGAGAGAGAAAAAGTGAGAACTCCCCACCTAGGGGGCATGGCCTCACTGCAATCCCGTCTCCTCCATTCTCCTCTTGGGATTTTGGGCACGCATGCGCACACGCTCAGCGCGGTTTTCAAGTTTCCAGGTCTGAGGCTTGGACTGCACCGTCAGCATGGAGAATCCAGCGCCTTAACCATTATGCTACAGGCTCACCAGGATTATTTTAGCTCAAGTGATAGATCCCCAATTCAAACCAGCTGAAGCAAATGAGTGGTTAGGCAAGGATAATAGTGGATCCCATGGACTCAACGAGGCAGGGTCTCAGGAAGAGCAGATCCAGGATGGGAAGTCCTCCGGCCGCTCTGTGAGGTCTGCGTCCCCTTCCTGCCCTTCCCCAGCCCACCAGCCCAAACCCTTCCTTAACCACCGAGTTCCCCAACAGAAGCATCCCCAAAGGGCTCGAGGTACCAGGAGGCGCATTGAGGATTTTGAATCCCAAATCCCCATTTCTCCTGGGTAGTTGCCTTTATTCTCCTCCTGGAATCCCTGGGAATGGGGTATACTGAATCGCTAGAACAATTGAGGCTTTTGAGCATATCCTGAAGGAATCTCTTCCCACATTAATCCTACTCTCCCTGCAGAGTCCTGCAAAAGTCTGTGAAGTGTAGCCCACTTCTTCCAGCCAGAATTTACTCCTCCTTACTTTGCCAGCACTTTGTCTACACTGCTAAGTATGTTATTACTCTTTTTAAAATTTTTTAAATTTTTATTTATTTATTTAATTTGACCAGAGAGGGACAGAGCAAGTGAGAGAGAGAGAGAGAGAGAGAGAGAGAGAGAGAGAGAGAGAAGAGAAAGTGAGAAAGCAGGCTACCAGGTCTGGGACTTGAGCCACAGTTGGCCAGTCCAGCGCTCTTACCCAATGTGCCACCTGCCGGCCCGAATCTTTTAAACTCCTCTCTGCAGGGCAGGAAACAGCCAGCCATGACACCTCGCAGGGCATCTGTAAATACCAGACTGAACCAAACCCACCACTGCCAGAGGCTGGAGACACTTCACACTAGTGGTCACAATATTGACAGACCTAGGGACTGCCATGAAGAGCTCCACGTCACTATGTTAACCACCACACCGCCTGCCAGCCCTAGCCATGTCACTATTTTCAATCAAACAAGGAGGCAGCTAGTATGACATATTATAAATCCATTTTTCTAGATTAAGAAAGCAAGGTAAAATAATAACTCCAAGTAACATTTAAAGATACCATCATGTTTTGCCTTCTTTTCCATGTTCTCATTCATGTTCATTATCTCAGCTCTGAGTTTTGTCCTTCGAAGTCCCACGCCGGCTCCCAGCTTGCCAACTTCAAGGCTCTGTTTGATCCCAACTTGTTCAGGAGCCACCTCTTTGTTAAACTTCAAAGACTAGGATGTAGAATAAAACATCTTTTTGTTTCGTTTTGTTTGCAGAAGTTCTCCTTGTGAAATTTGTTTTTCTGTGACGTCTGAGAGTTTCCAGGGATTAAGCAATAAAGTAAAATTAGACAAGGTAGCTCTAGTCTTGGCCTTCAAAAGCCCCCCTCATCCTCACGTCTTGGTGTCACTCCAGACCGCTGATGCTGTGTCCTGTCCTCTTCCTGTGCATTCCTCCCCTGGCACAAGCCACCCACGAGGTCAGACATTGCCCCTGTAAGCTTTAAAGATTAACAAGGCAGCCAGAGAGTCCCCTGTGGGGGGCGGGTTGAGGGTGCTTTTCCCTGGCAGACCTCCCCGGGGCCGTGTTGTCTTCCACCTCAAGAGCAAACTGCTCTTGTCCCTGAGCTGCAGACTGTGCTGAAACAGGGAGCTGTAACGTCCCCACCCAGAGCCTCCCAGCTGAAAGGACGCCCTTCCCCTATGGCTGCATGCCAGTGGCCTCAGTATTGGTCCCCAGGGGCCCGGCACCCAGTGCCTCAGTGAGGGAGGTGGCGCCTCAGAGGGGAGCACAAACCACCTCTTTGCTCCCGGCAACCTTTGCCCAGAGCTTCCAGCTTGTCTTGGTGTCTAACAGCTCAGATGAAATCACTGTTGCTCAAAGACAGGAGCAGGTAGCCGCCAGGTGTTAATTTGGTGGCCTGTCACTGTTCTTGCTGTTCTTGTTGTTTGGCTAAATCACAATCCTTGGCTATTTAGAAGAGAACAAAAGGAGAGGGGGGCAGATTACTGATCCACTCCAGAACAAATTCTTGGCCTTCAGGCTCCCTCAGAGTCTGTGGACTTGAACCTAAGAGCCCAAAACTAGGTTTAATAAATTAAAAAATGGCTAAAGGAAACGATTGGGGGAAAAAAAAAAGTGAAAGAGATCCCATGTGTAAAATGTCTGAGGAAGCTTATCAAATTATTATTCTTTGCTTTAGATAAGGTTTTTCTTCGGAATATGAATCTTGATGCCATTACTGGGCATCAAGAAGTTGGTCCTCTATTCTCTTTTGTCATCAGCAAGTCTTTTTGTTTTTTATATAGCTATAACTTATTTACATGCAGAGAGGTTTCTGGAGACCTCTGCTTACTCCAGAGTGCACTATATTTCTGGAAACCTCTTGTCTTCGCTTTAAGACCTGCCTAAAGGGCCAGCAGGTGGCTTGGTGGTTGAGGCACTGGACTACCACACGGCCAACTGCAGTTCAAGTCCTGGATCTGGGGGCTTGCTTTTGCTCTCTCCCTCTGGTGAATGCACATGCCCTATAGCAAATTTAAAAATAATAAAAATAATAAATAAGATTATATAAATAACTCTTAAAAAGAAACTTCAAGCATTAATGAGCATGGTTTTGTTTTTTGTTTGTTTGTTGTGTGTGTGTGTGTGTGTGTGTGTGTGAACACTTACCAACCTGATCTGTGAAGAGCAGTAGAGTTACTGGGGGACCAGCGGTTAGCATAATGGCTATGTCACTGGACTCCCATGTAGCCGACTGCGGTTCAGGTCCCGGACCCGGTGGCTTAAACTCACACCGGGCGCGTGTGCGTACGTGCCCAAGATCCCAAGAGGAAAAATGAGGAGAAGGGATTGTGGAGTGGTCATCTCCCCTGGGGGGTGATTTCTCGCTTTCTGTCTCTCTGTCAATCTCTGTCTTTCTGGCAAGCGCACACGCCCTATAGCAAAAACCTCTCAAAAAAAAAAAAAAAAAAAAAAAAAAGGCAGTGGAATTATTCATCTAAACCTGATCCAGCAATATCCACATTTGAAATTCCTGGAGATTTCATTGAAGTGCTCCTCTGTAAGTCCTTCCTGTCACTTCTTAGCCCCTCAGCCCACACCACACCAGTCGTGACTCCCTCCTCCCCCTGGAACAACGGCCCTTCTATATATTGTTTATCCCAATCTAGCCACTATTGTAACCCTTCCTGAGCAGCCCCAGGTCACCAGGGACTATGTTTTACTGTTCTGTTTTGGATCTTCCAGTGTATCCACCATGTGGCTGGCACATTGAAAAAGAAAGAAGTACTAGTTAAGTTCACGGATTTAAATGTCTCCACAAATGCCCTCTATCCCCGTAGCAGCCTTTAACAGAGACAGTTTTCCTTCTAGAATCACTGCAGAAAGGAGAATGGTTTAGGAGAGACGTGGGAACATACACGACATTGGTCTTTTGTGTTTTATCTGTTCTCTGTTGCTTTCTAACTGAATACCTGTACCTGGGTGGTTTAAAAAGACTAGTGGTTTGTTCCTCTCATGGTTTTAGAAGCCCAGGGTCAAGGGAAAAATATCTAGTAACAGTCTTCTTGTTGGTGGGGACTCTGCCAAACCCAAAGGTGACACAGAGCATCACAGCAACAGTTGCCTGTGTTCCTGTGTCTGTCTTAGAAGCTTATCAAGAGTAGGGGCCAGCAGGTAGCATAGTGGTTAAGGCGCTGGACTCCCACATGGTTGACCATGGTTCAAGTCCTGTACCCAGGCATATGTGTGTACCCAAAATCCAAGAGGAGAATGGAGAAGGGATTGGGACATGACCATCCCTGTGTGTGTGTGTGTGTGGGGGGGGAGTGATTTCTTCCTTTCTGTCTCTCTGTCTCTTCTATGAGCACACCCACTCTATAGCAAAATTCTCTCAAATAAGTAAACAATAAATAAATAAATAAATAAATAAATAAATAAAGCCACAAAAGAGTCACTCTTGGGAAGCCCATTCTGAAAACCTTATCTAATTAATGCAAATTACTTCCCAAAAGCCCCATCATTTAATACTATAATTGATTTATGTTTTCACTCTCTTAATAGCTTCACAATATAACCAAATTTCGATACATAAAGTGTGGGGACACGTTCGAACCATAGCATAGTGACATGACGAACCTGAGCTTTTCCAGCGGATGCCCACATGGCGGTGGCAATTCCTTTCACTCCCATAATGCCCCACTCCTTAGATGATTTAGATCAAGTGAGGCAATGGAAGTTCTATGCAAACCTCAGTTATCATGATGAAAGCATAAAGATTACCATTACTTTACAGAAACTTGCTTTTATACATCACTGATTGTAATATAGATATTATAAAAAGCAAAGCAAAGGATATATATATATATATATATATATATATAGTCATTGGAAAAGTCATGATGTATTTTTTCTATGTTTTTCTATGTAAAAATGTGTCATGACTTTTCTGACAACTCTATATAGTAATATACACACACATATATATTTCAATAGTATATATTAATATATATTATATATAACATATTATATACACACACACATATATATTCCAATATTCAACAAGGAATTTCAGTTAAAGATCTTAAAAGGGGAACCAGCAGGCTGTGTGGTGCTTAAGGCACTGGACTCCCACACAGCTGACTATAGTTCAAGTCCCAGAACTGGAGGCTTGAAAATCCCATCAGGTATGTGTGTGTGCATGCCCCAAATCCTGAGAGAATGGAGGAGACTGGATTGTGGTGTGACTATCCTTCCCGGGGGGGGTGGGGGGGGGGGCTAATTTTTTACTTTCCCTCTCACTGTCTCTCTCTCTCTCTCTCTGGGGAGTACATGTGTCCTATGGCAAAAAAATAAAAGACCTTAAAATGATAACTAAGAGGATTCTTTTATTTTTTTGGAGAGGTTTTTTTCTATAGGGCACATGCACTCCCCGGAAAGACAAAGAAAGATAGAGAGACAGAAAGTGAGAAATCACCCCCCAGGGGGGATAACCAGGCCGCAATCTCTTCTCCTCCATTCTCTTCTCAGGATCTTGGGCACGCACACACACATGCCTGGTGTGAGTTTAAGCTGTCAGGTCCAGGACTTGAACTGTGGTTGACAATGTGAAAGTCCAGTGACGTAACCATTACGCCATCTGCGAGTCCCACAACTAAGAGGATTCTTGATAGTCAGGAGACATAAGGTGAACTAAATTAGAAAAATGAGAGTTTTTCTGATATTTCTAAACATGCATCTTGGTTCTTTAATTATAGTATGTGCCTTAACCAAATGTGAAAGCTAACTATACAGACAAATACTATGTGAAGGAAATCTAACTCTAGTTATTTTTAACTAAGTGGATTATTAAATGAACCTAAGACCTCATCAGAGGTCAAGTTTTTGTAAAGATATAAAAATTGAGCTAGGGTTGGCAGGGACGTATGTGGTAGAGTTTCGAAACAGCGCAATCTATGAGTCAGTGCCTCTGGAATGCTGCAGAAGAGAGAATGGCAGTAATCAATCCAAGAGGACCCAAAGGCATGTGCTCTGTGAGCTGTTCCAAGTCTATTTTAGCAAGTGCACATGTCTCCAAAATGAAAGATGCTCTCCAGGTGGTCGAAAGGCATCCAAATCATATGGGATTTTGTGGGGTTTTGAAAAAGCCTTTTAAACTAGACCAGACCTTCCAAAATCTTCATTAAAAAAAAGAGTAATTTCTGGGACCAGCAGATGGCATGGTGGTTACATCGCTGGACTCCCACATGGCTGACTGCGGTCTGGGTCCCATACCCGGTGGCTTCAAAAGCATGCCAAGCATGTGTGCGTGTGTATCCAAGATCCCAGGAGAATGGAAGAGAAAGGATTGTGGGGTGACCATTGCCCTAGGGGGTGACTTTTCACTTTGCCTCTTGCTGTGTCTATCTGTCTCTATCTCTCTCTCTGTCTCTCTTTCTCTGGGACGAGCACACATCTTAAGGCAAAAACCTCTAAAAAAATTTTTTTTCAAATTTTAGGAAAGAGTTTCAGGAGAAGACTATATTGGGATACAGGGTGTGACGGCATACATGTAGTTTCAGCTACTTGGAAGGCTAAGGCAGGAGGATCACAAGTTCAAGGCCAGCCTAGACAGCACAGCAAGACCCTATCTCTAAGAAAGGAGGGAGAGTCTAGACTGAGACTGAACTTAATCATTACAAATATCGTTGTTATCACTCTTTATTATTATTACATGAAATTTACAGACATCCAGGAAAACAAATGATTCTAAAAATCAAAAAGCAGAAAATAGCATACAGACCTTTTTGGAGTTAGTGTAAGACTTTGTCTTATTTAGTGATTTGCCAGAATGTTCACAAGACTCAGTGACGAGTTAGACTCATGGCTAACATTTATTACAGTGAAAGATGCCCAAAAAAAGCAGCAAGAAATAGATGTGCATCCAGAGAAGGCCGGAGAAAGTCCCGAGGGGCCCAGCCTGGGCTCCCAATGTCCTTCCCCACTCAGGCGCTCAGGAGAGCGTCTTCTCTCTGGCAGATCTGGCAGAATGTCTGGACTATCTGTGCCTAAGGAAGTTTGAGTCTCAAAATCCAGGGTCCTTATAGTTAGCGGGTCACACAAGTCCATCCTGCTACAGAACCTGGCATAACACCAAACCTCAAGACACCAACAATGACCCCAGGTGCCCTCTTGATTTTTTTTCTAATTTTAATGCCAGAAAATGCATGTATGCACTAGAAAAATGAGGGGAGAAAGCACTTCAGGGCCTGGTCACACTGCAATCCTTTTCCCTGCATTTTTCTCCATCTTACCAGGATCCTGGACACAGGTGCACACCCAGCATGAAGTTGAAGGGACTGGGACTTAAACCCTGGTTAGCCATGTGGGATTCAGCTTCCTCCACAGGGAGCCCAATCTCTGTGCCATGGGGCCAGCCCAGCATTACTCTTGGTATTTGTGCAAAGCAACCTGACAAGCCAGTAGGACATGATCCATTTTTCCAAGTATAGATAATGAAACTACCAGTCACGTAAAGAAGATTCTAAGCCAGCCCCATGTCCTAGTAGTACAGGGAGCCAGATCCCACATGGTTGACCATGCAACTTGAATCCCAGACCCAGCAGCTTGGAAAACACTCTGGGCCATGTGTAGGCACGACCCAAATTTCAGAAGGATCAAAAAATGGAGGAAAAAGAATTGCAGCATGTCCACGCTCCTTTGGGAGGTGCCTTCTCCCTCTCTCTCTGTTTCTCTCTGGCAAGCACGTGTATCCTCTGGCAAGAAAAACAAAAAAGCGATTTCAGGGTCCACATTCCCAGTTGTTGGTCAAAGGTAAATCATGTTTTTCTCGGAGGCCTGTAAGCATGCAGATCTGTTGAGTGAACTCTTTCATCACAGACATTCTGGAAGGAACCAAAGGGACCAAGCTTCCCAGACGGCTTCCTCCTAAGAGCATGCCTTGTATGCGCTACCACTCTGTCCTTCCAAACGTTTCTTCTCAAGCAATGCTGCCTCCACTCCTCTCCTGTCCTCATTTCCAAATCCCACATGCCCGGGACATAGGCTGATTACTCAGCCACCCAAGACCAGCTGGTAGCCATAGTTGCACAGTCAGGACTGACTGCATAATTTGTAGGATCTCATGCAATGTAAAATACCAATCCCGTTATGAAGAATGATTAAGAATTTCAGGGTAAGGGCCCGCATATGGCATAGCAATTATGTCGCTGGACTCCCATAAGGGCTGACCGCACTTTGAGTCCCGGGGGCCTTGAAACACACCAGGCACATGTGCGTGCATGTCCCAGATCCTGGGAGGAGAGTTGAGGAAAAGGGATTGCAGCATGGCCATCTCCCCCTTGGGGATGATTTCTCACTTTCCCTCTTGCTCTCTCTGTCTCTGTCTCTCTCTCCAGTGAGTGCATGCATCCTAAGGCAAAAACTTCTAAAATAAATAAATAAACAAAAATAAAAGAATTTTAGGACAATTACAGCAAAGCTTTCAACCAAAGGTGAACTCTTCCTAGCACAGGACTCCATGCAACTACACAGGTTGTAAAACCCTGACACCAGCCCTGAGTGCAATTATTATCTTCTAGAGCTTTGCCTCTCCCAAGAACCTAAATCATTAATCAAAAGAGGACTTGCTGAGGTTAGAGTCAGAGAAGAAAATTGTGTGTTGCTGAGAAACTGTGTGTAACGTAGCGTGGTGGGTTTTCTCTACTGGTAAGTTAGGCTGCTACAGGGGGTGGTAAGGACATCACTTTGAAGTCAGACATCCTCATAGGCCAAGTGACCTTGGAAAGTCACTTATCAGCCAGGCTCTACCTCCTCAATAAAACAAGAAGGATAATGATACCAAGTGCATGAAGCAATTGTGAACGTCGAAAGAGAGAATGTGCATGAAGGCGCCGTGCAAGCTAAAGTACTCTGCAATCATTAGCCTTCTCTCTGGGGGCGTTTCCTTCAGATACAAACGCTGGTCTATTATTTCCCCTTGCTGGACTGGGCTGGAGACACACTGGCGAATACTCTTCACTTCCAACTTTTTCCCACTGGACAGTAATGCTTCTATTATTATAGCTTTATAGCATAACCTCACACTATGTTTCCCCAGTCACAAAATATAGTGACGGTTGATATTTCAGGGGATCCTCCTTCCTATAATGAAGACTGAGCAGCTTCTATTGATGGCTAATTTTTTTTTTTTTTTTTCTGGAGAGGTTTTTGCTATAGGACACATGTGCTTGCCAGAAAGACAGAGAGGGATAGATAGACAGAAAACGAGAAATCACCCCCCAGGGGGGATGGCCACGCCACAATCTCTTCTCCTCCATTCTCCTCTCAAGATCTTGGTCACACACGCATGCGTGCCTGGAGTGAGTTTAAGCCACTACGTCCGGGACTCAAACCATGGCCAACTACATGGGAGTCCAGTGACACAGTCATTATGCTAACTGCTGATCCCTATTGATGGCTAATTTTATGCACTTTATATTTTCTTCCAGCTGACTTCGATGTCAAAGAGTGTCATTTTCAAAACCCTTCCCTAAATTGTGAGTCTGCCACACTATATAACACCCACAGTCCCCTACCTATAGAATATATTTTGCCCTGTCTCTCATCTTCTTAACTATGTTTATGTGCACATAAAGGTTTTGATAATATTCGCTAAGTAAGTGAATTAATGAATGAATAATGAAATAAGAGACAGTCATAGGAGGTACCAAAGGATTAGATGCTAAAATTAGTTTATAATCACCAAATACGGTTTCTTTCATGTCAGAAGTAATAGTTCTCCTAGTTGCTGCTGAGAGACTTCCAACACACGGGGAAGCATCCCCAGTAACTGCATCTCGCGATGCCCTCGGGCTGCAGCTGTCAGGCAGACGTGGAATCCAGTGGAGCTGGATGACCCGTGATCGGCCACACACATTGTGTCCTGTACGAGAATAGCACTTCCACCAGCCTGGGCTTTGAGTCTGTTACCTGTGGTCAAGGAGTCACCCCAAGGCTGGCTGGGAACACAAGATTACTCTAGAAAGGACCAGACTGGAAGTGTGTGGTTCTTTCACTTCCTGACATCTCCCTCAAAATTCTTCGCACTGCTTTTTAACAAACAATCAGGGCGAGTGCTGATCCATCCTAGACTGAACACAAACCACGAGTCATCTCCAGGACTGAGTCCGTCCCCAGGGAGCACTGAGGAGTCTGGTGGTTCCTCTTAGAAGTACAGTAAAGACTTGCATCCTTGGTTCTGAAAGGCTAGACTATATTTTGGAGGTGGCCTGAAGAAAAGGAACAATGGTTTTTAATCTCCAGACCTCTAGTTCCCAGAAGTATTTGGGCCAGGCATAACAAAGACACAGTAAGTGAATATTGACAAGCTCAGTCCAGCCCACTCTGGCCACCTCATAGAAAGGAAGAGCTCACAAGTTCAGAATGTGACTGCGATCCCCCGGATGAGTCACTTGGCCTGCTTGCTTGGAGCCTGCCCAAGAAATTGCAATAAAAGTAAATTGCTTTCTCTAAAAATGGAAGTGTTCCATTTTTGATGTTGGGAGAGAAACAAGTGAATGACGTGGGGCTTTCAGACCATAGGGTGATTAAGAAACCTCAAATTATTATTACATGAAGGCTGTAAATGCCAGTGGAGAATCTTCTGCAAATTTTTTGAGCAAGTTAAATTTGTCATTGCTTGTGCTCCCAAGGTCCTTAGACAATTGAGTAAAAATAAATCATGGTTATTGCAAGTCTGGTGGCATTGCTGATTTGGGAGATGATCTCTGGCCCCAAAGGAGCTGAGTCTAGCTTATATGTTCAGAATGTTCCAGTTATGTGCTGGTTTAATTAAATGGCATAAGTCAAAATGCATCATTTTGTGGGAACTAATGTTTCCTAGGAGTGGTTTTGGTGAATTAAATGTTCAGCAGTTAGAGTGCAATTGTCCTTCTTGTTGCATAGAATGGCTTTTCTTAGCTAAACACTGATGAAACTCCCTACTAGGAGGAAAGCAGGGCCAGCACTGTAGCCTAGTAGTTAAGGAAGGTGGATCCCACATGGCTGACCACTTGGTTCAAACTGTAGCCCCGGTGGCTTTAAAAACACACTGAGTCTATGTGTGTACATGTGCCCCAAGTCCCAGGAGGATAGAGAAATGGAGAAGAGATGGCAGCATGCACTCCCCATGCCTCATTGGTGGGTGCTTTCTCTCCCTCTCTCTGTCTCTCTCTGAGTGAGCACACATACCCTCTGGCAATTAAAATAATAGAAACAAATCAATAAAAATTTAACAAAAGGAAAAGTAAAGTACAGTAACATGGTATGTGAAAATGATCTGTTCCCACAGTAGCAGCAAAAGGAAAAGAAACTTCTGGAGAGACCTGATTCCATGTCTTGGGGCAAGAAAAAGCAGGATGGTTTTGGGACATCGTGTCTTGCCAAAAAGCAAGAATGTCTTTAAAGATGCCAGATGCAGTGGTAAAGGCCAAAGCAACTTGCTTAAATGACAGTCCATGGTGAAATCAAGCCTTAGTGAACAATAAATGTTATTTTTAATGTAATTAATTAGAACAAATTGAATCTATGAAAGGTCATGAGTTTATGATACCCTGAAAAGGAATACTAACATAAATTACAGAAAAAAGTAATGTAATACAAAAGAACATTGACTGTAAGAGGAGATGTTTTATTTATATTGATTTTAATAAATAAGAGAGTATGTGTATATGTTTCTTTCTTTCATTAAGTATGGATATATAGTCTCTTCTATCTCTGTGAGTAAAAATGTTGAATATAAGATACTGTGAAGCAGGCTCAAAAACTGTGAAGATTATACAAAAGACAAGAAGGATTACCACCTTCAGTGGTCCCACCTAGCAACCGGGAAACAGGGAAGATAGGAGTTTAACACTTCATTGCTGCAAGAGTCACATAAAAGATGAAGGGGAAAAGAGTGTTCAGGAGAGGAAAATGAGCTAAATGTCCAACAGAGGAAAACTATCTCCTTGGTAGTTAAACTTTAAAAATATTATTTATTTTATTTATCATGAGTAGTAGTATTTCAGTTTGCCACAGGGCATATGTGTTCACCAGAGAGAGAGGGAAAGTGAGAAAGCAAGCTACTAGGTCCAGGACTCAAACCATGGCTGTCTATGTGAAATCCAGCTCCTTAACCACCACACCACCTATTGGCCCCAGTCATTAAACTTTTTAATGGTCACACTATTTATAGTGAAATCCCAGTAAGGAATAAATACAGTTTTTTTAAGAGTTATTTTATTTAACTTAGTTTGATTATTTATTTATTTATTTATTTATTTAAATTTGACCAGAGAGGGACAGAGTGAGAGAGAGAGAGAGAGAGAGAGAGAGAGAGAGAGAGAAGGAAAGTGAGAAAGCAAGCCTCAGAGAGAGAGAGAGAGAGAGAGAAGGAAAGTGAGAAAGCAAGCCTCCAGGTCTGGAACTCAAACCTCGGTTGGCCATGTGGGAGTCTAGTGCCTTTAACCACCACACCACCTGCTGGCCCCTAAATATAGGTTTTGTGGTTTTTTCTTTCTTTTTTTTTTTTTTGGAGAGGTTTTTGCTATAGGGCGCGTATGCTCACCAGAAAGACAGAGAGAGACAGAGAGATAGAAAGTGAGAAATCACCCCCCGGAGGGATGGCCACGCCACAATCCCTTCTCCTCCATTCTCCTCTCAGGATCTTGGGCACACACGCACATGCACCCGGCGTGAGTTTTAAGCCACCGGGTCCAGGACTCGAACCGTGGTCGACTACGTGGGAGTCCAGCGACATAGCCATTACGCTAACTGCTGGTCCCCTAAATACAGTTTTAATAATGGTAACAAACCAGGTAAACATTTCACAATGGTAGAAATTATCTAACACCAGTGAAGAAGGACTTTAAAAAGTAAGCCATTTTAAAGAAAGATACCAAGTTGCAAAAACTAAAACATGCTAAAATGATCTTGAAAAGTTTTACTGAACTGGTAAGTGGAGTTTGACTGCAAAAGGGAAGCTCAGCCCCTAGGTCGAAGCGCTCCAATTTGACTCACCTAGGAAGCTCTCAAGGCTTGTAATCTAGTGGAAGATTAGTTGATATTTAGCCTTGGCTGGCCTACAGAGTTTTTCTTATGAGTCTGATAAGATCACTACTATCTTGGGTAAGTATCTAAATAATGTTATGAGAACTCTAGGAAGGTATCAAAATAAAAATAGCTATAGCCCAAAAAAGTAAAAAAAATAAGTACAGAAATAATGACGAAACAGAATAAGCCCATTCAGTTGGTATCTCAGAAATAACTTAAGTATAAATATAATAATGTTGCAGAAACAGACGGCCAAGAAACCAAACACCACTTGGAGAGTAGGAGAACTCAGGTTTATTACACTGGTGGACGCAGAGGAGTTCGGACTCCAAGCTCTGGGCCCCGATTTGGGGTAGGGTATGGGGTTATACTTGCTTCTAACAGGAAGGTCAGCACAATAAACACGTAGGCGTAGGTGATGGATGGTGCAGGGGAGAAAGGCTGCAAGAACTACAGGCCATAAGGAATTCAAAGTTCAGCTTTCCTTATCCTTAGAGAGTGACAACCTCCCCTCCCTAGCTGGCCTTCGGTTGCTGAGCTGCATTGCTTATCTTGCAGGTGACCTGGACATTTCCTGTCTCAGTAATACATTTTATAATCATTTGTGTGTCTTTCATTAACTTTTTGAAGTGTTTCAAATGTCTTAAAAGTAAAAAATGCTGGGGGGCGGGGGGAGGCGACAGTTTCATGGATCCTGAGAATTAGCCATTTTGGGGAAACAGAAATCAAGATTTCCTACTGATAATTCGGCCTCCAGCACACAAAACTCATGTGGAGAGGCAAAGGGAACAGGCCTTTTTCAAGACACAGCTTTATGGATCCTGTGAACTAGCCATTTTGGGGAAACAGAAATCAAGATTTCCCACTGATAATTCAGCCTCCAGCACACAAAACTCGCATGATTGAACTTCCAAGTTTGGGAAGAAACCGACCATCAACCAGATGACTAGAAATCGCTGCCAGACCACAAGAAATATGGGAAAGCAGGAAAATTCCTCTCCTCCAAGGGAAAAGGATAACTCCTCTTCATCCACACACAGTTCAATGGAAATCATGGAAATGTCTGATAAAGAATTCAGAACATTCATAATGGCAAAGCTAACAGAGATGGAAGAGAAGAGAGACAATGAATTGCTGAAGAGGAAGTAGAAAGAAGTTGTCGAGTTCCAGGAGGTGAGGAAGTTCATGTAAGATCTAAAAGAGGAATTTCACACTTTACAAAAGAATCAGGTGGAACTGTTAGAGATGAAGGCTATAATACAGGAAGTCAAAATCTCCCTTGAAAGTATTAAAAGCAGACTAGATTATACAGAAAATAGAATCTCAGACATAGAAGAGAAAATTGATAGCCTAGAAAAATCCACCACAGAGACTGAGAAAATGGCCCAAAATTTTGAGACTAATATACGAGAAATACTAGATACCATCAAATGTCCAAACATCCGGATAATAGGCATCCCAGAAGGCAAAGATATTCATAAGGGCATTGATAATCTATTCCATGAGATCCTGCAAGAAAACTTTCCAGAACCTAGAGAGGTACTCAAAAATTCAGTCCCAAGAAATACGAAGGACCCCAAATAGAATCAACCCAAGAAGATCTTCTCCATGACACATTATAGCCAGATTGACCAAAACCGCAGACAAAGACAAGATACTAAGATTGGCAAGAGAGAAACAGCAAGTTACCTACAAAGGACATCCCATCAGGCTAACAGCAGATCTCTCATCGGAAGCAATGTGAGTGAGGAAAGAATGGGAAAATATATTCAAAGTGTTAAGGGAAAAGCAATTTCAACCAAGAATACTGTACCCAGCAAGATTATCGTTCATTTGGGAAGACAAGACATGAACATTCTCAGATAAACAAAACCTGAAAGAATTTACCAGCACCAGACCAGATCTCCAAGAAGTTCTTAAGGGAATGCTATGTCAGTAAAATTAAATGCAGACACACAGAAATAAGAGTTCAAAAACTAAGAAAATGGGCAACTTAATTGTAGGGACAAAATCTGGAGTTGAATATTATATCTCAGAATTCAATCTGGAAGATCGAACCACAACAGAAGAAAGATTAAGTACATGAGACTGAACTGATGAAACAGCATTCTGTGACTTGACTAAAATATTGCTCCTTTTCTTCTAAGCTTTGTTGTCTGGTTTTAAGGATTTTTGTCCTGTCTTGAGCTGTCAATAGGTTCATGTACCTACTATTTGAACAGAATACTAACCTGTTTCTAGGCTTTAAGTTTCAAGGAAATACCCTTACCAGTTCAAAACTGCTTTTCTTGAAATTACCAGCTGAACTTGCTATAGAAAGTAGTTAGATTACTTATGATATTGTGTGATCAACAAAATGTTGGGGGAAAAGGAATGGAAGACAACTGTATATAGCAGAGATAGTGTAATAAGAGAGTGGGGAAGGGCAGAGGGTCAAACATGGGGTAAAAAACATATATATACATATACATATATATGAAAGTAGAAATGGAACATTATTGATGATAACATGCATGATTAAGCCACTATGCAGTTTATTCTAGATGGGAAACCACATTTAGTATGTTGTGATGATGCTCAGGGAATGAATGTTAAGTAATTAAAAAAAAGTTTCAGGAGAAAGAAAAAAACAGTAAAACTGTTCATATCGAAATTTTAAAAAATGTGTATTTGTTGACTGCAGTAAGCTATATAGCCCCAGCTAGGTACTACTTTATAGTATGTTCATTCTACTCACTGAGGTTTATGCCTAAAGTCAGACTTGGGTTCATGTATAGGTATATATCAGCTGCGCTAGCTATTGGAAATATTTAGACTAATTAAGTTCATTAGCAAATCAATTAAATGGGGTGGAAAGGCATAGAAAGCAACCATGAATACCAGAGACAATGTGGGAGGAGGGTGGGACATGGCAGAGGGTGAGGGATAGGGAATCAAGGATGGCAAAACAAAAAAACAAAGTATACAAGACATAAGAATTGGAAAATTGTTTGCTGATAACATGTATGTTGATGTGCTTGATTGAGCCAATATACAGTGTATTTTGGATGGAAAATTCACTTGTATGCTGTAATGATGTATAGTGAATTAATGTAAAAAATAAATAAATTTAAAGAGAAAAAAAAAATTTCTGTTTACTTAAAAAAAAAAAAATGCTGGGGGGCCCAGCAGTTGGCATAGTAGTTAAGGCATTGGATTCCCACATGGCTGACTGCGGTCTGAGTCCCAGACCCAGCGGCTTGAAACTCACACTGAGTATGTGTGTATACATGCCCAAAATCCTGGGTAGAGAATGGAGGAGAAGGGATTGTGGGGGATGATTTCTCACTTTCTCTGTCTCTCTCTCTTTCTCCAGCGCATACATCCTATGGCCGAAAAAAATATATATCATCAGTACTAAGCCAACAGGTAAGGAGGAGGTTAAGGCAACTGGATGCCACATGGCTGACTGAGCAATTCAAGTCCTGGACCCAGTGACTTAGAAAACACACCAGGAGCCAGCAGGTGGCATGGTGGTTAAGACCCTGGACTAACAAATGCCTGACCATGGTTCAAGTCTCTGACCTGGTGGCTTGGTTTCTCACTTTCTCTCTCTCTCTGGTGGGTGTATGTGCTCTATAGCAAACTTGACAAAAATATATACAAAGTAAATAAACAATTAAAAAAAAGAAGAAGAAGAAGAAGAAAACATGACAATTGCATGTACATATGTGCCCACAAAATCCCAAGAGGAGAATGGAGTAGAGGGGATTGCAGCATGGCTGTCCCCACTAGGGGGATGATTTCTCACTTTCTCTTTCTCTCCCTCCCTGTCTCTCTTATACATGCACATGTGCCCTATAGCAAGCACAACAACAAAAATTGAGAATACTAATACAAGTATTTGTAATTTCTGTATAATATTACTTAAGGGACTGTAACTCATTAAATTTGAATTTAAACACAAAAGAAGGAACCAGCAAAAGGCATAATGGTTATGTCGCCAAACTCCCACGCAATTGACCGCAGTTCAAGTCCCAGACCCAGCAGCTTAAAACTCACATCAAGCATATGTGCATATGTGACCAAGATCCCAAGAGGAGAATGGAGGAGAAGGGATTGTAGCATGGCCATCTCCCCTGAGTGTGACTTCTCACTTTCTGTCTGTCTGTCTCTGTGTCTCTGGCACATGCACACGTCCTGTAGCAAAAATCTCTTAAAAACAAACAAACAAACAAGCAAACAAAGAAAAAAAACACCCACACACATAAGAAAGTTTAATTTTAATGCACATGTTATTAGTCCAAAAGCTCTTGGAATCTAAAAGAATCTATGCAACACTTTAGAGAAGTGACATGGGAGGAATAATTTGGACCATTGACAGCATTTAGGGGAAAGGTGGGAATGAGATGGAAAGGGTGCAGAGGAAACTTCACTTAAATGTCACCAAGTTATTACATAGACTGGGCTTGTCAGTAAACAGGTGTTCATGATATAATACACTGTATGTTTTTCTGTGCTGAACTATTTCAAAATAAAACAAGTAAGAAATTGTCTTTGAGGAAAGAAAAGCTCTCCCTGATCCAAAAGATGATCTTAGTCCAAAAAAAAATGGTTAGATTGTTTCAAATCACATTGAAAACTTTTGCACCTTGTGATCTTATCTCAATAGCAGAATTTTAAGGACCAGCAGTTAGTGTAATGGCTATATCGCTGAACTCCCACGTAGCCAACCGTGGTTCGAGTCCCAGGCCTGGTGGCTTAAACTCACGCCGAGCACATGTGTGTGTGTGCCCAAGATCCCGAGAGGAGAATGAAGGAGAAGGGATTGCAGTGTGGCCATCCTCCCAGGGGTGATTTCTTACTTGTCTGTCTCTCTTTCTGGCAAGCACACATGCCCTATAGCAAAACATCTCTCCAAAAAAAAGAATAATAATAAATAAAGCAGAATTTTATAAGCTGAAAACTGGTCAAGGGCCAGCAGGTGGCATGGTGGTTAAGGTGCTGGACTCCCACATGATTGACCAGGGATCAAGCCCCAGACCTGACAGCTTGCTTTCTCACTTTCTCTCTCTGTCTCTCTGGTGAGCATACATGTCCTGTAGCAAATTAAAAGATAAATAAATAAACAAAATAATTCTTTAAAAAAGAGAAAACTGGTCAAGGTAGATAATTATTTTGCAATTATCATTAACAGTTGATTTTAAAGGCATTAACCAATAAATATCTTTCTTAATTATTTAATTTAATTTATTATTATTATTGTTATTATTTTTAAGTTTGCAACAGGGCACACATGCTCACCAGAGAGAGAAAGGGAGAGGGAAAGTGAGAAAGCAAGCCCCCAGGTCTAAGAATCAAACTGTGGTCAGCCATGTGGTACTGCAGTGCCTCAACCACCTGCTGGTCCCAAATATATCTTAATCTACTACATTCCTTAGAAGTTCACCTTTAATAAATTTCTCTGGAAATAAAATCACATTGCCTCTGTGGACGTTTGATTTGTGCTATGCCTTTAAAAACTGTGTGTATGTATAGGAAACCATTTACGGCACTAACAGTGCCCCATTTGTTGGATTAACTGAACAATTTTACCATAACAAGTTATTCTTATGCTAACTTAGGGAAGCAGTAGCCACCTGGAAACACAAGAACGCAATCCTTTAGTGCAATCTAGTGGATTCACATCACGGAGAGGAGAGAAATATGCAAACCTGTTGGCCTAGCGAGGTTGTGTACCTGACCCAGAACTCCACAGTGGGTACAGGGCTGGAGATAACAGTCAGTCTGGGCCGTGTGTCAGGCTACAGTCAGCACTGGGGATTTCATCTCCACTTAAAATGGGTCTTTCCATGATAGTCTGGAGGGAAGCTCTGTCCAGAGGCATCGGCAGGGCTCCAGTCTGAATCAAGAACTCAAAAATCTCTGGAACCATTGTCAAGTTTATTGACATAACATAGTTTTTCATTTCTATACTTCTTTTAACTGTCTCTAATATCTGTAGTGATGTCTCCGTAAATATCTGGTATTTGCAGTCTGTGTTTTCTCTTTTAATCACTCTTGCTTTAGAGGTTTGTGAATTCGATTGATTCCTGCTTGTATCTTATTGACACGGTATTATTCCCTTGCTTTGGTGACAGCTGGCGTCCGTAAACTTTGTTTAATTACCCATGTGTTTCCTTCCCATTTGTCCCCACTGCTCTCCGTGTCTCTTTTGGATCATTTCTGTTGATTTCACATGACTGAAAATGTTTTTAGTACATCTTCCTCTTAAAATAAAATAGTTCTATGAAGATATATATAAAAAAAAAAATCTCTGGAACCAACCAAGCTACAAAAAAGGTTACTAGTGTTTGTAGTTGCCACTGGAGATTTAATGGCAGCCTAAACTTTTTTTTTTTCTTTTTTTGGAGAGGCTTTTGCTATGGGACGCGTGCGCTCGACAGTCAGACAGAGAGAGACAGAGAGACAGAAAGTGAGAAATCATCCCCCAGGGGGGATGGCCACGCCGCAATCCCTTCTCCTCCATTCTCCTCTCAGGATCTTGGGTATGCACGCACACGTGCCCGGCGTGAATTTAAGCCACCGGGTCTGGGACTCGAACTGTGGTCGACTACATGGGAATCCAGAGACATAGCCATTATGCCAACTGCTGGTCCCCAGCCTAAACCTTTTTGAGATCAAGGTCCTGAGTGATAAAGTGCTCCTAATCTCCACTCATTTCAATTATACAATTTCAATTGACCATGTGGGTTGTTTCAGTACTTCACTTCTGTGTGTGCTAATTCTACGCTTCCAGAAACCTAAAAAAATTTTCTTTTTTAAAATTTTTTTAGTGTTTTCTATAGTGTGTGTGCTTGCCAGAGACAGAGAGAGGGAAAGTGAGAAATTTCCATCCCCAGGGAAGGGCCACACAGCATTTCCTTCTTCTCCATTCTCTTTTCATCATTTTGGATATGCACGCACAAACATGCACGCACACACACACGCACACACACACACACACACACACACACACACGCCTGGTGTTTTTTTCAAGTCGCCAAGTCTGGGACTCAAACTGCAGAGACAGCCATGTGCACTCCAGCTGCCTTAACCACCATGCCACCTAGCTGTCCCATAACCAAATACTTTTTTAACTGATATTTTTCTTAAATAAAGGGCCCCAGGGTATTTGGTAACTCTGTCAGTGCTGATTGGAGGCTTTGTTTGCAATTATTAAGTTTAACTAAAAATAGTACTGACTCCTGCAAACTAACGGATGGACAGAAAATGCTTCTTGCTCTCATAGAATTCTCAGTCTAATAAAGCTGGGCATGACAAACGCTCAGTTTACACTAACGTAAGGCATTATGCAGTAAGGTGCCACGCGAAAAGCTATGGGGGCGGCATACCCTGCAGGAGGAGAATCAATGGAGTCGGGTATTGAGAGAGGACACTCCACACGGAGGGCCCGTGGGCACAGAAGTGGTCACCATGGAACACTGGAAACAAAGCAGGTCTGTGTGGTACATGGAGGGAGCGGAGTGGGCAGGGCTGTGAAGGTGGCGAGGGGATATTGTCCACTGGCGAGTGTGTGCTCGACCCGAAGCCACGAGGAGCCATGAAGGACTGTGGGCAGAGGCAGGGCTTAACCAGAGATGTGCTTGAGGCAGATTAGTCTGGTCATGATACATCACCTAAAGGGCATTTGAGCCTTGGTCACAAACTACGTAAAACAAGGGCTCAGCAGGTGGCATAACGGTTATGTCACTGGACTCCCACATAGTCGACCATGGTTCAAGCCCCAGGCCTGGCAGCTTAAAACTCACACCAGGCGTGTGTGTGTGCATGCCCGAGATCCTGAAAGGAGAATGGAGGAGAATGGATTGTGGTGTGGCCATCCCCCTGGGGGGTGATTTCTTGTTTTCTATTTCTGTCTCTCTGGCGAGCATGTACACTCTACAGCAAACAAGCATCTTTCAATAAAAAATAATAATAATAAAATAAAGAATAAAGAAATAAATTTTTTTTAATTACTTGAAACAAAATCTTATAAATACCCTGAGGGCTGCACGTCTCACTGAAAGACCAGATTACTGTGAGAGCTCATACTTTAAAATAAGAAACCATGAACTGTATTTTAATAACCTAAATGCTTTTGAATTTAAGAAGACTGGTTGTGCAGAACGCTCGTTTTCTCAAGTCGGAAGGAAAAGTTGGTGGGAAGACACTTCACATTTACTGCGCTGGTGGTCTTTCCACCCCTTCTGCCCGAGGTCGCCCTTTGTGCTGGAGGCCCGGCTGTTAATCCACCCAAGTCTCACAGTCAACACAGAAACTGGCTAAAACTCATCTCTGCCTCGTTTTTATCAAGACCCTACAGGTGGGGATCTCTGAGGAAAGAGATGTGCAGGGAAGGCCCAGTGTTAGAACCCAGAGCAGCCAGTTCTCTAGAAGGTGTCATGTCCAAAGGGAAACACCCAGGGCTCCAACATGGAAATGCATGCGTAGGAGCCTCACGGTAGGGAAATCGGACACGGAACCTACAAAGCTGGAGACATAAAGAAGGATTTACTTTGGCATACGTGGTAATGAGGTGTATCCATAACTTTCTGGGAACAAATGAGTCATGAAGAGCCAAGTTTCTGCCATACCCACCTATCTTAAAAATCTCAAACTCAGGTGACACAAATATAAGAAAAGTGACTTGTCCGAGGAAGGCAGGAAACTGGTCAGAGCTTTTGCCTCATTACTCCTAAGGAAAGAAATTGTCAACAGGGAGGCCAGCAGGTGGTGTGGTGGCTGGGGCCGTTGGACTCCCATATGGCCGACCATGGCTCGAGTCCCGGAACTGGTGGCTTGTTTTCTCACTTTCCCCCTCTCTCTACTCCATCCTTCTCTGGTCAAATTAAAATAATAAAATAAATAAAGTTAAAAAAATAGAAGTTCTGTGGCAACAGAGCAGTGGTGTTCAATGATTCTCAAATTTCAGCATAAATCAGAATCATGAAGAAATTTTGTAAAAGGTTCATGTGCCTAAGGCCAGCCCCATAGCCTAGTGGTTGAGGGAGTTGGATCCCATATGACCAACTGCAGCTCAAATCCCAACCTTAGTGGCTTGTAAAACAGACTGCGTACATGTGTTTCCATGCCCCAAATCCCAATAGGATAGAGAAACGGGGAGGGGATTGTGGCATGACCACACCCCAGTGGGGGCATGCTTTCTCCCTCTCCAGCCTCCCCTCCTCAGTCTCCCTGTCTCTGGTAAGTACATAAGCCCTCTAGCAATAAAAAATAAAATAAAATGCACATATTCCTGGGTGCCCTCTCTGGGGGTTGTTTCATTCTATATTAGAGGAGTGAATGGGGGATGGACAGGAGAAAAACACAGCTAATGGGGCCAGCAGGTGGCTAGTGGTTAAGGTGCCAGACTCCCACATAGCCAACGATGGTCCTAGACCTGGCAGCTAGAAAATCACTCTGGTCACATGCATGCCCAAAATCCAGGAGGAGAATGGAGGAGAAGGGATTATGGAGTGGTGTCATCCTCCATCCTCCCAGGGGGTGATTTCTCACTCTCCTTCTCACTGTCTCTGTCTCTCTCTAATGAACACATGCACCCCATAGCAAAAAGCTAAAAAATAAAATAACAATAAATAAATAAAAATTAAAAACCTGTTAGTTATCTGCATTAAAATACAAAAACTGGGGGCCAGCAGGTGGCATGGTGGTTAAGGTGCTAGAATTCCCACATGACCACCTGCGGTTTGAGTCTGGACCTGGCGGCTTGCTTCTTCTCTCTCTCTCTCTCTCTCTCTCTGTCTTTTTCTGGCAAACTCATATTTGTACAATACTTTCTAATGGAAATGCTTGCTTTGAATCCTTCATGATTAGAGTAAAATTCTTCCAGATGTCTGAAATTCCATTATTTTCTTCCCATCTCCTCTAAGGGGCTGACGTAGGTCTGTGGAAAGCCAAGAGACTAGAAGCGAATGTAACCTTAGAGGCTGTGTCAGCCCAGATGCACAGAGTAGATGCCAAAATGAAATGAAATGTGCAAGAGTTTTATTTATTTATTTTAAAATTTATCTATAATTTCTCTGTGGGGCACAGTATGGTGTTTTCACTTGGATTTCAAGTGAAACCATGGATATAGACATATTCTTCTTCCTTAACATTAAAAATTACCAGGGCCAGCAGATGGCATAATCATTACATTGCTGGACTCCCACGTAGTCGACCGTGGTTTGAGTCTCGGAACCAGCACCTTGACACTCACACCAGGTGCGTGTGCAGGCGTGCCCAAAATCCCAAAAGGAGAATGGAGTAGAAGGGATTATTGAGTGACCTTCCCCCCAGCGGATGCCTTATCGCCTTCTGTCTCTGTCTCTCAGATGAGCACACATGCCCTATAGCAAAATATCCCCCCCCCAAAATAAAAATAAAAAGAAACATTGAAAATTATCTCATGTTGCACACGTTTGATAATATTTGCCCTAATTTTTTAAAAGTATCTATTACATAGTGAAGGCATGGTGCAAGGATTTTGTTAAGAAAAAAGACTCATAAGAGGAAATGAAGAGGGGGCTGAGGAAATCTGGGGGAGTGCTCAACCCACATGGAAGGCAGACTGAGATTGAAGGAGAGAGAGACTCTCGGTGGAGGTGGCCTAGACCACCATGTAGTCTAAGGGAGGTTCAGCAAAGCTGGTAAGAATTCTTGAGCCAAAGCAGCCATCAGAGGAGTCTCCTGTCTCCCAGGAACAGGTGTGCCTGAGAATCACCGTCGTTGGGAACAGTCACCTTGGAGCGATGACTCTCAGAGCACAACAGCCGGGGCTTGTTCAGGCTCACTCCCTGCGGTTGGATGACTGAGACACACCCTCCTGGCTACCACAGAAGGCCTCCGTTTGGGGCACTAGACTGAGAAGAGAGAAATGGATAGACAGAGGAAGGATTGCATGTGGGTTGCTTTGTTAGGGATAAGATACAGCCTAATATGCTTGATACTGAATTTTTTTAAAATTGCTATAGGGTGCATGTAATCACCAGAGAGAGAGACAGAGAAAGAGAAAGCATCCCCAGTGGGGGATGGTCATGTCACAATCCCTTCTCCTCCATGTCTGCATCCTGCTGGAATTTTGGGTATGCACGCAGATGTGCCTGGCATGTTTTTCGAGCTGCTGGGGCCAAGATTTGAACCATGGTCAGCCATGTAGGATCCAGCTTACCTTAATTGCTAGGCCACAGGACCAGCCCCAAATTATTTTTAATTAAAAAAAAAAATTACTGGGACCAGCAGATGGCATAGTGGTTACATTGCTGGACTCCCACCTAGTTGACCGTGGCTCGAGTCCTAGACTCAGCGGCTTAAAACACACGGCATGTGTGTGTGCGTGCCCAAAATCCTGAGAGGAGAATGGAAGAGAAGGGATTGCAGCATGGCCATGCCCCCTGAGGGGTGATTTCTCATTTTCTATCTCCCTGCCTCTGTCTCTTTGGCAAGCACATGCACCCTATAGCAAAAAATCTCTCTAAAAAAATAATAAAATAATTACTGGGGCCAGCAGGTGGTGTGGTGGTCAAGGCACTGGACTCCCACAGGGCTGACCACAGTTTGAGTTCCTGACCTACAGGCTTGCTTTCTCACTTTCCTTCTTTCCTCTTTCTCTCCCTCTCTGTCTCTCTGGTAAGCATATGTGCCCTGTAGCAAATTAGAAAGCATAATAATAAGATTAAATTAAAATAATAATTCATTTAGAAAAATAATCATTGCTGGTCAGCCATAGTGGCATAATGCCCTTTGAAGCCTCACAGAAGAGCCTGGATTCACGTCCCAGGGTCTCCCTGTGGACACTGGGCACAAGCTTGCCCATGATCTTGACTGAGGTTGGAGGTGGACCAGGGTATGAAGACCGTGTTGGGGGTGCCTGTCTGTCTGTCTCTCTTTCAGAAGAAATAAATAAACTTTAAAAAATTATTTTAGTGGTTCCTTAATCTTTCTCCTCTGCCCCCCACCTCCACGCTCTCCAGCCACTACTCTGTAACAGTAGGTTTTGAAGAAGGACCTAGTTCACATTTATTTGGTTTTCCAACCTGACTCCACTTTACCTGTCGACTTCTTTTAATATTTTTTCTTCATTCACTATAGAGTGTGTGCATATGCATATGAGAGTGAGTGAGAGAGAGATGAGCACCTCTGCATGGTCTGATCATGCCACAGTACCCTTCCTCTAGTCTTCCCGTCCTCCGCGAATTGGGTCGTGGACATTCTCATGTGTGCCCGGCATGCTTCAGGCTGGCCAGAGCAGGGATTCAAACTGGAACGGTGTGAGGGAGCCAGCTTCCCTGGAGCAGTGCGTTGCTACTGCACCACGGAGCCGGCTCACTTGTTGCCTTTTATTTTCTGATACTCCCTGCCAGCAATCTAGGCCTCTCTCAGCCCACCAGATGCACCAGACACATTGCTTTCCCCGTGTGTAGGTTTGTGCTTCCCTCCCAAACTGGGATGACCCTCTGTCTAACCAACACTTCCGTACTGACTGGACAGAGCTTGTGTTGGGAAAAGTAGGATGGTCCAGGGTATACAGAATCGAAAACCACTTTCCAGTCATTTCCATTCTCCTCCCCTCCCCAAGGCTACGTCTTTTTTTTATATATAGTGGTTTGTATTTCTCCCAGCGTCTGCCTCGAGGTAGGCCTATGGTCGGTGTGTAACACAGAGTAACTCCTCTGCCTTGTGGGCACCACCACACCCCAAAAGTAACGCCGCTGAACAGATGGCCACAGAATTCTATGCAGAGATTAAATAAATGCCACTGTTGGGGAGGACCAGCAGATGGCCTAATGGTTACATCACTGGACTCCACAGAGGTGACCACAGGGAAAGTAGCAGACCCAGCGGCTTAAAAGTCACGCCCAGGCATGTATGCATGGGTGCCCAAGATCCCGAGAGGAGAATAGAAGAGAAAGGATTGCCGTGTGACCAGCCCCCCGGGAGGTGATTTCTTGCTTTCTGTCTCTCCAGCGAGCACATGCACCTTACAGCAAAAAAATCTCTCTCTAAAAAAAAAACGCCAGTGTTTGAAAAACCGTCAGCATCCAGAAGAAAGAGAAAAAAAGGCGAAGGGCTTCTTCACTTCTTCACAGATTCATCATTATCTATTTTCTAGCTTCTATAACCTAATATAATAGATCTTCTTTTTTTCTTTTATTTTTTTTTTAAGAGAGATTTTTGCTATAGGGTACATGCACTTGCCAGAGAGACAGAAAGCAAGAAATTACCCCTGAGGGGATGGCCATGCCACAGTCCCTTCTCCCCCATCCTTCTCTCAGGATTTTGGGCATGCACGCATACACATCCAGCATGAGTTTTAAGCCACCGGGTCCTGGACTCAAACCATGGTCAACTACGTGGGAATCCGGCGACGTAATCATTATGCCATTTGCTAGTTCCTAGATCTTATTTCTTAAGAGAATTTAAATTTTATATATAGAGTCTTCCTACTGGTGTGAAAACAAGAATTTCCATTGAGAATGACCTTGAGAAATTTGAAGTTTCACTTGTTTTTTAGTATTTTTCTTTTATTCATGGTGGAGCATGTGCATATGCATGTAAGAGTGAAGGAGAGAGAGAAAATTTGACTTTTCAGTTCGTGTATCTCCCAGAGGTTCTTTCAATTATCATTGAAATCTTGGATTTTTTATTTCTGTAATTGGTATTTAAAATTTCACCCTTGGGGGCTAGCAAGTGGGGTAGTGATTAAGGTACTGGACACCCACATGGCTGGCTGCGTTCGAGTACTGGACCTGGTGACTTGAAAATCACACTGGGCGCATGTGAGTGTGTGCCTAAAATCAGAAGAGGAGAATGGAGGAGAAGGGATTGTGGTGTGGCCATCCTGGGGGGAGATTTCTCGCTTTCCCTCTCTCTGTCTCTGGTGAGTACATATGCCCTACAGAAAAAACAGACAAACAAACAAAAAAAAAAAAACAAAAAAGCTTCACCCCTGGAAAAGAAAGAGTAAACATGATTCCAATGGAGATGTGTTAGAGCAATTTAACCACTAAATTGCTAAAGCAAATAAGATCCCCAATGTGCTTCCTTATAAACAGCATTTTGCACTATTCTTAATATCTTGGCTATTTCTTTTTAAGAATTATTTTATTTAACTTTCTTTCTTTCTATGTATATATTTATTTATTTTATTGGACCAGAGAGGGGCAGATTGAGAGAGAGAGAGAGAGAGAAAGAGAGGGAGAAAGTAAGAAAACAAGCCACCAGGTCCAGGACTCAGACTGCGGTCAGCCATGTGGGAGTCCAGTTCCCTTAACAACCACACCACTTGTCCGCCTTGGCTATTTCTTTTTTAAAAGCTTTTTGCCATAGGGCACGTGTGCTTGCCAGAGAGAGACAGTGAGAAGGAAAGTGAGAAATCACCCCTCCGGGGAGTTAACACACCACAATTTCTTCTCCTTCGTTATCCTCTGGGATTTTGAGCACTTGTGTACAACAGTCCCTGTGGGGTTTTCAAGCCACCAGGGGGGACTTGAATGTGGTCAGCTACATGGGAGTCCAGGGCCGTCACCACCACGCCACCTGCTGGTCCCAATACGTCGGCTATTATTAATGTTGGGCGTTTCTGTATTTTTTCTATATACTCATTAACACTCAGACAGATCCTAGAGGAACAGACAATGTCATTGACTATAATTATTGGTAGCAATTCCAATGGGATAGATCTTTATTACTGCTTTCAGTTGTTTCCTGAACACCCAGCCTGTTATGATGTGTCTAGTCCTTACACTTCAGAGCTTCCTTTCCACATGGTATCTACTTCCCCTATAAACATGGGGATTGTGTTTCAATCTCAACTTCCCAAAGTACTTCGTGAGGTGGCTAAACATAACTTGTGTCTAACAGGAAAGCTTTCTAGTAGACAGACACACAGACCTCGTTTCGCACAATTCTGATATGCTCGGATATTAGTTACAACAACTAGTTAAATAACACCAGTACCTCAACAACTTGGTTCAGATCTCAGTTCCGTGCCTTCCAATACAGAGTGGAGGGGCACTGTATAAACAAACTTCTCTTTGTTTTTAGAGAAAGATTTTTGCTATAGTGCATATGCAGACACCAGAGAGACAGAGAGAGACAGACTAAGAAATCACCACCCGGAGGAGTGGCCACGCCACCTCCCTCCTCCTCCATTCTCCTCTCAGGATTTGGGCACGCACACACACACGCCCAGTGTGTTGTAAGCCACTGGGTCCAGGACTTGAACCATGGTCAACTATGTGAGAGTCTAATGACATAACCATTATGCCATCTGCTGGTCCCAAAGCACACACTTTTCTGCTAGGTCTTCAGTCCACAGATCATTGCATAAATAATGAGCATGCGCTGCGGTCAGTGGCTGTCCCGTCATTTCTGTTCAGGTCTGTTATCAGTTGCTGCACATCCGTTACTCAGTTCATAGACAGCAAATGGAAGTTGTGTTGTCCCCTTGTTTCCCAGTGTTGGACCCCTGTGATATTTTACAAATATGGGGACTAGAAAAAGGGAATTGACCACCGAAGATGAAGGTGGAGCAAACAAACGAAAAATGATCCTTTTAGAAGTGAAATCTGAATAGAAGACATTTTATATAGACACACATGTTATAGGAGAAATAGCCAGCCATGGGAATGGTGGCCCTAAGGCCCCTAGAGCCCCTCCAAGCACAGTTGGGGAAGTTAGCCTGGGTGACTTAACAAGATGAGGAAAGTGGATGTGGTGAAAAAGATAAAGATGTCCAGAGGCATAAAGAGTTCATCATAAAATAATTTGTGGGGGCCAGCAGATGGCATGGTGTTGGACTCCCACATGATCAACCACGGGTTTGAGTTCCAGACCTGGTGTCATGCTCTCTCACTTTCCCTCTCTATTTGATCAAATTAAATAATAATAATAAATAAAATAAACAATTTTAAAAAAAAAGAACTTGTACACCATGTCATAAGTATGATGGATAAAATGTCAGAACCCCGGGCCAGCAGGTGGTGTGGTAGTTGAGTACATGTGCTCTGAACTCCCACATAGCCAACTGCAGTTCTAGTCCCAGACCTGGCAGCTTGTTTTCTCGCTTTCTCTCTCTCTCTCTCTCTGTCTCTCTCTCTGGTGAGCGCACATGCCCTATAGCAAATTAAATAATAATAATAAATAAAATTAAATAAATAATTATTTAAAAAGAAAAAGGGTTTTTTTAAATGTCAGCTTTGAAAGGTACATAACAATAGGAAAGAGGCCAGCCGAGTCGGTGTAACAGCACTGCAGAGTTCTGCGATGCTTCCCATACGGGAAGGTCCCGGCTGAGTTCCGAGGCCTCCCTGTACGTGCTGGGTGCACCCGTGCACACCCGTGATGCTGACTGGCTGAGGTTAGCGGGACGGCCACAGAGGGAAGACCCTGTTGGGAGTGCTTCTCTCTCTCTCTCTCTGAAGCAATAAACAAATAAGCTTTCAAAAGAAATAAATAATCAGGCCACCAAGTGGCATAGTGGTTAAGGAACTGGACTCTCATGTGGCCGACCACAGTTCAAGTCCCCAGACCTGGTGGCTTGCTTTCTCACTTTCTCTCTCTCTTACTCTCTGTCTCCCTGTGTCCCTCTCTGGTGAGCCCACATGCCCTATGGCAAATTAAATAATAATAAATAAAAGTAAATAAATAATTGTTTAAAATAAATAAATGAAGGAGACTCACCCACATTGTAAGTTATATGACAGGAGGGGCAGGATAGTGTAGTGGTTACATCGCTGGACTCCCACATAGTTGACCACAGTTTGAGTCCCAGATCTGGTGACTTCAGAATCACGCTAAGCACGTTTACATGTGTGCCCAAGATCCCTGGCGGAGAATGGATTGCAGTGTGGCTATCCCCATGGAGGGTGATTTCTCACTTTCCTTCTCACTGTCTATCTCTCTCTCTCCTCCCCGCAACCCCACCCCGAATACACATGCCCTAAAGCAAAAACCTCTGTTAAAAAAAATTAATAAATGAAAAGTTTCATGACAGGGAGGAGACAAGCACTACCCAAACTATTCTTCAAAAGTGTTTCTGGGGGGCTGGCAAGTGGCATGGTGGTTAAAGGCGCTGGACTCCCACATGGCCGACCACGGTTTGAGTCCTGGACCTGGTGGCTTGCTTTCTCACTTCCTCTCTCTCTCTGTCTCTCTCGGATCAAACTGGAAAATAATAATGATAATAATAATAAATAAAGTTAAATAAAATAATTCTTTAAAAAAAAAAAAAAAAGTGTTTCTAGGACCAGCAGATGGCATAATGGTTATATCACTGGACTTGCCCATAGTTGTCTGCAGTTCGAATCCCAGACCCAGTGGCCTAAAACTCACACCAGGCACAAGTGTGTGCATGCCCAAAATCCCAAGGGGAGAACACAAGAGAAAGGACTGCAGAGTGGCCATCACCCCTGGGGGATATTTCTTGCTTTCTGTCTGTCTCTGTTTCTCTGGTGAGTACATGTGCCCTACAACAAAAATCTAGTCCCCCAAAAAAGAAAGCTTTTTACAAAGAAGTAAAACACTTGAGGCCAGCAGGTAGTATGGTAGTTAAGGTGCTGGACTCCCACATGGTTGACTACAGTTTGAGGCCTGAACCTGGCGGCTTGCTTTCTCACTTTCCTCTCTTTTTGTCTCTCTTTGGTGAGCACATATGCCCTGTTGCAAATTTAAAAATTATAATTATAGGGGACCAGCAGTTAGCATAATGGCTATGTCTCTGGACTCCCATGTAGTTGACCGCGGTTCGAGTCCCAGACCCAGTGGCTTAAACTCACACCGGGCGCGTGTGCGTGCGTGCCCAAGATCCTGAGAGAAGAAAGGAGGAGAAGGGATTGCAGCGTGGCCATCCCCCGGGGGTGATTTCTCACTTTCTGTCTCTCTGTCTCTCTCTGTCTTTCTGGCAAGCGCACGCGCCCTATAGCAAAAACCTCTCCAAATAAATAAATATAAACAAAATTAAATATTTTTTTAAAAAAAAAGAAGTAAAAAGCTTTAATGTTTCTAATTTTTTTATTCCAGAGAGTAGATAGAAAAAGAAAAGTTTTATTTACTTGCTAAGAGAGAAGTGGGGCCCGAGGTGGAGCGTTGAACTGGCAATGAGGGTAGGGGCGATGGGCTTTCGCTGGCTCCCAAGGGCAAGGGAGCTGTGACTGGGTCACTGGGCGGTCCTGGGACAGGACATCTGTTGGTCCTTGGGTTGTTTGGTTGCTATCTCTGGGCGTCATTCCTGGTTGCTGTGGTCTGCCTTACATCATGCTTGTTTTGGTGCCAGCATTGAAGGATGTAACGATCTTTATGAGTACAGGCAGGAATTTAGGAAAAACCAAGATCAGCCATCTGCGACAAGAAAAGCAAGGAAGGGTTGGTTAATTCAGGAGAAAGAGGAAGGGGCAGAAAAGAAAAATGCCTGGGAGGCCCTGGATGTACCCTTTGACTCCGCCCTCTGGTATTAAGATAAACTTTTGTTTTGTTTTGTTTTGTTTTGCCATGCGGCATGTGCACTCACCAGAAAGAGACAGAGAGAAATGGTGAGAGGGAAATTGAGAAATCACCCCCTGCGGGGATGGCCACGCCACAATCCCTTCTCTCTATTCTCCTACCGGGATTTTGGACACACACACGTGTGCCTGGTGTGATTTTCAAGCTACCAGGTCCAGGACTCCAACTGCCAGTCAGCCATGTTCTCACATGGCACTTCAACCACCACACCACTTCCTGGCCCCAAGATAAACGTAGTCTTAATGGCTTTAATGTTTTCAATTACAGTGTGCTAAATACTTGTTTTACAGACTGGCTTCATGGCATCGTGATTAAACACAGTGTATCTGCAGTCAGATCCCACACGGCCAACTGCCATTTCAACCCTGGCCCCTGTGACTTGGAAGAGCATGCAAGGTGCATATGTATGCACGGCCCAGATCCTGACAGGATGAAGAGAAAGGAAAACCACCTCTTATTGTACCACCACATCCTATCGGAGGGTGCTTTCTCCTCCTCTCTCTCTGGCAAGCACATGGGCACTCTGGCAATGAAAGAAAACAAAATTTCATTTTAAAGTAAGTAAATAAGTACATATTCGTTTTACTAATTTTTTCCCATTTTCCTATACCTTTATAACTGACTGCTTCTAAGATTTTACAACAAATTTTAAAGGCCATGAAACAATTGTACCTTTCTCCATTAGTAATTAAGTAATCACAGAAGAGAAATACAGGGGAGAATGGATTGCAGGGTGACTGTGTGTGAGAAGTGCTTTCTCTTATTCTCTCTCTCCTCTCTCCAGTGACCATGTATGTGTTCTGACCAAAAAGAAAAAAAAACAAAAATTTAAAAGAAGAGAAGAAATCTTCATGAAGCCTACATATTTGACAGAAAAATACAACAGCTTGTTAAGCATCGTAAAAGTGGCCCTTGAACATACTTAGCCATAGACTTTTTTATGAGTTACTGCATTATATAAAGTTTCCAACTCTCTTTTTCCTAGTAAAGTGTAATATCTACATATAATCACCACAAATCCAATGCAATTGGGAATGCAATTTCTTTTTTTTATTGTATTTAATTTTATTTTTAAGGTTTCTGCCATAGTGTGCAGGCACTCACCAGACAGAGACAGAGAGAGACACTGAGAAGGAAAGTGAGAAATCATCCCCCGGGGGAACTGCCATGCCGCCATCCCTTCTCCTTCATTCTCCTCCTGGGATTCTGGGCACACATGCACACACTGCTGGCATGATTTTCAAGCCTCCAAGTCCAGAACTTGGACTGAGATTGGCCACGTGGGAGTCCAACACCTTAGCCACCATGCCACCTGCTGGCCCTGAGACGTCAATTTCTTAACTAGGGTATGAAAGTGGCGATCTTGAACTTTCTGGTTTTCTCTGTATATGTCCTTGTCTTCTATTGTGCTTCCTGTGGAATCTAACTCCCCAGAATTATCTCCAGCCCTGGATGCTCTCCAGGCTAACGTTATTATACCAGTTTGGAGAGGCCCATGACACTTCATTCTCAACATGCCTAAAATCTATATCCTCATTCTTTTTTTTTTTTTTTTTAATTCATGATAGAAACTTTGTGTGCATACACTAGACAGAAAAGACAGAGAAGCACCCTTGACAGGGTCTTGGCAGTCTTGCCATGGTGTCCTTTCCCTTGTCTCCAGTTCTTCAAGATGTTGGGCACAGGGAACCAGCAGTTAGCGTAATGGCTATGTCACTGGACTCCCGCGTAGTCGACCGCGGTTCGTGTCCCGGACCCGGTGGCTTAAAACCCACGCCGGGCGCGTGTGCGTGCGTGCCCAAGATCCCAAGAGGAGAATGGAGGAGAAGGGATTGCGGCGTGGCCATCCCCTCTGGGGGGTGATTCCTCGCTTTCTGTCTCCCTGTCTCTCTCTGACTGTCTGGCGAGCGCACGCGCCCTATAGTGAAAAACCTCTCAAGAAAAAAAAAAAGATGTTGGGCACTCAGTGAGTGCACCAAAGGTCAACCTGGGGATCCAGACCGATGGCTGGCCATGTGGTCTCCTGCAGTGCACTTCAGTTTGCTACTGATTATGCCCCCCCCCCCCAGTAGGCTCGTTTCTTTATTAAAAAGCCTCACTCTTATTTCTTTTCATTATTCTAGCTATTCTTCTCTCCCTTCCTTGTGCATAATATACCATCAAGAATATTGGTTTATTGGTAGATTAACCTAAACTAATGCACACTGCACCGCCTCGTGGATACCCCTGCACCAAAGATGTAGAGGCATGTCCACATATGGTACATGCATGTGCAGGTACACTTACTCGTGTACGTGAACACTTGAGGAGTGGATCAGGGACTGTGCTAATGAGTTGAAGGAAGACTGACTTAAAGAGAAAAGCTTCTGTCCGATGTGACCTTGTGGTATGGCTTGGCAAGGATGGAATTCCCATGAGGCACCTGGGACAGTCACCCTGAGGTGAAATCTAGCTGGGTGCCAAGGGATGGATGAGTCAGGGAAAGCTGGGAATTTGCCTCTGCCTGCGTATCCACTAAAGCATGGAACGTGGGTGACATTTGAAGAGTGCATGTGGAACCCCAGGTCACTAAGCATGTGTGGCAGTGAAAATGTGTAACTGTGAATGTATCAAAGCTCTGGTCTACCAGTG
Source organism: Tupaia tana (assembly GCA_026018925.1). Classification (NCBI taxonomy): domain Eukaryota; kingdom Metazoa; phylum Chordata; class Mammalia; order Scandentia; family Tupaiidae; genus Tupaia; species Tupaia tana. The sequence continues at coordinate 7,048,689 of JAKSZU010000016.1, forward strand.
TGGGCGTCATCCACTCCCAGGAAGTGCTCAGGCCCTTCCCTTCTTCCTCCTTTTTTTTACAGGGAAATTTTTGCTATAGGGCATATGTGCTCTCTGGAGAGGCAGAGAGAGAGAGACAAAAAGACAGAAAGTGAGAAATTACCCCCAGGGAGGATGGCCACACCACAATCCCTTCTTCTCCATTCTCCTCTCAGGATCTGGGGCACATACACACATACACGTGCCCAGAGTGAGTTTTAAGTTGCCAGATCCGGGACTCGAACCACAATCAACTATGTGGGAATTCATCCACTTAACCATTATGGCATCTTCTGGCCCCCAGTAAGTTCTTCTTCTTACAAGAGTTGTGTAAAGCTGTTTCTTGAGATGCCCTAGGTGACATTGCACAACAGACCAGTGGTGGCAGCAGGCCAGAGCAGTGTGCTTCACTCTGTATCTGCTTTGTTGGCTGCCTCTTTATTTTAGTTTTTAATTTTGCTATAGGTGCATGTGCTCACCAGAGTCATAAAGAGATGTAAGATGAGAAATCATCCCCCAAGAAGATGGCCATACCACAATTTCTTCTCCTCTATTCTCCTCTTGGGGTTTCGAACATGTATGCACACGTTTGGTGTGTTTTTCAAGTTGCCAGGTCCAGGACTCGAACCACTGAGTCAGCTATGTGAAATCCAGCTGTCTTAACCTCCACATCACCTGCTGGCTGGCTCTGTTGGTTTCTAAGAGAGTGGGAAAGCTGCTAAACATGAGACAGCTTAGGAATAAATGCCATCAAGTTGGATGAGGAATGCCGGTCCGTGGCTGGAGGTAGAGCTAACGCTGAGACCATCAGACAGCACTCTGGCTGAATCGTGTGCCTACAGATTCATATGATGAAGGCCTAACCCGCAGGACCTCAGAATGTCACTGTATTAAGAGATGGGGCTTTGATGAAGAGATCAAGTTAAAATGACTAAGTTAGATTAAAATGAGGCCCTAGTCCAGTCTGATGGGTATCCTTATAAGGAAAGGAAATTTAGACCAAGACACCAAGATGTACACACACAGTAAAGACAGCCTGCAAGGAAAGAAGGGAGGTTCTGAAGAAAACAAACCTGCTGACAATTGGATCTTGGGTTTCCAGTCTCCAGATTGGGAGAAAATACATTTCTGTCCTTTAATCCACTCAGAGTGAGGTGCTCTGTTTTAGCAGCCCTGGTAAACAACTACAATCAGCATAGGCTACTGGAGGGCATTGCAGAGCTCAGTTTAAAATAAAAATGCATGTGAAAATGAAAAGGAGTGGGAAGGCCTGTCAAAGTCATCAAAAACTAGGCAAGTCTGGGAACCAGCAGTTAGCGTAATGGCTATGTCGCTGGACTCCCACGTAGTCGACCGCGGTTCGCGTCTCGGACCCGGTGGCTTACAACTCACGCCGGGCGCGTGTGCGTGCGTGCCCAAGATCCCGAGAGGAGAATGGAGGAGAAGGGATTGCGGCGTGACCATCCCCCCTGGGGGGTGATTTCTCGCTTTCTGTCTCTATGTCTCTCTCTATCTGTCTGGCGAGCGCACGCGCCCTATAGCAAAAAAAACTCTCCAAAAAAAAAAACTAGGCAAGTCTGAGAAACCCTTCGGGCAGAAAGGTGCCTGAGGAAATATTAGGTCATTGGGAAAGTCCTGACGAAGTTTTCCATGTTTTTCTATGCAAAAATGCATCATGACTTTCCTGACAAGCCAATATGATGCTCCACTGTGATGGGTCCTGGATGAAATCCTGGAACAGAAAAAGACATCGGATAAACGCAAAGGAAATCTGAGCACAGCCTGGAGGTTAATTAATAAGTTATCGCCATTGGTTTGCTGTGACGAGTGTGCCGCATTAATGGAAGGTGAGAGTAATAGGAAGCGAGGCGTGGCGTACAGAGGACTCTTGCATATGTCCTTGTATCGAGGTTAAGAAGAACCAGTGTGTCTTCTCATACTCACACTCATCACTCAGCACGACACTTCTGACACCAGACGCATGGGTTATCTCCCCACAGCAGGCAGTTCTGCAGCAGACACCAGTAGGGTATCCTCTCATTTGACCCAATTCTGACAATACTTAAAAATAGCATCAGATCCCATAAAACTGCCCCCACTTCAGTTGCCAGTTGTAAGGTGTCCAACCTGCTATAAACTGGGGCTCCTATAGCCCCGTCTTGGATTCTATTAATTGAATGATGGCTCACAGAACTCAGGGAAACACTTCATAAATTATGGTTACCTATTATAATAAGGGATATTACAAAGGATACAGATGAACAGCCAGATGGGAAAAAAATCCTACGGCAAGGCATAGGGAAAGCTTTCATGGCCTCTCCAGAAACCTCCATGTGTTCAGCCACCTGGAGACTCCCCAAATCCTGTCTTTTTGGGTCTTTTGGAGGCCTCATTATGTAGGCATGATGAATGAAATGACTGGCCATTAGTGATCAACTCAACTTTCCGCCCGCCTCTACTTCCCAGAGGTTTCAGAATGAGGCTAAAAGTCCCAACCCTCTAATCATGACTTAGTCTTTCTAGGGACCGCCAGCCTCCGGCCACTTCATTGGCCTACAAAAGACACATTGCTCTGGAGGGCCCAAGGTTTTAGGAGCAGAAAGCCAGGGAAGGAAGATGAAGATCAAATACCTATTTCACAATTTCCACAACTAGCTTCCCAATGTTTCTATAAATCTAAAATTCTAAAGTTTATTTTCTTAAAGTAATGGGAAGCATTTAGATAAGATTCTAGGAAACTATAGTGACAGAAAGCTGGTCAATGGTTGACTAGGGGAAAGAGGAGGGGGAGGTCAACTCCAAAGGAGCTGCTGGTGTTGGAAGGGCTAGGAGGACTATAGTTCTTTATCTTGACTGTTGACAGTAGGTGGTTGTACACCATCACCAAAACGTAGCACTTTTAAATGTGTGAATTTCATTGTGTGTAAACAACACCTTAGTAAAAGGAGATTCGGAATGTAGCATATTGACAGTCTCTTACATTGTGTATACATGGCTGTGGAAAATGACTTTGGCAGCGTCTTGGGAATGGTTTGTGGATGAGATCAGTAAGGAGGCCACTGCAGAAGTCCAGGCAAGAACAGGCCAGAGTCGAAACAAAGAGCAGGTGGGTTGAAATGGAGATGACGGGGTGATTTCAAACTACGCTGCAGAACGGCGCAGGCAATGAAGAGAGTTATCATTCAAACCATGCCGCATACCATCAGGATGTACAACAATCAAATGCAAATAACAACTTATAAAATAAAATAGGGAAGTTATAAAAAAGATCTCTATCATTCACTGAGTGCTCATATCCATTGTCTCATGTCGTTCTCCCAACCCCTGAGAAGGGGAGGAAATGATCCCTGTGTTACAGGGAAGAACTGACTTGGGGGGGCCAGAAAATCTTACACTAAAGCTGAGGGAGGAGCCTGGAGAGACAGCACCAATGGATGCTGTGAGGCCTCAGGAACTTTTGTTCATTCATTAGAATTCATCCCTTGGATGTTCAGGTCTTCAGATCTTCCTTGGTCATTTGTAGTATGTGTAAGTAGCTATCAAGTAGATTTCCATTTTAAAGTTTATAAGTCATAGATCTAAGAGATTAGCAGCAAATTATTCATCAGTTTCTCAACCTATGTCACACCTCACACCCTCACTCAGGGAAAAGGAAACAAAAACATGCTCAGATCAGATATCAGATATATCAATAATGGGCTTTTTTTTTTTTTACAAAGAATTATTTTATTTAACTCTATTTATTTATTTAGACCAGAGAGGGACAGAGTGAGAGAGAGAGAGAAAGACGGACAGTGAGAAAGCAAGCCACCAGGTCCGGGACTCGAACTATGGTAGGACATATGGGAGTCCAGCACCCTTAACCACCTCGCCACCTGCTGGCACCAATAACGGGTTATTTGTAAAAATACACCTGGTAGTTTAAGGTCATAGATTTGATTCTTCTCTGCATCTCCCGTAATACATGGCACTGTGTATCATCTCACTCAAAGTACAATCATTGTTTATTGATTTATTGACTTCGACTAGTCGTATTTGTTTGATTTACAAAGAAAAGAAAAAGAAGACATTTTTCAAAGTGGAGCAGACTTTAACAATAATCATAGAAGTTATTTTTTTCTAAAAAATAATGTTTCACTGTTAGAATAAAACATCTCTGGACCAGCAGATGGCATAGCTGTTACATCACTGGACTCCCACGTGACTGACCGCGGTTCAAGTCCTGGACTCAGTGGCTTGAAACTCAGACCAGACGCATGTGCCCAAGATCCCAGGAGCAGAATAGAAGAAAAAGGATTAGTGTGGCCATCCTCCCTGGGGACTGATTTCTCACTTTCTCTCTCACTGTGTCTGTCTTTCTTTCTCTCCAGCAAGTGCATGCACCCTAAGGCAAAAACCTATTAAAAAAGAATAAAATGTCTCAAGGAAAATGGAATTTTTTTCTTAGAGATTTTTGCTATAGGGCATATGTGCTTGCCAGAAAGACAGGGAAACAGAAAATAAGAAATTACCCCCTTGGGGGAGAACCACGCCAGAATCCCTCCTCCTCCACTCTCCTTTCAGGATTTGGAGCATGCATGCACACGTGCCCAGCAGGAGTTAAGCTGGTGGGTCTGAGATTCAAACCACAGTCAACCATGTGGAAGTCCAGTGCCCTAACCACCATGCTACCTGCTGACCCAGAAAATGGAATTTATCCTTCCCATTCACATCTGCTGACCAAAGGTATCTGTGCATACATCCATGATTGAGGGCCACTTCCTAGATGGACATAGAATTGCCACATTTATTAGGTTCTTACTCATCTGTTTGATGAGGGAAGAGTGTCTGTGTTCTTTACCATGGTCCTGACGTGCAGGAATCAATAAACAGTTGTTGATTAAATGTACTTGAGACTACACAACAAGGCAGGCATTTTACATATTTCACTGAATCTTCTCACTAGCCCGATGAGTAACGTCGATGGAAATAACCAAACTCTATAAAAAAAAAAAATAAAAAAAAAAAAATAAAATATATATATATATATATATATATATATATATATATATATTGGAGAGGTTTTCGCTATAGGGCGCGTGCGCTCGCCAGAGAGACAGAGAGAGACAGAGACAGAAAGCGAGAAATCACCCCCCAGGGGGGATGGCCACGCCGCAATCCCTTCTCCTCCATTCTCCTCTCGGGATCTTGGGCACGCATGCACACGCGCCCGGCGTGAGTCTTAAGCCACCGGGTCCTGGACGCGAACCGCGGTCGACTACGTGGGAGTCCAGTGACATAGCCATTACGCTAACTGCTGGTTCCCTATCAAAATATTTTTAAAGGTTTATTTATAGTGAAATTATGAAGTCCCCATGACTCATGAACACAGTCTCCAGTGGCCCTGAGAAAGTGTCTTGGGGGCCTTTGATACTCTCTTATTTAATTCTGCAAGCGGGAGATACGAATAAAGCCGCACATCAGCACGTAGAGTTCCCATACTGGCCTAGCTCAAAACAGCAAAACACGTAAAAGCAAAGACTTCCAGGTTACAGGTGGGTTTAGAAATTCTTAGGTTAGGGGCCGGCAAGTGGCATGGTGGTTAAAGGCGCTGGACTCCCACATGGCCAACCACGGTTCAAGTCTCAGACTTGGTGGCTTGCTTTCTCACTTCCTCTCTCTCTCTCTCTGTCTCTCTCTGATCAAACTGGAAAATAATAATGATAATAATAATAAATAAAGTTAAATAAAAATAATTCTTTAAAAAAAAAAAGAAATTCTTAGGTTAATAATTGGTTGAAAGCACAAATCTTGCCTGAAGAGAACTCAGTGTCAGCAGAAAAGAACGCCTGAGTTTAACCAACAGAGCTAAGAAAGCTCTGCTGCACTCACATACTGCCAGGCCAGAGTCAGGAAGTGAGAGCGTCGCACCGTCACTGGACCAGAGTGCTTCTGCTCTAGCAAGACTAACTGCCCGCTAACTGGCATGACTCTTCCTAGGCTTCTTAGGAAAGAATGTAGAACAAAGGGAAGTGGTCAGATTCAGCCCCCAGTAAGAACATTCCCATTAGACAGATGAACAACTAGAGTGCTTTACTGACTTGCTCAGCATCCCAGAGCACGTAAGTGGCTACACCATCAGTCTGAACCCAGAGCTACGTGGCCCTGGAGCCTGGGCTCTTTCCATAGGTAGGAGCTGGGACCCACCCAGAGGCCACACGCATACCTGGAGAGCTACCAACCCTCTGCGCCTACTGTCCTTTTCCTCCTCGCCCCAAAGGGAAGGACCCAAATGTACGCACTTTCAACCATCCACTGAGTGATTATTACAATTTCACATTCAGATTTCTTTTTGGGGGGGAGAGATCTTTGCTATAGGTGGATGCGCTCACCAGAGAGGAGCAAGAAATCACCCCCAGGGGGAATGACTGCTCCACAATCCCTTCTCCTCCATTTTCCTCTTGGTATTTTGGGCACCCATGCACATGCACCTGGCGTGAGTTGTAAGCCGCCAAGTCCGGACTCCAGCCACAGTGAACTATGTGGGAGTCCAACGACATAACCATAATGCCATCATTTAGATTTTCTTCAACTCATGAGTTATAAACTAGCAGACTGGAAGCTAAATTTGCTCCTATTACATGTTGGTTTGCCATGGTGTTAGATTTTTTTCCAAGTTTATCCATTTAATTTGAGAGAGAGAACTCCCAAGAGGATCAGATGCCATGACCTGCCCCCTGCCTTGGCCAGCTGAATCAGGGCACACACATGCCAGGCATACTGGAAGGTCTCTGGCCACCAACCAGCAGCCATCCCATGTGGGTCCACTTCACTGAGCGTCCTGTCTCACTGCTGTGCCACCATCCCACCTCCATGACATGGTGATTTTTTTTTTTTTAATTAAACTTGAATTTCACATAGTTCCTCCAGGACTGTGTCCTTAGGCTAGGCTGTTTTGCTCATTAATGTCTGTTACCTGCTTGGCCCCAGACGCAGTGCTAGAGGGGCTAAGTTGAAACTGAATCCCAATTAAAATGCTAACACTCCTGAAACAGGTTAATATTCCAAACCATTAATAGTTTGTACCTTATTGTGACTAAGTTTAAAATCCTCTGTTAGGGGAGGTTTTGAGGACGAAGATAGAATAGCTGAGCAAGGAAAGGAGAGAAGATACTGGGAACTGGGTGAGTGGGGAGCTGCATCCTCTGCACTTTCCCCACAATCCTTTCTGATCTCTCCCTGTCTCTCAATGCTCTCTTTCGTCCATCCACCTAACTCTCATGAGGGAATCCTCAGCCAAAAATTTCTCCCTAGTTAGTATTTCTTTCTCTGGGAAATTAAACAAGCAGAATAATTAGAGGGTGCCGCAATAATGCTGTGTGATAGTCTGTAACTCAGATATACCTGATGGCTTTAACTTGAAAGATTTCACTTCACTTCATACTGAACTAGGAGAAAGGGTGTCTGAAAAGTTCATGAAAACAACTATGCACAGATTTCAAAATAAACTTTTACTTTATTTCCTTTTTTCCATTAAATTTTTAAAAAGTTTATTTATTTATTTGGGGAGAGAGAAAGAAAGAAAGAAAGAGAGCATCAGGACACCTGCAATAAGGTCCTCATGCCACAGTCCACACCCGTCCCCCATCAGCCAAAATCACGGCACGTACATGTGTCCAGTACACTCAGGGAGGTCTCAGGATATGAACCCAGGACCTTTCCATGAGGGTCTAGTTGCTTTATTACTGCACAACCACCTGACCTCTCTACGAATTTTCAAGTCCCCTCGTACAAATAGTCTGGATCATGCTATTTGACTAGTGGAAGTCCAGTACTTTTATTGCTAGTAATGATTAACTTATATGGAGTACATATGTGGCGGGTACTTTGATCTGAATTTAAACGGAATGCATAGAATACACATATATATCTGTAAGAATAGTCAACCCTTTTCAAAGACAGAGAAGAGCAAAACCATATTTAAGAGAAAAAGTTATCCTAAAGAAATCATAATTTGTTGGCTATAACACCCACAGTGAAGACAAATGTTTAAGTATTACGCAGAACAGTGCAACTTCTCATTTTCTTGGATCCTTTATTGCAAAGGAGTTTCTTTCTTTATCAAAAAGTCCATTAGCATGTTTTTCCAACAAATGAGAACTGAGGGAACGGTCTTCCCTCAGAAATATTTAAGACTCTTCCTCTGACAATAGGAAGCTGAGTTTTGGAAATTTTATAAATTTCTCAATAGTTTTAAATATCCCAGGACCCAGATAGTTAGGGTAAAGTTATCTAAGCTCCTTTCCAATTGGCCCAGAATGGAGACAGGCTTGTGAGGATAAATTGCATTTATCTTCCACTAAGCAAGCCTTCATATCCTGGCTATCTGCACTTTTTATATTTTTAATAGAAAATTACTTTGGGAACCAGCAGTTAGCGTAATGGCTATGTCGCTGGACTCCCACGTAGTCGACCACGGTTCGCGTCTCGGACCCGGTGGCTTACAACTCACGCCGGGCGCGTGTGCGTGCGTGCCCAAGATCCCGAGAGGAGAATGGAGGAGAAGGGATTGCGGCATGACCATCCCCCCTGGGGGGTGATTTCTCGCTTTCTGTCTCTCTGTCTCTCTCTGTCTGTCTGGCGAGCGCACGCACCCTATAGCGAAAAACCTCTCAAAAAAAAAAAAAAAAAGAAAATTACTTTAACTATTAAAATTTCTGAGACATATAGTTGAAAAATTCAGTTGTGATAACAGTGACACCATAAACTTACTATGAAATTATAATTTGAAAAGTGTAATGTTATATTTAGGGGAAAGATTACTGGTGTCTGCCATTGAACTAGAAATGCAACAAAAAGAAGGTAGATTATGAAGAGCAGAGTCATAACTGGCTGCTATGCGAGAAAGAAAAATGGAGAAGCCATCCTCATTTGAACTGGGAGGAATTCTTTTCAGGGGCTAGAACAACTGAAGATTTTCTGTTCAGACTTCACCCTCCAGACACCAATCTAGAGCCATAAGGTACCATCTGTATTATTCTCTCTCTCTTTTTCTTTTTCTTTCTTTCTTTCTTTCTTTCTTTCTTTCTTTCTTTCTTTCTTTCTTTCTCTCTCTCTCTCTCTCTCTCTCTCTCTCTCTCTCTCTCTTTCTTTCTTTCTCTCTCTCTCTCTCTCCTCTCTCTCTAATTTTTTTTGGGTACAATATTTTCTTGGCTTTCTGGTCTCCTTTATCTTGCTATTTTCACCTTTCCCTCACCTATTTGGGAGAGACAAAGTGCAGGCCCTTTGGGAAGCCATCTGCCTTTGAGCTGGGAGGACTCCCTTTCCATGCAGCACAGTTTTCATTTTTTTCTTTTTAATTTTTTCTTTATTATTGCTTTTTCTGCCTTTTTCTTTTCCTTTTTCTTTTTTTGTTTTCTCTTCTTTTTCCTTTTTCTTTTACGTTGATCCCTTTGCTCCTCAGCCTCCACACACTGAGTGTCTAGACAGGTCTAAGTGCACAGTAGTCAAACATATTATTACTATTAGGGTCAGAATAATCCTCAATTCCCACTGAGTCTGGTGCACAAAGGGAGAAAAATGGAACTGCAGAGAGATTGCAGATAACCTTCTTCATGCCTCTGAACGCTCAGATTGAACTTCAATAAATTAGGAAGAAATGTATAATCCATCAGATGACTAGAAACCACTGGAGAGGCACAAGAAATACATGAAATTAAGAAAATATCTCTCCCCAAAGGGGAAAGAACAACTCCTCACCGTTCACAGACAGTACAATGGAACTTATGGAAATGGCTGATAAAGGATTTAGAATATTGGAGCCGGCAGGTGACGTGGTGGTTAAGGCCACTGGACTCCCACACGACCGACTGCACTTCAAATACCAGACTTGGTGGCTTGCTTTCTCACTTTTCCTCTCTCTCTCTCTCTCTCTCTCTCTCTCTCTCTCTCTCTCTGTTCCTCTTTGGTCAAATTAAAATAAGTAAATAAATTAATTAATTAAATTAAATTAAGTAATTTTTTAAAAAATGTTTTAAGAAAAGTATTTAGAATATTCATAATGACAAAGCTAACAGAAATGCAAGAGAAGAGAGACAATGAACTCCAGAAGATGTAGGAGAAAAGAGATAACAAATTCCAGGAGGTAAGGAAGTTTTTGCATGATCTGAAAGAGGATACACATCATAAAAAAGAATCAGACAGAACTATTAGAGATGAAGACTATAATATAGGAAATCAAAGCCTCCCTTGAAAGTATTAAAAGCAGGGACCAGCAGTTAGTGTAATGGCTATGTCGCTGGACTCCCACGTAGTCGATCACAGTTCGAGTCCCGGACCCGGTGGCTTAAACTCACACCGGGTGCGTGTGTGTGTGTGCCCAAGATCCCGAGAGGAGAATGGAGGAGAAGGGATTGCGGCGTGGCCATCCCCCCTGGGGGGTGATTTCTCGCTTTCTGTCTCTCTGTCTGTCTGGCAAGCACACGCACCCTATAGCAAAAATCTCTCCAAAAAAAGAAAGTATTAAAAGCAGATTAGATCATCCAGAAGATTGAATCTCAGATATAGAAGACAGAATCTGTGGTCTAGAAAAATTCACTGCTAAGACTGAGAAAATAATCAATTTTTAAAAATGAACATAATATACAAGAAGTATTAGATACCATTAAATGTCTTTATATCTGGATAATAGGTATCCCAGAAGGTGAAGAAACTAGTAAGGGCATTGATAATCCATTCCATCAAATCTTGTAAGGAAAGTTTCTAAACCTAGAGAGGCATTCAAATGTTCAGACCCAAGAAATCCAAAGGACCCCAAAGAGAATCAACCCAATAATATTTTCTCCAAGGCATATCACAGCCAGATTGACCAAAACTACAGACAAAGACAAGATACTAAAATTGGCAAGAGAGAAACGTCAGGTTACTTAACAAAGGATATCCCATCAGGCTAACAGCAGATCTCTCATTGGAAACAATGCAAGCAAGGAAAGAATGAGAAAATATATTTAAAGTGTTAAGTGAAAAACAATTTCAGCCAAGAATTCTTTAACCACAAGATTATCCTTCATATGGGAAAAAAAGACAAAAATATTCTCAGATAAACAAAACCTGAAAGAATTTACCAATACCAGTCCAGCTTGCCCAGAAGTTCTGAATGAAGTGTTATTTCAAGAAAACTAAAGACAGACACACAGAAATTAGAGCCCAAAAAACAACCAAGAAATTGGCCAACTTAATGAAAGGGACAAGTCGGAGTTAAATGTTAATTTCCAGAATTTAAATGAAAATATCAGACCACAACAGAAGAGAGATTAATTACATGAGACCGAACTGGTGAAATGGAATGTTATGACTTTTGACTAAAACATAACTGATTTTTAAAAATTGTTTTATTTAATTTTTTCATTCATTTAATTTGGCCAGAGAAAGACACAGAGAGAGAGAGAAAGTGAGGAAGCACGACACCAGATCTGGGACTCAAACCATGGTCGGCCATGTGGGAGTGTCTAGCACCTTAACCACCATGCCACCTGCTGGTCCCCAACATAACTGATTTTATTCTGTTTTGTTTTCCAGATTTAAGGATTTTTGTCTTCTCTTGAGCTGTTAATAGGTTCATCTATCTACTATCTGGACAGAATCCTAACCTTTTTCCTGGTTTTAAGTCTTAAGCAAATTTCTCTTAACATTTTGTGAATCAATAAAATGTGGGAGGAAAAAAGGCATGGAAAGCAACTATAGATACCAGAGATAGTGTGGGAGGAGGGTGGGAAATGGCAGCAGGGGAGAGGAAGGGAATCTGGGGGGGGGGGGGGGGGGACAAAATATATAAGAAACCAGAAATAGAAAATTATTTGTTGACAATAACATGTATGATAATATCCTTGATTAAGCCAATATACAATGTATTCTGGATGGAAAATCTCATTAAAATTTTTTTTTAATTAATTACTTATTAATTTTACATTCATTCACTGAGCATCATCACAGCATACAAAATGTGATTTCCCATCCAGAATACACTGCACAGTGGCTTAATCATACATGTTATCATCGACAAATAATTTTCCACTTCTAGTTTCATATATATATTTCTCACCCTTTGCCATTTCCCATCCTCCTCCCACACTATCTCTGGTGTCTACAGTTGCTTTCCATGCCTTTTCCCCCCATACACATTTTATTGATTCATAAAATATCTTAATCTAACTACTCTCAATAGCAAGTTCAGCTGATATATACATATCTGTGAACACGTGTCTGACTTTTAGGCATGAAACTCTGAGTAGAATGAATATACTAAAAAGTAGCACCTAGCTGATGCCTTATAGCTTACTGGAGTCATTACATAGGTATTTTTTATATATTTTTTAATTTCAAGAAAAGTAGTTTGAGCTTTAATAAATCAACATCAAAGAAATGCTGGGAACCAGCAGTTAGCGTAATGGCTATGTCGTTGGACTCCCACGTAGTCGACCGTGGTTCGCATCCCGGACCCGGTGGCTTAAAACTCACGCCGGGCGTGTGTGCGTGCGTGCCCAAGATCCCGAGAGGAGAATGGAGGAGAAGGGATTGCGGCGTGACCATCCCCCCTGGGGGGTGATTTCTCACTTTCTGTCTCTATGTCTCTCTCTGTCTGTCTGGCGAGCGCACGCGCCCTATAGCAAAAACCTCTCCAAAAATAAAAAAAGAAAGAAATGCTCAGAGAACTTTGCGTGAAACTTAAAGCCAGGAAACAGGTTAGGATTCTGTTCAAATACTGGGTACACAAACCTATAGACAAGACAAGACAAAAATCCTTAAATCCAGAAAACAAAGTAATGTTTTAATCGAATGTCATAAGATTCTATTTCACCAGTTCAGTTTCATGTACTTTATCTTCTGTTGTGGTCTGATCTTTTCTCAGTTTTCATAATGGATTTTTCTAGGCCAGCGATTCTATCTCCTACATCTGAGATTCGATTTTCTGTATGATCTAGTCTGCTTTTAATACTTTCAAGGGAGGATTTGACTTCCTGTATTACAACCTTCATCTCTAACAGTTCCATCTGATTCTTTTTCATGGTGTGTATGTCCTCTTTCAGATCTTGCAAGAATTTCCTCACCTCCTGGAACTCGGCTTCTTTCTCCTGCCTCTCCTGCAGTTCATTGACTCTCCTCTCTTCCACCTCTGTTAGCTTGTGACTATGAATATTCTAAATTCTTCATCTGTCCTTTCCGTGAGTTCCATTGTACTGTCTGAGGATGAAGCGGAGTTACTCTTTTCCCTTGGAGGAAAGGTATTTTCTTGCTTTTTCGTATTTCTTGTGCCCCTGCGATGATTGCTGGTCATCTGATGGATTGTGCATTTCTTCCTAATTCTTGACGTTCAATCTGAGCGCTCAGAGTCATGCAGGAGGAGGTGATCTGCAATCTCTCTTCCGTTTTGTTTTTCACTCTCTGTGTGTCAGATTCAGTGAGAATTTATGAATATTCTGACCTTAATAATAGTCTAATGTTTGGATACTGTTCATTTGGACCTGTCTAGACACTCAGTGTGTGGAGGCTGAGCCGTCAAGGAGTTAAGTTAAAGGAAAAAGGAAAAGAATTAAGAGAAGAGGAAGGAAGATGAAAAAAAAAAAAAAACAATAAAATAAAAAAGAAAGAAAAAATACAATAAAAAATTTTATATTTTAATTTTAAAAAGTGAAAAATAAAAACCCCACGCCACGTATCTGTGCCACTTGAAAGCAGTATTTCACAGCTCAAGTTCAGTAGCCATCTCAGGATGGACCTGGGTTTGTGCTTCTCCTAAATGGGAGGGAAAGGCACAAATTAGCACAGTAACGGAAGGGCTTGAGAGCCCAGGAAATACATTACCTTAAAAAAAAAAATTAAAAGACTCAAGGAGACGCAGAGAGACAGAGAGAGATGGAGAGAAGGGTACAGAGGTAGCTCTACCCACTAGAAATGAATCTGGAGGGAGACGTCTCAGCAGAAGATCTTCATTTTTAGTCTCAAAGCATATTTCACAGCTCAAGTTCAATAGCCGTCTCTGCAAAATCTCATTTTGTATACTATATTGATGTACATGAATAAATGTAAATAAATAAATAAATAATATTGAAAGTAAAAAAGAGAAAATGGCAGAAGTGAGAAATAGGGAATCAAAGGGAAAAGAAAAAGAAAAAAAAGCAAAACTATATAAGAAACACAAAATGGAAAATTACTTGTTGACAATAACATGTATGGTAGGGACCAGCAGTTAGCGTAACGGCTATGTCGCTGGACTCCCATGTAGTGGACTGTGGTTCGTGTCCTGGACCCGGTGGCTTAAAATTCACGCCGGGCACATGTGCATGCGTGCCCAAGATCCCGAGAGGAGAATGGAGGAGAAAGGATTGCGGCGTGGCCATCCCCCCGGGGGGGTGATTTCTCGCTTTCTGTCTCTCTGTCTCTCTCTGTCTGTCTGGCGAGTGCACGCGCCCTATAGCAAAAACCTCTCAAAAAATAATAATAATAATGTGTATGGTAATATTCTTGACTAAGCCAATATACAGTGTATTCTTGATGGGAAATAGAATTTTGTATGTTGTGATGTTGTACAGTGAACGAATGTAAAACAAATACATTTAAAATAAAAAGATTAATTAAATAAATTAATATTTTTTTAAAATTTGAAGGAAAAAAAGAAAGGTTAGTGAAATATTAATTGTAGAATCTAAGCAGTAGGTATACAGGTGATTGCTATAAAATGCTTTTGACTTTGATATAAGTTTTAAAATTTATAAGGTGTGGGGCCAGCAGGTGACATGGTGGTTAAGGGTGCTGGACTCCCACAACCACGGTTTGAGTCCCGGACCTGGTGACTTGCTTTCTCACTTCTCTCTTTTTCTCTCTTACTCTGTCCACCATCTCTGGTCAAATTAAAAATAAATAAATAAAGTTAAATAAAATAATCCTTTTAAAAAAATTTATAAGGTGAAGAAATATGCCAATAGATTAATAGACTCTTAGAATAATTTTAAAGTCTAGAAACATCATGAACATATGGTATCTTCATCTATGACAGTAGCATTATAAAGTACTGAGGAAAGGTGAATTATTTTTATTTGTTTATTTAAATTGCTAGAGGATGTGTGTATTTGCTGGAGAGAGAGAGAGAGAGAGAGAGAGAGAGAGAGAGCAGGCAATAGAGCACCTCCAAATTGGGTGTGGTCACAGCACAATTCCTGTTCCTCCATGTCTCCATCCTCTCAGGATTTGAGCCATGTACACACACATACCTGGCATGTTTTTCAAATCACTGGGGCTGGATTGAGAGCATGGTGGGCCACATGGGGTCTGGCTTCCTATGTATTGTGCTTAACCGCTGCACCATGGGGCCAATCCACAGTAAACGATTTAATAAATGGTCCTGTGGAAAGAGTCTATCTATTTACAAAGTTAAATTGTTACTCTATTAGCCTTACATTCTTGTCTTTTCCACTGACCTGTAAATTCTATGAGGGCAGACTCTAGGTCTATTTTCCCCCTATTTCTGCCACCTAGAATTTTTTTTTTTGAAGCCTTTTTTTTTTTTCTTTTCAATTTATTTATTTGCATTCATTCTCTGAACATCATTACAGCATACAAAATGAGATTTTCCATCCAAATTACACTATATATTGTCTCAATCAAGCACATCAACAAACATGTTATTGTCAGCAAATGATCTTCCATTTCTTGTCTTCTGTATGTTTTGCTTTTTCCCCCCATCCTAGATTCTCTATCTCTTACCCTCTGCCATCTCCCACTCTCCTCCCACAGTCTCTGGTAACTATGTTTGCTTTCTATACTGTTTTCTCCTCACATTTTATTGTAACGCCAAAGACCCTAATCAATCCAAATACCCTCATAGCAAACACAGGTGATACTCACATTTCCATGAACACAAGTCTTACTTTACGCATCCTATAAAGTAGTACCTAGCTGTGGCTACATATCCTACTGCAGTCATTGAATAGATATATATTTTTTTTCCTGAAACTTTTTTTTTTTGTAACTTAATTTACATTCCTTCCCTAAGCTTCATCACAGCATACAAAATGCAATCTCCCATCCAGTACACACTGCATAGTGATACAATCATGCACATTACAAAAAATTTTCCATTACTAGTTCCTAGAATTACTTCCACCCCTCTTTCTGATCCTCTGTCCCTTCCCACCCTCCTCTCACACCACCTCCGGTGTCTACAATTGTCCTTCATTCCCTTCCCACCCACGTTGCATTGATCACACAATTTCCTACATAATCTAACTACTTTCAATGGTGAGTTCACTCATTACTACTAAGAAAACCAGTTTTAACTTAACTCAAAGAAATGCCAAGGAACTTTGCTTAAAGCCAGGAAACAAGTTAGGATTCTGTTCAAATGGAAGGTGCATGAACCTATCAGTCTCATGTACTTTTATCTTCTGTTCTGGTTCAATTTTCCTGATTAAATTCTGGGATATAATATTCAACTCCAGACTTGTCCCTATGATTAAGTTGGCCACTTTCATAGTTTTTGGACTCTTATTTCCGTGTGTCTGTGTTTAATTTTCTTGATACAGCACACCCTTGAGAACTTCTTGGAGATCTGGTCTGGTGCTGGTAAATTCTTTCAGGTTTTGTTTATCTGAGAATGTTCTTGTCTTTTCCTCCCACCTGAAAGATAATCTTGCCGGGTACAGTATTCTTGGCTGAAATTGCTTCTCTCGTAACACTTTGAATATATTTTCCCATTCTCTCCTCGCTCGCATTGTTTCCGATGAGAGATCTGCTGTTAGCCTGATGGGATGTCCTTTGTAGGTAACTTGATGTTTCTCTCTTGCCAATCTTAGTATCTTGTCTTTGTCTGCGGTTTTGGTCAACCTGGCTATAATGTGTCTTGGAGAAGGTCTTCTTGGGTTGATTCTATTTGGGGTCCTTTGTATTTCCTGGGACTGGATCTTCGAATGCCTCTCTAGGTTTGGAAAGTTTTCTTGCAGGATTTCATGGAATAGATTATCAATGCCCTTAGGGGTCTCTTCACCTTCTGGAATGCCAATTATCCGGATATTTGGACGTTTGATGGTATCCAGTACTTCTCGCATATCATTCTCAAATTTTTGAGCCATTTTCTCAGTCTTCGTGGTGGACTTTTCTAAGCCAGCCATTTTCTCTTCTACATCTGAGATTCTATTTTCTGAATGATCTAGTCTGCTTTTAATACTTTCAAGGGAGATTTTGACTTCTTGTATTATAGACTTCATCTCTAGCAGTTCCGTTTGAGTCTTTTGTAAAGTGTGTAATTCCTCTTTTAGATCTTGCAAGAATTTCCTCATCTCCTGGAACTCGGCAACTTCTTTCTCCTTTCTCTTTAGCAGTTCATTATCTCTCTTTTCTTCCATCTCTGTTAGCTTCGACATTACGAATGTTCTAAATTCCTTATCAGACATTTCCATGACTTTCACCGAACTGCTTGTGGGTGAAGGAGAGTTACTCTTTTCCATTGGAGGAGAGGTATTTTCTCGTTTTCCCATATTTCTTGTGATCCGACGGTGATTTCTTGTCATCTGATGAATGGTGTGTTTCTTTCAAATTCTTGAAGTTAAGCCTCAATGTTCAGGAGCAAGCAGACAGAGGTGTTCTAGAATCTGATTGCCGTTCTGTTGTGATCGCTGGTGCAGCAGATTCAGTAGATATTGGATGGAGAGACAAGAAAAAGGAAAATGAAAAAGAGAGAGAGAAACAACAACAAAAAGAGAGAAAAAAGACAAAAAAATTAAAAATTATAATTGCTTTTCTTTTTTTTTTAAAAGAAAAAATCACAAAATAGAAAACCGCGCGGCGCGTAGTTCCCAGTTTCCATGAGGAATCTTCTCAGAGAATGGCTCAACTCTCCTGCCTGGGAGAAAGGAGAAGAAGGGATTATTAACAA
Organism: Tupaia tana; assembly: GCA_026018925.1. Taxonomy (NCBI): domain Eukaryota; kingdom Metazoa; phylum Chordata; class Mammalia; order Scandentia; family Tupaiidae; genus Tupaia; species Tupaia tana. Next base: position 7,066,612 of record JAKSZU010000016.1, read on the forward strand.
AACAAAAGATGGAGCTGAGAGCCAGAGAGCAACTCTACCTTTAAAAAAATCGTAAAAAGGAAAAATTACCAAAAAAAAATGAGGAGACAGGAGCAGAGAGAGACAGAGACCTCAGAGACACAGAGACAGAGATAGAAGGCCAGAGGGGCTCCCTACCACACTAGTTTTGGTTGCTGGAGGCTGAATTATGAGTAGAAAATCTTCATTTCTCCTGTGCCCTGAAATATCTAGTTCCCAGTTTCCATGAGGAATCTTCTCAGAGAATGGCTCAACTCTCCTGCCTGGGAGAAAGGAGCAGAAGGGATTATTAACAAAACAAAAGATGGAGCTGAGAGCCAGAGAGCAACTCTACCTTTAAAAAAATCGTAAAAAGGAAAAATTACCCAAAAAAAATGAGGAGACAGGAGCAGAGAGAGACAGAGACCTCAGAGACACAGAGACAGAGATAGAAGGCCAGAGGGGCTCCCTACCACACTAGCTTTGCTTGCTGGAGGCTGAATTATGAGTAGAAAATCTTCATTTCTCCTGTGCCCTGAAATATCTAGTTCCCAGTTTCCATGAGGAATCTTCTCAGAGAATGGCTCAACTCTCCTGCCACACTAGCTTTGCTTGCTGGAGGCTGAATTATGAGTAGAAAATCTTCATTTCTCCTGTGCCCTGAAATATCTAGTTCCCAGTTTCCATGAGGAATCTTCTCAGAGAATGTCACCTAGAATTTTTTTATCATTAATCTGAATGAAATGACCCATTGGTCTTATAGTGGTTTTCTCACTTATCAACAGTAACATCAGCTCTTTCAGCTCATGAGCATTGGAACTGCCGACCACAGCCATGCTGCGTACAACTCACTTTTGAATACTATTGTAATCGCAAGGCCTGGTGCTTGCAAGGTGGTCAATAAATATTCACTGAATGAAGAATACATGAACAAAGACCTTAGTCTTGGAAGATATATTGTGGGTTATGAGATCCTGCGATTCATTTTGTCAAGCATTGTAGGAAAGAGCCTGGCTGAATCCCAAGGCCACCCTTTTCCCTGAGCCTCGTCAGCTGAGCTAAAGCAACTGTCACAGTGACTATGATCGCAAAGAAGCAAACACAATGATGAGTGCTATCGGGTTGTTCTAGACGTCATTCAGTGGCTGACAGACCGCCCTCCTTGGACTTGCAGAAACAAAAGGTGTGGCTGTTTGTGCTCCCGAAGGCTATGACAAGGGGATAAAGCATCAGGATATGGGGGAGAGGAGAGACATATGGTGGAGAAATACATAATTGACCCTGTTACAAATTAGGTACATATGTAAATACATACAATACATACTACATGTATGTATATATGTTATGTATATTACATACATGGGTTTGTGTGTGTGCATATATAAAGAGATAGCAAAGACTTATGCTATGAGCTTAGTTAGATCCTACACATATTTTTCTTATAGACTTGGCAAAGAGGAGCACGTTTTTTCACAGTGAATCACCTTTGGCAAAAGATACTTGGAGCTACTTTCGAATATTGATTTGAAGATTTTTGCAGTCAGGGAACACATTGTACTTTAATTCTGGTAAGTCATGTGCTTCTTCTCAGCACGCCAATGATAAAATGAAAAAGCTGCATTTGAATTATAGATACCATACTTAGAGTTTTTGTTTTGACTGCTTAAATCAATCAAAGTGTGTTTGTTCCATTTTCTCATAAACATTGGCATATATTGGGTCTACTCGTTTTCGCACAAAAAAAAACACATCACAACTTTTCTGATGACCCAGTACACTTTAGTATACTTGGACGTTATTTTAAGTTTCCTAAAAGTCGAGAGGATGAACTACATCCCAGTACACTACTGATTTTTAATTTTCCTCTACTGTAATATAAGGTAAAGTGGCAGCAAATAGTCTGTGCATTACTGACTGTGCCTTACATAGGCTGCGTAGCATGCAGACAATATGAAAACTGTTTGATTTAAACAAAAGGAATAGAGGCCAATTTTGACTTTGTTTAGATAAGCCTTCTCTGGAGCATAGACCCTGTTCCCTTTATTTTAGTATGTATATCCAAATACCCTTTCGAGTAAATCAAGACATAAGTATGATCCATTAAATAAATGTTTAATACAAAAATCTCTGCCACCTAGAATCTTTGTTTTTATCATTAATCTGAATTAAATAATCCATTTTTCTTTATAGTGGTTTTCTCACTCATCAATAGTAACATCAGCTCTTTCAGCTCATGAGCATTGGAACTACCAACCACAACCATGCTGAGCACAAATCACTTTCGGATCCTTTAAACCATGGCATCCATTTTCAAGTTGGATGGTTTGGTGCCATAAAAGCTTTGAGGGCAGGCCCGGCAGGTGTCATGGCATAGTGTGCTGAACTCCCACATGGTCAGCCATGGTTTGAGTCCCAGACGTGGCGGCTTGCTTTCTCTTTCCCTCTCTTATCTCTGTCTCTCTCTGGTCAAACTGAAAACTGATAATGGTGAGTAAAATTAAACTTTTAAAAAAGTTTGATGCCTAATAGATTCAAATAGCAAGCAAGCTTTATAGCACTATTTTACTGCAAGCACTAGTTCATGAGCATCCATGATAAATTTACAGTTCCAGAATGTTGAGAAAGATCAGAACCCTTATAGAGATCGTTTTTATATATCTTTGCAACAGTAAATAACATAATGATTACCTTGAGTGTTTCTACAGCTAGACCCCAGGGACGAAGATGCAGTTGTCCTGACTAAGGTAGTATACTCATAGGAGCGGATGGCCTAACTACAATAGACTATGTTACAACGTGATTACAGTTAGGATGAGAGAAACTTCACCTTCTTGATTTAAAGGGTCTTCTTTAATCCTGTTTATAGTTAAGACGCCAATGATAAACTATCAGGCTATACTTTTCCACCACACTTCAGGGACTCCAAAATAAGAGAGAACATTTCATCAGCTTTCCAAATAGGTTTTGTACTGCCTCCTAATCTTTTTTTATTTTTTTATTTATTTATTTTCCAAATTATTTATTTTTTTTGTATATACTTTCAATCATATTGTTTGGCTTACAATGAGACCATTTCAATCTGTGAACATTTCTCCCCAGACCCGTTGATCAAAATATCTTCAACATATAACACCACACCTCCCCATCCCGTCAATGCTCTACCTCTGTATCCCTTCTCCAAATGTCCTTCGTTAGGCCCCAGTCCTCCACATACACCTCAGCTGACATTCACACCCATCTCTTGTGTTTGTTCAACTGTTAGTCTTCAGGTGTGACACCACCAACCAGAACTGAAAAGGAGGTGGGCAGGGGTGACACACTGAGGTTCGAGGTTCCAAACTTTCTTCCACATTAGAAACCACACTCAGGAGTTCACTATGCTGACCAGTTAGCAAAGCTGGAAGTGCTTGGATTCGGGACGATATCCATTGACAATTAATTTCATGTAGCCTGCCCTTCACTTAAGCTATTCAGACACTCAGTTCTGTTTTTGTTGTTGTTGTTCAGTTTTTAACAAAGAAAAGAGCAGGGAAGACCTCTTCATGGATACTGAGAACTAGTGATTTCAGGGGAGTAGGAGAAATGAAGATTTTCCACTGATAATTCAGCCTCCAGCCCTCAAACTCACATGGTAGGAAGAAGACTTCCCAGCCTCCTGTCTCTGTACCTGTCTTTGTCTCTCTATACCTCTGTCTCTGTCTTCTCATTTTTTTGTAATCTTTCCTTTTTAAAGTTAAGCAGTTTCTTGGCTTTCAGCCCCTCCTTTCCCTTTATCTTGTTAATAATCCCCTCTCCCCCTCCCAACCCAGGAGAGGCTAGGGCACAGGCCTCAGAAGACCCTTTCATGGCTACTGAGTGCTAGTGGTTTTGCGTGGCTCACTTGCGTGCCACACAGTGTTCTAATTTTTGCTTTTAAAAAAAAAAATAATAATTTTTTTAGTTTTTTTAATTTTTTTCTTGTCTTTTTCTCTGTTTCTTGGTTGTTTCTGTTGCTGTTGTTTCTCTCTCTGTGTTTCCTTTTCTGCACACTCCTGGACGTTCAGATTGAACTTCAAGTTTGGGAAGAAACACACTTTTCCATCAGATGACTAGAAATCACCGCAGGACCACAAGAAATATGGGAAAGCAAGAAAAATACCTCTTCCCCAAGGGAAAAGAATGGCTCCTCTTCCACAGACAGTTCAACAGAAATCATGGAAATATCTGATAAAGAATTTAGAACATTCAAAATGGCGAAGCTAACAGAGATGGAAGAAAAGAGAGACAATGAACTGCAGAAGAGAAAGGAAAAAGGAGCTGATGAGTTCCAGGAGGTGAGGAAATTCTTGCAAGATCTAAAAGAGGAATTACACACTTTACAAAAGAATCAGATGGAACTGTTAGAGATGAAGACTATAATACAGGAAGTCAAAATCTCTCTTGAAAGTATTAAAAGCAGACTAGAGGGGTGTGGTGGTGCCTGCCCTATGGTAAAAGCAGACTAGATCATACAGAAAATAGAATCTCAGATGTAGAAGAGAAAATTGCTGGCCTAGAAAAATCCACCCTGAAGACTGAGAAAATAGCCCCAAAATTTGAGAATAATATATGAGAAATACTAGATACCATCAAACGTCCAAACATCCAGATAATTGGCATCCCGGAAGGCGAAGAGACTCATAAGGGCATTGATAATCTATTCCATGAAATCCTGCAAGAAAACTTTCCAAACCTAGAGAGGCACTCAAAGATCCAATCCCAAGAAATACAAAGGACCCCAAATAGAATCAACCCAAGAAGATCTTCTCCAAGACACATTATAGCCAGACTGACCAAAATCACAAAGACAAGATACTAAGATTGCAAAGAGAGAAACAGCAAGTTACCTACAAAGGATATCCCATCAGACTAACAGCAGATCTCTCATCGGAAACAATGCGAGCAAGGAAAGAATGAAAAAATATATTCAAAGTGTTAAGGGAAAAGCAATTACAACCAAGAATACTGTACCTGGCAAGATTGTCCTTCATGTGGGAAGAAAAGACAAGAACATTCTCAGATAAACAAAACCTAAAAGAATTTACCAGCACCAGACCAGATCTCCAAGAAATTCTCAAGGGAGTGCTATGTCAGGAAAATTAAATGTAGTCACACAGAAATAAGAGTTCAAAAACTAAGAAAATGGTCAACTTAATCATAGAAACAAGTCTGGAGTTGAATATTATATCCCAGAATTCAATCAGGAAGATTGAACCACAACAGAAGATAGATTAAGTACATAAGACTGAACTGGTGAAATAGCATTCTGTGACTTTTGACTAAAATATTGCTGCTTTTCTTCTAGGCTTTGTTGTCCGGTTTTAAGAGTTTTTGTCCTGTCTTGACCTGTCAATAGTTTTATGTACCTACTATTTGAACAGGATACTAACCTGTTTCCAGGCTTTAAGTTTTAAGCAAATTTCCTTACCAATTCAAAACTGCTTTTCTTTAAATTACCAGCTGAACTTGCTATTGAAAGTAGTTAGTTTATTTAAGAAATTGTATGATCAATAAAATGTGGAGGGAAAAGAAATGGAAAGCAACTGTAGACGCCAGAGATAGTGTGAGAAGAGGGCGGGAAAAGGCAGAGGGTCAGACATAGGGGTAATATATATACACACACACACACACACACACATATATATACATATATATACATACATATATATATATATACACACACACATACATACATACATATATGAAACTAGAAATGGAAAATTATTGATAACATACATGATTAAGCCACTATGCAGTATATTCTGGATGGAAAAACACTTTTTGTATGCTGTGATGATTAGGGGATGAATGTAAATTAATTAATTAAAAAAAGTTTCAGGAGAAAAAAATCATGAAAACGATTTTTCATGGAATTAAAAAAATGCATATTTGAGGACTGCAGTAAACTATATAGTCCGAGCTGTGTGCTACTTTGTTGTATGTTCATTTTACTCATTGAGGTTTATGCCTAAGGTCAGACTTGTGTTCATGGATATGTATATATCAGCTGTGCTTGCTATTGGAAGTATTTAGATTAATTAAGTTCTTTAGTGAATAAATAAAATGGGGGGGGGGGGAAGGCATAGAAAGCAACCACGGATACCAGAGACAGTGTGGGAGGAGGGTGAGACACAGGAGAGGGTGAGAGATAGGGAATCAAGAATGGCAAAAATAACAAAATATATACAGGAAACAAGAAATGGAAAATTGTTTGTTGACAATAACAAGTATGTTGATGTGCTTGATTGAGCCAATATACAGTGTATTCTGGATGGGAAATCTCATTTTGTTTTCTGTGATGATGTATAGTGAATAAATGTAAATAAATAAATTTAAATTTAAAAAGAAATAAAAAAAGCAAAAACAATAATACAACCCCCCCCCCAAAAAAAAGGAAAAGAGCAGTTGATGGAAGAACACCAATCAATAATGTTTATATAGGGACCAGTAGTTAGCGTAATGGCTATGTTGCTGGACTCCCACGTAGCCGACTGCGGTTCGCGTCTGAGACCCGGTGGCTTAAACTCACGCCAGGCGCGTGTGCATGCATGCCCAAGATCCTGAGAGGAGAATGGAGGAGAAGGGATTGCGGCGTGGCCATCCCCCCTGGGGGGTGATTTCTTGCTTTCTATCTCTCTGTCTCTCTCTGTCTGTCTGGCAAGCACACGCGCCCTATAGCAAAAACCTCTCCAAATAAATAAATAAATAAATAAATAATGTTTATATATATATATATAAAAATTATTTTAACTTTATTTACTTATTTATTTATTTATTTCAATTTGACCAGAGAGAGACAGAGTGAGAGAGAGAAAGTGAGAAAACAAGCCACCAGGTTCAGGATGTGAACCATGGTCAGCCGTGTGGGAGTCCAACACCCTTAACCACCATTCCACCTGCCAGCCCCAGTGTTTACTATATTAAAAATGAAGTTGTTGCAGAAATAGACAATATAAAGGCTTCCTAAGTGTCCCACAACATTAATGTAGTGGTTGTCACTAAATTTCCCATATCCCCCATTTATGACCAAGGCGGCAGCTCACAGACTCCCTGGGAATTGCTTTGGACAGAAGGGAGCTGCTTCACCTATAATTATGCCTCTTCCCCAGGGAAATCCAACATCCTATGACTAGCTCTTTGTCTCAATTAAAAGTTGGGACGACGTCAGGGACCAGCAGATGGCGTAATGGCTACTTCGCTGGATTCCTATGTAGTTGACTACAGTTCAAGTCCCGGACCCAGTGGCCGAAACTCATGCTGGGCACGTGTGCGTGTGTGTTGCGTGCCCAAGATCCCGAGGGGAGAATGGAGGAGAAGGGATTGCAGCATGGCCATCCCCCCTGGGAAGTGATTTCTCGCTTTCTGTCTCTCTGTCTCTCTCTGTTTTTCTGGTGAGTGCATGCACCCTATGGCAAAAACCTCTCCAAAAAATAAAAAAGTTGGACCGTCTATCACCATTGCAGAGCTTCCCCAGAAGATCAGCTGCAGTCCCCGTTCCAACTGCATCACAGCCCAGCCTCTCTGCTTAATCCCATGTCCCTCATTCCTTTGTAGCTGTTGACAGCTCTCCCCTATTAACCACCTATAAGTACATTTCTGCCTCTAAAACTTTTCTCCATCAACTTAAGACAAGTGACAAAATTCTTTGGTACAATTAAAGATAACCATTTTTATGTCATTGTAGATTGCTACTCTATTAATTTGGTTTGAGCAAATAGACTAGTTGCAGTCAAACTCCTGGTGGACTGTAGGAGATGAGTCTGCATACTCCTAAGTGTACAGGCTTGGCTATATATGTTAATCCTAAAGAGTCTGGAAACAATGTCAAATGTACATAAGTCTGTTTTTTTAATAGAATTAATGTGGCTAGCAGGTAGTATGGTGGTTAAGGCATTGAACTCCCACATGGCTGACCATGTTTCGAGTCCCAGACTCAGCAGCTTGAAAATCACACCAGGTGCATGTGCATGTACATGTGTGCCCAAAATCCCAAGAGGAGAATGGAGGAGAAGGGTTTGCAGTGTGGTCATCCTCCTGAGGGGTGATTTCTCACTTTCCCTCTCTATGTCTCTCTCTGTTTTTCTCAGGCAATCCCATGTGCCCTATGGCAAAAACCTAAAAAAAAAAAAAAAAAAAAAAAAAACAGCTTGTTAAATCATAGTAAATATATGAATAAGTAAGAGAGACTCTTTAGTTTCTACTTTCTCAATTATGCCCATTCTCCATATATTGGGTCGTCGGAAAAGTCATGACGTATTTTTTATGCAAAAATGCATCATTACTTTTCCAATGACCCAATAGTTAATTGTTAACTCTTGGGTGATTTGCTAGTAAGAAAGAAATTTTGGTCGCGGAAGACATGAGAAAAGGTGCTGGCCAAGCCATGCTACCTCCAGCCCAGTGTTCTGTATCTGAGAAGTAGATGCTGTGAAATATCTTGACTGTCATTGCTAACAGTCAGATTGTCAGCAAAGGGCCAGCCCTGTGGCCTGGTGTTTAAGGGAGCTGGACCCCACATAGCTGACTGCACAGTTCAAATCTCACTCCTGTGTGCATGCCCCAAATACCAACAGGATGGAGAAATAGAAAAGGGATGTGGCACAGCCACACCCCATTGGGGGTGCTTTTCTCTTTCTGTCACTCTGCCTTTCTCTCTGTATATCTATCTCTCTCTAGAGAGTGCATGCACCCTCTGGCAAAAGTTATAAGTGAGTAAATAAATAAATGTTGTCAGGAGGGTTCCCAAAAATATCCATTCTTTGTATTCTCGTGGCACTGTTTTCATAGCACCTATCTGCCATTTATACTTAATCTAGTCAGTTCCATTGCTAATAACAGAAAATACTAGTCTGGATAATCTAAGAGAACAGAGACTTACTCAATTGATAGTTTGGAGGTCCCAGGTTCGGGAGCCACATTTGATGAGGGTCTTCTTGGTAGAAGGAAATATGGCAGAGGGGAAAAAAGTGAGCATGCCTGCATCCATGAGTCTGTTTCATTCCTCCTCCTCACCAGGTTTCAAACACAGTGGTCCCACCCTAATGCTCTTAATCCTAATTTTCCCTCAAAGCCCCACCTTCACCTTTCAATAACACATTTGGATTAAGATTTACTCTCTAAATTCCATCACAAGCAAATCTCAATACATGAATTTTGAGGGGGCATTCAAACCATATCAATGCTTAGTCTAAATCCCCCACTAAACAGGGACTGCCTCAATGGGAAGCTGTTCATATTTGTATCCCACCACCTCTTTTTCTTTTAAAGAATTATTTAATTTTACTTACTATTATTATTTTAATTTGCTATAGGGCGCATGCACTCACCAGCAAGGGAGAGAGAGAGAAGAGTGAGAAAGCAAGCCACCAGGTCCAGGACACAAATAGCAGTTGGCCGTGTGGAAGTCCAGTGCCTTAACCACCATGCCACCCGTTGCCCCCTTCCCACCACCTCTTGACCCCAGCACAGTAGTTCATAGGTATCACTGAAGGCCAATTCTGATTAGAGGACTTATTGGCATTTATGGGATCCTGAGCACTGAGCTAAAAATTATTGAAGAAAATTAGTTCTGTTATTGCCCTCAAGATGCTTCTTTTCTTTTCTTTTAGTTTGGCCATAAGGCATGTGCACTCATCTGAGAGAGACAGACAGAGAGAAAAAGCAAGAAATCAACCCCTGGGGGCATGACCATGTGGCAGTCCCTTCTCCATTCTCTTTCAGGATTTTGGGCACACATGCATATGTGCCTAGCATGTTTTTCAAGCCACCAGGTCCAGGCCTTGAACTGTGCAGTTGGCCATGTGGGATCCAGCTGCCTTAGTCACCATGCTACCAACTGGTCCCAGTTATTACATTCATAGATTAAGAACTACTTAAACAACAGAAACCAAGACTTAATCTGTGTCTAATTAAACATGGTAGGTTGAATGTTCACATTTATCTTTGATCCCCACTGAATCTCCTTTAAAATACCAGTACAGAAACATGGAAATCTTTTTTTTTTTTTTTTTTTGGAGAGTTGTTCTTTTGTTTTATTTTGTTTGTTTGTTTGTTTGTTTTTGCTATAGGGCATGTGCACTCACCAGAAAGAAAGAGAGAGACAGAGAGACAGAAAGCGAGAAATCACCCTCCTCCCCAGAGGGGATGGCCATGCCACAATCCCTTCTCCTCCATTCTCCTCTCGGGATCTTGGGCACACATGCACATGTGCCCGGCATGAGTGTAAGCCACTGGGTCCAGGACTTGAACCGCGGTTGACTACATGGGAGTCCGGCAATATAGCCATTACGCCATATGCTGGTCCCAAGAAACATGGAAATCTTAAAGTCATAAATGTAAAGACAACTTGAAAGGAACGGTCAGTAAACAAATTTTCAGCAAAATGTTGGAGATGTGTTAACTAGCCTAAAAGATGCTAAATCAAAGCTTGCAGGGCAGAAAAAAGCCAACCATATACAGGTAGGTGCAAAAGCAACTGCAGTTTCGACCATAAATTTTAAATCAGTATAACTAAACTCAAACATATCTTTATTAATCAAAATAGGAACAATTACAATCAACACGTTGTTGTCAATAAGAAATAAGTTTTATTCCTGCAGCATAAAAATCCGTGCTCAGAATTCAAGGAACTCTTGGAAAGCATCTTCTGCATCCTGCTGGTTAAGAAGGCATTTTCTCTGCAAAAATGATCAAGCTGCTTGAAGAAGTGGCAGTCAGTTGGTGAGAGGTCAGGTGAATATGGCAGATGAGGCAAGACTTCATAGCCCAGTGCATTCCATTTCTGAAGGTCGGTTGTGTGGCATGCAGTCGGGCGCTGTCATGAAGAACTGGGCCCTTTCTGTTGACCAATGCTGGTTGTAAGCGTTGCGGTTTTGTGTGCATCTCATGGCTTTACTGAGCACATTTCTCAGATGCAATGGTTTTGCTGCGATTCGGATGGCTATAGTGGATCAGACCCCATCAAACAGTGACCATGACCATTTGTGGGTGCAAGTTTGGCTTTGGGAAGTGCTTTGGAGCGTCTTCTCGGTCCAACCACTGGGCTGGTCATTGCCAGTTGTCACATAAAATCAACTTTTCATACACGTCACAATCCAGTCGAGAAATGGTTCGTCGCTGTTGCATAGAATAAGAGAAGATGACGCTTCAAAATGACTATTTTTTTCATTTTCAGTCATGTTTATGGCAATAACCTCTACAAAAAATAATAAATAAGTTTATATAAAGAGGTTCAACTTCAATGGCACAGGGGTAGTGCTACTGCTTGGGAGGCTGGAAGCTGCAGGGGCCCTGGGCTCAGTTTCTGAGCCAACCTGAAAACGCTAGGTGTGGCTTTGTGCATCTATAATCCTAGCTAACTCTTGGGCTAGAGCAGGAGGATCATGACACGGCAAGACCCTGTAAAAAATGTCTATCTCTGTTTCTCTCCCTTTCCTTCACTCTTTCTATTTTTCTCCCTCTTTCTGTCTCTCATAAAAGACAACAATAATGTAGAGAGCTGTTAAAATGCAATCACGACGGGGGACCAGCAGGTGGCGAGGTGGTTGGGATGCTGGACTCCCACATGGCCGACTGCTGTTCAAGTCCCAGACCTGGCAACTTGCTTTCTCACTTTCTCTCTCTCTGTCTGGTCAAATTAAAATAATAAGTAAAATTACATAAATAATTATTTGTAAGAAATGCAGTAACAACCATATATATGTGTTAACATATATGTTAATAGCTAGATTTAGTCATTCTACAATATATATATAATTCAAAATAGCATGTTGTACATAGTAAGTACATATTTTACTTTTTAAGAATTTGCTCACCAGAGGGAGACAGAGACATATAAAGAGAGGGAAAGAGAGAAAGCACCTTCATGGGGAATGGTCTTGCCACAATCTCTTCTCTATCAAGACTTTGGGCATGCATGCACACATGCCTGGTGTGTTCATCAAGCCCCCAGATCTAGAATTTGAACTGTAGGGTTGACCATGTGGGATCCAGCTGCCTTAACTACCATGTTACAGAGTCGGCCCTACAACATTTTTTTCAAAGACATTTGGAATATACCTAATGAAATGAGTAGGTCCTGCCCAATAACCCAGTGGTGACACCCATAAATTTCCAAACCCCAATAATATCTATAGGGTTTCCAGTAAATGTTTTTGTCTCTCACTCAAATATGTTAGAACACCGAGGCCTACCATGCATTTGAGGCAATCCTCTAACATGAGCAACAGATTTTAAAACAAATAACAGAAAATTTGGTAAACAGAAGAAAACTAAAAACATAGTAAGACAGCCTTGAGGCTGGCAGATGGTGTGGTTAAGGCACTGGACTCCCACATGGCCAACCACTGTTCAAGACACAGACCTGACAGCTTGTTTTCTGACTTGCCTCCCCCACCCCCCATCTCTCTCTGGTCAAAATTTAAAATCAAAATCAATCAATAAATAGACATTTTTTAAAAAATCATATCCTCACAATGATGAAAAGGTATCTATGAAACAAAAACAATGTATTAAAAACACCCATCCAGAGAATAAAAATTCAGAGAATTTTACACATTTGTACACACACACACCAGGGTAGGATAAGCGCACATCCAAAAAATGTTACTCTCTGAAATAAAAAAAACATTTATATCTCAAAAAAGAGCACTTTGAAAATAAAATTGAGAGAATATCCCATAAAGGAAAATAAACATCATCAACAACAACAAAAGACAAAGAGATGGAAAATGAGATAGAAAAGTATCAATAAAATACTAAAAACTGCCTAGAAGACAAATACAGATCACATATAAATAATTAGCATTCAGAAAGAAATTCAGACTTGGGAACCAGCAGTTAGCGTAATGGCTATGTCTCTGGACTCCCACGTAGTCGACCGCGGTTCGCGTCCCGGACCTGGTGGCTTAAAACTCACGCCGGGCGCGTGTGTGTGCATGCCCAAGATCCCGAGAGGAGAATGGAGGAGAAGGGATTGCAGCGTGGCCATCCCCCCTGGGGGGTGATTTCTCGCTTTCTGTCTCTATGTCTCTCTCTGTCTGTCTGGCGAGTACATCCACCCTACAGTGAAAACCTCTCAAAAAAAAGATTAAAAAGAAAAAAGAAAGAAATTCAGACTTCTAAACAACAACAATGAGCTGATAGACAGTGCAAAAATGCCTTCCGAATATCAAGAGTTGCTTTATGCTTACGGTGGTTATTTGAGATATATTAGGAGTAAACAATTAGAAAAAAGTGAGGCAACTTTTAACTCAAGAAAAAAACAAAAAGTTGTACAAGATAGGCAATATAATCACAGTGCACTATATGGCTAAGCTGGGAAAAATAATTACCTATAATGTAAACATTGTATATCGGTTTAACTAAACTTGGTGATATAAATGTATTGAGGATACAGAGAAGAAAATAGTTGTGTTTATTCATATGAGAGGCATTATAAATCAGCTATAACTTAATTTTAAAATAATAGATAATTTGGGACCAGCAGTTGGTGCAATGGCTATATCACTGGACTCCCACGTAGTGAACCAATGTTCAAGTCCCGGACCCAGTGGCTTAAATTCACGCCAGGCATGTGTGTGTGCGTGCACAAGATCCCAAGAGGAGAATGGAGGAGAAGGGATTGTGGTGTGGTCATCCCCCCCAGGGGGTGATTTCTCGCTTTATGTCTCTCTCTCTGTTTTTCTGGCGAGCGCACACACCTTATAGCAAAAACCTCTAAAAAAACAAAACCTAATAAAATAATAGATAATTAATAAATCAAGAAGGAGCAGTAAGAGAATGTTATTTAGAAACATGGTAATATATACCAGAAGAGATCACTGAAGAAGGTAAAGTGATTGATCCGGAGAACAGAAATGGGGATTGAAGTGGGTTAAAGTAAGAACTTCTGTTTTTCATTGTTGTAAATGTCATTTTACTTTTTAAGCATTTATTTATTTATTCCTTAAGTGAGAGAGACAGAGATATAACACCCCCAAAAGGGTCCTGACTTAGTTTTATCCAGACCACGTCTTGGACATACATGTGCCCAGTGTACTCAGAGAGGTCTCTGAACCCGAGCAGTAATCTTCCCATGTTGATCTGCCTGGCAGAGTGTTGTGTTTTACCTCTGTGCCACTCTCCAGACCATAATTTTACAGTGTAAATTATAAATATGTTATTTTAATAAAAGATTTTTAAAATATGCTCTAAAGAATGCAACTATGCTATTAAATAGAGTTAGGGGTTTTTTGTCTGACTTGTGACATAATCTTATGCTGAAAAACCACTTGCAAAAGGTGGGACTTGGGAAAATGAATAAGATTTTCAGGAGCATGGGAGAAACACAAGTCAGATCAGCACGATTTGAAATCAGCAGATTATAAGGAGAGGATAGAAAAAGAAAGGCAGTTTCTAGGAGTTAGGGAAGTAAGTTGTGGAGTAGTGGGAAGACACCAAGGTTATATAAGGGAAAGTCAGGTGATAGAAGGTGTTGGACTCCAACCAGAGGAATTTGAACTTGTTAGAGTAGGTAAAAAGGAAGTTGCTGTAGGTTCTTAAAATAACAAAAGCAAAGTTTTAGAAAAGTTTATCTGAAAACCGCATGTGAAATAGTGGGCATGGGAGGAATTCGTCATCTTTTCCACTACTGTATCCCTAGCACTTCTCTCAGTAAGTGGCCCATAGTGGGATCTCAACCCAAATTTACTAATGATGAGACAGGAGAAAAGACCAAGATTGGTGTACTAATGTAGACATGAAGTAGTGAAGCCCTGGACTATGAAGGCAAAGTGGAAATTGAAAGGAACAGGTATGGCATACATATTTGAAGAGATATGCTATAATTTCTTAATGAAAGGGATAAGAATTTCTTATGAATGGGTCATCAGGAAAGTCATGATAACTTAATAAAAACCCGTTTATAAAAAGTCACTTCATGGGACCAGCAGATGGTGTAATGGTTATGTCGCTGGACTTCCATGTAGTTGACTGAGGTTCGAGTCCCAGACCAGTGGCTTTAAATTCACACTGGTCATGTGTGCATACATGCCCTATAGCAAAAATCTCTTTAAAAAAAAAAGTCACTTCACATGAAATATAAATCAAGTTTTCTTACAGTAATGATGTTATAAACAATGGTAATAGTCTTAGACCTCCCCCCCACACAACTATTTTCTGTGTAATTAATCTAGAATATAGCTCACATTTAAGTATGTTTATTATATATGGTGGCACTTTACAGGATTATTTCCAGAAAATAACATTTAAATTCCAAGTTGTAGGTTATTAATCCAATTATCTATTGCTGTGTAACTGATTATTCAAAACGGAGCAGCTTAAAATAATAACTGTTTTATTGTATCTCATGATTTTATGGGTCAGGAATTTGGGCAAGCCTCAGCTGGATGATTCTTCTGCTCTAAACGTGTCAATTGAGATTATGCACTAGTCTTTAGCTGGCGAGTGTGCTAGTCTGGATGGTCCAAGAAGGCTTTACTTACAAATCTGGCTCCTGGGTGAGGATGGCTGGAGGGCTGAGATCAACTGGGACTATTGCCTGGAGAGCTTACATATGGCCTCTTCAACATGGTGTCTCAGTGTGGTTGGCCTTCCCACATGGAGGTTCAAAGCTCTCGGTATGTCAAGAGACCAATACGGTAACAACAAGGCTTTTTCTTACCCAGTCTCAGCGTTCAGTGTCACATCCTGCCACCTTATACTGGTTTCAAGGGAGTCAGAGAGCCAGGCAAGGCTCAAAAAGAGAGGCTGTACATGGGATGAACAGTTAGCATAATGGCTATGTCACTGGACTCCCATGTAGTCGACCGTGGTTCAAGTCCCAGACCCAGTGGCTTAAACTCACACCAGGCGTGTGTGTGTGCATGCCCAAGATCCCAAGAGGAGAATGAAAGAGAAGGGATTGTGGCGTGGCCATTCCCCCGGGGGGGGGGGGGGGGTCGGGGGGGCAGGGCGATTTCTCGCTTTCTGTCTCTCTCTGTCTTTCTGGCTAGTGCACGCGCCCTAAAGCAAAAACCTCTCCAAAAAAAGAAAAAAGAGAGAGAGAGAGAGAGAGAGAGAGAGAGAGAGGCTGTACAAAGGTATAAATCCAGGGAGACAAGCTCATGGGAGGACCACCACTGGAGACTAATTTCCACAGTATAGCTCTAACCCTCTTAATGTGTATAAGTGAAAGCAATACTCATGTTTTGGTAAGAAAACATTTATATAAATGAGTTTCAAACTGCGCTCTCAAAGAAACCTACTGTTTCGCTGCTAATGACGAATAATAGCAGTCTTTAATATATTGAGTTGTTGGGAAAGTCATAACGCATTTTGCATAGAAAAATATATCATTATTTCTTGATGACTTAACATTTGGGAGAAATATTGGAATTAAACAGGTTTTCTTATTTTCTCTTATTTATATCAGAGCACGTGTGCACACCCATGAGAACAAGGGGGAGAGAGAAACGAACAGAGAGAAACGGAAAAGCACCCTTCACAAGGTCTGGTCACACTGCGATCCCCTTCCTCCAGTCCTCTAGCCCATGGGATCCTAGGCAGCCACGCACATGCCTGGCCGACCTGGCCCGGGAGTCAAACTGCAGTCTCCGTGTAGAGTCTGGTTTAAGGAGCACATTACCCATGCACCACAGAGCTGATCCATAAGCAGGTTTCCTTAAACCAATATTTTGCTTCCCCGTGAAAATACTTCTTTAACCCTTATTGCCTGATACTATTATTACTTATAGTGTGATGGAACAACTTTAGGAATATTTTATTTTTCACATACCACTGCATGGAAACAAAGGTGACTCAGGAAACTTCTTAAGTGTGGGGAGGGAAAGGAAGTGAGTGGAAGGACCACATGTAGAGCTCAAGGCATCAGCCAAATTTTGTTGCCTCTCAATTCTTGCCTCTGCTCTCCACCTGCACAAGACTCTAGAAGCTTGGGCTTCATGGAAACAAAAGCTAAAAAAGGAAGTGTCTGCAAGAACCTTCTGCTTTCAGACTTGACGTGTACTTTTGGGCAAAGGAGCACAAAGATTCTTTTCTGGGAAATAGAAAGCCTTGACAGTGTGGGGGCCAGTTTCCCTAGGGCCTGGAGTCGAGTAGCCATTACTATCTTTAGAGAGAACTGTCAGTCTCTGCTGGTTAACTTTACTCACTCAATGGCAGCCGGAAGTGGCAAAGATTCTCTCTTTAATCAATGGTAGCCAGGCTCCTCTGAGCCTTTTTCTCAACAAGGCCTCGACCCTGGCTTATAAAGACTTGAACAAACCACTAACATAGTGTCTAATAGTCCAAGACCACATTCTTAGGATTAGCTTAGTCCCCTTTAAGGTGACCTCTTGAGAAAACTCAAGATTAATAAGGAATAATGTCTGTTCCAGCCAGTACCTGAAGACAGCATCACTGTCCCCAGCCCCTGTGTGATAGTACAAGCATAACTTCAGCAAGCCCACTTTGAAAGCCCACACAGAACACACATGAACCAACTGGTACTTCTTTCTTCTTCTCACTTCCCTGGCTCTACCGAGCCTGGGCTCATCTCCCTCTATCTTCTTTTATCCTTTCTTTAAAAGGCCCAATTACTTCTGTATCAATCAGAGTTGAGGTCAGTTCACTCTGGACTCTTTCTCCTACTGTGATAGTGATTAAAGTCTGTCACTACTTTGATCACTGTCCTGCCTCATTTTTAACAGAAAGCTAACAGTCAACAGAAACCAATCATGGGGTTAAGTTTTGCTGTTGTTTTAAAGATGGGGAGACTAAGCGTATTTGTTTCCTTTTTAAAAAAATCTTTCCTTTTCTGGGAAACTGAGAAAAGAAAGAAATCAAAGATGTACGATGGTGACTGTTGGCAGGACTGAGGTATTGGGTGAAGCTGGAAAGAATTTAGGATGTAAATAAAAAATTAAGGGGAGGGAGAGAATTGTCTTCTTCTGAAATTAGATATAAGGATAGCAGGATATAGATAAAAAGAAATCAGATGAATGATTTCAGGACTGAGAAGTAAGAAAGTAAAATCTACCCTTCAAGGACCAGCAGTTGGTGTAATGGCTATGTCGCTGGACTCCCATGTAAGTTGACCATCGTTCAAGTTCCGGACACGGTGGCTTAAACACTTGCCAGGTGCATGTGTATGTGTGCCCAAGATCCCGAGAGGAGAATGGAGGAAAAGGGATTGCGGAGTGGCCATCCCCCCTGGGGGGTGATTCTCGCTTTCTGTCTCTGTCTCTGTCTTTCTGGCGAGCACACGCACCGTATAGCAAAAACCTCTCCCACCCAAAAGAAAATCTACCCTTCATTCATGGACTGGACTAACAGACATAGACATAGTCAGCTACAATGTGAACAGGAGAAAGCATTTCTGTTGAGAACTGCTACATCCAAAGGGTGTCACAACAGCCTCCTCCTTTAAGTGACTACTAATTTCTTCTCACTGAGAAACTTTGTTCTCCAAATTCATGGGCTATCAAAAACTGTTGCTTGAAATTAAATCATCCCTCCCTTGCCTGGAAGAGCTTAGACAGAGAAGTTGCCTTGATTTCCAAGCCAAGCCACCAGTGTGGTCAAAGGAGATTTCTGAAGACACCAGTCTGCATCTACATTAACTTCCTAGTCCAAGAAAGACCTCAAGTGCACATAGGCCAGACCTGATGTTGGTGCCTTTGCCGGCAGGTCTACGTTGCTTGGAACCTCTGGCCTTACAAAACACTACTTCATTTAAATTTTAGCAAAACTCCATACTTCCCTCAAAGCCCTGGGAGAACCCCATCTTTTTCCCTTTTTTGATGAGATATTCCATGGTTCATATGATGTGAGTTCTTCCTGAGTGCAGTGACTCAATAACCTGAAATCTGTTCAACTATGGATTTGTTGCTGAAGTATTAGGATGATCGGGTGAATATGGGGGCACTGGACAATCTTTCATTTTACAACCACTATTAGGGACGAGAGGAAGGGTTCCTAATTGTCACTGCAGTGAGCCTTCGAGCTTTTCAGAGTCACCTCCACTTACCCATCTTCTAAAATTCATAGGCTATGTCAATAATGATTTTCCTTAGACAATGTAATTCACAAACTTACTAGACCCTTTAAGACAACAGTGGGATGGACGGTGGCACGGCAGTAAAACACAACCTGCCAGGCTGACTCACAAGGGAAGGTTTTAGGTTCCAGACCAGGGACCTCCCTGAGTATAAGCCAAGTGTGTGCCCGGTGAACAGGGCTGGCTGAGGCTGGGGGAAAACGGATGTGTGAAGAGCCTTTTGGGGGTGCTGCATCTCTCTCATGGAAGAAATACATAAGCTTAAAAAATAAAAATTACTCTCCAGGTAAGTCATCCTCCGGTATTGAGACTGAGAAGTTCTATTCCCCACGTGCAGGGCTGGGAGGCCACTATCCACCTGAAGATGCAGGCAGCCGAGGATGACAAAGGCTGAGGTCTGAGGACGAAGGGGTTCTTCCTGCACTCCACCCTCCTGTTGTACAATTTTTCAGCAACCTTCTTCATTAAAGACAGCTCCTCTTTCCTTTATTCCTGTCTCAGGAAAGAGTCACCGCTTCAACCAGAGAACACCCCACCCTTCATTCAAATCTTTCTTTTCGGGCAACGCACTCTGGAAACGTGGCCAGGAATCAGTACTTTCCCCAGGCCGAAATGAGAGCGAACACTTTCTTACAGCGAGGGAGCATTTCATTTCAACGAACGCTAACAGTAAGTAATTATAAGACTCTCCTCCTCCTCCAAAGAAGAGAGAGCTAAGTGTGTCTGCCGTGGCTCTGCGGAACCCTGCGGCGGCGGGGAGACGCCCAGTGTCCCCAGGCGCCCGGCGAGAGAACGGCTGGAAAAGCTCGAACCCGAGACCCCGGCCCGGCGCGGCGGCTGAGCGGGCGGCGCGGCCCGGGAGGCCCAACGCGGGCGCCGATTGGCTGCGGGTCAGTGGGGGCCGCGCCTGCGCAGTGCTCCTTCCGCGCCGCCCAGCCCGCCGCCCCGCGCCCGTCGGCGGCCTCAGGAGTAATCCGGGAGGCAGCCGGGGAGCCGGCGAGCTGACCGGCGAGCGGCCAGAGGGGTGCACGGCCTGCTCTGCGAAAGGACGAAGGCGAGGGCCGCCTTCCCGACCCCCAGCTCTCCCCAGTCCCCGCAGCCTGTCCTGGCCGGCGAGGGAGAACCCGAGGAACCGCGGACGCTCTAGCCGGTGCCGCCGCCGCCATGGCTGCCATGATGGATCGGAAGTGAGCCTCGGGCGACGGCTGCCGGCGCCGGCGCTTCGAGTCCCCGCTCCCCGACCGCCCCTTCCCGGGGAAGCGCGGCGCGGCGGACTGCTGACTCTCGCGGCCCTCGCGCCCCCCGGCCCGCAGCTCCGGCCTGTGTCCTCCGAGACTGAGCGGCGGGGAGTGGTTCGCGGCCTCCGGCCCCGGCTGCGAGGAAGATGGCGGACCCGGCCGAGTGCAACATCAAAGTGATGTGTCGCTTCAGACCGCTCAACGAGTCTGAGGTGAACCGCGGCGACAAGTACATCGCCAAGTTTCAGGGAGAAGACACGGTCATGATCGCGGTGAGTGTCCCCCGTCCCCACCCTGCGTCCCGCTCCTTCCTGGGACTTCGGGAAAGTCGGGGTGCAGAATGGAGACGGAGCAGTTGTTCCCCAACCTCCCCGCCTCCGCCCGGGTCTGCAGGTTCCGAAGACCCGGGGGAGGGAGACTGCGCAACTCCCCTGGCGTTCCCGGGTCGCCCGGATCCTGGTCCTCGGTGCCGGGCGACGGGAGGCGCCGGCTCTCAGCCTGGGACACTCCCCCACCTGGGGCGCTGGAGGAGCCGTCCGCGGAGCAAGTTAGTGCCCATTTGCCTCCTTGTGCGCGCTCGGTCCTCCCGTGGCTGATGCTGTGGGTGTTTTTGGACTGTACCCAAACCACTTACAAGTAAGATGAAGTGTGAAGTTCAGCTAGGAACGTTGACCTGTGAGACCAGCCCTACCGTCCCTTGAAGAGTAAAGATACTTCGTTTTACAGAAACACTTAACAGATAACTAAACCGTATTGTTTTCCCCAGGGAGGGGAAAAAACTACCAAACAACAGCAAATAGACCTGAACCTCAGATGCGTTCTCACCCGCCTTTAAGAGTGATAAATTACTTTTCTTGTTAACAATTGCAAATGACAAATTGCAAGCTGGAAAAAGAATCGTTTTCTTTTGAAATCGGATTGATCAGTTTTGTTTGATTTTCTTGCAGATCTATCCAATGCATATTGGGTTGGATAAACGCTCAGGATCAGATCCAACATCTTATAAATCATATTGAGGTTTATGGAGTAACAGTCACAAAAAGTTAACTGTATGTGTATATATCAAGTATGATAAAATTTAGCAAGCTTATACAAAATGAAAATTAGCCAGTATTAGATCCATGTTTTCACATTTTGGTTATCCCCAAAATAATGAGATAGTGTGCCTTTGTGGTGTAAAACATAACTAGAGTTGGCTGGTCATTGTCCAGGAACTAAGAAAATGAACATTCTTTGCAGGTCTGCTCTCTGGTAGTGAAACATTTCTGAAAATAGCGTTTCTGGTTCAAGGAGATTACAATTGGATAGTAAATACTGCATACAGAACAATGAACTGTGACTAAAAATTAAATTCACTTTTGTTGGTAACACCATGTGGTAGAACATTTTTCTTACATTGTTAGGATTTAGTTTTAATATGTTAATTTTCCCTCAAATAGCATTTTATATTTAGCTTATTGTTTGGGGTGTTTAATTTGAAATAGAGCAGAAAGGTCATAGGCTATGGAACTTTTGATTACTGAAAGATTGACATGTAAGACAGAACTAAAATTCCTTAGGGTTTTAATGTGAGTTTCCAAAGTTCAGCTCTTGAAAATGAATGCTTTAGCTCTTGGTAGACTTTTGACAAACAAGTCATTAGATTACTAACTGCCAGCTACTACTGTTTGAAGACTGTTAGGCTAGTTCTTTGTTAACAAGTCTGCAAGAAAAACTCTTGTTACAAATGACATCACAGCAAGGCAGGGAAGTTAAGCACAGTAATTCTTTTTTTTTTTTTTTTTTTTTTTTTGGCGAGGTTTTTGCTATAGGGTGCGTGCACTCGCCAGACAGAGACAGACAGAAAGCGAGAAATCACCCCCCCGGGGGGATGGCCACACTACAGTCTCTTCTCCTCCATTCTCCTCTCGGGATCTTGGGCACACACGCGCCTGGCGTGAGTTTAAGCCACCAGGTCCGGAACTCCAACTGCAGCTGACTACATGGGAGTCCATCGACATAGCCATTACGCTAACTGCTGGTCCCAGTAATTCTTTTTCTTTAGAATGGTACATTTTACATGGAATCAGGATGTTTGTAAGACTTGACTAGTTATTAAACTAAAGGCTACTAGTTTCTTAATTTTTTTTTGTATGATTATTCAGCTTTAGCAGTGGTTGACATACCAATGCTATTTTTCTTTTAGACCTATATGAATAAGAATGTCTTACCTCTCCAAATTTTATATAGATCTGTAAGTACCAGTAAGATTCTTTTTTGTCTGAGTGCTAAAATTTAGAATTCACAAAATGTATTAAGATTAGGTTAGAAGACATCCTTTAGATGGGGCCCAACTGTAGCATATAATATGAAGAAAGAGTTAAAAGAAAATAAGTAAACATGGGAAACATTTATTCTACAATGTTTCCTTTGCCAAAAGAGTTATTTATAAATTCTTTCAAAATTTATTTAGTAATATAAATACATTTGGAGAGGTGTTTTTTTTTTGTTTGTTTGTTTGTTTTTTTTTGGCTATAGGGCGCGTGCGCTCGCCAGACAGACAGAGACAGACAGAAAGCGAGAAATCACCCCCCGGTGGGATGGCTACACCACAATCCCTTCTCCTCCATTCTCCTCTTGGGATCTTGGGCACACACGCACACGTGCCCGACGTGAGTTTAAGCCACCAGTCCGGGACCGAACCACAGTCGACTATGTGGGAGTCCATTGCGCTAACTGCTGGTCCCAATATAGATACATTTGAATGACAATAGTAGAATTAAAGGTTATGTGATTTGTTTATGAAACATTAACGATTGAGTACTAAGCTAGTACTTAGTTGAAGTTTCAAAAAAAACCTTTTTTGGGAACCAGCAGTTAGCGTAATGGCTATGTCGCTGGACTCCCACGTAGTCGACCGCGGTTCACCTCTTGGACCCGGTGGCTTACAACTCACGCTGGGCGCGTGTGCGTGCGTGCCCAAGATCCCGAGAGGAGAATGGAGGAGAAGGGATTGCGGCGTGACCATCCCCCCTGGGGGGTGATTTCTCACTTTCTGTCTCTATGTCTCTCTCTGTCTGTCTGGCGAGCGCACGCGCCCTATAGCGAAAAACCTCTCCAAAAAAAAAAAAAAAAAAGAGAGAGAAAAAAAAAAGAGAGAAAAAGAAAAAACCTTTTTTTTTTTTTTTTTGTTAAAGTGTAAGTGAAAGTCCTTACTAACTGAGTGACATAGCATGGCTCATTATTTTCAGGAACTAATTTCTTTAATGTGGTAACTACATTAATTATGCTGAGGTTTCATATTTTTGTCTAACATTTTATATTTAAGAATTTTATTTTTTTAAAGAGTAATTGGAAATTTAGAAAAGCAGTTGAGAAGAGCGGAATTAGAAAATCTTCAGGTAAAATGATCTCATGGTTTGTTTTGTTCACTTTGATTCACAGTACTTTAGGAGAGAATTGCTGCACAGCAGCATTGAAAATTAAATAATTTTAAACTTGATTTAAGAATATTTTATACACCACTATCTTCTAGTTAAATCAAAATTTAAAGAATAAGTATAATGGTGTAATTGAATTACAAGCATCATCTGCTCATGGAGGAAAAAAAAAAGAAGGATTCTGATAAGTTTAACTTTTAATGCTTTACCCCAACTTTTTTCCTGTTAGTCCTGTAATGGTTGATTTAGATAATATGACCCTATAACAGGCAAGTCTTTTTATTTTCTAGTGTTTCTCTGTGCAGTGTACAGCCTTTAATAAAGATTTATTTGTAACTAAGTGCTTGGTGAAATGCTATAACTATCACATTGAATGAAATAAGTGAATTATTCTATGAAAATCTTTACATGATACAAATATAAGCTGTTTGCTTTAGAGGACTTGTTATCTGCAAAGCTAGGAGGACAAGGAAAACTTTTTCGAATGCACTTGTTGAAAACTGAGGAAGAAATCCATGGAAGGAATTACTTTGTATCATGAAAGTAGAACATGCTCATTTGCATTATTAAGTATTTTTGCTAATCATCATTTCTTATACTGTAGAGGCTGCCAGAACCCAAAACTGGCTGTTGTTCATTGAAATCAGAAGAGACTAAGACTAATTAGATCATCTTGCTCAGTTCCTTGCCTAAAGCAAAAACACAATTCCCCTTTTCAAGTGAAAGATGTATTGGTGTTTGAACCTTCTTGATTACTAAAAGTGAAAATTTAAAGAGAAGTGAGAGCCCGCATTGCTTGAGGGGGCTTCAGAAAGTTCACGAAAAAAGAGAATTAAAGTGTGAGTTTGGTTTGGTGCACATATTTTTTTGAAATCCATGAATGTTTTTTCATAATAAGCATTTTCCGTGAACTTTTGAAGAACTCTCATATAACTTTCCTCTCGGGGCTGTTAGTCAACATCAGTTTCTAACTTGGGAGTATCTAATATAATACAGTCCTGTGTGATCTGAAAAGATAACTATACAGAATTCTGGAGAAAGGCATATCCCTGCCAGATGAGTGTCCTTCATAACCAAATTTGGTGTTCAACTTGGTTTGTACAGATTGAAACAGGAATTGCTTCACTTAAGAAATGTAAGGTGTGGTTGCAGTTCAGATAAACTTATTCCCATTTGGTTTGTCCCCTTGAAGCCTAAGTGAGAAAGGAATGCATCTAATGACTAGGAGCTTAAAAATTGAAATCTGAAACTTTGATTATCTTTGACTATACATAGGATTAAAGAGTACATAATGTTCATTTTAAGGCTCAGAATCAGGTGTTTAAAATAGATGCCAAGCTGCCAAGTTTTCCTTTATTTGAAAGATAGAGATGTGTCTTTTTTTTTTTAATAATTATTTTATTGAATCATTATTATTATTTTTTAACTTGACCAGAGTGAAATAGAGAGATGGGAGGAAGTAAGACAGCAAGCCACCAGGTCTGAGAATTGTGGTCAGCCATATGGGAGCCCAGAGCCTCTAACCACCACACCACCTGCTGGTCCCTTTTTTTTTTTTTTTTTTTTTTTTTTTAAGAGAGATTTTTGCTATAGAGGGCATGCACTCCCTGGCGGGGATGGCCATGCTGCAATTCCTTCTCCATTCTCCTCTCTGAATTTTGGGCACACACACACACATGTGGCCAGCATGAGGGGTTTTTTTTTGTTTTTTTGGTTTTTTTTGGAGAGGTTTTTGCTATAGGGCGCGTGCGCTCGCCAGACAGACAGAGAGAGACAGAGAGACAGAAAGCAGGAAATCACCCCCCAGGGGGGATGGCCACGCCGCAATCCCTTCTCCTCCATTCTCCTCTCGGGATCTTGGGCACGCACGCACACGCGCCCGGCGTGAATTTAAGCCACCGGGTCCGGGACTCGAACCGCGGTCGACTACGTGGGAGTCCAGTGACATAGCCATTACGCTAACTGCTGGTCCCACCAGCATGAGTTTTAAGCCGCCAGGTATGGCTGGACTGGAACTGTGGGCAACTGCATGGGAGTCCAGCACTGTAACCACTACACCATCTGCCTGTCCCTGAGATATATCTTCATTATAGAACATTAAAAGTAATTTTTATGTTTCATAAAGCCTTGCTTTTTATCTCAGGAAGCCAGCCAGGGTCAGTTAGCAACATTATGGCTAGATAGTCAAAACATTTGCCTTACTTAATAAAATACAGTTTAGTTTTACGATCAAAATAAATCTATTTCGTCAACTTAATGCTAAGCATTTACATTAATTTCTTATATAATAGTGGTATAACTTCTAAAAAAATCATCTTAATTAATTTTGTCTTTGAGTGTTGCCCATTAATCTTTGCCATTCATAATATTTTAGTAAAATTGTATTCATTTGCATATTTGCTGTGAGATGATTCTAGAGTAAAGGGCTGCATAAAGTACTTTAAAGGCAGGCTTTACTATCACCCATTATTTTTAGCCTATCTCTATGTACATGGTTTAGGTCATTATTTTTTATTGATGTAAAAATAGAGATATGACTTAAAGCTTAGTATTATTTGTACTTTCTTTTTTTGTTTTTTTTTGGAGAGGTTTCGCTATAGGGCACGTGTGCTCGCCAGACAGACAGAGAGAGACAGAGAGACAGAAAGTGAGAAATCACCCCCCCAGGGGGGATGGTCACGCCGCAATCCCTTCTCCTCCATTCTCCTCTTGGGATCTTGGGCACACACGCACACGCGCCCGGCATGAGTTCTAAGCCACCGGGTCCGGGACGCGGACCGCGGTCGACTGTGGGAGTCCAGCGACATAGCCATTACGCTAACTGCTGGTTCCCTGTACTTTCTTTTTTAGAGAGATTTTTGCTACAGAGTGCTTGTACTTTCCAGAGAGAAAAAGAGAGACAGAAAGCAATAAATCATCCCCTGAGGGGGATAGCACACTGCAGTCCCTTCTCTAGTCTCCTCTCAGGATCTTGGGCATGCACACACATGTACCCAGCGTGACTTTTAAGCCACCAGATCCGGGACCCAAACTGCAGTCGAGTAGGTGTGAGTCCAGCAACATAACCATTGTGCCATCTACTGGGCCCTATTTGCACTTTATATAAATGTTTATTTTAATATTTGATTTACTTTAGATACATTCATCTTCATACTTTTATCTATTTCGTACTGATTAACTTGTTTTCAAGCAAAATTAAAATTACTATTGATTTTTTCCCCTTATTTTTATATCTCTGTTATTAAGTATATATTTAGACTGGTCACAATCTCCTCTTTACCAGATGAAGAATTCCTTAAGGCTAGATTCTATCTCCTATTTCAATTTAATTAACGTTACTCGATTGCCTATGTTGGCTGCTAGCATTCAGGCTCATACCTTAGCTCCACCCTGCCTTATCCTATATTTTTCCTCAAACCCTATAGTCTGTACTAATCATCATTTCTAAAATTGTGTTGTGCGATGCGACCATATCCAATACCTTGGTTTCTAAGTAGATGTTCACTGGACAAATGAAGAGGGAACATTACTTTCTTTTTGCATCCAAAAATTTGTATTAGCATGGCATATCTGTGGGTAGTAATTTTGATTATATTTGTTTTGGAAATTGTTCCCTTTGAATATATCTCATGTAATCAGTAAAGTAACAGATTGCCCTTTATTAGCCGGACCTGTAGAATTCAATGTTAACATCTCAGTAGCAAAAGGGTACTTTCATGTATGTCCTAGCTAAAGAATAATCAGACATTGATGCTCATTTAAATTGACACCAAAATGAGGTCATTTTAGGAATACTTTCAACTGCAGAGTTTGGAAAGCAGCTTAAGTAAGAGGCTATTGTACTCAACAACTAAAAGTCTGGACATAGTCCTTTACTACTACTACCTAAGGATCCTGATTCTGTTAGCTCTGTCATCATTAGCTGCTAACTTTTCATCATTAATTGTCATGTTTTACAAGATGGCTGTTACAACTGCAGACATTCATTCTAGGAAGAAGAAAGGACAGTTTGCTGAAATGGTCCCTTTGTTACGGAAGCAGCACTGATTCTCAGAGACCGCCCATGAGACTACCTCTGCATACTATCCAGAACTGGTCATTTGACCACTAGTTGCAAGGAGACTAGGCTAGCAACCATTTGTCTATCCAGCCTCTCACATGGGAGGTAGCAAGAAAAGGGAATCAGGACTGGCTTTGGGTAGTTCATTTGGAATAGTCATTCTTACTGGTACTCCAAGATTTGGAGAAGGGAATTGTGGAGTATAGTTTCTAACAAGTAGATCTTTTTCTGCTAAGACCTAGGAAATGTTCTATAACATTAAGATGTTCCCCCTCCCCCATTATTGTTTTGTATTTTAGGACCTTGATTCTTCCCTTTCCTTTAGAAGAAACTAGAGGACAAAATACTTGGCAAATACGCAGAACCTTCTTACCACTCTACCATCTTTAGATTTTACTGTCCTAGATTATTAGAATGTTCCTGACAGCATTTAAATTTGCTTAGATCTTGCCCCTCTGCTTATTGTCAAAGGGCATGGATACATAGAGGAGAGAGAAGGAGAAAGCACCCCTGTCCCTCAGTGGGGAGTGGTCACCCTGTAATCCTTCTCCATTTTCTCATCTCATCAGGATTTGGGGCATGCACACTCATGCACCATCTGTGTTTTTTAAACTGCCAGGACTGGGATTTGAACCACAGTCAGCCATGTGGTATGTGGCTTCCTTAACCACCATGCTATGTGACTCGCCTAGGTCTTGCCCATCTTTAAAAGGAAAAAAAAAAAGTTCTTCCTTAGACCCACAGCCAAATTTTCTGCTTTGTTTGATTAGCTCCCATTCTTTTTTCAACCCATTGTGGTCTGACCTATGCCACTGAATACTTTGTTTTGTCTTGACATAACAGCTATATTTGGCATAACTGTGTTTTTTAAAAATTCTTTCCTTGACTTGCACTTAACTGTGTTCTGATTCTTATTTTTTTTTTTTTACTTTTCTTTTTGGCGAGTTTTTTTTTGCGATAGGGCACGTGCGCTCGCCAGAGACAGAGAGATAGAAAGCGAGAAATCGCCCCCACAGGGGGGGATGGCCACGCCGCAATCCCTTCTCCTCTGTTCTCCTCTCGGGATCTTGGGTACGCACACACGCGCCCAGCGTGAGTTTTAAGGCACTGGGTCCGGGACACGAACCGTGGTCGACTACATGGGAGTCCAGCGACATAGCCATTACAGTAACTGCTGGTCCCTGTGTTCTGATTCTTTTCGTTCTTTGTTCTGGCTCCTTCTTAGACAGTATCACCAGTTCTCTTTTTTTATTTTTGAGAGGTTTTTTCGCTATAGGGCACGTGCACTCGCCAGACAGACAGAGAGAGACAGAGAGATAGAAAGCGAGAAATCACCCCCCCCCCCCCCCCCGGGGGGATGGCCACGCCGCAATCCCTTCTCCATTCTCCTCTCGGGATCTTGGGCACGCACGCACACGCGCCTGGCGTGAGTTTTAAGCCACCAAGTCCAGGACGCGAACCGCGGTCAACTATGTGGGAGTCCAGCGACATAGCCATTATGCTAACTGCTGGTTCCCTCACCAGTTCTCTAGAGTGATCCATGATGGCTCCAAGATCCTTTTGGGGAATCTGCAAAGTCAAAACTGGTTTCCAGATGAGGTGTTACTTTTTTTCACTATGTCAACATTTGCATTTGATTTTGCTCCTTGTTCTTCAAACTTCACAAGTTCTTAGGTATCTTGAATACTGTGAACTCCTTTCTGCCTTAGGATATTTAAGCCTTCTATTCCAAATGCCTACACTGCTTTGTCACACTAAACTCTTCTCCCCCTTGTGACTGATATTGAAGAGAGTGACAGTGAGTTAGTCACTACTTATTTTTCATAGTTTCTTTAGTACCTTCTCCCAGAGTGTGTTCCTGACGTTCTTCTGCTCTCTCCTAAACTCAGGTTCTCTGCTTGTGTGCTCTTGTAGCATCTCCTAGCACTCTTTATGGCAGTCAGAATTGTAGTCACCTCGTTACTTGTCTAATGTCCCCCTGCACCATTGCTGAAGCTCCACGAAAGCAGAGAGTAAATGCCTTGGTCATCATTCTAACATGACGTCTTAGATTTTGTAAATATGACTTAAATTAGAGATGATTGAAAAGTTATTACAGTGAACTGAAAAGCTGAGCTGATCCTGTAGCCTAGTGACTGACCCTAATCGAATCCTGACCCTGGTGGCTTGAAAACAAGCACACTGGGCACTGGATGTGCCCTCAAAATCCCAGCAGAATGGAGAAATGGAGAAGGGGTTGCGGTGTGACTATACCCCATTGGACAGTGCCAAACCTTTTCTGTCTTTTTCTGGTGAGTGCATATGCCCTATTGCAGTTGGGGGCAGGGAGTAAACTGAAAACTGAATAGAGTAGTGGAAAGAGGTCTAAACTGAAGGCACCTGCAATAGAGTCTTGGTACCACAGTCTACCCCTAGTCAACCCACCCACATCACAGAGCACACTTTGCATACCTGGTGTACTTATAAAACACATGTTTGAGAAACATGCTAGGTGCATGTGCATGCATGCCCAAAATCCCAAGAGGAGATTGGAAGAGAAGAGATTGTGACTTGCCATACCTCCTAGGGGTTGCTTTCTCACTTTCTCTCCCTTCCTCTCTAGTGAGCACGCACACCGTACAGCAAAATTAAAAGAAAAAGCATTTACTCAGCAATATTGGAATGGTTATCATAGTTACGCTAATTATAATTACTCTGGTAAGTCCTGGGAATACAGCAAAGACTAAAACAGACATTCTTGTTTTCATGGAGTTTATAGTTTATTTACACATGCTGACCTTTGAGGTCCATTCCACACAAAAGATACAGTGACATAAAGTGGTGCATACTAGCTATAGTCTTTGGAAGGTTAAGTAAATAATGGTATCAGGACCAGCAGATGTTGTAATGCTTAGGTCAGTAGATTCCCTTGTAGTCCACTGAGGTTTGAGTCCTGGGCCCAGCGACTTAAAATTCATGCTGGGCATATGTACGTGTGTGCCCAAAATCCTGAGAGGAGAACGGAGAGAAGGGATTGCAGCATCACCATCTCCCAGAGGGTGATTTCTCCTTTTCTGTCTCTCTGGCACGTGCACATACCCTAAAGCAAAAACCTCGCGCTCTTTTTTTTTTTTAATAGACCACAGATTAGTTTATTTATTTATTTATTATTTTGGAGAGGTTTTCGCTATAGGGCGCATGCGCTCGCCAGACAGACAGAGACAGACAGAGATAGGAAGCGAGAAATCACCTCTCGGGATCTTGGGCACGCACCGGGCACCGCGCCCGGCGTGAGTTCTAAGCCACCGGGTCCGGGACGCGAACCGCGGTCGACTATGTGGGAGTCCAGCGACATAGCCATTACGCTAACTGCTGGTTCCCCAGATTAGTTTATTTTTAACACCCATCATGCCGTAAACTTCATAGGGAATAGGCTTCCAGTAGCTCAGGTTCTTTTCCATTGGTTCTCACAAGTGTACTTCTCTGGGTGGTAGCAGTGCTGGCGCTTTAGTTGAATCAGGTACCTTTCTCTTTGGCTTCTTTGTTTTATGTGGTCATTTCCTTCACACATTTTAGGAAGCTATCTCTGCTCTTAGAATGCTTAATATGCTCAATATGCACATTAATTCTCTAGGCAAGAATCTTGCCCTTCAACTTGTTTGTTCACAACAATGCCAACAGCATGCTGGGTAACATCATAAACTTCCAGTTTTGCCATGGTAACTTTGTGGAGCATTCCTTTTTGAACAGTACCCATTCCCTTAATGTTACAATATCACCTTTATGTTGCCTAAAGGAACAACTCCATGTTTTCTTTTTTTTGGAAAGGTTTTTTGCTATACGGCACGTGCGCTCACCCAGAAAGACAGAGAGACAGAAAAACGAGTATCACCCCCCCCAGGGGGGATGGATGCTAGCACATGCACCCAGCGTCGAGTTTAAGGCCACCAGGACCGGGGACTTGAACTGTGGTTACTACATGGGAGTCCAGCGACATAGCCATTATGCCTAACTGCTGGTTCCACAACTCCATGTTTTCTAAAAGGCCTAGAGAACATATATCAGGTGCCTCTTCTCTTTCCTTTGTGTTCGTCATTTTGGTTAATTACTAGAAGATGCAGTTCCGGCCAAAAAGTGCAAAGTCTCTCTTAAAGTAGAACGTGTGTTAGTGTGTGTATGTGTGTGTGTGTGTAAAGTATAAAAACTACATATGTATAAAATAGTATCAGAGAGAGCTTAGAAATGTGTAATTTTGTATAGTTAAAACTCTTTTTTTTTTTTTTCAGTCCAAGCCTTATGCATTGATCGGGTGTTCCAGTCAAGCACATCTCAAGAACAAGTGTATAATGACTGTGCAAAGAAGATTGTTAAAGGAAATATATTTATCCTGCTTAGGCCAGCTCTGTGGCCTAATGGAGCTAGATCCAATGTTGCTGACTGTGGTTTGAATTCTGGCCCTGGCCGTTTGAAAAACATATGCAGGCATGTGTGCTCAAATCCCAGAGAGTAGAGAAATGCAGGAGAAGGAATTGTGACATGACCATGTCCATTGGAATGCTTTTTCCCTTTCTTCTCTCTATCCCTGTCTTTTTTTCTTTTTTTCTTTTTTCCTTTTTTTGGGAGAGGTTTTTTGCTGTAGGGCACGTGTGCTCACCAGACAAGACAGACAGACAGAAGCGAGAAATCACCCCCCGGGGGGATGGCCACACCGCAATCCTTTCTCCTCCATTCTCCTGTTTGGATCTTGGGCATGCACAGACACGTGCCCGGCGTGAGTTTAAACCACTGGGTCTGGGACTCAAACTGTGGTCGACTACGTGGGAGTCCAGCGACATAGCCACTACGCTAACTGCTGGTTCCTGTCCCTGTCTCTTAATGAGTGCATGCACCCTCTGGCATTGAAATATCTGTTTAATCTGCTGAATTGTTCCAGCAATAAGTAAAATTTTGCATGTGGTAGTTCCCACTTACTCAATGTTCTTTTTCATTTTGATGCCACTGTCTGCTAAGTGAATTGCAGAATGAAATTGTTTAAATAATAAAAAGG
Organism: Tupaia tana; assembly: GCA_026018925.1. NCBI lineage: Eukaryota > Metazoa > Chordata > Mammalia > Scandentia > Tupaiidae > Tupaia > Tupaia tana. The sequence goes on from JAKSZU010000016.1 coordinate 7,099,406, forward strand.
TCAAATACAATTACTAAATACACTTTTGCTCAAATTCATGATCTAATTATATACCATACTTAGTGAAGGGTGTTACAAGAATTATGTTACATACTTGTTCTTGAAAGAATCATTACAATTAGATAGTCCCAGAATAGTTTCCAAGGTAGGAACTCTAGAAATAGAACAATATCAAAATGAAAATGCAGTGGCTAGACAGGTTTCTGAAAAGTTATGGAAAATAGCAGTCTGTGATTTTTCATTCTGTTGTTATTCTTTCCTCAAAGATTGAGCTTATAAGTCAGCAGACCTTGAAGAATTTAACGAGAGTTGCCAAGAGTGAGAAAAGTATGTCATTCCAGACAGTACTGCGAATTTATACTACGATAATTTTCAACTTTCTGTTTTATTTTTTTATAATTATTTTATTTAACTTTATTTATTTTAATTTGCCCGAGAGGGACAGAGAGAGAGAGAGAAAGTGAGAATGCAAGCTGCTAGGTCCGGAACTCAAACTGCAGTTGGCCATGTGGGAGTCTAGCACCCTCTTAACCACCACGCCACCACCTGCCGGCCCCATCAACTTTCTATTTCTAAAATCATAGAACTCTATAGCTGAGAGGATGCTAAGTGATTATCTGGAGTAGAAATCCCTTTTATCAAAAGGATCTTACAGTTAAATGGTCATTAATTTGTGATATCTCTTACTCCTTTTTTTGGCATCTAGTTGCTAAAATGTTCTTAGTTTGAGGCAAGAATCTGTCTTGTGGCGTTCATCAGATTAGAGTGGATGAGATTCAGTATAAAAGTGGATGGATGGGGGCCAGCAGGTGATTTGTGATTAAGGCACTGAACTCCCACATGACCATCTGTGGTTCATGTCCCGGACCTGGCAGGCTCACTTTCTCTTATCCATCTCTCTGGCCAATTAATTAACTCATTAATTCATAAAAATTGAATAAAGAATTCTTTTTTTTTTTTTCAAAGTAGATGGATGGGGCTAGCAGGAGTTATGGTGGTAAAGTCACTGTTCTCCAACATAATCAACCACAGTTTAAGTCCCAAGCCTGTCAACTTGAAACTCATACTCAGGCGTGTATGTGTGCATGTCCAAAATCCCAGGAGGAGAAGGGACTGCAACATGGCCATCCCTCCAGTGGGTGATTGCTCACTTCCCCTCTCACTTTCTCTGTTCCCTCTCCAGCAAATGCATGTGCCCTATAGCAGAAACTCTTAAAAAAATTTTTTTAGAAAGTGGATGGATTAGGATTAAATAGGAGCACAGACCATTCATCCTAGTAATAGGAGAGAATGGAGTTTATGGATAGAAGCAGGTTGTAGATGTGATGGAGGAAAATATATTCTCATATTAATTTCATGTCTGTGATACAGGGAATGAAGTAATCACAAATAGTGAGGAAGAGGAAGGTGTTAGGAGGAGGCTAAGAAGTGGATAGTTAGGGGAGTGCAGCAGTATTGCTGGGCAGTAGTAAGGCCTGCTCAAGGTGTGTCTGCTCAGAGTCGGGTTCGCTCATTTGGGGGTTTGCCATGTGAGTACGAAATAGGGACATGGATGCTGAAATCTTCATACAGTGGGGAGAATTTTCTTGTGATTCTGTAAGTGACTGCAACACAGAGGAGCAGGCAGTGTCATCTTATGTTGTAAGTAGTAGCATTCTAATGGATTTCTCTATCATAGAGCACAGTAATACTACAGTCTTTGGTTATGATATACTTTAGTCATCACTACAGTTTAATAAGATCACATAAACTTTTTAAGTAGTAAAGGAACCCATGGGCAATTTAATTGTGTAGAGCTAAGAAAATAAATAGGGCCAGTCTCATGGCCAGTGGTTAGGAAACTTGAGACCCACATGACTGAAGGTGCAGTCTGAGTCCCAGCCCTGCTGGCATGTGTGTGAGTGTTTGTGTCCAGAATTCTTACAGGATGGAGAAATGGAGAAGGGACTGCAGCATGGCGGCCCCACTAGGAGATGTTTTCTCTCTGTCTGGTGAGCGCATGTACCCTCTGGCTTATAAACATACATGCATGTATGAATGAATAAACACAGCTCTTTTCCACATCTGCTCTGGAGCAGCATCACATCCGTGCAGTCACCGTGTGCCCATTGCACACTTGCATGTTGGAGTGAGGACCTTTAAAGCACAGATTCAGGGCTAGCTCTGTGTTTCAACAGGACTGTTCTACTCAAGCTGGATCCCACATCATCATAGTTAATAAATCTATTATGATGCAAAGACACTGACATTTGAAAAATATTCTACCTCATTTTAAAAGATGTCAAGTGGATTTTTGTCCATTGTCTTAGTTTATTCTTTCTTTATATTTAACTTTATATTTATTGTTATTTTAAATTTGCTGTAGGACATGAGCACTCATCAGAGAGATAGGGAAAGTGAAAAAGGAAGCCTCCGGGTTTGGGATTTGAACTCTGATTAGCCACGTGGGAATCCAGTGCCCCAACCATCGCATGACCTGGTGGCCCCAGTTTAATCTCCCAAAAAATGAATACATTTGTTGAAATGGATTAAACCATATTGTTTGGGTACTCAGCAAACTTTAGGACCTTTACCTGTACAGTTGTTTAGCTCTTGGTTTGTCAATATACCCACAAGAATATGATGGAAACACTTGGATTTTTTTTTTTTTTTAATGGAATCATGGTGCATGATTTTGGTATTTCCTGGAGTAACAGTTGAATGACCCTGTGAAAACAGGAAGAAGTTAAATCAGCTATGTTTTTTTTCTTAGGGAAATTTTGGTATTCAGTTGATCCTTGAACAATGCTGGGCTTGAGGTGCCAGCCCACAACATATAACCTAGTTTTTTTAAGTTTTATTTCTTTCGGTCAGTCTTTCTTGATTTTTGCTATAGAGTCCAGGTGCTCACTGAGAGGGATAGAGAGAGGGAGAGTAAGAAATCAGTGCCTAGGGATATGGCCACACTGCAATCTTTTCTCCTCCATTCTTCTCTCAGGATTTTGTGTATACACAAACAGGCCCAGAGTGAGTTTCAGGGCATCAGGTCCAGGACTCAAACAATGGCCAACCATGTGGGAGCTTAGTGCCTTAACCAACACACCACCTGCTGGCTCCAAAAGTTTTATTTATTTTGGACTAGCCAGGTGACTTGCTCATTAAGGTGCCTGGCTGGATCCCACATTGCTGATTATGTAGTTCGAGTCTCTAACCCAGCAGCTTGAAAAAAAAACACTGGGTGTGTGCCCAGAATCCCAAGAGGAGAATGAAAGAGAAGGGATTATAGTGTGATCATGCCCCCTAGGGGTGCCTTACTACTTTCCCTCTCCCTCTCTGTCTGTCCGTGGTGAACCCAAATAGAACCAAAAGGTCCAAGGAGCAAGGTTGAATCCTCCCTCTGCTTGAACTGAGATCCGTCTTCTACTGCACTTGCATAGCACTCCTGATAGGTAGGCCTTAAGACTTGGGTGGGAAGTGTACCACTGGCGGCTTTTTTTTTTTTTTTTTTTGGAGAGGTTTTTGCTATAGGGTGTGTGCACTCACCAGAAAGACAGAGAGAGACAGAAAGACAGAAATCACCCCCCAGGGGGGGATGGCCACACCTCAATCCCTTCTCCTCCGTTCTCCTCTCGGGATCCTGGGCATGCACGCACACATGCCCGGCGTGAGTTTAAGCCACCGGGTCTGGGACTTGAACCATGGTCAACTACATGGGAGTCCAGTGATGTAGCCATTAAGCCAGCTGCTGGTCCCTTAGTAGCTATATTCTCTCCCTCTCTCTCTCTCTTTTTTTTTTTTGAGAGAGAGAGGTTTTTCCTATAGGGCACATGTGATCGCCAGAAAGAGAGAGATAGGCAGTGAGAAATTACACCCCCATCTTCTGGTGCCCCACGGGCTTTCTTGAGCTCTAGCTGGCAGATGGCAGATCATAGGACTTCTCAGCATTTCTCTCTTTCCCCACCTCTCGCTAGCTCTCTTTATCTATTTATCTTTCTATAATCTCACTTGTATTTCTCCGGAGAACCCTAATACATACTGTTACCAAAAAAAAATAAAAAGGATTTGAATCATTTTATGCTATTCAAAAAAAAAAAAAAAAAAAAATGGTCCAGGCCATCAGGTGGTGTGGAGGTTTAAGTCACTGTATTCTCATATGACCAACTGCATAGTTCCAGAACCAGACCTGGTTGCTTGAAAATCACGCCAGGAGTGTGTATGTGCCCCAAATCCCTGGAATGTAATTCTCTTTATAAGTATAAATAGGCTCATTTAGGGACCAGCAGATGGCGTAATGGCTACGTCGCTGGACTCCCATGTAGTCGACCTCAGTTTGAGTCCCAGACCTGGTAGCTCAAACTCACGCTGGGCACATGTGCGTGCCCAAGATCCCAAGAGAATGGAAGAGAAGGGATCGTGGCATGGCTGTCCCTCTGGGGGGTGATTTCTCACTTTCTCTCTCTCTCTGTCTCTGTCTTTCTGGCAAACGCACGTGTGCCCACCTCTCCAAAAATAAATAAATAGGCTCATTTAAAGCCATTGTTTTGCTGTTGCCCTATCCACATCAACTCTAACATCTTTCTCAGTGATGTTTATTGTTCTGTTTTGAAGATCATGCTTGTGGAAGATGCTAATACAGTAGGAATACCTCGGACCGTGGTGCATAGGTAATGCACTACTTAAGAGAAGCTTTCATCCCATGTGGCAACTGTGGTTCAAATCCCTGGCCTGAGTGCCAAGATCCAACCGGCTAGAGAACCAGGAGAAGGGTATTGCAGTATATCCCTCTCACTCTCACAGGTGTGCATACACACTCTATCTCGAATTTATTTTTTAATGTTTTTTAAAATAGGAGTACCTCTGTTATAATATCATCAGTTAACTTTTTTTTTTTTTTTTTTTTGTATTTTTAAAACTTTGTCACAGGGCATGTATGCACACCAGAGAGAGACAGTGGGTGGGGATACACAAGAACTCACCCTCCATGGGGCATAATCACACTATAACCCTTTGTCCTCCATTTCTCCCTCCAGTTGGAATTTGGGGCACACATATTCATCTGGCATGTTTTTCAAGCCAGCAGGCCTGGGACTTAAACAGCACAGTCTGCTGTATGGAATCCAGCTGCCTTAACCATCATGCCACCAGCTGCCCTTTACCATCCCTTTTTAGACAATGTAAATTTATTCCCTCATTATTCTTTTTCTGAATGTGACTTTAAAAGCTTTTTGGGGAGAGAGGAGGCTTAGTTTTTATTTTGTTTTATAAGACTTGTCCTGGGCATTTACCTTTACACTAGTAGAGTGATTTTTATCTCTCTTTCATACATTCTTGGCTGTAGAGTCTCCTGACAACTTTCTCAGAGTACTCAGTATCTGGAGTACATGTATCTACTACGTTTGTTCTGTTTTATTAGTTTACAGTTCTAAGATGGAATAATTCGTTTCCAGAAATTTCCCTTCAGCAGCGTATTCCTGTTGTTTGGAACCGAGTTCAGTTCCCTTCTTTGCAGTGTGTTTAAGAGGATACTCTTACGCTCTGGAATCCCACAGACCTAGAATGAAATCTAGGATTGGCCTTTGCTACTTTGAACAAATTACCTCACCTTTTTATCTCCATTTCCTGTTCCTGCAAAATGGGAGGAATCATGAGGATTTAAATACGCAACAGATGTCAGGTACTTTTGTCTTTCGAAAGTGGGAATTATTTTCTTAATTGAATGACCCATTATTGTTGTTGGGTAAACTTAATAGATATTTCCACTCTATAAAATTAGACTACCTGCAGGTGTTAAGACAAAAGGTTTCTGTTTTTATTTCTTTTCTGTACCAGATTTGTTGTTTATAGTAGGACAGCATCACTTGGCTCTGACTTTTGTCTTCATCCAAATGCTTTCTACCATTTTGGAATAGCCTGTATGTAGCAGCTAGTGGGACTGGCCCTGGGCAGGGATGTAATGCATAGATAAAAGAACAGAAGCTGTGGGGCTAGGTAGTGGATGCCTAGGGCGGTCTGAGAGCAGGAAATTAAAACCAGTGAAACACATGGCAGATTGGATTTGGGTTACTCTTCGGTAAACAGAATAGGTGGGAGGCCACAGCTAGGGACTATTGGTAGGTAAGGATCAGCAACATGATAGGCCACGCCAGCTAGAATCTCTTTTGAGATGTAGATTTGATGAGCAAACTGTTGAAAATGATCTGAAAGCAGATATTACTGTGGACACCTCTTAACACTCCGATGAGATTGCATTGATTCATGAGATTCTGTGCAGATATGTAACTTTATTGTTAACTTTCCCTTGTTATAGATTCATAGATAAGATTGTTTCTTTTGAACAAGGTTTACCCACTAGCATCCTCTTGAATTCTGAATGTGAGTGATTTCAGTACGTTTGTTTCTCCTGTACTATGTAGTTGTCATTTACTCAGTGCCTACTCTATGCCAAGCATCATACCAGGCCTTCATTGAGTTACTAGTATCCTACTCTGGCTTCCTGACCTGGACTGTCTGCCACTATGTTTTCTTGCCATATTCTTTCTTCATTTCCTATGCTCTTGACAGTCTAGTACGATGGTTAGGAGTGTATCTCTGACACGAAGTCTATCTGGGTTTGCACTTCAACTCCATCTTAGTAGCTCTGGAACATTAGGTAAGTTATTTAACCTCTGTTTCGGTTTCTTCTTCTGTAAAAAAGGACTAAGAGTACCTTGCATAGGATTAAATACATTATTGCCTGAGAAATGACTAGAGACTGGTACATTGTAAGCTCTCAGATGTTAACAATAATAGTTTCATGTAACAACTTTTAATTCTCAGTTTTCCTCATAGTAGATATTTTACAGATGAGGAAGCTGAAATGCAGAGCAATTAAGTGAGTTTTAGAAGGCAATATGTTATTGTCTCACTATGTTTCTCCTATTTATAAAGTATGAAAGAAGTTATCGTTGTCCATAGTTGCCCACCTCTGTCTCTCACAGGAATGAAAAAGTATAATCAAGAAAGGGAAAGAGGACCTACCCCATAGCCTAGTAGTTAAGAGAGGCATATCCTGAATGACTGACCTTTGTTTGAACCTCAGCACCAGCGTCTTGAAAAACGCTTCTGGTGCATTCGTATGCATGCTCAAAATCCCAACAGGATGGAAAAATGATGGATGGGATTGCACTGTGACCATGCCCATTGGAAGGCTGTACTCCCTCTCCTCCCCTACTCCGGGGTGCAAGCACTTGAGATCACACATGCCCTCTGGTGATTTTAAAAAGGCAGGGAGGGGGAGACTTTAGAAAGACGCTGTGGTATTAATGGTAGTAATAATCATTAAACAAGTATTTGAGTTTCTACAGAGGACCAGGCACTATACTAGGAGTCAGGTTTACAAGCTGGTGAGGAAAGCATAAAACTAAAGTGAAAGGGCCAGCAGGTGGTGTGGTTAAGGCACTGGATCACTACATGGCCAGCTGTGCACTGAGAGAGAGGGGGACTGCAGTGTGGCCATTCCCCTAGTGGGAGTAATTGCTCACTTTCCTGCCCTGTCTTTCGACAGTGAGCATACAGGCCTTATGGCAAAAACTTGAAAAAAAAAAAAGGTCAGGACCAGCAAGTGGCATAAACGACCTGGTTTGGTCGACCTTGTAGTCGACCATGGCTTGGTCCTGGACACAGTGGCTTAAAATTCATGCTTGGTGCCTGTGTGTACATGCCCAAAATCCTGAGAGGAAGGAGGATGGAGGGGAAGGGATTGTGATGTGGCCATCCCCTCAGTGGGTGATTTCTCATTTTCTGTCTCTCTGTCTCTCGTCTCTCTGGTGTGTGCACACACCCTATAGCAAAAATCTTTCTCAAAAAAAAAAAAAAAATGAGAAGATTTTTGAAGGAAAGTTTCAAACATTAGATTCTCTTAAAATCTTAAAAAACCTTCCCAGGGAAGTAAATACTGGTCCCTTCTTTTTCTCATAAGTATTTCTATAGGAAATTGGTTACCTAGGTTTCTTGTGCCCAATTTTTTTTTCTTTTCCTTTTTCTTTTTAAAATAAACAAGATTGACTTGCTTACTGTTTTACTTCTCTTAACATTTAGGTTTTTCTTTCTTTTGAAGAGATTTTTGCTGTAGAGTGTGTGCACTCACCAGAGAGACAGAAACAGAAAGACAGAAAGAGAGAAATCACCCCCCAGGGGACGGCTACATCACAATCCTTTCTCTTCCTTTCTCTTCTCAGGATTTTGGGCACATGCACGTGCCTGGTGTAAGTTTTAAGCCACCAGGTCCAGAATTTGAACCACAGTCAACTACAGGTGGTTCAGTGACGTAACCAGTACACCGTCTGCTAGTCCCAGTCGTTTGCAGCTTCTAACAGAAGCTTCTCTTTTTTACTTTGGCTTTCTCTAGAATAAAATATTATTTCATATACCATTTTTGTCATCAAAACTAACAACAAACAAAATCCCTGAAAACTGGAGACCAAAAGTGATGTTCTTATTCACATATATTCTTTTTTCTCTTCAACCTAATAAGATACTTAATTTTTTTCAAGTTTTTTTTAGAATTATTTATTATTATTATTTTAATTTGCTATAGTGCACATGTGCTTACCAGAGAGAAACAGACAGAAAGTGAGAAAGCAAGCTGCTAGGTCTGGGACTCAGACTGCTGTTGGCCATGTTGGAGTCCAGCACCTTAACCACCATGCCACCTCCTGGTCCCTCAAAGTTATCTTTATTCACAATAGTGTGTTGCATGTACACAGGAAAGAAAGAGAGGTAGGTACCCTTAACATGGGCATGCACCCCAGTGTGTTTCATGTTGGCCAGGTGGGGATCTAAACCCTATGGTCAGCCATGTGGCTTCCAGCTCTGCTGCATTTCTGTTCACTACTGACTGCACTGCCAAAGCTGGACCAATACATAAATGTTAATGGTAGGAGCCAGATGGTGGTGGTACAATGATAAAGGTGATGTCCTACAGGTTGACCCACATGGGAGGGTTCTGGGTTCACAGCCAGAGGTCTTCCTGAACACACTGGGCACACATGTGCCCTTGATCTTGGTCTGGCTGGAGCTGGGGATAGATAGCAGTATCAAGGACATGTGGAGGGTACTGTCTCTCATTCATGGAAAAAAGACATGAGTAAGCTAAGAAAAATGTTAATGGCAGATCTTGGGGTACCCTGAGGGCTGGAAAATATCTCTCATGTTATAGGGACTTTCTGATAATAGATTTTGGAGGTAGAGATTTTAAGCATGTTATACTTTGTGGATGGGATAAAGAGGATTGTATGGGTTTGTGACGTTTAACCACTAATTGGGAGCCATGTTTCTAAAATCCAGTTCAGCTCAGGACCAGCAGATGGCATAATGGCTACGTCACTGGACTCCCATGTAGTCGACTGCAGTTCGAGTCCTGGACCTGGTGGCTTAAACTCACACCGGGCACATGTGCATGTGTGCCCAAGATCCCAAGAGGAAAATAGAGGAGAAGGGATTGTGGCATGGCCATCCCCCATGAGGGGTGATCTCTCGCTTTTTGTCTCTCTCGCTGTCTGGCAAACGCACGCGCCCTATAGCAAAAACCTCTCCAGAAAAAAAAAAAGAAAGTAGTCTGAGCTCAAGAGAAAGTAATTACTTAGATTGATCATCACTAAGAAAATTGCTAGCTTATATTTGTTTCCTTTAATGTCTTTGCAGATCCTTTAGGTACTGAACTTTGATTTTGATGGGCTATCTCATATTACTGAGTTGTCTGAAAAGTCACAACATACTATTCTATAATGAGTCATGACTTTTCTGATGACCCAGTAGTATAAAGAAGATCTGAATCTTTTTCACCATGCTTCCCTCAAATATTTTATTACACAGACTTGATTATGCTTGGATTAAGAACATGGTGTGTGTGTGTGTGTGTGTGTGTGTGTGTGTGTGTATGTGTATGAATTTTGGGGGCAATTGTTTTATACATCACTAAGAAAAACTACACATTGGGGCCAGCAGGTGGCATGGTGGTTAAAGGCGCTGGATTCCCACATGGCCAACCACAGTTTGAGTCCCGTATCTGACGGCTTGTTTTCTCCCTTTCTCTCTCTCTCTCTCTCTCTCTCTCTCTCTCGTCAAATTAAATAATAATAATAATTAAATAAATAAATAATTCTTTTTTAAAAAGAAAAAGAACATGCAACATTTCCCATAACATTCCTAAGTAATTGCTTATGAACCTTGCTTAAGGAAAAATCTCCTGAAGTATGAAATCTCTTATTTTTCTCTTAGATGTACTTGAGGGATACAATGGAACAATATTTGCATATGGACAAACATCTTCTGGGAAGACACACACAATGGAGGTAACATCTTATAACCTGTACTTGGATGTAGTTTGCATATAACAGTACGTTTATTCATTATCTGTTATTTACTGTGCTTAAATATTTTTATTTTCTCTTCATTGCCTTTTCTCATGAATATATATGTATCTTCAGTGTTGAAATCTAATCATTTTCTTAGTTTGAATAGTAAGAGATTTCTGTATTCAAGATTATATACAGCTTTGTTTCATTGGTTAGCATAAGCAAAAAACATTTTCGAATTACACAGTAATTTTAATCACCCTGTTATATGCAAAAATTTTGATTCTAGTCAGTTACAAATTTTTCCCTCTTCTCTTTGACATCCCCCCCTCAATAATATGTCACTCTCTTTTGATAAGGCTGTCACCTCAATTATCAGTGTTACTATTAATAATAGATATGGACCTGCTCTTGCTGTGCTTCTAGAAAACAGCCTGTGATCTTCAGCCTCTATAGAAAGTATCTTTTATCACTTAACTGAGCATACTATATAAAGTAAATTACTGCCTCAGTGTTAGTTATATCACTCATTTTCATAAAGTCATAGAAAATGAGGACATTCCTAGCATTTGTGTGAATTTGGCAGAAGTAGAAGGAACAATGTGGATTTATATGTATGGAAAAACTAACACACTTTTTGGATATATTTATTTTACAGTCATGGATAATCTAAAGCCAGTGAGTAAATAAAGAGCTGAGATCAGTTAACTCATGTAATTGGTATATAGTACTCTAGGTAACAGTCGAATTGGATTTTTAGGTATTTGTAGAGCCATTTCCACAAAACATAACAACAACTAGAGTTTCTGTCATCTATTGCCTGTAAACTGTGGGTTGAAATTTTTGTCTTTAATTCATGTGCCCTAATTTGTTTCAGAAGTCTAGTTTTCTTTTCTGTTTAGGGTAAACTTCATGATCCAGAGGGCATGGGAATTATTCCAAGAATAGTGCAAGATATTTTTAATTATATTTACTCCATGGATGAAAATTTGGAATTTCATATTAAGGTAAACGTCTTGGGAGAAAGATTGTATTTTATTTTGTACATAGAATAATTCTGTTCTGTAAAGTAGTAGATGCTAGTTTATTTCTTAAAGGAATTTTTAAAATTATTTTATGGATAGGCATAGTTGAAAAATCATTATGATTAGTAAACTTAGATTCTCATCTGCTGTTAGATAACCTTAAGTAAATTAGCTAGCTAAATGTCTCTCATCCTTAGCCTCTTCTCCATAAAATAATTTGTTTTACTACAGAACTCCAAGATTTCAGTTACTATAATTAGTCTGATTCATTTTAGATAAAAATATTTAATGGAAATTGCTTTTAATCCTAGTTATTTTAGCAGTTTAGCTAATTGATCTGCCTATTAGAATGTGAGCAATGGCTGATTTGTCAATAACTGTCTCCCTAATTTATATAGTACATAGCACTCAGACCTTAATAAATATTAATGAGTAAATGAATAAGGTAATTATCATTTTAATTGTTTGATTATTTTTTCCATTTTTATTTACCCTTTAGGTTTCATATTTTGAAATATATTTGGATAAGATAAGGGACCTATTAGATGGTAAGTTAAATTCTCACTCTTTGGTCATTTTTAAATAACATCTTTATTTCTTTTTTTAATAGTACATGGGAGACCATTTCTTTGTAACTCATGTGAAATAGACTTAAATTTAAAACGGGACATTTAAAATTTTTCCCATAAAGTTTAACTCACTGCCTTTTTTTTTTTTTTTTTGGAGAGGTTTTCGCTATAGGGCGCATGCCCTCGCCAGACAGACAGAGAGATAGAAAGCGGGAAATCATCCCCCAGGGGGGTGGTCACGCCGCAATCCCTTCTTCTCTTCTCCATTCTCCTCTCGGGATCTTGGGCATGCACGCACACGCGCCCGGCGACTCACTGCCTTTTGATATACAGAATAACTGTTTAAAATATATGAGGGGGCTTCAGAATATCCATGGAAAAAAATAGATTAAAGTAAAAGTTTATTTTGGTGCTATCTTTTTAACTCCACATAGTTTTCCATTATATGCATTTTCTATGAGCTTTTTGAAGGCTCCTCATATTTATGGTTGCTTCCCAAGTAGTAATTAGAGAATTAGACTTGGAATTAGAGAACCTGAGCCCAAGTTCTATCGTCTGTCAGTTGTCAATTAGATATATTTTCCTTGGGCAAACCACTGTACCAATCAGGATTATTCTTCTTGTTTACAAATTGTGGGTGATAAAGATTGGATTGGACCAGACCTAAAATTCTATGTTGTTTCATGGGTTTCCGTTTAAATATCCTACTATGTCTGTCTATAAGGCCTTGCCCTAGTAGGGATGTTCTTTGTATTTTTTAGGGGTTTTAGTTTTAGGGCACGTATGCTCACCAGAGAGAGAGAGAGGTGAAAGGAAAAGTGAGAAATCACTTTCACAGGGCAGATGGCCATGCCACAGTCACTTCTCCTGGAATCTTGGACACACACATACATGCACCTAGTGTGATTTCCAAGACACCAGGTCTGGGACTCAAACTGCAGGTGGCTCTGTGGGAGTAGCCAGAGTCCAGTGGCATAACTGCTATGCCATCTGCTGATCCCAATAGTTACAGTCTTATAGTACCTTTTTTTGTTAATTCACCTATTATTAGGCTGCTTGGAAAAGCCTATTAATTAGTTGTTTCACAACCAGTGTTAGAGTTTACAATGTTACTAATATTATTTATTTTAATTTTTAGTTTCTAAGACCAATCTTTCAGTTCATGAAGACAAAAACCGAGTTCCCTACGTAAAGGTACTCAAAAAATAAAATAGAATGAATGTTTAGAACAATTCTTTAATCAGTTTTGTAAAGTTTATTGACATACTTTAAATAATTTTTCACAGGGATGCACAGAACGTTTTGTATGTAGTCCAGATGAAGTTATGGATACCATAGATGAAGGAAAATCCAATAGACATGTAGCAGTTACAAGTAAGTAGAGTATTTTTTAACACTGGTTAGGATGCAAGCTGACCTTAAAATACTCTCATCCAGTGATTAATTGTAAGACTTTTCTTATGTAAATTAATGCATTCGGGAGATTATTAGTAAAGGAAAGCCATATTTATTTATAGTTATTTGTGTATTTCGTTACAGATATGAATGAACATAGCTCTAGGAGTCACAGTATATTTCTTATTAATGTAAAGCAAGAGAACACACAAACAGAACAGAAGCTGAGTGGAAAATTGTATCTGGTTGATTTAGCTGGTAGCGAAAAGGTAAAGTATGTATTTTGACAGATATTTAAAGCATTTTTATGAACTTTAACTTAAATTGAGACTTACGCAGTATTCATTGTTGCATCTTGAAAATTTACTGAATTGGATTTGATAATTTGAGCATTGTAATGATAATGCTCAGCAGCTTGTAATTATGTAAACCAAATAATCAATTCCAAATTACTATCATTTTACTATAGTTCATCTCAATCAATAGGTGGTACTTTTGACTTAAGGTGCGTGTATTCACTGAGAATTTATTCATCATCTGTTGTTATAAATTTTATTAGGTATTCTAACCCAACTTTTGGGGTTTTTTCGTTTGTTTTAATATATATTGGCAATGAACTCCCTGTTAAAACTGGTAGCTATCTACTAGTCTTTACTGGTTTGATTGCTCTTATTTTATTCTTTTGAATGATTATTTCTTTACTCCAGTCCCACATAGTTTGAGTCTAGTTTATATCAAAATCAAAATCAATTCAGCTGTTTTTAATACAGACCTCTGTGACATTTTTGTCCTTATTGGAATAACTGACATGCCTATTCTGACACTCAGAAATTTTCTTCAAGTCTTTCTTTTCTTTCTTTTTTTAAATTGCCAAAGGGCATGTGTACAAGAGAAAAGGAGAGAAAAATACTCCCCAAAGGGCTGCAGTCACACTGCAATCCTTTTTTTTTTTTTTTTTTTTTTTTTTTTTTTTTTTTTTTTTTTTTTGGAGAGGTTTTTTCACTATAGGGCGCGTGCGCTCGCCAGACAGACAGAGAGAGACATAGAGACAGAAAGCGAGAAATCACCCCCCAGGGGGGATGGTCACATGGTCACGCCGCAATCCCTTCTCCTCCATTCTCCTCTCGGGATCTTGGGCACGCACACACACGCGCCCGGCGTGAGTTGTAAGCCACCGGGTCCGAGACGCGAACCGCGGTCGACTACGTGGGAGTCCAGCACTGCAATCCTTTTTCCATCATTTCTCAGTGAGGATTTTGGGCATGTAGGCACACATACTTAGTGTCTTTCAAATCGCCGGAGCCAGGATTTGAGCTATGGTCGGCCATGTGGGATTTGATTCCCAATGCACAGCACTTAACCATTGCGTTTTAGGGCCATCCCTTCACATGTATCTTTCTTTTCCTTTTTCTTTTTTTTTTTTTTTTTTAGAGAGAGTTGTTTTTTGTTTTTTTTTTTTTTTTTTTTTTTTTTTTTTTTTTTTTTTTGAGAGGTTTTTGCTATAGGACGCATGCGCTCGCCAGACAGAGAGACAGAAAGCGAGAAATCACCCCCCAGGGGGGATGGCCACTCCGCAATCCCTTCTCCTCCGTTCTCCTCTTGGGATCTTGGGCAGGCACGCACACGCACCTGGCATGAGTTTTAAGCCACCGGGTCCGGGACACGAACCGCGGTCGACTACATGGGAATCCAGCGACATAGCCATTATGCTAACTGCTGGTCCCTAGAGAGAGATTTTTGCTATAGTACACTTGCACTCGCCAGAAAGAGAGACAGAAAGCAAGAAATCACCCTCCAGGGGGTGGCCAGACCACCATCCCTTCTCCTTTTTCCTCTCAGGATTTTGGACATGCACGCACATGCACCTGGCTTGAGTTTTAAGCCACTGTGTCTGGGACTCAAACCATGATCAACTGTGTGGGGGTCTAGTGATATAATCATTACGCCATCTGCTGGTCTCCATTCGCCTATTTTTCAATTGGATTATTTATTTTGTTATGGGTGAGCCACTTAAGTTCTCTATATATTCTAGATACCAATCCCTTAGCTGAGGAATAATTTACAAATACTTTCTCCCATTCTGAGATTTGTTTTTATACTTTATAGTTTCCTTTGCTGTGAGGAAGCTTTTTAGCTGGATGTAAACCCACTTTTCTATTTTAGGGTCCATTGCCTATGTTTTATGGATCTTATTTAAGAACTTTCCCTACATCAGTGTCTTCAGAAATTTCCCATTTTCTGCCAGTAATTTTGTGGTTACTCTAAATTTTTAACATAGATATTTAGACTCTTTTTTTTTTCTCTGCCATAGGGTACATGTACTCATCAGAGAGAGGGGGCAAAGTAAGAACCCTCCAATGGGGATGACCATACTACAGTCCCTTCTCCATTCTCCTCTTAGTATTTTGGGCATGCACACACATGCACTCACTGTGATTTCAAGCCACTCAGTCTGGGACCCAAACCATGATCAGCCATATGGGAGTCCAGCTGCCTTAACCACCATGACACCTACTGGCCCCAACATTTGACATTTTTAAAAAGAAGCAAGTTTGCTTATGTAACATGTTTAAACTTGGTTTCTGCTTACAATAGTTAACACATCAACACTGCTTTAGCAAATTTTGGAAGTTTCTTCTTTTTTAACGTAGCAAAAGTTATTAACACATTAATGAACTACAAATTTACATATAAATTTTCAAGAACACAAAAATAGAATTTAATGTCTCTTCAGTCACGTTCTTGTCATGCAGCTAGTTACTTGACCAAGTTCTCAGAAGAATAGTACTCTGTTCAATAATGGGGCCAGCAGTTAATGTAATGGCTATGTCACTGGACTCCCATGTAGTCGACCGTGGTTCAAGTCCCAGACCCAATGGCTTAAAACTCACACCAGGCTCGTATGCGTGCGTTCCCATGATCCTGAGAGGTGAATGGAGGAGAAGAGATTGTAGCGTGGCCATCCCCTCTGGAGGGCGATTTCTCGCTTTCTGTCTCTCTGTCTCTTTCTGACTTTCTGGTGAGCACACGCGCTCTATAACAAAAACCTCTCAAAAAAAAGAATAGTACTCAAAGTGATTCCTTGGGATACATGCTTGGCCTATAATATTATGAAGCTTTCTTACTCTTTTTTGTTGGTTATTGACGGCTTTAATAGACTTTTTAGAAAGTTCAAAGAAAATCATCTTAAATTATAATTTTGCTTTACTCTTTTGAAATCTTATGTATAGGTTAGTAAAACTGGAGCTGAAGGTGCTGTGCTCGATGAAGCTAAGAACATCAACAAGTCACTTTCTGCTCTTGGAAATGTCATTTCTGCTTTAGCTGAGGGCAGTGTAAGTATATGTTTCTTCTATTTACTGTTAAAGGGAATTTTTTGTATATAGATGTATAAGTCAAGTAACTTTGTGATTTATTTACAGTTGCATGTTCATATAACATTTTATAAAATGGAAACACATTGGTCTTTCTTTTTATATACAGACATATGTTCCATATCGAGATAGTAAAATGACAAGAATCCTTCAAGATTCACTAGGTGGCAATTGTAGAACTACTATTGTAATTTGCTGCTCTCCATCATCATACAATGAATCTGAAACAAAATCTACACTCCTATTTGGTCAAAGGTTTGTTAAACTACAAAGCCTAAATGTAGCCTTTCTTTTGTTAAATCTAGGAAAATGTCAGGTAACGATTTTTTCACATCAATGCATATTATTAGTGTGCTAAATACACTCTTATTTTTTTATTATTATTATTATTTTTTTTTTTTTTTTCTTTTTTGGAGAGGTTTTTCGCTATAGGGCGCGTGCGCTCGCCAGCCAGACAGAGAGAGACATAGAGACAGAAAGCGAGAAATCACCCCCCAGGGGGGATGCTCACGCCGCAATCCCTTCTCCTCCATTCTCCTCTCGGGATCTTGGGCACGCACGCACACGCGCCCGGCGTGAGTTGTAAGCCACCGGGTCCGAGACGCAAACCGCGGTCGACTACGTGGGAGTCCAGCGACATAGCCATTACGCTAACTGCTGGTTCCCATTATTTTTTTAAATGTTGCCAGAGGGCACATGTGCTCACCAGAGGGAAAGAGAAAGCACTCCCCCACAGGACATAGTCATCCCATAATTCCTTCAGTGTTTCTGCCTCCTGTTGAGGTTTTGGGCACAAGCTACTGGGTTTAGGACCCAAACCACATGGGCATTCATGTGGAATCCAGCAGCCTTAACCAATGGGCCATGGGCTGGCACACACATTCCTTTCTAATTGAGAGACAGATAATATAGATTAGGTCCCTTTTTTTTTAGGCCAGTTGGGTTTGAGCTAAGTTTTAATGCACATTAAAGTCAAATCTGGGGTGACCAGCAAGTGACATGGTGGTTAGGGCACTGGACTCCTACATGACCAACCATGGTTCAAGTCCTGAACCTGGCGGTGGCAGCTTGCTTTTTCATCTTTCCCCTATCCCAGTCTCCCTCTGGTGAGCACATGTGCCCTATAGCAAATTTTTAGAAAGTAATAAAAAAAATGAATAAATTCATATTTGCTTATTTTTAAATTTTGCTATAGGACACACACACTCACCAAAAAACAACAGAGAGAAAGTAAAAAAGCAAGCCACCAGGTTTGGACTCAAACCATGGTCAGCTATGTGGGGGTCAAGTGCCTCAACCACTATACCCCACCTGCTGGCCCATAAATAATTCTTTTTTTGTGGGGGGGGAGGTTTTTGCTATAGGGCGCGTGCGCTCACCAGACAGAGAGATAGGAAGCGAGAAATCACCCCCCGGGGGGGATGGTCACGCTGCAATCCCTTCTCCTCTTGGGATCTTGGGCATGCATGCACACGCACCCAGCGTGAGTTTTAAGCCACCGGGTCCGGGACACGGACCGCGGTCGACTACATGGGAGTCCAGCAACATAGCCATTATGCTAACTGTTGGTTCCCAATAATTCTTAAAAAAAAAAAAAAAAAAAAAAGTCGAATGTTGAGGACCAGCAGATGGGATGGTGACTAAGGTGCTGGACTCACACATGACTGACCATGATTCAAGTCCTGGGCTTGGTAGCTTGTTTCTCTCTCCCTCTCTTTCTCTCTCTTTCTCTCTCTCTCGCTCTCTCTGGTGAGTACGCATGCCCTATAGCAAATTGAATAATAATAAATAAAATTAAATAACTTAAAGTCAAATTTGAACAAGTTTAGCCAAATTTATATGACAGGCTTTAATTGAGGATTAAAGAAAATAGGTATTTTAAATTAAGTAAAACCCTGACAGATATAATCCTTTATTAAGTCTCTTGACATACATGACAGGTTCAAAAGATCTATATGAAATGGTTGCTCTGAGATAATCAATACTAGTAACTTTATTTTTGACTTTCAACATTAATTTCTTTAAGACTTGCAAGTGAATTAGAGAAATGTAGGTCCTTGTTTTTTTATCTTCAATAGGTAGTTGATTCTTTAAAAAAAAAAGAAAGAAAGAAAAAAAAAACTGGGGGCCAGGAAATGGCTTGGTAGTTAAGATCCTGGATTTCCATATGGCCAACCGTGGTTGGAGTCCTGGACCGAGCAGCTTGAAAGTCACACCAGGCATGTGTATGTGTGTGCCCAAAATCCCAGGAAGAGAGTGCAGTAGAGGGGATTACAGTGTGGCCATCCCCCTGGGGGTGATTTCTCACTTTCCCTTTCACTGTCTCTCCCTCTCTTTCTAGCAAGCACACATACTCTGTGCAAAATCCTTTAAAAAAAAAAAAAAAACTTGGGATCAGTAAGTAACGTGGTGGTTAAGATGCTGGACTGCTACATGGTTGACTATGGTTTGAGTCCCGGACCTGGTGGCTTGTCTGTCTTCCTTGGAGGAGGTGGAGGTGGGGGGGATTGCTCACTTTCCCTCTGTATCTCTCTGTTTCTATTCTGCAGTGAGCATATATGCCCTATGATAAAAACTTGGGTGGGGGGTAAAAAATTTGACAGATTTTGAAGCTGACTCATTTAGTGGGTTGTGACTAGCACTGTATATTATATGATTAGCTTTTAGTATTTAGTCTAAGGGGAAACTGAACAAGAATAGTTAAAATTACTTAACTATGTATACATTTATGACAAAGAAGATGTAAATTAAGGTGTTAAAAAAAAGATGATGTTAATTAAAGCAATTTGTCACATATTTTTCTTTATCCAATTACATCTCTTAGGGCCAAAACAATTAAGAACACAGTTTGTGTCAATGTAGAGTTAACTGCAGAACAATGGAAAAAGAAGTATGAGAAAGAAAAAGAAAAAAATAAGACTCTGCGCAACACCATTCAGTGGCTTGAAAATGAACTCAACCGATGGCGTAATGGTAATGACTTAAGGATCTGTCATCTTAAGTTTGTTGAATACAGATTTGGTGTATTTTATAAATTCAAGATTGTGATATGAATGTAAATGGGAATAACAAAGCATATCCATTTCTAGTTTTTATACATTTAAGGATTATCAAAACGGTTAATTTTACATTACATTTTGATTATTACCTGAAATGATAAATGTAGGGGCAAAGAGGTAACTTAGGAAATGTCACAAGATGGCATGGTGCCTAGCTTAGGGTGAAGACAGTAAAAGGACAAGATTTGATGACTGGATTTTAAGAGGTTGGGGTGGGGACCAAAATATTTCCAACTGTTTAAATCTCAGGGATCAAGCAAATTGGAAAGTTGATAAGAACTGCTAAGAGAGGGGACTGGAGCAAGATAGCAGAATAGGATTCCCGAATGTTAGCCTCCCGCAGAAACATCAATCTGAACAATTACCCACATTCAAAAATATCCTCCCAAGAACTAAGGATACTAAGTAGATGACAGACAAATCATAGTACCTTTTGTAACAATAAGAAAAACAAATTGAAGAGGTTAGGAAGACAGTTTTATATTACCTGCTTCACTCTGCTTCCAGCCTTGGACTCCATTAGTTGACCCACCACAGTAAAACCTAGCACTGGGCAGACTGCTATCACGTGGTACCTGAGAACTAAGCCTCCAGACCTACTCCAGCAGTAGGTGGAGTTCTGCAACCTCATGGTCCAGAGAGTCCTTACTGGCAGGCAAGCCTCAGAGGCCCCAGTGTTCTGGTTTGCCCCAGCTCTGTACTGCCACAGGGACTTCAGGCTTTGGAACACTCCAGAAGCCTGCCCAGAGTCACTAGGTGGGTTGAAGAGCTTTCCCAGACAGAGCCATTCTGCAAAGACTGGAGTAAGTATCTGCTTTGGATGCACAAACATCAAGAACTATTAAGGAAGTATGACATCAAAGGGACAAAATAAGATGCCAGTAACATGCCCTAAAGAAATAGAAATGTTTGAACTGCCTGATAAAGATTTCAGAGTAACTGTTTTAAGGAATATAAGATTGAAATAATTTTTTGAGGTCAGATGGAAATCGTGTAGCTGAAAAATACAGTGAATGAAGTGAAAAGTGCAGTAGAGAAAATCAACAGCAGAATTGGGTAGATGAGACTGTGAACTCAAAGATAGATTGTTTGAACATACACAGAGGAGAAAAATGAATGAAATTGAATAAAATCTAGATTGGTGGGGCTGGCAGGTGGCGTGGTGATAAAGGTGCTGGAGTCCCACATGGCCGATGGCAGTTCAAGTCCTGGACCTGGTGGCTTCCTTTCTCACTTTCCCTCTCTTTCTCTCTCTGATCAAACTGGAAAATAATAATAATAAAGTTAAATAAAATAATAGATTTTTTAAAATCTAGATTAGTTTTAGGAATGTAGATTTTTATTAACTATTTCTATTATTTTAGGGGAGACAGTGCCTATCGATGAACAGTTTGACAAAGAAAAAGCCAACTTGGAAGCTTTCACAGTGGATAAGGATGTTACTATTACCAATGATAAGCCAGCAGCCACAATTGGAGTTACTGGAAATTTCACTGATGCTGAAAGAAGAAAGTGTGAAGAAGAAATTGCTAAATTATACAAACAACTCGACGACAAGGTAAGTACTCTTTGTTTCAGATCTGTTTTGTTTTAGAATATTAGTAAAATTACTGACAGATAACTCAGTGAAATCAGGGAAAAATTAAAGATCAGAATGAGAAATTAATCAAATAAAATCATGAAAAAGAATTGAACAGGGGGCCTATAGGTGGAGGAAGTTAATGCAGCTGGATCCCACATGGCTGATTGCACAGTGTGAATCCTGGACCCAGTGTCTTGAGAAACATGTTGGGCACATCTGTGCACATACTAAAAATCCCAGGAGGAGAATGGATTGAAACGTGGCCATTTCCTCAGGGTGATTTTCCCTCTTTCTGTCAAGCGTATGCACCCTATAGGAAGCAAACAAGCTTTTTTTTTTTTTTTTTTTTTTTTTTTTTTTTTTTTTTTTCTTTTTTTGGGAGAGGTTTTTGCTACAGGGCGCGTGCGCTCGCCAGACAGACAGAGAGAGACAGAGAGATAGAAAGCAGGAAATCACCCCCCAGGGGGGATGGCCACGCCGCAATCCCTTCTCCTCCATTCTCCTCTCAGGATCTTGGGCACGCACGCACACGCGCCCGGCGTGAGTTTAAGCCACCGGGTCCGGGACTCGAACCGCGGTCGACTACGTGGGAGTCCAGCGACATAGCCATTACGCTAACTGCTGGTCCCCAAACAAGCTTTTTTTTAAATCCTGTTATTTTCTTCTCAACTTTACTGCTCTTATCCTTGTCTTCCTTTGTATTAAGTTCATAATTTGTTCTTCGCATTTTTGTATAGATAACCTGCAAAGCAGGAAGATAACTATTTCTACTCTAATCCCTCCATTCTTTCGTACCATCTTTCAGTAGTACCCTCAGGTTCCTGATTCTAAGGATCATTTCATTAAGAATGAAATGACTAGGGCCAGCAGGTGGCATCGTAGTTAGGACACTGACACTCCCACATGGCCGAACATGGTTCAAGTCCCGGACCTGGTAGCTTGCTTTCTCATTTTCCTTTGGGTCTTTCTCTATGTCTCTCTCTGGTCAAATTTAAATAAATGAATGAATAAATTTTTTTTAAAATTAAATAATTCTTAAAAAAATGAAATGACCCAATGTAAAATTGAAAGTATTTTTTTTACTTTGTTTTTTTTTTTTTTTTTTTGGAGAAGTGTTTTGCTGTAGGGCATGTGCAATCACCAGAAAGAGACCGAGAGACGGAAAGCTAGAAATCACCCCCCATGGGGGGATGGCCACACCACAATCCCTTTTTTCCATTCTCTCAGGATCTTGGGCACACGCACACACGCACCTGGCATGAGTTTAAACTACCAGATCCAGGATCAAACTGCAGTCGACTACATGGGAGTCCAGCAACATAGCCATTACATCAACTGCCTGTCCCAATTGAAAGTATTTAATAAATGGCTTTCATACATGATTTTTTCCTTGTTGCATGGTAAATATAAGTGAAAGATTACTTTTGTTTCAACATACTCTTTTTTTTTTTTTAAAGAATATTTTATTTTATTTAGTCATTGTTATTATTTTAATTCATGAGAGAGAGAGCAAGAGCAAGCAACCCGCTAGGTCCAGGACTCAAACCACAGTCACCCAAGTGAGAGTCCAGCGCCTTAACTACTATGCCACCTGTTGGTCCCATATTTAACATATTCTTAAGAAGTTAAAATGAACTATTGAATTTGGAGAAATTATTTTGAAACATTTAAGGGAATGTAGCAATATTAATGTTTGTGTTGGGAAATGATTAGAAGCAAGTTTAGGGAACCAGCAGTTAGCATAATGGCTATGTCGCTGGACTCCCACGTAGTTGACCGCGGTTCGCGTCCCCGACCTGGTGTCTTAAAACTCACGCCAGGCGCATGTGCATGCGTGCCCAAGATCCCGAGAGGAGAATGGAGGAGAAGAGATTGCAGCGTGACCATCCCCCCTGGGGGGTGATTTCTCGCTTTCTGTCTCTATGTCTCTTTCTGTCTGTCTGGCGAGAGCACGTGCCCTATAGCGAAAACCTCTCAAAAAAAAAAAAAAAAAGAAGAAGCAAGTTTAATGTCTACTTTGTTAACTGGATGCTTTTCAAATTCTAGGATGAAGAAATTAACCAGCAGAGTCAACTTGTAGAGAAACTTAAGACGCAGATGCTGGATCAGGAAGAGGTGAGTTGAATACCTTTCATAATTATTTTCAACAAAGCTTTATATAGTATATTATAATTTAAACTAAAGAGGAGAGAATCCTCCAGTTCAAATTTTGTATGCTGATTCAGTTTTACTGAGGCACAGAAAAGATGCCACCTTTTTGTTCGCTTAGGCAAGTACAAACTTTTAACTCTTATAAACATAAAATTTTTGTTTCTGTGCACACTAGACATGGGGTCTGGTATGCTTTTTTTCTATAACATTAATTTACACAAGAGTAAAATCTATTTGAGCCAACTTCTCTGTGAATACCTCCCCAAAAATATCCTTTGCTATATAGTACCAAGCACTTTCTCTGCTCTGTTCCTGTTGTATGGCTCTTATATTCTGTCTTGCATTGTGTTTATTTACATACTTGTCTCTTCTAGTTGGTTCCTCTAAAGCAAAGTCTTTATTTGACTTCCTATCTCCTTCAGTGTCTAGTACAGTGCCTGCACATAACATTTCATAAATATGATAAATGAGTAAATATTGTCACACAGAGCATCCCCTCTCATTGATTGTGCTTTGCAAATGGTGAAGCAATTAGATGTTTTTCTAAATCTGTATACTTTCGATGAAAATAAATATTTTACTCTTTCACATATATAGCTTCTGGCATCCACCAGAAGGGATCAAGACAATATGCAAGCTGAGCTGAATCGCCTTCAGGCAGAAAATGATGCCTCTAAAGAAGAAGTAAAAGAAGTTTTACAGGCCTTAGAAGAACTTGCTGTCAATTATGATCAGAAGTCTCAGGAAGTAGAAGACAAAACTAAGGAATATGAATTGCTTAGTGATGAACTAAATCAGAAATCGGTAGGATACAGTTTAGTTTCTTTTTTAATGTTTTAGTAACAAGTATTTTTAATTTAAAATTACTTACGTAGCTTATTTCTGTATTAGTCCAAGACTGATAGTGTTAATTCTCAAAGGTCTTAAGTCCAAACTTTAATTCCTCCTATATATTAATAAGCCTTAGAAGTGGAAAGAGATAGCTGTCTTTCGAGTTCCTAAAAGTCTATTCATATGTAATTTAAAAGATGTTAGCTACTCCTAATGTTAAAGCAGGGGAAGGTTAGCTTCTAATTGCTCAAAAAAGCTACTAGATGATTGCTCAAACTATAAATTAAAAGAGATGCCCACAAAAATAAAGATCAACTAAGTAATTATTTGGAATAATTCATGTAACATTTTATTCACTGTTATATTCTTACTAGCTGTGACCGGGCCTTCCTCACATAATGTAGTAGGACCTTCCTTGTGGTTCCTCAACAGATCGGCTGTATTACTTGTTAATGCTATGTGGCAGGGATTGTCAGCCTCTGGCAGTGATGCCAGAAGTAGTATGTACAGTTGTCCTGAGATTACCAATGGCATACTGGTTCTAGCACACCTGCAGATATCAGACTTAACAGATGTTTAAGAAAGACTCTTGTATAAAATGCATAGTATTTGCCTAGAACCTACGCACATTTTCCCATATACTTAATTTCTGGGTTACTTGTAATACCTAAGACATTGTAAATGCTATCTAAGTAGTTGTTACACTGTATACTTAAGAGAATAATGACAAGATTTAAAAGTCTGTATTTGATCAGTATAGATGCAGTCAATTTTTTTTCCTGAATATTTTTTATTTGGATTGGTGGAATCTACAGATGCAGAAGGCCAGCAGTAGGTATGATTGAACGTCACTGTGGATGGGCTATCTCAAGGTTGTGTTGTTTTTTAAAGAATTATTTTATTTAACTTTATTATTTATTCATTTTTAATTCGACCTGAGAGGGACAGAGGAAGAGAAAGAGACAGAGGAAGAAAATGAGAAAGCAAGCCGCCAGGTCCAGGACTCGAACCATAGTCAGCCATGTGGGAGTCCAGCGCTCTTAACCACCATGCCACCTGTCAGCCCCAAGGTTACGTTGTTAATGCTGGCTCCTGATTAAATCAGCACCTAGGGTTGTACACAGCCTTAAGGCCCACCACTTACTTCTGTATGTTCATTTGTCTGAAGGAAAGCAGTCAACACTATGAAAGAATCACTTTTTACTGGTTTTCTGTCCCTGATGAGTTCATTTTTCCTTTCAGTCTCCAAAGTTACTGTTAGCTTGAAGTTCTAATTTATTGTCATAGAGGGACCAGCAGATGGTGTAATGATTACATAGCTAGACTCCCATGTAGTCAACTGTGATTCCAGTCCCAGACCCACTGACTTAAAACTCATGCCAGATGTATATATGTGCATGCTCAAAAATCTCAAGTGGAGATTGGATTACAGCATGGCCATCCTCCCAAGGGGATGATTTCTCACTTTTTGTCTCTCAGCAAGTACACGGACACTATAGCAAAAATGCTTCTTAAAAATGTGTATTTAGTGTCACGGAGATCTAAGAACCCATTATAACTCTTACAGAGTTGTATTATTAGCAAACCTGTTTGCTATTTAGAAAAACAAAAGTTTTGGAACCAGCAGTTGGCGTAATGGCTACGTCGCTGGACTCCCATGTAAAATTCGTGCTGGGCATGTGTGCATGCATGCCCAAGACCCAGGAGAAGGGATTGTGGTGTGGCCATCCCCTCTGGGGGGTGATTTCTCACTTTCCGTCTCTTTCTTGTGAGCGCACGTGCCCCATAGCAAAAACCTCTCCAAAAAGAAAAAACAAACATTTCTTTTTTTTTTTTTTTTTTCTTTTTTTGGAGAGGTTTTTGCTATAGAGCGCGTGCGCTCGCCAGACAAACAGAGAGAGACAGAGAGAAAGCGAGAAATCACCCCCCAGGGGGGATGACCACACCGCAATCCCTTCTCCTCCATTTTCCCCTCGGGATCTTGGGCACGCATGCACACGCGCCCAGCGTGAGTTTCAAGCCACCGGGTCCGGGACTCGAACCGTGGTCGACTATGTGGAAGTCCAGCGACATAGCCATTATGCCAACTGCTGGTACCCAAAAAAAACGTTTCTTAAAACTCCGTAAGTTGGACCTTGACCATTGATTTTTGTCTTTTGGACAATTGTTTTGTCCCTTTTGTGGACCTAAAATCTTACCAGTACTACATTGGTAACATGAGTTAGAAACTCCTAGTTAATAGTATCTTTTTACATGCTTAAACAGTCTTACTGTTCAACTGCTAGAGGAAATGTCTAGTAATGTAAATGTGTATGGTGAAAGCATGCTACATAATAAGATTTGTGAGACAACAGGTCTATTATGCATTGAACAGAGTGACTGCACTCAACTGTTACTCAGAAACTTAAGGAAGTGACCACTACCAGGAGAAACAAGCAGTTAGGTTATTTTTAGGAAAAGATACTGACTAAAAGTCAGTATGTTGCAATAAAAAGGCAGTATCTAGGAGGAGAAGAGAAGACTATATGGAAGGAAATAAGGAGAAAAAATAGAGACAGGACATTTGTGGGACACAGAAATGGTTTATTACCTGTTAATGATAACATGTGTAGTATTCTCAACTGGACTGGTCTGGGAAGTACTTCATGTTGGGTAAATTCTCTTTACAAATGATGTAGTGATCAAATGTTTAAAAGAATAATAATAATCTGGGAAAAAATGAAAAGCTATTTGCTGATGATGCGTATAGTAATGTAT
This sequence comes from Tupaia tana, assembly GCA_026018925.1. NCBI lineage: Eukaryota > Metazoa > Chordata > Mammalia > Scandentia > Tupaiidae > Tupaia > Tupaia tana. The sequence goes on from JAKSZU010000016.1 coordinate 7,126,462, forward strand.
GTCTTGACCAATATGCATGGTAATTGTGCTGAGAAAAGAAATGTTATACACTGTAAAGATATGTGTGATTAAATGTAGTATTTTTAAAAAGGCAACATCTAATCCGATACAGTGAATAGTTTTTTTTTTTTTGGTTTTTGTTTGTTTGTTTGTTTGTTTTTTTGTAAAACCAGGCCACTTTAATGTTTTTGTACAATTTAATAAATAATCTTTTGATGACTGCAGACATGTAAGACTGGCTATATTCAGAAACATCAGTCATGATGGTTTTCCAGATGGTGTATCATCTTCAAAATTACAAGGAGTTATTTGTATGCAACTGCTATCAAATCAGTAAAACAGCACTTATACATCCATCATTTTCAGGATTGTTGGTAACTTGGGCATATTTCCCCCAAATAACCTTGCCTCCTTGTGTCACAAGGCCCAGCTCACTCACGTTCACCTCAATGACAGTACCTTTGGTGATAACACCCCAAGTTGTATATAGTGGGGATGAGGGATTCTTCTTTACACCGAGTATTGGCAGGCAAAAGGTGGCTTTCAGCTCAGTATGTGGTACGTGGGCCTTCTTGAAACGTAAGCCCATTGGCCTAATGAATCTTTCATATTTAGGTGGTTTTCTAGTAAAGCCATCTCCAAAAAGCAGACTTTTGTAACCATCCTCTTCCATGCCGCCTTCTTTCTCTTTCCTGTTCGAATAACTTTTAACACTTCTTTTTCTCCCTGGGCTCGAACTTGGGGTAGAGGGACTTCCCATTTTCCCGCTTTCTCTTTCCGTTTTTGTTTAATCATGTTGGAAAGTACTTTAGCTCGGGACTGTCCTTCTCTGTCCAACAGAGAGGCAGGTGCTGCTCCTTGTGGAGTCTTTTCATCATTCTTCTGTTTGGTGTTCCTCTTTTCATGCATCTTGATAGCTTTTTCATTTGTATTTTCTCAGCATGGCGCTGTTTATGATAGAGCTTAGCCTTCAGACCAATCATCTTTTTTGCCTTCTTTGAACGTTCATGAGCCTCCCGACTTTCCTTCTTTCTCTTTTTCTCGTGGTAATCCAAAGGGTATCCATGGCGTTTACAATGTCATTCAGTCTATTTGTTTTGTGGCATGGTGACGGCTGCAGCGTGTTAGGAGCAGCCTCCCGGACGCAGAGAAGTCGTCAACTTTCAGGTCGCAGAGACCAACAAACCTACAGTGAATAGTTTTAAAGTGAGCCAAATTTATATCATGTAAACCATGTGTTTAAATTTATAGTTACAGTAACTAAATTCATATTCATCATTAGTTTCTAGATAATTACTTTTACCATAGTATTAGAAGTAGTAATAATTATCAAGTACATTTTTTTCAGTAACTATATAGAAACTAGACAAATCATACTGTCTAGAAAACTATCAGTTGTTTTAATAAATGATAACCAGTCTAGTTAATTTTGAAGTTTTCTATTTCTAAGCAGAAAATATTACCCAGTAAGAATTTAGTGAAATAATACAAACTACCTGCTCTTAATGGAATATAATATAACTGTTGGGTCATAGGAAAAGTTGTGACGCATTTTTGCATAGGAAAATACATCATGGGAGCCGGCAGGTGGCATGGTGGGTAAGGGCGCTGGACTCCCACATGGCTGACTGTGGTTTTCAGTTTGACCTGGGACTCTTTGAGAACTCGGTAGATAGTTCAAGAAAATGAAAGCAGAAAATACATGTTTTCTAAAGGCTAGTTGAAAAACTTGAAATACCTATGAATATTTTAACTGAGTTTTCATGTAATAGATTTAACTCCACTTGTTGGTTTTGGTTCTCTTAGGCAACTTTGGCAAGTATAGATGCTGAGCTTCAGAAACTCAAGGAAATGACCAACCACCAGAAAAAACGAGCAGCTGAGATGATGGCATCTTTACTGAAAGACCTTGCAGAAATAGGAATTGCTGTGGGGAACAATGATGTAAAGGTAAATAGAAACTAAATGTAGAGTATAATACTTCTGTTTACTGCTCGTTTTTATAAAGTTCATGCTCATTATCTCATCTTCACAATAGCCACGTGTAGTAAGTGGTATTAACTCGATTTTAAATGTAAAAGGGAGAGAATAAGGTGCATCCAGTAGACATATTCAGTTAAGTAGCATTTATTGGACAACATGTTTAATTCTTGACTTCAGTGTGAAAAGATTTCACACTTAGAAAGGAACAACAGCAAAGATTAGCTCAGGGATTAAAGTCATAAATGAATTGGCCTTTAGTTGCTTTAAATGTTTCAATAAAGGTACAATGTTAGTACTGTTAATTAGGTGGGGGTTTTTTCCATTTTTATTATGAAAAATTTCAAACATACAGTGGTAGAAAGAACATTACAAACTCCAGAGTAATGTTTTCAAATTTTGTCACATTTATTTTATCTATACCTTTTTTTTTTTGTATCATCTTTTCCTTAACATCTTATCATTAAAAATACAAATATGGATTAATGCTGGCATTAAGCACATGATAAAACATTTTAGTGACCCTGGTAGGTCTTGACTTCTACAGAAACATACATGTAATATGAAAGATTTATATGTTAAAGTAGCTGTTTGTTTTGGACTTTACCTGTTTGATTAAAGCCTAATAAAAGTAACACAGAGAACAAACTTATACTTGAGTTTATAGACAGAGCCTGTTAACAAGCCTAGTTTAGCAAGTTTTTTGTTCTTTTTTTTCTTTTTTTTTTTTTTTGAGAGGTTTTTGCTATAGGGTGCGTGCGCTCGCCAGACAGACAGAGAGAGACAGAGAGACAGAAAGCGAGAAATCACCCCCCAGGGGGGATGGTCACACCACAATCCCTTCTCCTCCATTCTCCTCTCAGGATCTTGGGCACGCACGCACACACGCCCACTGTGAGTTTTAAGCCACCGGGTCCGGGATGTGAACTGCGGTCTATTATGTGGGAGTCCAGCGACATAGCCATTATGCTAACTGCTGGTTCCCCCTAGTTTAGCAAGATTTGAAAATGAAAAAAAAAATATATATATATATATACGGAATGCACATTTTTTTGTTTGTTGTATTTTTTAAAGTTACTATTTGTTGATGGAGGCAAGGATTCTCATGATTCTTCTCCTACCATGTCATTTTTTCATGTTGGCTCATCTCATTGAATTAAAGGAAAAGCATTACTGTTAAATATCAAGTGTCTCCACTTCCTCTCTTCACAGTTGGTTGTAACATTCTGCCTGATCTTGTTTTTTTTGTTTGTTTGTTTTTTTCTGAGAGGTTTTTGCTATAGGGTGCATGCACTCGCCAGAAAGATAGAGACAGAAAGTGAGAAATCATCCCTCGGGGGGATAGCCACACTGCAGTCCATTCTTTTCTTCTCTTTTTTTTTGGAGAGGTTTTTGCTATAGGGCGCGTGCACTCGCCAGAGAGACAGAGACAGAGAGACAGCGAGAAATCACCCCCCCCAGGGGGGATGGCCACGCTGCAATCCCTTCTCCTCCATTCTCCTCTCAGGATCTTGGGCACGCACACACACGTACCCGGCATGAGTTTTAAGCCACCGGGTTCGGGAATGCAAACTGCGGTCGACTACGTGGGAGTCCAGCGACATAGCCATTAACCTAACTGCTGGTCTCCTCCATTCTCCTCTCGGGAGCTTGGGCACACACGCGCCCAGCGTGAGTTTAAGCCACCGGGTCCGGGACTCACACCGTGGTTGACTACATGGCAGTCCACGACATAGCCATTACGCCAACTGCTGGTCCTCTGTACTGTCTTGTTAATGGTGAAGTAATGTGAGATGTAGAAATAATGTGGGAATATTCTGGGATAGAAAAGTAGATTGACTTCTTATCACTGAACATGAGAAAGGTGTTAAAATCAGGTCAGGTCCTGAATCTGGCAGCTTGCTTTCTTACTTTCCCTCTTTCTCTCTCTCTGTCTCTGTGAGCATATGTGCCCTATAGCAAAATTTAAAAGAAATAATAATAAATAAGGTAAATAATAATAATAAATAAGGTAAATCTATAAAAGAAAAATCTTAATAAATCTTAAAAAAAGAGAAATGACTTGTTAAGTGACAGAGTAAAGATTAAAATACAGGTTGTTTGACTCCTACATTGTTAATTCAGCCTTGCAAATAGGTACTTTAAAAAACAAAACAACTGGGACCAGCTTGCTGGACTCCTGCACAGTCGACTGCAGTTCAAGTCCTAGACCTGGCGGCTTAAAACTCGTGCGTGTGTGTGCATGCCCAAAATCCCAAGGGGAGAATGGAGGAGAAGGGATTGCAGCACCGCCATCTCCCGGGGGGGTGACTTCTCTATCTTTCTCTCTCCGGTGAGCACATTGCCACCCTATAGAGAAAATCTCTCTCAAAAACAAAACAAGAATTCTCAGGGGGGTTTTTTTGTTTGGTTTTGTCATTTACACATTTTTTTTTTTTTTTCTGTTAACATCAGTGAGCAAGATTTTATCTCCACTTTGTTTTGTTTTACCTTACAGTTCAGTGTTTTACAGTGTCATATAGAATTAAGCTAGTTTCACTTACCCTAACAACTCCTATGTGCTTTATCCATTCATCTCTTACCCCCTGAGTCCCTGACAACTACTACTGTTTTATCTATAGTTTTGCCATTTCCAAAATGTTATATAGTTGGAATCATACAGTGTGTAGCCGTTTTAAACTGGCTTCTTTCACTTGGCAATATGCATTTAAGAATCTTTCATGTCTTTTTGTGCTTAATAATTTCTTTTATCACTCAATAGTACTCCATTGTATGAATTTATCATGCTTGGTTTATCATCCATTCATGTACTTGGTTACTTCTAGTTTTTAGCAATTATGAGAAAAGCTACTCTAAACATTTATATGTGTGTTTTTCTGTGGACATAGTGGTTTTTTTTTTTTTTTTTTTTTCTTTTTTTGGAGAGGTTTTTGCTATAGGGCACGTGCGCTCGCCAGACAGACAGAGAGAGACAGAGAGACAGAAAGCAGGAAATCACCCCCCAGGGGGGATGGCCACGCCGCAATCCCTTCTCCTCCATTCTCCTCTCGGGATCTTGGGCACGCACGCACACGCGCCCGGCGTGAGTTTAAGCCACCGGGTCCGGGACTCGAACCGCGGTCGACTACGTGGGAGTCCAGCGACATAGCCATTACGCTAACTGCTGGTCCCAGTGGACATAGTTTTTAATTCAGTTGGGTAAAAACACCTAAGAGTGTGATTGCTAAACTGTTTTAAGATTTTTGTGAGAAACTCCCAAAGTGTCTTCCTAACTGGCTGTAGCATCTTGTATTTCTGCCAGGCTTCCTGTTGCTCCATGTAAGCATTTGTCATTGTGGGGTGTTCTTTTGGATTTTAGCTGTTATACAATTATATGATATTATGTCATTGTCTTAATTTGCAGTTGAGTTGTCTTACTGTTGTTTTAAGAGCGCTTTGTGTGTTGCTCTTTCCGCCATCTTGGAGCCTGTGGGGGCCTGCTGTGAACAGGACTTCTAAAAGGCAGCTATGTCTGGAAACCTTTGGTCCAAGGCCATTTTTGCTGGCTATAAGTGGGGTTTCAGGAAACAAAGGGAGCACAAAGCTCTTCTTAAAATGGAAGGTGTTTATGCACGAGATGAAACAGAATTCTGTTTAGGCAAGAGGTGTACTTACGTGTACAAAGCAAAAAACATCACAGTGACTCCCTGGTGACAAACCAAATAAAACCAGAGTGATCTGGGGAAAGGTTACTTGTGCCCGTGGAAACAGTGGCATGGTTCAAGCTAAATTCTGAAGTAACCTTCCTGCTAAGGCCATTGGGCACAGCATCCGTGTGATGCTGTACCCCTCAAGGATTTAAAATAATGAAACGTAAATGAATAAAAATGGATTCATGTTGTATTTTAAAAAAAGTTCTTTGTGTGTTTTGAATATAAATTCATTATCAGATAGTGTTTTGAAATATTTCTGACAGAAATATTTCTGGCCTGTCTTTTCATTCACTTAACAGTATCTTTTGCAGAGCAAACATTTTAAATTTTAACAAGATCTGTTAATTCTGTTTTTGATACTGTTTTTAAAAGCTCATTACCAGCCCAAGTGCTTGGCCACTTAGATTTTCTGCAGTGTAATTTTCTAAAAGATTTTTAGTTTTGTATATTTATATTTAGGTGTGTGGTACATTTGGAGTTAATTTTTCTGAAAGGTACAAGATTTGTGTCAGGTTTCATTGTATTGCACATGGATATCCAGTTGTCACAGCACCATTGGTTGAAAAGACTCTCTTCTCCATTGAATTGTTTTTGCCCCTTTGACTGTATCTATATAGTCCTGTCCCTCAATTTTCTCTTCTGTTCCACTGACCTATTCTTTTGCTAGTTAGATATTGTCTTGATTATTACGCAATAGCTTTACAGTTATGTAGTATCAGTCCTCCAACTTTGTTTTAGTATTGTGTTGGCCATTCAAGGCCTTTTGACACTCCATATAAATTTTAGAATCTGTCTATATCCACAGAATTAGTTGTGATTTTGATTCCCATTAACTTTTTTTTTTTTTTTTTTGAGAGGTTTTTGCTTTAGGGCACATGAGCTCGCCAGACAAACAGAGACAGAGAGACAGAAATTGAGAAATCACCCCCCAGGGGGGATGGCCACACCGCAATCCCTTCTCCTACATTCTCCTTTCGGGATCTTGGGCACGTGAGTTTTAAGCCACCTGGTCCGGGACGCGAACTGTGGTTGACTACATGGGAGTCCAGCGACATAACCATTATGCTAACTGCTGGTCCCTCATTAAATTTTTTCATCATTGTTTTATGTTCCTTTATATAGATCTTACATGTATTATCTTAGACTAATGTCTAGGTTTTTCTTTTTTGATGTTAACATAAGTGGCACTGTTGTTTTTCTTATGGTAGAGTGTGTATTTGTGCGTGAGAGAGAGAACGTGCGCAAGTGCACAAACACTCCCCAGCAGGACCTGGTTATACCACAGTCATTTTCCTCCAGTTCACCATTCCATCAGGATCCTAGGCTTGTGGGCACATACCTGGCCTGGCATGCTTTTCAAGCAGCCATGGTCAGGACTTGAACCCTGGTCAGCCGTGTGAGATCTGGCTTCCTCTGTACAGCATGGCATGGTGCTTTTCATTTCAAATTCTAATTATTCGTTGTTGATTTATAGGAAATAATTGACTCACATATTGACCTTGTATCCTACAACCTTGGTATAATGACTTATTAATTCCAGGGGTTTTTGTATTTTTCATTCCCCCCAGCCTTTTTGTCATCTTCTGCATACCAAGACAGTGTTATTTCTTCCTTCTAAAACTTAGAGGTTTTTGCTATAGGGTGCACGCGCTCACCAGAGAGACAGAAGGCAAGAAGTCATCCCCCTGGGGGGATGTCCACATCACAATCCCTTCTGCTCCATTCTCCTCCCAGGACTTTGGGCATGCATGTATACATACATGCCTGGTGTGAGTCCTAAGTCACCAGGACTGGAACTCAAACCACAGTCAACTTCAGGAGAGTCAAGCGACGTAACCATTACACCATCTGCTGGTCCCAAACTTTACTTAACTTTGATATCAAATGTTCTGGAATTTTGTAGTGAAATTAATGACAGTTAAGGAATGTAGTGACCACAGCTCCTCCTTGTTGAACTTAAAAGTCATCTTCTCCTGCTACTTAAATATCTTCTTATTTCGGGCCAGCAGGTGGCATGGTAGTTAAGGCTCAGGGCTCCCATGTGGCCGATCACTGTTCGAGTCCTGTACCTGGTGGCTTGAAAATCACACTGGGTCTGTGTGGGTGTACACCCAAAATACTGAGAGGAGAGTGGAGTAAAAGGATGGCATGACCATCCATCCCCCTTGAGGGGCAATTTCTCACTTTCCCTCTCTGTCTCTGTTTCTCTCCTGCAAGTTTACATGTGCCCTATGGTGAAACAAAAATCCTCTTACTTGTTAGGTTTTAAATTGAACTTGAAAATGATTAATAATGAACTTAGTGAAGAGGAAATCCAAAAATTGAAAGTTGTTTATTTACATTAATCTTTTTCTTTGAAAGTATATATTTGCATTATTATTTTAAGTTTTAAAATGTAGAAAAGAGCCCAGCCTCACTGGTGCAGGCATATGGATCTGTAGCATGAGTTTAGATCCATTAGTTTAGAACCTGTTTTGATGTGAAACACACTGGGTGCACGTAAACCCAGGATTGACTAGCTAGCAGGCTAGCTAGGAGATCACAGAGTTACAAGACCCTGTTGGGTATATCTGTTACTCTCTCGTGGAAGAAATAAAATAACCTTTTTTTTTTTTTTTTTTTTTTTTTTTTTTTTGAGAGGTTTTCGCTATAGGGCGCGTGCGCTCGCCAGACAGACAGAGAGAGACAGAGAGATAGAAAGCGAGAAATCACCCCCCAGGGGGGATGGTCACGCCGCAATCCCTTCTCCTCCATTCTCCTCTCGGGATCTTGGGCACGCACGCACACGCGCCCGGCGTGAGTTGTAAGCCACCGGGTCCGAGACGCGAACCGCGGTCGACTACGTGGGAGTCCAGCGACATAGCCATTACACTAACTGCTGGTTCCCCAAATAATCTTTTTTTTTAAAAAAAGGTATAGAAAGTGAGAAAATAAGCTCTATTTGCCTTTTACTGAAAACGGTAGTAAAAGAAAAAATAATTTCCAGACTTCTATGAATATTGATCAATACTAAAATATATATTATTTTGTTATAAAATTTTTATAGGGGAACAAACACTGAACATTTATGGCTTTACTTTTTTTATTTCATTTTTTTCCATAGCAGCCTGAGGGCACTGGCATGATAGATGAAGAGTTCACTGTGGCAAGACTCTACATTAGCAAAATGAAGTCTGAAGTGAAGACGATGGTGAAACGGTGCAAACAGTTAGAAAGCACACAGACTGAGAGCAACAAAAAAATGGAAGAGAATGAAAAGGAATTAGCAGCCTGCCAGCTGCGTATCTCTCAGGTATGTGATCAGAACTAAGTGGCTTTGTGTTTTGAACAGCTATATATAAATTTTATTAATTATAAAAGTTTTTAAGAAAAATGAGCTTTTGTAGGTTATGCTGGGTGACAGAAAAGTTACTTTTGTTAGTTTTCCTAGTCTGTCTGCAGTATGACTTGAATGATTTAACTGGGTTATATTTGCTTAACGTGCATATGTGTTGAGTATAAAAATTTACCAGGAAGATGTGACTAATGTGACTTTCCAAGATTAGAATAATTAGTGTGGACAAAACTACAGGGACCCATTTCTTTTACTTTGGTGACTTGAATGAGCAGGGCCATTCACTAGGATAGGAGTGGCACAGGGAGGGAAGAGGTACCATTAGATGGAGATGGCTGTGAGAGTGCACCTCGCACTTCAGCCTTCAGTTCCTTGGGTTGCAAGTGATATGAGCTGCAGTGACTTTAATTGCTTAAATTCTTTTTTTTTATTTTTTATTTCCTTCAGTGATGTTTTTTATCTTTATTCGAGGAATCCAGGAAATATTCGGTCCCTACAGCTACCACAAATGCAGCAAATCCCCACTTGAACCCTTTTAATAATGCACCAATGAAGTAAACATTGTTTACAAAGCCACCCATGTATCTCCAGGCTTCATTCCGGGCCTGTGGATCTCAGTCCTTGTGCAGCCAGCTTCTCCTGGACAGTTCCTAATGGTGTTCCTTCTATCTTCCACTGCTTATAATCTGGAAGTTCCATTTTACCATGACCATGACCGTGACCATGTTCATGTCCATGGGCCATGACTGACGCAATCTGACCTCTCAGGACACTACTCAGTTGCTTAAATTCATTAAGATTTTTAATCTGGCCCCAGAACATTTTAGATTCATATGTCTTCAAATGTGTCCCATATTTAGATTTATCAGGATAACTTAGTTACTTTCAAATAATCTTAATAACAAAATGTGTGCATGAGAGATTTTTTTCCACTTCATATATTTTTTCCAAAAGCATGAAGCCAAAATCAAGTCATTGACTGAATACCTTCAAAATGTGGAGCAAAAGAAAAGACAGCTGGAGGAATCCGTTGATTCCCTCAGTGAAGAACTAGTCCAGCTTCGAGCACAAGGTATTGGCATCCAATTATTCATGAGTTAATATCTCTGTTAATTATTGTTTAGTTATAATTGTCGTAAACTTATATTCACACCAAATATAGGTAGGAATGTGAATAACTTAGGTTGATAAACAGTTGCTACATTGTAATGTGGCTGTAAACACTGTTTTTTTCCCCTTGTTTATGGAAATGGGCAGTCTGGGAATTACCCACAAAGCTATCAAGGTGTGTGTGTCTGTGTGTGAGAGAGAGAGAGAGAGAGAGAGAGAGAGAGAGAATCTTAGCATAGGGAACTGAGAAGCTGTTGCATTTCCCTACCCATGCCCTTGACCTATCTCGGGATTAGGAAGAGAAAATAACAGAATCTTTAATATCAGCATAACAAATATGACTTATCCTACCTGTCAATATG